>CM068369.1:603035749-604257344 GCA_034769895.1 Magicicada septendecula | reverse complement strand
GAACCAGATGGAATCATAATAATGGAATTAATAAAATATGGATGGTAGTACTGTGCTGAGTTCTGTAAACATGTGCTGGCAGAATGTACCGTATCAAGAGAATAGAACCACTAAAGTAATACTAGTTTTCTAAAAAGCAATAGAAAAAATGTGTCCAATTATCCAAGAATAAGTCTGTTCAATGCAGGTTACAAAATACAGCAGACTCTTAATCACAGACAACAACCTATTTTATATAGGTAACTTAATAATAGAAGACTGGTCATGCTTTTATGCATTGATGATGTATTTATACTGAAGCAAATAATTGAAAAATGTTGAGATTCAATCCTGGAACATGGATAGCTTTCAGGATTCTGAAAACCTTCACAGACCGAAAGACCTTTCTATTGATGAGGATTATAGAAGTTAAAGGTATCCCACATAACACCTTGTTAATATAATTAAAAGTTTATATTTGAACTATAATATCCTCATAGGAACAGGATAATAGCACGTGAGAAATGATTATTACAAACTGTGTCTAACAAGAGTATAATATACCACCTAATTTTTTGAATTGATGTACAAACAGCTTGGTGAGGAAGAGGGAAATGGATACTATAGTGTGATTAAAAGAAATTTCAGTCACTATTCTGAACACATTATTATAAGCAGATGACCAGAGTCTTGAAAAAAAAGCAAAGAAAATTTGAAAGAATCACTCATAGACTAATCCATAATGCTGCTCAATATAACTTCAGTATCTCTGGTAATGAAACAAAAGCAACAGCTTTCAAATGCAAATTGAAATAATAAAATTATTAGAGCAATTATATCACATAATGGCTAGCTAAGATATTTCATTATCTGTGGGTGGCTTAGAATTCATGCACAAGATAAAAAGTCTCTGACTTGACAATTGTTTATTTTTAACAACTCTAAGCATTATGATTCATACAAAAGGTTTACTGTTCATTGTTACTACCTCAGTCTTGCCAAACTCGCCTTTTATAGCTAACAAAACGTTTTGTGACGGTACAAAACGGGGTAGCATCATTTTAATATTGTGCAATAATACGATCTAGGTAAACCTTAGTAAAAATATGGCTTTAGAGATCAGAGTGGTATGAATCAGCCAGTGTGACGTAGGCATTGCCGTCTCAAAACTGAATAACCGAACCTTATAAGGTAAGGAATTTTATATTCAGTCTGACGTCACGAGAATATCACGAAAGGAACATGTGCTTTCCAATAATGAACGCAATTAGGACTTTTAAAAAGTCTAGATTCTTTCTACGGATTCAGCTGAGAGGGGAAGTGGAGAGCGAGGGGAACCACGTGACCAGCCCGTATAGTATACGCTCACCGATCGTCATTCGCCCAGTTCGAACAACATCCAAACGCCATACAGTGGTGTTGAACCAAGTCCGCGGACAAAAATTAGTGTAGCCCTACAAAAGTGTGAAAATAAATATATAACAGTGGTAAATAAATCTCTTCAAGTGAAAAAGCAATTGGCAAAATTAATGAACAGTGTTGGACAGTTTTTGTGAGTGTTGGAGCAAAAGTGAACTGAACAAGTAATGGCGCCATGATGGAATAACTTCTACAGATAAGTACAATCAAAACTATTTATCCAGTTCTTAAATACTCGAGAGAGAGAGAGAGAGAGAGAGAGAGAGAGAGAGAGAGAGAGAGAGAGAGAGAGAGAGAGAGAGAGAGAGAGAGAGAGAGAGAGAGAGGAGAGAGAGAGAGAGAGAGGGAGAGAGAGAGGAGAGAGAGAGAGAGGAGAGAGAGAGAGAGATGAGAGAGAGAGGAGAAGAGAGAGAGAGAGAGAGAGAAGAGAGAGAGAAGAGAGAGGGGGGGGGGTACTGGTTCGCCTTAATAGGATTAAGTAAGTTAGTGTTGTTCAATAAATGATTATGTAGTTCACTGTTGAGTGATTTGTTCAATACCAAATGACTAGAGTTATGAGTTATCAAGCATTGCAAATTTCAATGTCACCATAACCACATGTTCAGTATACATTACTGCGCCGAAACCTAACCTATTTCCAACGTCAAAATCTCGCCTAATCGAGCCTATAGAATCTTCTGAGTCAAGGAAATAAAGTGTTTAAATTATGCAAGTGTTATTCAAGGCAAAGAGTGAAATGGTTTGTTAACCTCAAATATGTTGGCGACCCTGTTATGTGCTGATAAAGTGTAACGTAAGTATGAAGAATAGATCGCGGAGTAAGTATGAAAAGGTGGGTAAGTTTACAATATATTCATAAAAACTGATTATATAAAATATCCTTTTTATAACACTTTTTTATAATATTCAAATCAAGATATTTCTTTTTTAAATATTACTCAGTAATATAATGTAAGAAATACATGATTTTATTTACACAAATAATTACTACCAAAGTATTTTAAATGTATGATATGTAGGTAGTAGAAGCTTAGATATCAAATAAACAAAGTCATCGAAAGAAAATATAGCAGCCAACTTGTTTGCCTTTTAGTGGAAATTTATGGTGGAAAACAAGAAAAGAAATAATAAAATTCTGTAAAGTTATAGCCACTCCAACTCTTTTATTCTGATGCAAAACACCAGTAATGTCCAAAAGAGACAAGTTGTGCACCACAAGCTGTAGAGAGAAATTTTGTGATAGGCTAAAAATGTAGAAGAAATATATGTGCTATTATATGTTAGTTCACATAATAAATTAAAATAATACATTATTTTAAAAAATTGCAGTACCTGTGTAATGGTGGAACAGAGTCAACAGTGCGTAGCTGGCCTCGTGTTGACACAACGTTGTAACTCTCTTGACAATCACATTTCACGTGGATCCACTTGTTCTCATGCCTGTTTTCAACCATAACTACGAGTCCTGCCCAACCTTTGGTCAAATAATATGCAGTCATCCCTTCCCGACCCTATTTACAAACAAAATACAGTTCTGATCAACTGTAAACCTATTCAGTTTTGGCTACAGAAACTGAGTGGAATAAATGAGTACAGAGTTTATAAGAGTGAGGTTCACATGCTGTGCAGGCTTGGATGTCTCCACGACATTCAACTTGCTTTTGGTCTGTATTTTAAAAGTAATGGTTAGTTCTGAATAGACTTTGTTCATTATACAGAGGGGGTGGATAGATGTACAAAGATCTTTACACGGACGTGAATTCTCATAGGTTTCATAGAGTGACATTCCACTCTATTTCAATCCAGAATCTGTGGGTAGAACTTCTAATGTAAGTTTACACATTTACACACACAATGAAAATAAAAACATTTTTATGCTGAGTACTTTGCCTTTCCTTCAGAAATTGTTACACATTATATTCCATCATATGCTTTACAATTTAAATCACTTTATTATTTTAAAGTGCAAGTTTGATGAACTGTTGGAAAGTATGATTTAACCTTTTGATTATCTAAAACAATTTTTTACTTAAAATATGTTTACGTATGGTGTAAGTGAAACAACAGTTACTGCTGAAGTACTTGTGTGCAGACTATAGTATCACCTTGTAGCAGACAAGATTGTGTGTAGTGTAAAAACTGCAATAATTCCACATTTTAATGAGAAAAACAAGGCCAAAAACATATATTTCTATACAGCACATGCTGAATTTAAAAACAAGTTCAATAATGTACACACACCTTCACTATTTAAGACTAATTACATGATGATCTCAAAAATAATATTATGAAAAACACACGACCTTTATCTGTATAAAGCAAACTCAGACTGCTTCCGTATTCAAGAATTCTTAGACAGAATCACATAAATTAATGTTTTCAAATTCATTAAAGTTTATTGAAATATACTAATAATACCTCATGCCTTTGTCCCTTGGCAAGCGTAAGGCTGATTATAGCCTCTGCCAGAACATATGCTGGAGGAGAAATCTGTTCAACTAGAAGCCTTTTGGAACTATGAATAGCTAACACATATTCCCGGGTAACTGGCTGGATCCTCATGCCTACAAAACAAAATCTGTTACAAAAGTTGCACAAACACCACATACACTGTTAAATTCCATGGAATCGCTAAATCGTGGGGAAAACAGACAAAATGCACACAGTGTTTAATTTCAAAATAATACAGTAATTCTAAACACAAAGGTCATCTTTTCATTCTTTGAATGTTTTTTTTTACATTAAGAAACGAGTAATATACCAATAAACCAGTCACAAAGTTACCCAAGGAGCTAATATGCTTTTTGTGTGCAAAAAAACGAGAAACATTAGTTAAACTGTTAGTTATTATTCAGAGTTTATGAAAACTAATTTATGTAAAAACATATAACAGAGAATGCCCCTAGTCATTATGGCACAAGCTATCACATAATTAACAAAACATGATAGTTGTTGGTATCAATATCAGAATCTCCTTTCATTCTTGATACTGATATTGTATACTTTATGGATGGCATAAAACATGTGGGGTTTTGTGTTACTGTACTCAGGTATACAGTCATACCCCGCTTAACGCGAGTGATACGTTCCTCGGCGATTCGCGAAAACGAAAATTGCGCTAAGCGGGGTTTCCTATTTTTACTGACCAATACCTCGTTGTTTTAGTTTTTATTGCTTTTATATGATTTTCCTTGTCAAAATGTGTTATAAACTAATAAAATACGTATGTATGTACAAAGGTTTTGATAAATAAATATTCATAATACGAAATCTCAAAAAAGGCATTTTAATGAATATGTGGGGTGAAGAAGATGATCAAACGTTCAAAACGCTTAAAGAAAAATTCACAGTACTTCTGATAAAAGCTTAAAAATGCAAATGCTGACTACTTTACCTCAAAGTTGGACCTCGATCCAGATTGAAACTGAATTTGGTGTCTAACTTTATTGGAAGAAAAGTAAAAAAACTTGTAAAGGAAAAGGGTATAATGTCATCACCAGCCCACGCCCAGGAAAAACTCTAGATCTAGCAAGCGTAGAGTTAGTAAAAGAGTTTTATGAAAACGATGAGGTTAGCCGTCAAATGCCCGGACTGAAAAGACTTTGTATCAGTCAAAATAGATGGAAAGCGCACTCATATTCAAAAGTTTTTACTTCTTTGTACTCTAAGACAACTTTATGTACTGTTCAAAGAAAGATATCTGGAAAGAAAAATGGATTTACAAGTACTGCGAACTTAGGCCAAAACAATGTGTCCTAGCTGGATCAAGTGGAACACATTCATTAGCGTGTGGTATGACTCACCAAAATGCAAGCTGATGATGGACCAGTGCAAAATACCCCAACTAACTTCTGGAGAGCCCTCAATAAAGACCTATAAAGATTTGACTTCCAGCATTGTTTGAAAAGATTCAACACCTAGATGCCACTTCGTCAAATGTGAAAAGTGCCCAGGTAGTGAAAAGCTAAAAGGACATTTTCAAAATTGTTTTGAGGAGTGTGTTGAAAACGTGACATTCAAGCAATTGATGCAAATTGACAACAAAACAACTTTAGAACAGTAACAATGCAGTTAATGATTTTGTGGACAGATTATTTGAAAGTTTGCCAAAACTGCTACGCCACTCTTTCATGCCAAACAACAATCAGCTTATTTGAAGCAGCTTAAGGATAATATCCTGCCAGATGAGTATATAGTGATATGCGATTTTGCTGAAAATTATTCTTTGTCCTACAAGATGCTGTACAAGGATTTCACTGGAACAACGCACAAGCAACCATTCACCAATTATCATATACTATAGAGGTGAAGATAAAGAAAAGCTTGAACACATAAACCTAGTTATCATTAGTGGTTGTATGTCTCACAATACAGTGTGTGCACCTGTTTCAACGCATGATGATTGACTTTTTAAAGCAGACACTTCCACAGCGGCAAAAATTCATTATTTCTCAGATGGAGCAGCATCCCAATACAGTGTCCCAAAAAACTTAGTGTCCCGAGTCCGTCAATACTATAGTGATATTTAAAAAATGGGGCACATAAAAATTTAAAAAATATATTTTTGAACTTACATTTATAGAGAATAAATCCTGCAAGTTTCATCAAATTTAAAAATGGTCAGGTTGAGTCAGTGGTTGGTTTGAGATGCAATGACCCATATACAAGTGACGTAAATATAATTCCGAAGTAATTTCGTAACAACACTACACATAGATCAACTTCACTACACTATATAAACTATCTACAGTGATAATTAGATAACCACTGAACATTAATACGGTGGTTAACAATAATAACATTTTATTTCAACAAAAACAGAGGAAGCACGTATCTCTTGCTTAACCTGGACAAGGGCGGTCATCTTGTTTAGCATTATTTTCCAGTGCTGACAAAGTTTGTCGACGCAGTTAGTTAAAAACATAACTTTCATATTTGTTAACATTAATAATTAAGATTTCTTATTTTTATATATTTTGTAATGTGTTGTACGCCTTTTTAAAAACATTTCTGACTTCTTAACCGCTCACAGAACACAAGCCCTGAGATTATTAATTTACATTATAAATATTTGCAATTCTTGGATTTTCGTTGTCCATGACGTGTCCGTTACTTAACTAAATATGGCTATTACATTAACGACTAGGAAAACTAGGTTTTTTTATAAGTAAAAGCGGGTAAAAGCTTTTACTTATAAAAACCTAGTGTTCCGAGTCGTTAATGTTATAGTGATATTTTAAATATTTGCAACTTGTTGAAGGTCGGATTCAATAACGAATAGATACAAACCTGTCGAGGTCGACCCAAGACCGAACCATTTACATTTTGTTTAACCAATAAGCTGAAAATAAAAAATCAATAATTACCTATAACAGAGTTATCATTTCATACTTGCAAATAGGCTAAGAGTGTGTTTACAGGTATTAGTGGAGCGAGCAGGTACATAGGCGAATATAGCCTTGCGACGACGAGAAAGAAAATAACCTATAACTGCCAGAGTACGGTTAGAGCTGATCCCTAGGGATGCGACATCGATGTCGATGTTTTTAACATCGATTTATTGGAGCCGATGTTTTTTTAACATCGATGTTTTGTGCTCGATGTTTTATGTTGTCGATTTTTTTTTTTTGAATGAAAAAGTACCATAATAAAAAAAATAAGTCAGATAAAGACTAGCCACTTACCACTATGCTTTGTAACACTTACTACTTACCATTAATCTTAATTTAACACATTGCATAGCTCACAAACTTGGACAACTGTCGACCTTCATTTCCTATACTATTTTGTACGAAGATGGTCGATTTATTTTTTAGTAAATGAGTAATCATACATGGGCATGAAAAATTAATTCAAAGTTGATATAACATTTACAAAATGTATCTGTTAAATTTATATACATTTCACATCAAGGCGGCAACAATGGAATGAAAATAAATGATAACGAATTTAATATCTTTGAAATGTAAACTAAAATACAGTTTACTGGGCTCGTTACAGTATTTTAATACAGAACGGTTTATTATGATTAAGCCACATGAAGCTATATCATATACAGTTTAACACTTTCAACTGCTGTTTGAATACGGTAACAAACAAATGTAGTTTAGGGGCACAGTATGGAAAGCTGATGAAATTACATAGAATTTTACCATAGATTCAAAAGACCGAGTTCGGGTAAGCTTTCTCTACTGTGTAACGGTACTGGAGTAGAGTACTCTTGATGTATAATGGTATAGATAAAGATAAATAATGAATACAATTTGTAAAGTGACAAATTCCCCATGAATTTTTATTCCAAAACATCAAAATCTCACTAAATGCGAGTTAGTAGAGCATTTTATCAAAAACTTTATAACATTCCTCTCAAGAGGATTTTGGTGCCTGTAGTTGGCATGTGTTATGTCGCCAAGGACAAACACCGAAAGTCCACAACCATACACATGTTGTCAAGTACTGTTAACAATGTATTGTGGTTTGTTGACCTCACTGGTCTATTCGGGTAAATTACATATTAAAAAAAATGGTTTAATAAGAGAAAAACTGAGACATTCCTACTGTAATGAATAATCAGCAGACCAGAACTATGAGGTGAAAAAACATTCTGTGTGTAACCCTGTTGTGATTTTGTATTTTGAATACTGTCCCAATAAAGTGGCTGGCCCAAATAACCAGTAGCCTGATTATTAACTGGAATAAATATGTGTATGTGTGTACACACATATGTGTGTGTGTGTGTGTGTGTGTGTGTGTGTGTGTGTGTGTGTGTGTGTGTGTGCGTGTGTGTGTGTAAGCTTGATAATATTCTACTAGAATCACTTGATAATAAGTGCTTGTTCTTATACATTACCCAGCAACTCTGGCAAATACTCGCTAATTTCAAAAGACGATGACAATCGTGTGACGGTACAATTCCTGGGCATTCTTTTATTCAATAAATGTAATAAATTTCAACCTGTAGGGAACCCCTCTTTCTAATCCACATGTGCAAAATTTGTTGTGAAACTTCGTCTGTGTTAGTGTTTGGCGTCAGTCCGTCTAGACGGGATTACGAAATAGTCACACTCATGATTTTAATCAGCGTTGCCCAAGTTTGTGTGAACCACAGGACTTGTGTTAATCTCGTCGAGGACCATATGCCACTTTAAATCAGCCAATGAGATGCAGCTACATAACCTTGCAAACACCCTACATGTACGCAATCGCAGGACATACCCGGTAACAACAAGCGGTCAGTTGGAGCTCTGAGTCTGAAGTCTGAAAAGGACGAGTACAAAAATTTTTATTATTTTTTTCAGATATACCTTTTTTTAATGCTTCCCTCAAATTCACATAAATTGATGAACAGTGGTCAATCTCAGGATTATCAGCAACAAATTCATCTGTAGGAGTTTGGATGCTAGACAAGTTCTTTATGACTTTGGCCCTATCAATTTTTTTATAGCAATAATTTCTTCTTAAATTTTCTGAGCTATGGGAAAAGTGATAAAAATGCATCATGGAAATTCTGTGATTTGCGCTGACTCTAGCAACCAAGTTTTTGTCATTTGTGACAGCCCAATCAACAAGTAAAATTAAATCCCCCCCCCCCCCCCATCGAGCTAACATTAATGTTAGAGGTTACTAAACCAGTTTAAAAAAATGGATGTTTAAAAACATCGATGCTTTTTGGGCGATGTTTTATTAACATAGATGTTTTAATATTGAACATCGATGTTTTGTTGTCGATGTCGCATCCCTACTGATCCCCGAGTTAACCAGAAGTGCGGGAATATTCAAAAAAAACACATGGGCATGGAAGAAAACAATAAAACAAACTAAAGAAAGTCTAAAACAGATGGAGGAGAAAATAAATAATACTCATGAAAGTTTGAGACAAATTCAGGAAGATAATAGGCAAATAAACGAGATTTGGAAGGCAAAATGAGAAAATAAACCGAGCAAAACTTAAAGCACATAAACGAAAAAATTGAGAACTCCAACAGAGAATTAAGGGAAACTATAAATGAAAGGATTGAAAACATCACCGAAACACTTAGCCAGAGGGTGGATGACTACAAGGAGGAAGTGAAACAGCAAATAGTGGAGACCAAGGAACGACTAGTGAAAACTGAAGAAACCATTGGACAATTCAGAGTAGAAGTAGAGGCCAGAATAGACCGAGTAGAAAACGGCAGTCAAGTCAGGGCAATGGCAATACAGCAAGAAACGCAGGAAAAGCTGGATGAGATACAAAGTAATATGTCCGGCAGAATGACAAAAATAAGTGACAAAGTAGACCAAGTGAAGAATCAGGTAAACGGTAACAAAGAAAAAATAGAAAGTATGCAACACATCCAACTAAACATACAGGCAGAAATGGATAGACTAAACATCACACCGACATGCAGTACTTACCACACCACACTAGAGAACAGAGATAGCGTGAATTTCAAAGATTACAGGAAAAACCCCATTGAATTTCTGGAACGCGTAAACGAAGGACTAAGTCGAATGAAAGAAAACAGATGGAGCATAATTAAGATGTTGTTGGACAATGGTTTCAAAGGAATAACAGACAATTGGTGGTCAGCTGTAAGGAATGAAATTAACACCTATGAAGAATTTAAACGAGCTTTTCGGTCCAAATACTGGTCGGAATCAATACAAAATATAGTGAGAGATAATCTCAGTAATGGAAAATATAATCCCAATCTACGCCAGTCACCAACAGCCTATTTCCTGGGTAAGGTGTGTGTAGCTCGCAAGTTGGAACCACACATTTCGGAAGAATGTCTAGTAAATAAAATGGCATTTCATTTTGCTGAAGGGATCATCCAGGCTGCACTTTGCGGTCAGATCAAGACCGTATTAGCCATGGAAGCATTACTGGGGGATTATGAACAACAAGATTATTACAGGAGGTCGAGAAGACAATATGAACAAATGACTTTTAATAGGGAGGAACAAAATCGTGATCAGCATTAAAGGACGACGTGATCATGCCAACGTGACCACAACCAACGTAATAATAATCATAATAGTAATACATATCACAACCGTAACTATCATAATAATAATAATAATGACAATTACAACCGAAATGGTAATAATAACAATAATAATAGGTATAGGGAAGGGAGAAGGAATTTCGACAACGGTAGAGAATAGCAAGATAATGACAGAAGAAACCAACCTAGCAATAGGAGTGTAGAAGATAGACATCTAAGAAACCAAGAAGAGACTGTCCAAGGTAACCAACCTCAGGACAGGGCGGAAAACTAGATGTGGCAGTGAGATCAGAGACCGGCCCATCACTGCGAGAATTGAACGGGTGTGCTATTAATGAAACTACCTATATGAAAACTAACTACTTGAAGAACATTTGAGATGATTTAATAGAAGAAATGTCATCCTCTACAAATAACAATAACACTCGGATTATATTTATTACTGCGGAGTTGCAAGGGGTAATGACGGAAGTAATGGTTGATACCGGGGCAAATATATCACTAATAGATCAAACAGAGTTTAACAGAATTAAAGATGCATGTAAAGAAAACATACCTGCACTACCAGTTAGTAATATGATAATCATGGGAGCAACAGGTAAAGCAAATAAGTCCATCAAGAAACAGGTACAAATAGAAGTACCTAGTAAAGATAAAATGGTGTTCTTAGTAGCCCAAGGGCTACCATTCAAAATATGATTGGGTGTGATACGCTACGGCGGCACTCAGCTGTTATTGATATGGGCAGTGGGAAGGTAACGCTGTACCATGAACAAGGTCAATGGTCGAGTGAGATTGTAGGCCGAAATTGTGCCACTCACGATCGGCAAACGTTCACCTTGATATATAATGATAGGGAGGATAAGAAGACATTGAACCATGAATCAGACTATCCAAAAGAAGAGATATGGACTCAGAAGTTACAGGAAATATATTCGTTTCAAGTTACAAATACAGAGAAGATGAATACAGAACAGAAAGATCAACTGGTAGCGGTATTTAATAAGTACAACAAAATTTTTTTTATATTTGCCCGGTAAGGCTAAAAACGTTATAAGTAAATTGACTTTCAACCATCCCATAAACTTTAATAAAAAATCATAGCCTATTGCACAGTCCTTGAAACCAGCAGTAAGGAAGGAGATACAACGGATGATTGACCAGGATATAATTGAAAGTAGTTCATCACCGTTCACGAGTCCAATTGTCGCAGTGCAGAAAAAAGATGGGATGGTACGTTTCTGCCTAGATGCACGATAAATCAATAAATATATTATTAACGACAGGACGTCACCGGGTGAGATCGAAGAGATCATGAAGAAAATCAAGGATTGCAAATATATGACCATCTTAGATGCAGTATGTGGATACTGGCAGGTCAAACTGCACCCACACAGCAGAAAATATATAGCTTTCATCTTCGAGGGCCGAAATTATCACTTTAAAAGACTCCCATTTGGGCTAATAAATTCGGTAGCGGTATTTGTAAAGGTGATGGATCAAGTTTTAGGCAGGGAGGTGTTGGAGTTTGCCACAGTATACGTGTAGATGACTTACTTATAACATCCAAAACTTGGGAAGAACATTGCAAACGGGTAGAGATGGTATTACATAGATTAGCAGAGAATAATATCACACTCAAGTTAGAAAAATCACAACTGCTTACAAATAAATTGAATTTCCTCGGTTTCAAACTCACTGAAACAGGGATAACAACATCTCCGGAAAAGGTAGAGGCAATCCAGAATTTCCCACAACCAAGAAATGTAAGACAGTTACAATCATTCTTGGGGATTTGTAACTACTACCGAAAGTTTCAAAAAGATTATTCTAAATTAACATCCCGTTTTAAGCATTTATTATCCTCGAAGTACAAGTGGAAGTGGGGTGAAGAAGATGATCAAACGTTCAAAAGAATTAAAGAAAAATTTCTAGAGAAGGTCATGCTTCACCATCCCGACTTCAACCGAAGATTCTTTATTAATTGCGACGCAAGTGACATGAGTCTAGGAAAGGAACTCTATCAAGAAGTGTGATGAGGGAGACCACCTAGCTATCAGTTTCGCCAGTCGTGTGCTTAACCAGAGCGAACATAACTACAACGTCACAGAAAAGGAGCTACTGAGTGTAGTCTTTGCTTGCAATAAATTCCGAACTTATATATTATGATATTCCATCACGGTAACGTCCGACCACAAATCTATTTCCTTCCTGCAAAGATGCAAGTTAAGCCATGGGAGACTGACTCTCTGGATCTTGGCATTACAAGAATACCACATCACGTGGGAATATATACCCGGAAAAAAGAACACAGTTGCGGACGCTCTATCGAGAGTGAACTTGGAAAAGGGCACTTTTGATGTAGATAGAGAAGACATCGGGAAGGTGTACTACACAGTAATAAGTAAAAAAGAACTTGCAAATATACTGGGTAGGATCCAAGAAGAACAAGTCACAGACCAAAAATTAGCTCAGATCAGAGAACGCATCCTGAATAATGACTTAAAGATAACACCATTTTACCAACTACATAAAGAACTAATATTTAATAAGCCCAATACTAAAAATAATCAATGGAAATTATATATTCCAAAATCATTGGAACAAAGACTAATTGAAAATTATCATCATATGTACGGTCATATGGGACCCGCCAAGGTGATCAGTGCCCTAGAAGAGCACGTGTTCATAAAGGGTATAAATAAAAAAAGTTAGGCAAATGGTGAGAAGATGTGTCATTTGTCAAAAAGTTAAAATAAACAACTCCAGGAAGGAAGGAGCGCTAATAGCAATCACTTCAAACAGGAGCTGGAGAAAATATTCCTCGACATCTGTGGGCCATTTCCCCGAAGTGGAGGTAGGCGTCGACATAAGTATATCGTAATAGTGTGGGATCACTTTTCTAAGTACACAAAGTTATACCCAATCAGTAAAGCGTCAACAAATGTCATTATTAAAATAATCAATGAAAAATATGTATTATTATTATATACACATACCACCAAAGTCAGTAAAATTCCATTTTTTAAAATAATGAATAAGGCCTTTTCGAAATATTAAAATTTCATCATCAGTTCATACTCTGTAATGTTCCTGTTGTGATGTTTTCCTTTAAATGTATAACTGTTGTTAACTGTGTGTATTACCTCTTACTGTCTTCATTTTGAACTTTCCACTGCCATCATTATTGGGTGAAACCAAGCCAGATATGTATTGAAATAATTGATCATTTTCAAATATTGTCTGTTGATTCATCAATTTGTCATATTTTTTATGAAGGTATATACATAATTTTTCTAACTGTACAATGTCATTTTTATTATTGTTTATTTCCTCTATTTCCATATTGTTGGATATATTTGTTATACTATGATTCATATTAATAAGGTGATCTGCTATGTTGGATATTCCCGTTTTTTTATTATTAAAAGCTCTGAAATGTTCCATAAATCTCTGTTTGAAATTTCTATGTGTTCTTCCGATGTATATGTAGTCACAGTTATTACATTTTATCCTGTATATTCCACTTAATTTGTATATATCACAGTCTTTTCTATTTATTATTATATTATATATACTTTTATTTGGTTTGTATGCATATTTATATTTATGTTTATCGAATTTTGTATTCTTTATAATGTATTGGAGATCTTGATATGTGTATTTGTAAGTTAGGTATGTTACATTTTCTTCTTTTTTGCATGTATTTATACTGCCTAATGTTCTTCTATTGTTTAATATTGTTTTTTCTTTATATTTTTTATTTAATTTGTTTATAAATTTGCTGTCATATCCATTTTCTATTGCTATTTCTTTTATGATGTTCAGTTCCTGATGTAATATCTCTTCGTTATTTATGTACTTGTATGCTCTATTTACTTAATGGAATTTTACTGACTTTGGTGGTATGTGTATACAATAATATTATAACAAGTCAGTGGCATAATGTTTGGCAAAATAGAAAAATATGTAATTGATGTTGGAACCCCAGAAACCATCGTCACTGACCATGGAACTCAGTTCAAAGGTAGGAAGTGGAGAGAGGAAATGCTGAATAAAAACATTAAAACTTATAAAACCTCATCTACCACCCTTCGAGCAATCCTGCCGAGAAAGTACTACAAGAATTGGGTAGAATCCTCAGGACGTACTGCCACGAGAACCATAGACTATGGAGTGAATATATCCCTAATGCAGAAATGTATTTGAATTTAGCATGCCACGAAACCCTGGGAATCAGTCCGTACCAAATGCTGTTCAACAAGCCACCACCCCGACAAATAACTAAAATAATAAATTTTACAGAAATGCCGAGTGAAGGAGTAGATTTAACCCGAGTGTACAACCAGATATTACATAAAATAGAATTAAAGAAGAGAAGACAGGACAAAAGGGGAACACACGAAATCAAGTTTGAGGTTCGAGAGAAAGTGTTAATCAGAAACAGACAGCAGCCGAGTGGTGCAGAAGGCATAATGAAGAAGTTGCTGCTATTATATCATGGACCGTTCCTAATAAGCAAAAACAATAACAACAACACCTACGTACTCGTGAACCCAAATACCAAGAAGATAAAGGGGACATATAACGTCACTGAAATGAAAAAATACAACGAATAAAGAAGAAACAGTTAAGGTAACAGCTTATTTTCCCCAAACCGCAGTTTCGTAAAAATAACCATGTCTTGGAGGGGGAGCATTTATGTAATGCGACATAATGGGAGCCCCAAATAAATAACAAAAAAATCCAAATGATAAAAAGTCAGAATAACTGGACTCAAATATTTAACCATTTAAAATAAAATAAACCATTAACCATGTTACTTTACGTAAAATAAAACTACAATACAAAAGTGTAATAAATAAAAACCATGTACCATAGAATATAAGACATCAACTCATGAAAAGTATTTAAAAGGAATAAACCCGAAATTAATACCAAGCCACGTGTTGTTTAATCAAATATATTGCAACTTACCATCTGTGACTTTCTGTAACAATGTCTTCAATCTAAAGTTGACATGTTTCGGGACACTTGTCCCATCCTCAGAACTTAAAAGTATGTTCGTATATCATCAAACGATGATATAGTTGTCAAATAATTAAAACATTAAAATCCAATTAAACAAAAACCACAATACTTAATGTATAAAGTCGAGCGCGACGGTTAAACGGTGCACACCATACGGTAGCTGAGTGCGCGGTCGGCTACCATACAGTGTGCACCGTTTAACCGTCGCGCTCGACTTTATACGTCAAGTATTATGGTTTTTGTTTAATTGGATTTTAATGTTTTAATTATTTGACAACTATATCATCGTTTGATGATATACGAACATACTTTCAAGTTCTGAAAATGGGACAAGTGTCCCAAAACATGTCAACTTTAGATTGAAGACATTGTTACAGAAAGTCACAGACGGTAAGTTGCAATATATTTGATTTTCATGAAAAGTGTATAAGTGTAAGAAAGTGGAAAACAGAGATGATCATTGATCATGCAGAAAAAGACTGTAAGGATCAATGACCCCTCCAATTACTTTAAGTGCAAGAGAACAAATATGTCAGTGTACAATAAACAATTGTGTTAAGGCAATATTAGTTATTAGAGTTTCAATGGTTTCAACTCATGTGGTTTATTTTTAAAGAGGAGACCACAAATTATATTACAGTAGACTAAGTAATAGGTCCCATTTTATAATGAGATGTTAATGAAGGCCTTAACATTATTTAATTATGTTCATTTGTTATACCAAAGCCAATGTTATTTATTGTTTATGAATCAGTAGTAACAGGGGAAAATTGTACTAAGCCTATTGGCAAAATAGAAAATGTGTGTTACCATAATATAATACCTAAAAAGGGCCCATATAAACAATACATTGATAGTCAGCTAGTAAAGCTTAATAGAATGAGAATGGAATTGGTATTATGGTACACTAAATAGTTTATGTTATTGTTTGTTCATAAATGAATGTAATCTTGGCCATGAAGGCAACACTTTAAGTTAGTATGTTAAGAGATTTTGTTTTAATTTATAAATATTGTTAGGATATGTTAAAGGTCAAAGTTCATATAATAAGCTGTAAACAAATGTGATCAGGCAAAAGGGTTCAAAACAAAAAAACCAGTTAATCATTAATGTGAATTAGAACATGATACTGAAATAAAATTTAAGGACTAGGCCAAACATGTAATATAAAATAAGGTAATGTCAGAAATGATTAAGTTACCAAATCAATGTAAGAAAATAATAAAAAAGGACCAAAAATTTAAGTAAGACACAACTTTTAGAATAATTGTGAACCAAATTAAATTAGTCCGACAAAAATTAAGTATTGTATAATAAAAGTTAGGGCAGTACTATGGTCCAGATTCAGAATTCTTGTAAAGGGGTAAAAACGCCTATTATAAAGTCAACCCATATAAAATTATGTACCAAAATATAGATCTTTGTAATAGGAACAAAACTATGTAAATTAATTTTAACTTAAACAAAAGGTAACAAAGGAGTATTTTTTTACATGTAAGGCAAGGATATAATTTTCAGTACTATATGTCGCTTGACTTCAAGTTCGTGCAAACTGACCAATCAAGACAGAGTTCACTGGTGAAAAACCGCTACTAAGACGAGAAGAATGATTATTGTATTGTTAAACGCCAGACAGAAAGGGTCAAAAACCGTATAGCTGACGCTTAGAGTGAAGATAAAAAAATCAAACTTACACTAACTTAATGACCTAAACAAAACCACAGAAGAAGAGAACATACCAAAAAACTTATAGAGAAAATAAACGAACTACCACTGACCGATGGAAGCTTCAATCTACGCCAATATCAAAAATCCTAGAGAGTTGGCTTGCTGCATTATACAAGTGATGTAAATATAATTCCGAAGTAATTTCGTAACAACACTACACATAGATCAACTTCACTACACTATATAAACTATCTACAGTGATAATTAGGATAACCACTGAGCATTAATAGGGTGGTTAACAATAATAACATTTTATTTCAACAAAAAACAGAGGAAGCACATGTCTTTTGGTTAACTGACAAGGGCGGCCATCTTGTTTAGCAATTATTTTCCAGTGCTGACAAAGTTTGTCGACGCAGTTAGTTAAAAACATAACTTTCATATTTGTTAACATTAATAATTCAGATTTCTTATTTTTATATATTTGTAATGTGTTGTACGCCTTTTTAAAACATTTCTGACTTCTTAACAGCCCAAAGAACCCAAGCCCTGAGATTATTAATTTACATTATAAATATTTGCAACTTGTTGAAGGTCGGATTCAGTAACGAATCGATACGAACCTGTCAAGGTCGACCCAAGATCGAACCATTTACATTTTGTTTAACCAATAAGCTGAAAATAAAAAATCAATAATTACCTATAACAGAGTTATCATTTCATACTTGCAAATAGGCTAAGAGTGTGTTTACAGGTATTAGTGGAGCGAGCAGGTACATAGGCGAATATAGCCTTGCCGACGACGAGAAAGAAAATAACCTATAACTGCCACAGTACGGTTAGAGCTGATCGCCAAGTTAACCAGAAGTGCGGAAATATTCAAAAAAGCACTAACCAACGAAACTCTCCGCCTCTCGCTACACGTATCGTTAAAGTATATATACAATATTATTGGTACTGTATATGTAATTGTTAATATGTATAATAAATATTTCTTTAGAAAAAAAAAACGCGTTATAGCGAATTCGCGTTATGTGGGGTCGCGCAAAGTGGGGTATGACTGTATTTCCTTAACCTTCTTGCCCACCATCAATATATGATGGGTTGAGAATGGGCTCCCGTGTCTGGGTCTAAGATTTTTGTAATGTGATTGTCTGGGGTATATATATGAATTTCAAATTACATTTAACCTGATAAGGCTTGACTTCACCTGCCAATTACGCTCTTTCATAGTTGGTCTGCAACTATTTTATTTCTTTTATTATTATTGCATAGTTATTTTATTTCTTTTCTAAAAATTTATAATAAATAATGCTACTTTATATTTTAAGACAAGAATAATAAATTATACTTCTGATCATGACAGTAAATAAAAAACAAATGAAACATTGTAAACAAAAATCAATCAAAAATATATTCTTGTTTTAAAATATTAAGTATTATTATTTGTTATAATTAGAAGAATAAGAATAATCTGAGTGAATATTCTCTAAAGATATTCACTTAGAAATTACCTACTGTTCACTCATTTTTTATTCCATAATCCACTCCTTAATTCACTGCATGCTATGTAAAAATTGTATTAAATGGTTCAAAAATATTTAAATAAAACATTTCAGAAATATTTGGACCAACAGATATAATGCAGAGGCGGCTCTTCCATTAGGCAAAATAGGCGGCCGCCTAGGGCCCCGCGCCTGAGGGGGTCCCACGCTCGGGGCCCCCCTCAGGCTCGGGCGCAGGCCCTGAGCTTAGATCTATGATCATCTATATCTTATTTGTCCGGGAATCTACTACTTGGTCTACTACTACTACTAGTATTACACATTTGATTTGACTCGTTAACCATAACAATATAAAGTGCATCTATTTTGAACTTACCGATTCAGTTTTACTAAACATGGTCGAAATGGTGTGTTTCGCAGGTAATTAATGCCCAATCTAGCGGATAAAAACAGAAACAGAAACAATAAAATCGAACTTTGTGTTTTTCAAAATTCCCGCCTTACATAAAAATCCCTTCTTAAATAAAAATACTTATAATTACCTTTTTTACCCAAAAGTTACGTATTTCCTTCGTTAAGACGTAAATCACAGCATAAAAAACTAATAAACGACCTTGTTTACAAGTCCAAAACAATAATCGAATCTTGTGTTTTTCAAAATTCCCACGCAAATGAAAGCACGAAAAAAGTACAACACGGAAAAAGTATGGCCATGTGAAAGCACCCTCAGTGAAACAGCTGTTCAGTATTATCGCGTGTAGAGTTTTGAGGTTATGTTTATTGTTCACTGCGTGTTCAGTGGGTTTATTTTGTTTGTTTAACAACAATCAAGTGATTCAGTGTGGCTTACAATGTTTTGTTGCTTACATTTGTAATAATTTGTGGTTTGTCATGTCTTCGAGTCGAAATACAAAAAGAGAAAGAGACATTGGAAGAAAGTATGAAACTGGTAGTGTTAAAAGACAAAAGAAGAAGGTGAAAGAGGAATTCGGACTAAAGATAAGTGGTTCATTGGATAAATATGTGGTGAGCTCTATAGCCAGTACTTGTACCATAGAATCTATTGCAGGTAGAGAAAAATGAGTTAAGTTGTACAAAGGAAAATACTCTGCTGCCTAATACTGTAAACGGTCATATTCCTAGTAAATACAATGACGCAGATAATCCTGAAAATTGTAGTCCTATTATTAGTAACATAGATTCCTTGCAGGCAGAAACAAATGAGCCTAGCTGCAGTCAAGAGAGTACTAATAATACTAATTCATTTGTTCCTGACACTATTATTTATGACCCGAGTGCGTGGTCACTTCCACTTAATGATAAGGACAGATTAATACTTGTACGAAAAGGGCCCAACAGGGAAAATATTGTGAGATATCCAATAGACTGTCATAGTAGACATTTTTCAACATCACACTATACTAGGATTTTGAATAATGATGAGAAACAGGACAGGCGCTGGCTAGTTTACACAAGAAATGCAGACAAAGTATTCTGTTTTCCATGCAGATTGTTTTCCTCTTCAAATACAGCTTTTTCGTATAGCGGTTGTAATGACTGGAAAAACATAAGTACTCGTATTAAATCACATGAAGGTAATCCTGAACATCTTGAAAACGTTTTGAAATGGCTTGAATTAGAAAAAAAGTTAAAACTAATCAAACAGTTGATTCAGAGCTACAGACCCAACTCCAAGCTGAAAGGCAACGGTGGAAAGATATTTTAGAAAGGATTGTGACGGCAGCGGTATGCGAACATCTGCTCTCCGGTACCAGCGGTGGACGAGGCGAGCCAATCCGGCATCAGCAGCCGCTGAGACGTGACCAACTGCGTGTTCGGAGCTAGCTAATCAGCGATCCCGGTTAGTTAATAAAACCCGGGCCGGCAGAAAATTTTATGCACTCTTCATCGCGACGCCTTCGGACGCACTTCATCTCCTCTCCTCTCTCGGACGACATCGGCGCGGAGTCAGCCGGAAGGAACAGCCGAAGAATATAACCGCCGCCGTTCTTGCGTCTTCGCACTCCTGTTCCACGCCAGCGATGGATTTCGCTGGGCTGGCAGCCGACTCTACAACCGGTGCTGGAAGAAGAGGAGGACTGTAGTATGCCACGAACAGCAGGCGCAGCCGCCGAACATCTTAGCGCGGCACAACCAACATCAGCATTCTCGCCACAAGGTCCTTTTTAGGGCCACCAAAAAAACACTAGAGTGTACGATTGGCGCCATTTGTCATACGGCAAGCCTTTTGTCCGGTGACAAGTGGCGCCCAACGTGGGGCGACGATCATCTTGCGGATGCAAGATCCAGCCACGCCAGCGAGCTACCAGCCGGCACACCAATCAACATGGCACCCAACAAACACCTCCACAACATCTGGAGAAGAGCAGTAGGCTGGCTACCGGAGAGCATTCAAGACCCGGTGGAGTTGTGACGGCAGCGGTATGCGAACATCTGCTCTCCGGTACCAGCGGTGGACGAGGCGAGCCAATCCGGCATCAGCAGCCGCCGTGACGTGACCAACTGCGTGTTCGGAGCTAGCTAATCAGCGATCCCGGTTAGTTAATAAAACCCGGGCCAGCAGAAAATTTTACGCACTCTTCATCACCACGCCTTCGGACGCACTTCATCTCCTCTCCTCTCTCGGACGACATCGGCGCGGAGTCAGCCGGAAGGAACAGCCGAAGAATATAACCGCCGCCATTCTTGCGTCTTCGCACTCCTGTTCCGCGCCAACGATGGATTTCGCTGGGCCAGCAGCCGACTCTACAACCGGTGCCGAAAGGAGAGAAGGACTGTAGTATGCCACGAACAGCAGGCGCAGCCGCCGAACATCTTAGTGCGGCACAACCAACATCAGCATTCTCGCCACAAGGTCCTTTTTAGGGCCACCAAAAAAACACTAGAGTGTATGATTGGCGCCATTTGTCATACGGCAAGCCTTTAGTCCGGTGACAAGTGGCGCCCAATGTGAGCCGATGATCATCTTGCGGATGCAAGATCCAGCCACGCCAGCGAGCTACCAGCCGGCACACCAATCAACATGGCGCCCAACAGACACCTCCACAACATCTGGAGAAGAGCAGTAGGCTGGCTACCGGAGAGCATTCAAGACCCGTGGATTTGTGACGGCAGCGGTATGTGAACATCTGATCTCCGGTACCAGTGGTGGATGAGGCGAGCCAATCTGGCATCAGCAGCCTCCGAGACGTGACCAACTGCGTGTTCGGAGCTAGCTAATCAGCGATCCCGGTTAGTTAATAAAACCCGGGCCGGCAGAAAATTTACGCACTCTTCATCGCCACACCTTCGGATGCACTTCATCTCCTCTCCTCTCTCGGACAACATCGGCGCGGAGTCAGCCGGAAGGAACAGCCGAAGAATAGAACCGCCGCCATTCTTGCGTCTTCGCACTCCCGTTCCGCGCCAGCGATGGATTTCGCTGGGCCAGCAGCCGACTCTACAACCGGTGCCAAAAGAAGAGGAGGACTGTAGTACACCACGAACAGCAGGCGCAGCCGCCGAACATCTTAGCGCGGCACAACCAACATCAGCATTCTCACCACAAGGTCCTTTTTAGGGCCACCAAAAAAACACTAGAGTGTACGATTGGCGCCATTTGTCATACGGCAAGCCTTTTGTCCGGTGACAGGATATTGGCCATCATTGAGTATTTAGCTACTCACAATTTGCCATTTCGAGCTCACAGGGAGGATCTGTTTTCAGAAAACAGTGGAAATTTTTTAGGCTTAGTGAAGTTTACTGCCATGTTTGATCCAATTATGAGAAGTCATTTGGAACGTATAGCAGATAAAAGCCTGCACAATCACTATTTAGGAAAAAATATACAGAATGCGTTAATAGATCTGATGGCAAGACAAGTAAAGCAAAAAATCATAAAAAGAGTACAACAAGCTAAGTATTACTCAATTATACTTGACTGCACGAGAGATGTCAGTCGTGTGGAACAGATGTCTCTAGTCTTACGCTATGTTAATGTGAATTCTGGAGATATCAAAGAACATTTTATTGGTTTCATACCTATAGAGAAAACTACAGGTGCTGACTTAGCTGACTACGTTCTCTCAGAGCTCAAATCACTTGGTTTGAAATTAGAAGACTGTCGTTGCCAATGATACGACAATGGGGCAAACATGAAGGGACATAAAAGCTGCGTGCAAGCACGAATACTTGATATGAACGCTTTGGCCTTTTTCACCCAATGTGGTTGCCACAACTGGAATCTACTACTTAGTGATGCTGCAGCCTCATGCACTTCAGCTAAACTGTTCTTTAGAATTTTGCAAAGGTTGTACACATTATTTTCTGCATCTCCGGTGAGATGGGCAGCTCTGAAAGAAATAGTAAATTTAACACTAAAGCCTTTATCAGAAACAAGGTGGGAGTACAGAATTGAAAGTGTAAAAGCTGTAAGGTATCAGCTGGAAGACGTAGCATTGCCTTGAAGCACTTTCAGATATTGGTGACCCAGCACTGTACAGTGAATGTACGTCAATCATTACGTCGGGAAATTCTTTCATATGAGTTCATAATTTCTCTGTTAGTGTGGTATGACATTTTGTTTAAAATTAACATCATCAGCAATAATTTAATTACCTTTTATCCGTCAGTGACTTCGTTCTAGCGTTTTTTATATAGACGCGTTTCGTGGCATGTGTCACATCTTCAGTAGTCCTCGTCAAAAGTTAAAATTCACATAAAACACATAAAAACACATTTGCACATATTTACAAAATTACAAAGACGACACACACATAACACGATGTAACTTCGGCCTCGTTGGACCGGTCCGACCGCGCGTGTAGTTGCCGAGCCACTAATTGAACTAAGTCCATCCTTATCACCAGTCATTACCGTCATGCGCGATTATATTTAGGGCTGTATCATATAGTGAGTGAGATTGAAGATGTGACACATGTCACGAAACGCGTCTATATATAAAAAACGCTAGAACGAAGTCACTGACGGATAAAAGGTAATTAAATTATTGTGAAAAGTGACTTGGATACTATATAAAAACAAAATAAAATCATCAGCAAGCTTTGGCAAAAAGTTAACATGGACTTAAGTACAGCTATGAAGCATTTTGAAGGATTTTTGACTTGGATTTCTGAGTACAGAAAAAGTGGTTGGGTTTCTGTACTGGTTGATGCAAATTCTTTGGCTGAGGAAATTGGTGTCAATAAAGAATTCAAACAAACCCGTATTCGCAAGAAAAAGTGTCTCTTTGATTACGAAGGTCACGATGAAATTGCTTCTTTCCCAGAGGACCTAATGAGGACACAGTATTGTGATATTACTTATACAGTCACTGTGAGGGCGGCATTTGTGATATTACTCACTTTGCATTATAATCTATTTTTATTTATACAAATAAATAGTACCATAATATGGCACGTGTGTACTTACCAACTTTAATTATTGCCGGGCTCATACTCTTCTTATGCAATATGCTTTTATACCTAAGGGGTGCCAGGAGTTCGTTACAGCGAGATTCTTGAGTCAAAGAATGTGACACAAATGATAACACTGTTTAGAGTGAAAGTACTATCAAATTTTAATCGTCAACATAAATGCATTATAAAAACCATGTGCTTAAAATGGCGTCGTACAAAGTTGCAACAAAAGAAAATGGTGGCTATTTAGTCAGCCCTGTCAGTATTCATATTTCTGGTGGTCTCTAATCAAAATCGTTAAAATGTTATATTTGTACAGCAGTTCTAATTACTTATTAATTCATATTTGCTATATACACAAACCAATGCCCTTGACATATACATATATACTCATGGCCATGCGCTCACTCTCACACCCTCACATACATTCATCTAATTATGGTGTAGCGGGTCAAATTTTGGGTGTTTTATTTTAACCGTTTGGGGCATATATTTATATTTTTATTTATTTCGTTTTTGGGCGGATTGTCATTGTGCAACGTATTTGTCCGTATAACAGACCAGTGTTGAGAAACAGTTGGAAACAAAGCGAAACGCAATCAGTGGTGTAACACGGCTGAAGAATTTACCTCCACAAAATTCTGAGAACTTTGTACCTGTGTGTGGCAGCGCACATACGCAACTGCTCAATCACGCTCCAAGTGACGCTCTAACAAAAACCAAGATGGCTAGAGAGAATAATCTTTGTCGTTTTCTTCAAGATCTTGCGGAAATGCTGTTTTAAGTCCCACCCACTTTTATGACATTAGCCAGTGCCTATTTGAAATCGTCTGCTATCGTCACTCCAACAACTACGTGACTAGTATGAGTCGAAACTGGGACGACTAACTGGAAGGCATTGATGTCCGTCGTCTTGACTAAAATGCTCCCGGAGTGGGGAACTGAGAGACGCCGGCAGTTCGTTGTCGACTCCCGCCTGCGCAGGCCGCCCGTCAACCGGGCTCAGAAACAAATTTTTATAATTAATGTAACAACTAACAATAACAAAGTATGTGACCGCGGTCAAGTAAAAGTGCAGAACATAGTTATATATATATATTTTTCGAACACTAAAAAGAAATATAAAGGAATGAGGAGTGCACGCGAGGACCACGTTGCCGACGGGGAGGGATATTATTAAAAAATGTTAAGGGTTCTATAATTTTTTGTGTGTTTGTGTGTGTGCAAAATTGCAGGCTGGGCAGTCTTGTGTGTGTGTATATAAAATAAGGTAAGCTGTAGTATAAGATAGAATAAGAGTGATAATCATGTAACCCAAGCAAAGGATCAATTCTTACGAAAATATTTCAGATGTAGTAAAGTTTGTAAAAAATTTAAATGATTCAAAACTAAATTAAAATGTTAATTCTCTTCATAAAAAAATATGTGTGTAACTCATTCACACAACCTTAGAAATTACGTCTGCATCCCAAACATACGTATGATGAAACCTTGAAGCCACGCGATGGTAAGTAGGAGTGAATTAACATTAATTTTAAATTATTACGATATCATTCTTTTTAATAATATAGAAAGTTTCATTGGCGCCACGAAAGGGACGAATTTAAAAAATAAATTCCATACCTATAAATGGGATGCAATCGTAATTTGGAAGTTGTGTGAGAATACGCAAAAGATACTTATGTAAAGTTAAGTTACGCTAAGTAAGTAAAGAATATTTAAAATATAAATATATATTTAAAATATATATTATTTATATTGTAAACAGAATAAATACCTAAAAATAATAATAATAATGGAAAATACAGCAGAGAACGGAGTCGATTTGTCCGACTCGACTGTGATAAGCGAAATAGCTGAATTAAATGAATCAGCTGTTGTGAATAGTTTTGAAGTACATTCAACGCCGAATGTAGGTCAAGGCGACAAAACTTTGAACGCAAGTAGTATAAATGAAGCAAATAATACAGATGATTCGGGGATCCATACGACCCCAAAATCAAATAATGAAAATAAAAGTAATGACAAGGGAGTCAGCTTAACTGGCGATAAAATAGAAAGTCTAGTGACACCTGTCCAAAGTAAACAAGAGATAGATAAAGATAACAAAATTATGAATATGTTGCAATTAATTTTGGAGCAACAAAGTATTAAATTTGAAATACAAAATCATAATTTTAATGAGTTAAAAAATGAAATACAAGAAATGAATAAATGTGTAGAAAGTACTGATGAAACGATAAGAACTAATTTGAATAAGTTAGAACAGGGTGTGGAGCGAATGGGAGTACATGTGATGAGGACAGAGAAAAATAAAACAAATGAAAATTGTAATGACAAATGTAAAAATATGATACCAGAGAAAGAGTTAATAAATGATAACAATAATGTTGAAAATAATGAGAATAATAGTAATGTATTTGAAGAATTAGTATCGGAGACTGATACGGTAAAAATAAAGAATGAGAGTACTGATGAGTTGGTGGAAGGTAGTGATTATGAGATGTTAATGTGTGTTAATGAGTTAGAGAGAGAGTGGAAAAATAATGTTGTGGTAGAGTGGGGACAGAGGGCAAATTTTCCCTTTATTATTTATGATGTTTATGATGATTTATTGAGTCCACAAGTGTTGTGGTTGAAAGGCAAGAATCCCGTATTGGTAGATGAATTGAGGTGTTTATTTTTGTGGAGTAATTGTGTACCCTCTGTCCGGAATAATTGTGAGAGTGTGATGTGGTGTTATGAAGAGAGAGAGGTAAATAGAGAATGGTATGTAACAGAATTGTATAATTTGAATAGAAAGTATGATGAATGGAAAGAAGGCTTAGAAATATATTTGAATAATAATGATTACAATGATTTGATAAAAATAATTAGACCGATAGTGAATGAATGTAATGACGGAGACTTAACAAAACTACCTAACGTAGACTGGTTTAATGAGTATTCTGGTAAAATGAGTGAATTTGGTTGTTCTGGTTATGACACACAAAGTAACCAATTGTTTGTAAATAAAAAGCAACAGTGTTATATAAAACCAAGGTTGATTTGGAACGATGGAGGTTAAACTATTAAAACAATAAAAGACAGTATAAATATTTTGTTTTATGGTTGTTTGACATGGCAGATTTGGACAGAAGTGTGGAAAAAATGGAATAATAATTAACAAGAGTTGTAAATAAAATCTAGTGAATTTATATGTGTGTATGTAAGATGATTGTTGTGATAATAATGTGGAAATATTTGCAATTTAAATAAACAAATAGAATTAATTTGGAAAACAAGAAATCAGAGAATTGTAATTGTTTGGATGGTAATGAATTCTATATTGTTAATAATTAATTTAATTAAACAATTTAATACATGTTAAATATTTTGTTTGACTATTTCAATATTGTATAATTAACTTTTTAAGGAATTTAAATCATTTTGATAATAGATGGCTGAATTATTTGAGGTGAACTAATATGTTGTGAAATGTTTCAGTGGTGAGGTGAGAGTATTGTGGTATGTTGTATATGTTTTGAGAAATGGGCTGTAAGTATTGAAATTTTACAATATGAATAATGTATAACAAAAAGGTTGACAGGAGTGATTGATATGTTAATTCAGTAATGAAATATTTTGAAATAATTGCGCTAAATAAAAATGATGGTTAAAAATATGTATTAATAATAAATTTAGAATTTTTGAAAATCTAATTACAACACAGGATAAATTCATCATGATGATAAATAAAAAGAGTTAATGAAAAATTTTAAATAATAATGTTTATAAATTTTTATATAAATTATTTAAAAGAGAATTGTTTGTTTGATGTATGCTAATAATCCAGGTTTATTGCTATTTGTGTATTGTGTTATGTGATGTATTATAACAGTGTAGTGTGGAACTGCTATGGGGGGAGGTTGTAAATTTTGTATTTAATATTTTAGGTTAATAATGGTTAAGCTTCCATATAAAGTGGGTTAAAACCCCATCTAAATTAATATTGTCATTTAAATATAAATTCGTAAATTTAATATTACGAAAGATATTTTACTTGTGATTCCCCAAATTTTCGGGCGGTCACGGCCTCACCGAACCCTGACCGTGGAATTGGTTTAGCTTTAACAGCTATGGTTGGGGCACATTACGATTACGCGCTGACCATAACTGGCCATAGCTGTTATCGTTGTAAAGGTGTATTTTGAAATTGTTGGGGGGTAATAAAAAGGGGAATCACCAAACTATGGAACAGCGGCTGCCACTCTGTTCGAGAAGGAACAGCAGAGCCAGGTGGTAGAATCCGTTTAAGGGTACATGATTATTAAAGAGAACATGATGATGTTCACCAATTTAAACTTAACAGCGGAAGCAGAGACACGGAGAGGTAAAACCCTGCTCCAAAATATACAGTCTCTGTGGAAGCGAAAGGGCGAAACAGTCCTCCATAATCGGAAATAGTGTGTGTGGCTGGGAGGTGACGTAAAGGAGTCACGAATTTAAAATTTTATGACGTAAAAGTTTTGCTTATTCAAAGTTTAATCCAATCAAAAATGCTTGTGCTCTGTCCACATAATTATATGCTCAGACTCGTAAATCAAGGTGTTCATACTATAATTTTACAGGTATCATTTTATTGTTGTGTGTTAGATATAGTTGTTGATAAAATGTATTTTTATTATGTGTGTAATTTTTTTTCTAAGCCAATCATTAGACGCCTGGCAGGCAATCAACATAATAGAAGTAAGTGTTGATAATGTATTACATGTAACTGTTCAATTTTGAAAGGTATCCATGGTGTTTTAATTATGTTAGGATATCAGCTGATCAGCAATAATGTCACTGGTATATTGGTTTATAAATGTTACAAGTAATTAATGTTTAGTGTACTACAGATATTTTGAAGTAAAGATAAAAAGAATATGCAAATTAATAAAAGATAATTCATGGGTGATAAATGTTTTATGGGACATGCAGACCTGTCCAAAGCTGAATGTGAAATGATAGAGAGGAATATAATATAATGTTGTTTTTGAGTTGATGTGATATAACAGGATTTTGTGAAATATAGATGTTGACACAGTGGTAATGAAGACTTTATGTAGATTTTGAATGATATATGGTTGTTTTTATAGTTTATGAGGTTATTTTGTGTATTTGTAGTGAGGTAATGAGATTGAGATTTTTGGGGATGGCAATTTTGTATTAGGGGGTAGTGTATTTGGGGAGTCCGCAACAAGGGTTGGGACGGGATAGGAATAGATTTTAGTGGGGCTGGGGTCGCCTTAGGTAAAATCCGGGGGCCAAATAAGGGAAATGAGTTTTTGGGTAGGGGAAACACGTATCCTATATGTACAAAGGGTTAGAGAGTATTTTTTTTATATATGTAGAGAAGGCGGCGTTTTGAGTTAAATGATAAGTTGTGGATTAGAGTGTCTTGATTAGTAGATATTTTGATAGAGTTGGGTGTCATGGGAGTTGCAGTTGATAAATATTAGAGTCAGAGGGAGAAAGTTTATATATGTATAGAAATCTAATACAGAAAAACGAGAATAAAGTATTTACATCACCCCCAGTAAGGTAGAATTGACTGTCAACTAAAGAGAGGAATTTATAATAAAGAATGTACAATTGTTTTTTAAACCAGTGACAGAATTTTGATAGAAGTGAAAATAATGTAAAGTCAAGAAGTGTTTAATTTAAATGATTTAAATGCCAATTTGATTATTATTTATATTAATATTTTGTTTATTATAAATATTCTATGTTATTATGTTTTGTATTTCAAGGTAGGATATTACAGATGTCCAATGTGTTTTCAGAAATCATACATAACATATGTAGGTCAAGGGTTTTGTACTTGACCTAGTTATGATCAGCTGATGAGTTCATACACCTACTAAGCTTGTAGAGTAGGAATTCAATTTTAATTTGTTTGCTTGATTAATTCAAACTAATCTTTGAATAATTTTAATAAATGTTATTTAACAAATAAATTTAATAAATATTTAATGAATAATTTTTTTGAATTTTAAAATTTTGAAAATTTTAAATTTTTTTTGATGTTTCGCCTGCCAGCGAGTGAATATGTTGAGTAATGATTATTTTGTTGTGTATGTATTAATGATGTTTCTTTTATGGTATTGCTTTATATTGGTAGACTATAAGTGATTCTCCATGTTAGAATAGAAATGTTTATATTAGTAGAAATGATAAATTTTAAAAGGAAGTTTTTATTTTAATGTGTTATGATAATATGTAATGTTAATGTGTGTGAGCCCAGTATCTGCTAAAGGCAGCCCAGCTTGCAAAAAGGGGAAACATATCGGCGGAGGAGCTGGAATGATTTTAGCCAGGGATTGAGGATTTTGGGGGTAGCATGTTAGAAGGCGAGGTGTGCCGTGGTGCGAGTCTGATCAATTTCTCGGTGTTGGGATCTCTTACGGAGAAGTCCAGTGATCTCGTTCAGATGAGTCCATGGTCGCTGAGCCAGGAGGGTCGTGCACCCATGAGATTAAGAACAAGGGGGTTTTGGCACCAGTTCCTCACCGGTCCTCTTCGGGGTCATCGATGAGATTTCTTCTGTCGTGGACAGCAGAATTCTCATCGAGGGGGTATTGTAGCGGGTCAAATTTTGGGTGTTTTATTTTAACCGTTTGGGGCATATATTTATATTTTTATTTATTTCGTTTTTGGGCGGATTGTCATTGTGCAACGTATTTGTCCGTATAACAGACCAGTGTTGAGAAACAGTTGGAAACAAAGCGAAACGCAATCAGTGGTGTAACACGGCTGAAGAATTTACCTCCACAAAATTCTGAGAACTTTGTACCTGTGTGTGGCAGCGCACATACGCAACTGCTCAATCACGCTCCAAGTGACGCTCTAACAAAAACCAAGATGGCTAGAGAGAATAATCTTTGTCGTTTTCTTCAAGATCTTGCGGAAATGCTGTTTTAAGTCCCACCCACTTTTATGACATTAGCCAGTGCCTATTTGAAATCGTCTGCTATCGTCACTCCAACAACTACGTGACTAGTATGAGTCGAAACTGGGACGACTAACTGGAAGGCATTGATGTCCGTCGTCTTGACTAAAATGCTCCCGGAGTGGGGAACTGAGAGACGCCGGCAGTTCGTTGTCGACTCCCGCCTGCGCAGGCCGCCCGTCAACCGGGCTCAGAAACAAATTTTTATAATTAATGTAACAACTAACAATAACAAAGTATGTGACCGCGGTCAAGTAAAAGTGCAGAACATAGTTATATATATATATTTTTCGAACACTAAAAAGAAATATAAAGGAATGAGGAGTGCACGCGAGGACCACGTTGCCGACGGGGAGGGATATTATTAAAAAATGTTAAGGGTTCTATAATTTTTTGTGTGTTTGTGTGTGTGCAAAATTGCAGGCTGGGCAGTCTTGTGTGTGTGTATATAAAATAAGGTAAGCTGTAGTATAAGATAGAATAAGAGTGATAATCATGTAACCCAAGCAAAGGATCAATTCTTACGAAAATATTTCAGATGTAGTAAAGTTTGTAAAAAATTTAAATGATTCAAAACTAAATTAAAATGTTAATTCTCTTCATAAAAAATGTGTGTGTAACTCATTCACACAACCTTAGAAATTACGTCTGCATCCCAAACATACGTATGACGAAACCTTGAAGCCACGCGATGGTAAGTAGGAGTGAATTAACATTAATTTTAAATTATTACGATATCATTCTTTTTAATAATATAGAAAGTTTCAATGGGTACATGATTTTAATTAGTTGTTTTCACTTAATGAGCTCATTAGATTAAAATAGAAAATGACAAAAGGTTGACTTCTCTTAACGGTGATAGGCGTAGATCCCTCGCTGCTGTTGGTTGAGTGTTCCCGGCATGGCTGGTTGTAACTCTACGAATTATTTACCAAAGTATAATTATATTTATCTCTTACCTTCGGGTTTTTTACTCCAAGGGTCGTTCAGACGAAACTGCTGCAAAAAGGATTACTTGGATTTGATATGTTCAATAATTACGTTAACACCAAAATTTTCAAATTGTAACAAATTATCTTTCTTTTTTATTTAGCACTCATAATACAACAGGTTATTATATTTTTATGACTCTACCTTCTCTTGCTGTTATCAATAAATTGTAAGTAATTATCAATCAGAACGGGTATACATCCAAAAAAAAACTTTCCTTAACTGTTTCTAAATAGTACCGTAACGTATAGTAAAGAATTAACTATAATGAATTCTATTTAATGAACCAATACGTAATTTATCTGTTCCCTTAGAGATCTCATTTAAACTGGACATTTTTATTGAAAATACTAGATTTTTTTATTATGGAAAAATTATAATTTGTTTTGGCCATTTAATTATGTGCTTTCGCTTTTACTTAACTGCCCATGGTCCGATTCGTAGCACTGCCTGTTGAGACGCTTGCTTGGTTTCGACGCACTCCGACACTAGTTTGCATTGAGTTTAGTTGTTGTTAATTACTTTAAACTTTATGCACTGTAAGGTATATATTTATATAGCTGGCTGGCTTTTAAAATTTGCTCGAGCGCTTGGATGGTAAATAGGCTAGCCACGCGGCCATGAGTTGCAGTAGAACTTTTTATAAATGTTTTAACACTTAACTAGATAGGCCGAATTTATTCTACGGCCTATCTTGTACTCCCGAGGCCACTGTTTTAACGAACTTGTCAAACTGCTCTTTACTGTCCGATGCAAACACTGGTGAAGAAGTGTGCTTACTAATGACACACAGCAGACTGGGTTTCACACACAAGCCTGCTGCTATGTGATTGTGCAATGCGTCTGGCAGTTGTTTTGGCTGGCTGTGTATGTTGCATTGCTGTACTGGAGGCTCCTTACAGGTGAAAGTCTGGCAATTTGGAAAGTGCTTAAAATGATGATTTGAATTAATATGAAATTAAACTGGGGTAGCTCACAAATCCGTACCGTCACAATACCCCCCCAATAAGAGATTGAAGGCCGAGGCGTTCAAACTCTTATTGCCTAAACCTAAGAGGATCAGTGAGGATATGGCGCCGCAACCCCCTGAACACTCTACTACATCATGGGTTCTTACCCCCCTAGTCTGGCGACTGCGACAGCACCCATCCGATCTTACGGGACTTCTCTACTCGAGATCCTACCACCATAAGCTCGGACAGATACCCGCCCCAGTATCGCCTGACTTTAAAACATGTAATTAAAAATTGACAAACGGCCTTCCATCACTCCATATCCCACAACTGGTTTGTTTCCCCTTAGCCGTACTGGTTCATTGACAACGTACTGGCTCATTTTATATAATAGACCCTAAAGAATAATATTAATAAAACAATATTGGTTTACAATGGTACACATAAATTCCAGTTAAATTGAATAATATTCCCCGTACACTATTGCCCTCCAAAATGATACATAGATTATACAAGGTATCCTTAGCTACTATATATGTATAGGATAAAAAATTCATAACATATGAAAAATCTATATGGACAGTAATATACACATCTTATTTTCCAGACACTATCTCATCCTGAACATTTTCCATCAGTTGTCAGTGTTAAATAAATGTTTTAATCAATATTGGCATCAATTAGCATTTAATTTATAATTCCAATTTGAATTTAAATGAAAATAAAGTTAAGTTCATTGTTAAAATCATCGTTTCTATTAATTTTATTACTAAATTAATTTAATTGTATTTAATTTACTTTAACTAATTCAATTAATCTCAAAAGTTACAGTAATTGCCTCATTATTTTTTGGTCTGTAAAAAATTTAACTTCAATTCCTTTCTATCACAATAAGATACTGATTCAGCAGACTACATTTTTTGTTATTGTCACCAAGCGTGACTCCAGACATTAGTCTCAACATACCACACCTGTTTATATAAACACTAGCCTGCAAGACTCACATAGTCTAAACATCCTGGTTGCATCATACTAACACCTGTACTTTTCAGTCTTTATAAATTTTTTAGATAACATATTTATCAATGTCTATTTCTTACAGTTCAACCAAATATACTTTTAACTCACCTTTCAATTATTATTTCTCTTTTAATTACAGTTTCTATTTAATGCTATTATCTCAATTCATATTATTGAATCAACATTTTTTCACACCTGTAAGCTTTTTATTCTATCTGATTAGTATTATGAACTTTATACTTACAATCCACTTATTGACATGAATACAAAATACACACCACACACACACACCAATATCTCCGTGTAACCTCTGAAACATTTAACAACAATGTTATTTCATACAAACCATTCAACATTTTATAATACCTACAATTAATTTCACTACACATGTATTTACAACTTTTCAGCAATAATTATTCAGTTACATCACACTTCAATGTCAAAATTCAGCTAGGTCATTACCATATATTAACATATTCAAAATGTTCATTTATGAATTTCAACCTCCATCGTCAAAAATTAATCGGGGTTTCAAATAACAATTTTCAATTTTATTTACATTCTGTATACGGTTATCTTGTATATAGTAACCATAAAATTTCTGTTTGTTCATTTTACCATAATAATCATATACCAGGTCAACATCAGTATTCTTTGGAAAGTCTCCGTCGGTAAATATTTCCAATATCGGGTCAGTTACTTTTTCATCATACAGTAAATTACTCTTGTTTAAACATACTTCTAACATTTCTTTCCACTCACCATAATCTCTCTGTGATTCATACAATTCTGTCTCTTTGTCAATACACCATTCTCCATTTAAATCTCTCTCATCATAATGCCATATCACGCTTCCTCTCTCATTCCATGCAGAGGGTACAAAATTATTCAACAAAAATAAACAACTCAAATCTTTCACTACTAAGGGTCTCTTGCCCAAAATTAACACTTTTGAACACTCTGGTTCATCACAAATAAGGGGAAATTTACCCTCTGCCCTACATATTCATCTACTCTTTCTTTCCATTCTTTTTCTAATTCAACAACGCTAATTATTACTTCACTACAACTTATCATTTTCTCACTCTCACTTACTGTTTCACTATCTATTTTCAACGTATCACTTTCTGATACCACATTCTTAATTATATCATCATTTTCAGCATTATTTCTCTCACTTGTTACTTTTTTATTGTCATTATTACTATTACTTTTAATCTGTTCTCCTATTGACTCTATTATTTGTTCTTTAAATGTATTGAAACATTCATTCGTCTCATTTAAACGTTTATTAATATTGTCTTCTAACTTGACACTCTGTTGTTTCATATCATATAAACGCTCATCAAATTTTGTATTCATTTCACATAAACGCTTATCAAATTTTTGGTCAATATTATTTATATCGCCCTTTAACTCATGGAAGTCACTCTTCTGTTCATCAAATTTCGCGTTAAAACTACTCAAGTTATCAGATATTGTTTTCATGAAATTACACATATCTTCCATTGACAACTGTTTAATTCGTGTTGTCGTTGGGGTAGATTGTGCTACTGCATTTTTGTCAGTAAAGCTGACTTCATTATTAATTTTATTTTCCCTATTCAATTTTGGGGTTATTTGGATCCCCGAATCATCTGTATTATTTATTTCATTTGTAATATCTGGTTTTATTTTATTGTCCTGACTCCCATCTGGAGTCGAGTGGACCTCAATATTATGCATAATGGCCGATTCATCAAAATTGTCAACATTAGTTACTTCATTGGCATCGTCATTATTCGCTGCTATTTTATACAAGTTTATATAATGTTACACAAGAATATTAATCTTATCCACTATTGACTTAACCCTTTTTATATTTAATTTACCAAAGCGTCCTCCCTCTCAAATAACCCTTTCTGCAGCTTAATTAGGTCTGGTGAATATAGGTTGTAACCTATATTCGCGTCCCTGTTCGGGCGCCAAATGTAACTCTACGAATTATTTACCAAAGTATAATTATATTTATCTCTTACCTTCGGGTTTTTTACTCCAAGGGTCGTTCAGACGAAACTGCTCCAAAAAGGATTACTTGGATTTGATATGTTCAATAATTACGTTAACACCAAAATTTTCAAATTGTAACAAATTATCTTTCTTTTTTATTTAGCACTCATAATACAACAGGTTATTATATTTTTATGACTCTACCTTCTCTTGCTGTTATCAATAAATTGTAAGTAATTATCAATCAGAACGGGTATACATCCAAAAAAAAACTTTCCTTAACTGTTTCTAAATAGTACCGTAACGTATAGTAAAGAATTAACTATAATGAATTCTATTTAATGAACCAATACGTAATTTATCTGTTCCCTTAGAGATCTCATTTAAACTGGACATTTTTATTGAAAATACTAGATTTTTTTATTATGGAAAAATTATAATTTGTTTTGGCCATTTAATTATGTGCTTTCGCTTTTACTTAACTGCCCATGGTCCGATTCGTAGCACTGCCTGTTGAGACGCTTGCTTGGTTTCGACGCACTCCGACACTAGTTTGCATTGAGTTTAGTTGTTGTTAATTACTTTAAACTTTATGCACTGTAAGGTATATATTTATATAGCTGGCTGGCTTTTAAAATTTGCTCGAGCGCTTGGATGGTAAATAGGCTAGCCACGCGGCCATGAGTTGCAGTAGAACTTTTTATAAATGTTTTAACACTTAACTAGATAGGCCGAATTTATTCTACAGCCTATCTTGTACTCCCGAGGCCACTGTTTTAACGAACTTGTCAAACTGCTCTTTACTGTCCGATGCAAACACTGGTGAAGAAGTGTGCTTACTAATGACACACAGCAGACTGGGTTTCACACACAAGCCTGCTGCTATGTGATTGTGCAATGCGTCTGGCAGTTGTTTTGGCTGGCTGTGTATGTTGCATTGCTGTACTGGAGGCTCCTTACAGGTGAAAGTCTGGCAATTTGGAAAGTGCTTAAAATGATGATTTGAATTAATATGAAATTAAACTGGGGTAGCTCACAAATCCGTACCGTCACATGGTGTTCGTCTCAAGTCTATTTGGTTTTAATTACATAGTTATCACTGATTCTACATGTTTTTTAGATTGAACTGTTAATACATTTGAGCAACTAACGCTCCACCATCACATTTGAAAGTTAGCTTTGATTGATTTTAAATTTTTATAGTAAATCTGCACAGACAGCGATACATTGCTGCTGCACCCTTGAAGAACTACGTTGGATTGAGATGGAGGCAAGTGTAAAATTGCGTTTGTGTGCGTACATTTTTACGTCACCACTCTTTTTTTCACACAGGACTAAGACTGGTTACATGCGTTGTCGTCAGTGCGTCATTGCTTTTGTTATGACGGATCAGTGTTATTGTCCAATCGGAATTCGTATTGTAGTCTTTTCGTCACAAACACCGCCATGGTATATTTTGAGTTTAGCACGTCCATCGGCGACTTTGGTGGCTTACTCTGGCCGAAATTGCGTTGTTCCTTTTTCCAGAGGGACAATGTACCTAACCATTCTGTATGCTTAAAAATACATAATAAAACATTGAAAACACCTACATAACCCACAATTATGGTATTGGGCCAGTATGTACTGTTACAAACCCCCTCAAGGAAAATTTTTGTGTCGAAACCCAAAAAATTTCCTTGACTCATTCACACTTTCCTAAAAGGATCAGTCTAGATACGTCACCACAACCCCCTATAACGTTACGAAAAAAAATGTTATCATCACTTACCCTTGGTCCCATTGTTGGTCGCACCCTCTGACCTTACTGGACTTCTCCTGAGAGATCCCTACACCATAAGGCCATGAGGCACTCTACACTCCTGTTCTGACGCTCCAGCCAGCCCAGGACTGCGGTCACAACACCACAAAACTCTGAAACATCCAATACAAAATTCAAAATAGTGGTCTAATACATTTACGCATCTACAACTGATATGTTCCCCTTTAGATGCATTGGTTTGTGTTTGGGGCATTGGTCTGTTTCTAATTCAAAAGTGTCACTTAACCACAACAAGACTTAAAATACATTGATTTTTTACCACCACCAAATTCGAATACTTCCTTGTAAGAAAATAAACAACATATATATGTAACTAAATATAACACAATATATCAACAATTCTTTATTATACCCCAAAATACCTTCACCTACTTATTTCTATAAATTCAGCTTACAACTATCATGGCAGACACCTTTACTTTAAACTTTGTTGCTCAACTTATAATCATTTATCTATTTTGTAAGTGACAGCTTACTAGAATATTTTTATTTAACTTCATTTTTAACTTTGAACTTCCAACTTTAAATATACTATATCTTAACCCTTGTTATCGTCATTACCCCTGTAGTGACCTCCTAACCACACACTCTATTGCCCCCCAACCGAACTGTAGCGCTCGGGTGCCTCTGCAAGAACTGTAATTGTGGAGGAATTATCATCTCCTTTGTTCTTGTGTTGGCTTCACATTTAAACAACAAGATATCATAATATCTAAACTTATATAATTACACGCCCTTAAACGGTTCTACCACCGGTCTTCGCTGTTCCTTCTCGAACAGAGTGGCAGCCGCTGTTCCATAGTTCTGGGGATTTCCCCTAGGTATACCCCCCTGTTAATTTCTATGGTTAACCAATTTCAAATCAGCTGTGGTCAAGGACTTAAATAATGGCCATAGCTGACCGCTCGCCAAAACCACGATTAGTGCTGGTAAGGCAGTAATCGCCCGAAAAGTCGGGGAAATTAATCTCATTCTCATGTTTTACACTTTAATAATATTGCTACACTGCACAAATAAAATCACATATAATATGAATTACATTCAAGTGTACAGTGCATTACGCCCACATGAGGCCTCCGATGATGGCAGCATTCTATGTGTTGCTCATCAACCCATTTCACTAGCCACAGTAGGACATGTCACTACTGCCCTAGCCCATTACTAATACTTTACTTCTTTTACATCAACTGCTCTCACAGTCCAATTTTGACTTATCACTCACTAACACCACCTAACTACAAAATACTCTTCACTCTTGCTCAAAAACAAGTTCATTAATTATTTAAAATTTTCACATAGACACTTTACAAGTTCAAGCTTTACCTTTTTTTCACCACTATATTCACTGCTATAACAAGGATAGGAATGACAACAATGGATCACCTGCTCAGCGTACCTTACATACACATATTTCTCTGTTTTCAGATGGAAAACCAACAATACTCATTTCTCTAATTATAACAATTTTAACATCTTTTACTTCACACTTTCAAAGAAATCTTTGTTACTGGAATACATATATTATTATTTTTTTTTTTTTTTTTCGATACACAGTTAATTCTCATTCACACCTTTAATCAAGTACCCCTCTATATATATTTCTCTTTTTTTTTTTCTATGCTTCCCAGTATAATTTCAAATTGCTAGCATTTTGTGTACCCACTATTTCTTTAGTCTCCCTATCCTGTAGTACATAGGCATTCTGCATTTTAATTTCTATTATCTCATAAGGTCCTTCGTATAGCAGAAAGAATTTCTTAATTTCCTTCTCCTGTGCATTTGACAAATCGTGCCTCTTCACCAATACCAACTGTCCTATTTCATATTTCATCCACTTACCTCTTGTGTCGTGCCTATTCTTCCTTCTTTCTCCTTTGCTTACTAAGTTTTCATTTGCCAAACGTATCTTGATGCTCGCGTCCATAGGTGCGTTCTCGGATGGGTAATCAAATAACTGTTCCAATATTCTCGGAGGACGTGTCCCTTTGATCAGCTCGTGAGGTGTATAGCCGGTGGACTCGTGGGTGGTACTGTTCAGCCAACTCTCTACCTTCTTAACATACAACGGCCACTCGCTGTGTTTAGCGTGACAATAGGCTCTAAAGATCCTGCCTATCTCTCTCATTACACGCTCAGCCTGGTTGGACTGGGGATGGTACACAGCCGTATGCTTCGTGATGATTCCTTCCCATCCTAACGTCTGACGCCAACGGCCACTGATGAATTGCGGTCCGTGATCTGACAAAATCACTTTCGGCTTACCCACTTGTATCATGTAATCCTTAGTCACTTTCTTACTCAATACCAGACTGGTAGCTCTTTTAATACTATACAACCTCACATACTTAGAAAAGGTATCTAACATTACAAATATATACTGCACTCCTCCTCTACCCTTTGGTAACGGTCCGAATAAATCAACTGCAACCAAATCAAATGGTCTCTCCACTTTTATAAAATTCATCTCCCCTTTGACTCTATAGTTGACCACTTTTGATTTCTGGCATAAATCACAACTCTTTAACAACCTTCTAACCCTTCTCTCCATATTTCTAAAAATACAAGACTCTTTCAATACCTTCACACACTTCTTCGCTCCAAAATGTCCATACCTTAAATGACAATCCCAAATAACCTTATCAACTAACCCTTCTGGAATTACTAATTTCCAAACACGCTCACCCCCTACTATCCTCTTAAACAATAACCCATTATGAACCTGAAAATACTGACTATACTCTGATTCACTTACCTCCTTTTCTAAACTCTCTATGACCTTACCTGATTTGTCCTCTGTTCGCTGCATGGTCCGGATGTCTCTCATCTCCGCTCCCAAAATTCTATCCTCTCGGCTGATCTTAAAAATCTCGATTTCCTTTAAATCTCTACCTGTTCTGTTGTGCAGTATGTCTATCCTTGACAAAATATCTGGTACCTTGTTCTCCGATCCTTTGATATATTCCCATTCAAAATTATATTCTTGTAATATCAATACCCATCTAGTTAAACGACTATGAGCCAGTTTGCATGTGTTCAAAAATGATAAAGCTTTGTGGTCCGTTCTAATTACTGTGCGACTTCCTAGAATGTATGTTCGAAACTTTCCCACTGCGAATATTATACTCAACAATTCCTTCTCTGTCGTCGTGTAGTTCTTCTCTGCCTGGATCAGTGATCTACTTGCAAATGCAATTACCTTATGCTCCTTGTCCTCGCCTTCTTGGTATAATTCTGCACCGATGGCCACATTGCTCGCATCCGTTTGTAAATAAAATACTTTCTCAAAGTCTGGGTGGTTCATCATTACCATTTGACTGAATTTCTTCTTTATCTCTTCAAATGCTGTGCGCTCCTTTTCGCCCCATTTCCATTGTTTGGTTTTCTGGAGTACTGAGCTCAATCTTGTGGTTAAATCTGCATAGTTCTGTTGAAATTTTCGGTAGAAATTACATAACCCAAGGAAACTTTGTAATTGTTTCACATTCCTCGGTTCAGGGAAACGCATGATTGATTCTACTTTGTCGGGGTTAGCTGAGATTCCTTCAGGTGTGATAATGAATCCTAGAAATTTTACCTGTGTCTGCAGAAATGTTGACTTATCCCAATTCACGGTGAGTCCTCCTGCCTCCAGTTTAGCCAATACATAGTCCAAGTGATCTAAATGGTCCTCGAAGGTCCTTGATGCAATCAAAATATCGTCCACGTAGATCGTCAAAAAGTCTAAGTCCTTGGGTCGCAAAATTTTGTCTAAACACTTTATAAAGCTGGCGACGCTGGTGTTCAATCCGAAAGGTAGACGTCGAAACTGGTAGTTCTTACCATTAAATAAAAATGCTGTATACTTTCTACTGACCTCTGCTAGCGGAACCTGCCAATATCCAGATGTTAAATCCAACGATGTCATATACTTTACTCCACTGAACTTCTGGAAGATCTCATTGATAGGCTCTGGTGACTCTCTGTCGGGAATTATGATCTGGTTTATTCTTCTAGCATCTAGACACAAACGTACGTGTCCATCCTTCTTAATTACTACTACAAGTGGATTAGAATAATGCGATACTGACCGTTCGATTATACCTGTTTCTACCATCCTGTCGAGTTCTCTCTGCACCGCGCTTCTTCTTGAGTAAGGGACGGGGTAGCTCCTTTGCATAAACGGTGTGTGTTCCCTTATTTGTAATACACATTCATACCCTTTTGCCCTTCCTGGAACCTCGGCAAACACTCCTCTGTACCTCGCTATCACCTGCCATAACGCTGCACGCTGGCCACTCCTTACCACCTCACCTTCATTACAAAATTCATCCGCCCTTAACTCCCATACAGCATCATTAATATTACTCTTTTCACTCTCCAACTCACTCATATATTCTGTTTCTATACATGCACTTACCATGGTACCTAAATTATTCTCACTTACATCCTTCTGTAGTATTTTAACTCCGCACGTTCTAATTCTGTCTAAAATCTGCTCAAATTTTACTCTTACCGATCGATCACCCCCATCTAATTCTATTACCTTATCTCTAAAATTTATAACAGCTTTCGTTCTTTGCAAAAAATCATTACCCAGTATGACATCTAAACTTAACCCTTTTACTATTAAAAATGTGTTTATAAATTCTACATTATCTATTAGAAAATTCAAATGTATCTGTTTAGTGACTCTCTTACTTCGTACACCCGTGACTCCTATTACCGTGACTCCTGCTACTGGTAAGATTGGAATATCCTTGTCAAACTCTCTTAATTCTGCTAAAATGTTTTCTGCTATCACGGAAATTTCGCTACCCGTATCTATCAAAGTTTTAAAATTCTTATTTCTTACAGTTACCTGAATCTCTGTCAGTCCTGCTCTCACCTCGCTATTGGCATTGTTTTCTTCTTCCATCAGGTCAGCGACAATATCTGCTTTTATTACATGGCTGTGTATCTCCTCGACTGGTTGGACCTCCTGCGTTTCCCTGAACAGTGGTCGGGTCCTAGCTACCACTGTCGTGTCTAGTTTTCCTGGTGTCTGCTGGTGGAGGGGCCTCGGTGTCCCTTATCTGGCCTCTGGTTGTTGTTCATCGCTCCTCTGGTGTCAGGTGTCTCTCTGCCTTGTGGTTTATCTCGTCTCTCCTCGTCTCTCCTCCGTTGTTCTTCTCTAGGCGTTCTACATTTGAAGCACTGTCGCCTGAATGGGAAATTCTCCTGTTGACACCTATAACACTTCCACTCACCTGGTTTATAATGGTCATTTTTATTTATCACATTAGGTTCATTGTAATGGTTTCTCTGTGGATGGTATTCTACCTGGTTTGGTTTATAATTACTCGGTGTTACTCGCCTATTCACTTCCCTATCTCTAATATTTTGCAAAATGTCCAGGATTTTTTCAAGTTCGCTTAAATTCGATATTTCTTTAGTCATTAAAATTATTTGTACTTCTCGAGGGAGATGCTTACTAACGTACCTTACAAATGATGTAAAAGGAATTGGAGGTTCTAAATATTTAACTTCATTGTACAACTGTGTCACGTATATTGTTATGTTATTGTTTGTGCGACTCCCGAAATTACCCGTTCCCATTATTTTACTCCTTAACTCTTCCTGTTCCTCCTCTGGCCAATATTTTCCCTTAAACGCTTGCTCAAACATCTCATAACTACCCCATTCTATCCTGTGTGCTTCTGCCCATACCGCGGCACTACCCTTAAAACATCTGATTATTTTAGTTAACTGGATCTCCCAATTACTACTACTAAAATGGTGGTATTCCCTGGTTTGGTTAATAAATCGCATGGGGTGTATTGAGCGGTTCTCATGACTGAATAATTCTAACTCTATTTCGTTGTATAAATCTCTCGTAATAACAACTCTTTCTGTATTTCCCGTTAAATTTTTGTTAATCTCCCCCCGCAATTCATTTTTCATTTTGGTTAAATCATTTTCAACTAGGTTATATCTAACATGCACATCGTTATAATTTTGTATATGCAAATCATCTATTTCCTTAACTCTATTTTGCAACATACTTATTTTATTGGTTGTACTGTTCTCGTTTTTTGATATAATGCTATCTATTGTCTGAATACCTTTTGTTAGGTCTACTACATCTAATTCACATTGGTCTAATTTGTTTTGTAAAATATGAGTCTTCAATTCTAACTGCTTATTTACTTCATTCTTAGTTTTAATTTCTAATTGTTCTACTGTCTCTACATATTTATTTTTTGTTTCTCTATTTTGGGTCTCTATCTGATTTTGAACTGTTTCATTGATTTGTTTGACTTTATCATTTAAATTACTTATCTTAGTTTTAATTTGCTCGTCTACAATTTCTGTGTGCTTTTTAATATCATTACATTGTGTTTCTATTATATTAATTTTCTCATTAACATTGGAATTTTGTTTATGTATTTCGTTTTCAACTTTTTTAAGTTTCTCATCTAATTGGTTCAATTTTACATCTTGCACATTATTCTGTTTTTTCAATTCATTTTCGAGGCTATCAAACTTCTCGTCAATCTCTTTTAACACACTATTTTGTGTTTTAATCAATGCGAACAGGTCTTCTAATGATATTTTATTTTCGACTACTTTAAGTGTTGAGCTAATGTGTCTCTCCAGTAAAATAGATTCTGTCTCTGACTTTTCTATTTCTATGCTACTATTATTATCTGCCATTTTTATTTTAAATGTTGGAATTACTATTTCACTCTACTTGTAACAAAATTACACAATTACTATTTACTCTGGTTGTTAACATAACCTCCATAACCTCTCTTGTTATGTTCTGGATATCATCTCGTCACCCTCTATGTCTCTGACTCTGGCTTATTTATATAAAATAATTTTATATAAAGTCAACTGTTCGGGGCCATTTGTGATATTACTTATACAGTCACTGTGAGGGCGGCATTTGTGATATTACTCACTTTGCATTATAATCTATTTTTATTTATACAAATAAATAGTACCATAATATGGCACGTGTGTACTTACCAACTTTAATTATTGCCGGGCTCATACTCTTCTTATGCAATATGCTTTTATACCTAAGGGGTGCCAGGAGTTCGTTACAGCGAGATTCTTGAGTCAAAGAAGGTGACACAAATGATAACACTGTTTAGAGTGAAAGTACTATCAAATTTTAATCGTCAACATAAATGCATTATAAAAACCATGTGCTTAAAATGGCGTCGTACAAAGTTGCAACAAAAGAAAATGGTGGCTATTTAGTCAGCCCTGTCAGTATTCATATTTCTGGTGGTCTCTAATCAAAATCGTTAAAATGTTATATTTGTACAGCAGTTCTAATTACTTATTAATTCATATTTGCTATATACACAAACCAATGCCCTTGACATATACATATATACTCATGGCCATGCGCTCACTCTCACACCCTCACATACATTCATCTAATTATGGGTACATGATTTTAATTAGTTGTTTTCACTTAATGAGCTCATTAGATTAAAATAGAAAATGACAAAAGGTTGACTTCTCTTAACGGTGATAGGCGTAGATCCCTCGCTGCTGTTGGTTGAGTGTTCCCGGCATGGCTGGTGTTCGTCTCAAGTCTATTTGGTTTTAATTACATAGTTATCACTGATTCTACATGTTTTTTAGATTGAACTGTTAATACATTTGAGCAACTAACGCTCCACCATCACATTTGAAAGTTAGCTTTGATTGATTTTAAATTTTTATAGTAAATCTGCACAGACAGCGATACATTGCTGCTGCACCCTTGAAGAACTACGTTGGATTGAGATGGAGGCAAGTGTAAAATTGCGTTTGTGTGCGTACATTTTTACGTCACCACTCTTTTTTTCACACAGGACTAAGACTGGTTACATGCGTTGTCGTCAGTGCGTCATTGCTTTTGTTATGACGGATCAGTGTTATTGTCCAATCGGAATTCGTATTGTAGTCTTTTCGTCACAAACACCGCCATGGTATATTTTGAGTTTAGCACGTCCATCGGCGACTTTGGTGGCTTACTCTGGCCGAAATTGCGTTGTTCCTTTTTCCAGAGGGACAATGTACCTAACCATTCTGTATGCTTAAAAATACATAATAAAACATTGAAAACACCTACATAACCCACAATTATGGTATTGGGCCAGTATGTACTGTTACAGTATTTTTATGTGGTTATAGAGTGCATCCAAACAAGCCTTAGTTCTCGGTTCATGGAGCTCCAATGCTACCAGTTTAATTTTGGATTTCTCTGCAATATCGCAGTTTTGAGAAATAAACCAGATCAAGAGATTCTCGACAGTTGCAGACGATTGGAAACTGCTCATACTATTAAGAGAGGAAACGGGAAAGAGTCCGAAGAACTTTATAGTGACATCAACTGTGAGGAACTCTATCAAAAGCTGAAAATGTTCTCGAGAACCATGCCAGAAGACGGTGGAAGGGTAGCAAAAGCTTTAAAAGACATGGTCTCAAAAGAACTATCCGATGTGTACCCCAACCTTTTTGTTGCCATTCGCGTTCTATTGACAATACCAGTGGCAGTTGCATCGGCTGAAAGGTCATTTTCAAAATTAAAATTTATAAAGACCTATCTTCGGTCTACTATGTCTCAAGAAAGACTTTCAGCACTGGCTATACTGTCGATTGAACGTGAACTTTCAACAAAACTGAACTACTCATCGATCATCAATGACTTTAGTGAAGCCAAAAGTAGGAAAATTCCTTTTTAAAAAACTGTTGAAAGACTGAAAGAATAACAAATCTAATTTGTATTATTGAGAGATTTAAATTTTTAATAATATGTGTTGTTCATTTTATTAACTAGAATTAACAAAAGTACATGAGAAGTTAAATTTCAGTCCATTATAAATGTTGTGTTTCATATCATATTTTTATAAGATTATTCAGTATTGTGTGTTTTCTTTTATGTACCAATAAAAAAAAAAGGTTATCTGTATTATTTGGTATTTTTGTACCTTTATATTTTATTTCAGTAACCTTAATGAGTAAATGACCTTTTTTTATACAGGTTGATTAAAAACCAACTTCTTAGGAAAACAATTTATTTCATTTTTTTATGATACTACTAACTGAAAGTCCTCATAGTGGTTTTAATTGCCAACTAAAAAAATTAAGATGAAGATGACTAATCTATTTTTTGAAAATACTTTTTGAAATCTCACTGAAATTTTCTCAACTCATTTTTTTGAATAGCTTCTTAATTAAAAAGAAGTTGCGTAAGTTTTTGATAGTCCTATATTAATTTTATAACTCCAGTTAGTTTTCAGCTCAAAAAACAAGGGTAAATTAACTAAATTTCAAAAGTGGGAATTGGGCCCCGTAAAATAGACTCGCCTAGGGCCCCGCAAAGTCTAGAGCCACCACTGATGTAATGCCAAAATCACTAATAAACTACAAAATAAAATGTAAAATATATAAAATAAAACAAAACTACAAAACTGCAAATATTTCAAATAAATATTAATATTGAATTTTACAAAAAACAAGTTCATAAATGTAACTTTTCAAAACAAACTTTAAGAATAACAGTGCGTATTATTTACAAATAATTTAAACATTATTTATAATACATATAAATACAAATAAAACAAATTAAAGCCTCATTATTACAAAGTATAACTTATGTCTTGGATGTCAAAGGTGGGATGTCAAAGAGTCTTTAGGGTAGGTTGTTGAAGACTCTATAAGAATAAGACTTTAAGAATCATGCATCTTAAAGTACTGCCAATAACTCCGACTTCCAAATCATGAAGACATGAACCCCTCGGTATGAAGTGTGCAATGGATGTACATTAGGTGATGGAAGATAGCACAGCACGAGTTTCCAGTACCCTTTAAGTAACTGGGCTTTTTTGATTCAAGGAAAAGCCCTACCTATATATGTATTATATAGAGTAAGGTTTTAACATATTTGTGGAAGGTGTGGTCTAACAGATTAATGGTAACCAATTACCACTTACAGCAATGTTGTCATAGTAATGTGATGTCAGTCACATGCAATGCTACCATGGTTGCAAGTGACCATTATGATGTTGCTAAATACTAATTTAGCCACTCTTCAACAATAACCCAAGAGAGAGAGAGAGAGAGAGAGAGAGAGAGAGAGAGAGAGAGAGAGAGAGAGAGAGAGAGAGAGAGAGAGAGAGAGAGAGAGAGAGAGAGAGAGAGAGAGAGAGAGAGAGAGAGAAGGGGGTGATAGAAATATATAAGAGAAAAGTACTGATTTGCTGTTTTTTTAATTTTAATTTTGTTTTATTTTCTGTATAATTGAAATGTAATTTTATATTAATAATGAGATTTTTCATTACAATGTGCTAAGTTAGTTTACTACGCGACTTTACCTAAAACCTATTCTGTGTGTCCAAAAGTTCGTCTAAATGGCCTTGGAATTTTTCTGTGAGGGAGAGTTTTTTTATTTTTAAATTGTTTTCACGGGGAAAGTGGTTATGGTTTCCACATTTCCTCCAATAAAAATGTGGTGGTGACCCTGGGGCTTTTGGAATCTTCTGTCTGAACTTAGGTAAGTAAAAAAAGTAGTATCGGGGCTTAATTCCTTCTTGATTCCGTCTTCTCTTTAATCGAAACGTCACAATGTAGAGTTCTTTGTTGAGTGCTACGATGAATAGAAAAATGTAGTTCAGTCTGTTAATTGTCCTAAACGACAATCTGATGATCAGGTGATATTTGGAATATACAAAAGGAAGATATGTTTTGAGTTTCTAGAGACCATCAGGCCATACTTTGTCAAAGGCCTATGAAATGTTGGAGAACATTTTGATTTAAACATATTTAACATTTAAATATGTTAAATGTAATTTAACATTTATTTAAACGTATTTTAACATTTTGAATTTATTGACTGCAAAATCAAACTAATGTTCTGGTACTATCTGTTTCTGATGTACGCAGTATGTTACATTGTAATGCTTAAACAATAATTTATTTAAATTTACAAATAAATATTTATAAATAATAATAAATGATACATTTACAAAGTAAAATAACAAGAATTGAAACCGTATTCTGTCAAACTCAGATTCTCTTTAATACACTTTCATTCAATGAAAACAACTTGTGTAGGATATGTATCAATAAACATTCCACTATACAATTTTTCTACATTATGTGGCTTTAAAATTATAATGATATTTTTGACATATTTTTACAAATATGCAAATGTTAAATACAAATACCCACCAAATATAGGACAATATAACCATCCCCACCCACCTATAAATTGTTACTGAGAATATGCGATCAGCGACAACAACCACTTATGTATCATTAAATCATCCTACTGTATAATTTTTCCATAATATGTGGGTTTACAGTTATGTTACTTTTGCCTATTCAGTTCTGTTAAGTACTTAAATACATACAAATACATACACCCACCAAGAATGGAACAGCACCTGCCACAAATTATCACCAGATCCCACTGGATTCAACAAAACAATACGTAACCAAAACATAATTACAGCAATTACGCAAACACGAATTTACAAACATTAAATAGATAACAGCATAAATATTGCTTACCAGTGTGCCAGTGGTTAAAGGCAAGGCACACGAGTATGTACAAATCACGTTCCAACATTTTATGGCAGCCAACAAAGCCTCTGACTTGCCGTTTGCTGTGCTCTACTAGCCGACCAACTTCTGGACTTGCGGGTGATCTTGTACGGAACACAACCACACACAGGTCCAGCTGAGACCTTTGGCTTTTCTCTGAATTCCTGAAAAAAAAACAATTTATGTTTATACACATACTATCTTATAAACCACATTAAACAAACAACAGTGTTTCTATATACAGTAAAACCCTGTTTAACCGAACTCGGCTTATCCAAAAGCCGGGTTAACAGAAATGATGTCACATTCATTGAAATCAATCAACATGAAACATGTAAATTATTGGTGTGCACAGAAGTGGGAGAAGATTACAGATTCCACTTTAAATAAGGCATGGAACAAATTGTGTGATGGACTTGTGTATAAAGAAGAAGAGGAAAATTACAAAAACTTGGTAGAAAGGCTAAAGGAATTCCAGGGTGTGAAGAAATAGATGAAACTGAAATTAACGAATGGCTAGAGGCAGATGTTGCGGAACTAGAATTGACTGACCAAGAAATTGTGGAATTTATGATGAGACCAGAGCCTGAAGCAGACGACACAGACCAGGATGTTCATGCCACAGACACAAAATGTGCAACAGCAAACGACAGATTTAAAGCATTGGAGGTAAGAAAATTTTCTTATTTTTATTAATCAATTTGTATTACTGTCTTATTAATACATGACAGATTCAACATAGCAGTTTTATTTTTACAGGTAGCTTTACGTTTCATGGAACAGGCTGAGCAAGCAACAGACATCTTACTATTAATGAGATGGCATGACACTGCAGGGCACAAATGCTGTGAAGAAACTGTTCAGACAAAAATAACAGACTTTTTAACACTTTCACTGCGGACAGTAATTTTTGAATATCCCTTAGTTACGGGTGAATATATTTTTTTAATATTTCACATTGATGTAGTATTTATTATTTTTTATGTTTTTTTAGTAGTTTGGAGGAAAAAAATCAACCGGAAGTGAATTTATGAGAAGGTCCTCACCTGAGGCCCATCCGTAAGCGGGAAAGTTCGCCCGCTAGGGGCTAGTTATACTACCCGCCCGGTACTGTTTTTTTTATGCTAAGACCGCATTATACCTTTACAAATTTCCCAAATAAAATGGTAAACAATTTTGATTAATTTATAATTTTAGATTTTTGTTCCATTGAAAACATTTCAGATGTAAAAATCCAGTAAAAATTGAGATTATAGATATCCAAATTGTTTTGTAGGGGTTTGACTGCACATTACAATAAAAGATAAGAAGAAAGAATATCTCTTATAACTTTAAATTTACACTTGACAGCTGCCAAACTAAAAAGCTAATGACCAAGGGTCCTTAAGGGTGACTTAAGGCATCACCCTTAAAATAATGCCAATGTAGCTGATGATTTTGCTTAACTCCTGTTCACATCTATTAGGAGAGATAAACTTCAATCTTCACGTTTTGGCCGTGTGAATCTGAAACCGAACTGTTTTCACTAAAACTCGTATATTTTGTTGATTCCAAAACACTTTTATTTACTTCAGATTTTGCGTCACATTTGTAGTATTGCCGTTTCATGTACTTTACACACACAAAAAAATAAATAACATTTTTGCCAGGTTACAATGAAATGAGAACAAATTTTTTTATAACACTGTTTATTAAATCTTAACTATTTTAGTACTACTACTATACATTATTTGTGTTATTATTTAAAATTTAAAAATTATGAATTTGAAATAAAACTAATTTAATTTATGCCTAACTATTACTAAAAACTTTACCTAACTGTTTACAAAACTTAATCTAAATATGCTACATTTTTGTTCAACCTAACGATTTAGAAAATTTAATCTAAATACGCTGTTTTTGATCAACCTAGCGATATAGAAAATTTAATCTAAATACGCTACGTTTTTGTCCAACCTAACAATATAGAAAATTTAATCTAAATACGCTACGTTTTTGTCCAACCTAACAATTTAGAAAGTTTAATCTATAAATACGCTACGTTTTTGTCCAACCTAGCGATTTAGAAAATTTAATCTAAATACGCTACATTTTTGTTCAACCTCCCCACGATTTGCGAAGTTTAATCTAAATACGCTACATTTTTGTCCAACCTAACGATAGAAAATTTAATCCAAATACGCTACGTTTTTGTCCAACCTAACGATTTAGAAAATTTAGTCTAAATACGCTACATTTTTGTTCAACCTCACGATTTAGGAAGTTTAATCTAAATATGCTACAGTTTTGTTCAACCTCACGATTTAGGAAGTTTAATCTAAATACGCTACGTTTTTGTTCAACCTAACGATATAGAAAATTTAATCTAAATACGCTACGTTTTTGTTTAACCTAACGATATAGAAAATTTAATCTAAATACGCTACGTTTTTGTCCAACCTAACGATTTAGAAAGTTTAATCTATAAATACGCTACGTTTTTGTGCAACCTAACAATTTAGAAAATGTAATCTAAATACGCTACGTTTTTGTTCAACCTCACGATTTAGGAAGTTTAATCTAAATACGCTACAGTTTTGTTCAACCTCACGATTTAGAAAGTTTAATCTAAATACACTATGTTTTTGTCCAATCTAACGATTTAGAAAATTTAATCTAAATACGCTACGTGTGAATAAATTTCAACATAAAAAACTCTGCTTATACCTTGTGAATGAACTAAAATAATTGAATTTCTGCAACTGAATTCTGTTTCTCTAAAGATTGGCAAAAAAAAATCGATATAAAACTGAAGTAAATAATGTTAAAGTGTATTAAATAATGTAATATACAATTATTTATTTAAAGAAATAGTGAAAAAACCTTTGCAATTTAAAAATAAGTAAAAAAAAACTAGTAAACGAATTTACAAACGAAGCGCACTGTTCAAAAGCTAGAAGCCTACTGAATTCAACTGTCAGTGATGGGAATAGAAACAAGCAATCCCCACCACGTACGAGTCGTTCAAACCCAACAAGGAGAAAAGTTAGAGCTGTCCTCACCTGAGGCCCTCCCGTAAGTGGGCTACATACAGCAGGGCCTCAGGTGAGGACCATACGCAGCAAAAGTGTTAAGTAAATCTATGCAACTATAAACACAGATTACAATGTAACTTATTGTATGTTTATAAATTGAACTTTTATAATTAAATACATTTTTACTGATAATTTTGTGTTTTTATAGCTTAATAAATGAAAAAAGACTCCACAGATTATCCGAAAAAATTCGTTATCTAAAATTGCTCCACTCCATTTAGTTTGGTTAAAAAGGGTTCTACTGTACTTACGATTGTACAGAATCTGACAAGTATTACAGAATCTGTACTTAGTATTACAGAATCTGACAATGCATTCGAATTAACTATCTGAATGTAACAGACAATTATAATTCATTCAGTATTCTCCTTTTGTTCCTCTATATTGTCAAACACATATGTGGTACTTCATGAGTACTTACACTTTCAGGCATCACACTTAACCCCCCCCCCACACACACACACACACTTTTAGTCCTTTCTGCTTAGCTACTTGTAATTTTGATATTTTATTTTCTATAATCACTTGTACAAATAACACACACAATTGTTCATAAAATTGCCAAACTTATACAATCCAGTAATTCTGTATCTCTTGTGAAGACAGATACAGAACTACTGGATTGTTGATGACTTCATTAGTCTTTGATCAGCAGTTAACCTGTAGTCAGTTCCAAAACTAGTTTAAACACTCTGAAATTAGTTCAGAATCAGATGATGATGAGCATTATTCTTCAAGGCTTCCACTGTCATCAAACTGACAACACTTGTATGAGAAAAATCAATGAAACCACACTGACAGAGAGTTACAAGGGGATTAATAAATTAATAAGACAAAAACTTAAAATTATATCACTGCAGCCAATTAATCTCACAATTGATGACAAGTAAGAAGAAAGATAATTGGACTACTATTTGTTACAAACTGCTGTATTGAAAACTGGTTCCTAAAATAAATCTCAGGTGATGATACAGAGTGACACACAGGAATCGGACAGTTTTTTAATAACTAATACTCAGTAAACTTAAAACTTCAAGTGGGTTTATTGACACAAAATTGCAGCTTAATACATTATAAATTATAGTAAAAAATAAAACCATAAAATAGTTTGTGATTTCCACTCGTCAATTTATTAAAATTATAAAACCATGACAGCTGTTTCGGCAGCACAGTGCCTTCATCAGATGGTGTAAGCTGACTAATTTTCGTACAAACAATACAGAATATAAAATATAATACAAGTGCTGTTGTATAGAGAGCGATAGTAATCTCGTGTCAATAAGATTTATACACATTACACAAACATATAACATAACATATACCAAGTCTATTTATACAAATTAAGCAGAGGCGAGCTATTTAGATCTAACTGATCATTTAATAATACATTTAAATATTTGTGTTTATTAATTTCAAGGGTTTCTAATAAATCAAGCTTTGGACCTTTATCAGATAAATGTAAAATTTCAAAATTGTCATTATAACTATGGTCTTTTTCTAACAAGTTTTTTGCATAATTTGATTTGCCATCATTATATCTAAAACTATAATTGTGACCATACATTCTTTTTTCGAAAGATCTACCTGTCTGTCCGATATACACTTTATTACAAGACCCACAGGATAATTTGTATACACCAGACTTTTGCAGTTTATCTGTTTTACTCTTATTATTTTTAATATATTTTCCCAAAGAAGACTGCGTCTTAAAAGCTATATTTACATTCCTTTGTGTGAAATATTTACCAATAATATCAGAAACAGAACCTATGTAAGTGAGAGGGTGATATCTTTTAATCTGTGTTGAGGGAGGGTAAACTAGTTTTAAAGCTTGTGAATAAAATTTTTTGTTTAACAAGTGATCTATGAGGCTAGGTTGGTAACCATTGTTGACAGCTATTTGTTTAATAATGTTAAGTTCTGATTGGAAATTTGAGTCTGATAACGGAATACTAACTAGTCTGTGGATAAAACTGTGAAAAGCAGCCAATTTATGTGAGTATGGATGTGTGGAAGTAATGTGTATTGTCATATCTGTATGTGTAGGCTTATGAAAAATACCGAAGTCTAATTTATTATTGCATTTTGTTATTGTAAGGTCTAAAAAATTGATACTATTGTTATCTTCTAATTCTAAGGTAAAGCTAATATTTTTGTGTAAATTGTTAATAAAATTAAGAAAGATCTGTAATTGTCTACGTGTACCTAGAAAAATTGCTAAAATATCGTCCACATATCTATACCAAAAAATAAACAATTTGAAATAAGGGTGTGCTCTAATTTTAGTTTCTATGTAGTCCATAAAGTTTCAGCTGCCAAAGGGCTAAGTGGATTTCCCATTGCAAGCCCTTCTTTGCCAATATAGATCTTTTATAGATTTTTAACAATAAAAACAGACTAACTATTAATTCAATTAAGAGAAAATCTGTAGTTAATAATATAATATTTACCCGCGCTGACAAGGGCAATACTGTTATTGCTATCGACAAAGGCGAATATGTAAACAAGACACTTGAATGTTTGAACTCTTTTGAACCCATTGATATTAACCCGACTTTTAAATTTCAAATAGATGTTAAACAGGCTATAAAGAATTGTTCTTTCTTTGATAATCGAGATTTGGATTTTTTATCAGTAATGAATCCTCAGCCACCAAAGCTTTACTCTTTAATTAAATTGCATAAGGATAACCATCCAATTAGACCAGTGGTATCATATGTAACTGCTCCTTCTGTTAAATTATCTAAAAGACTAATTAAGATTATACAAACACAATGCAAATTTCAATCAACACATAGTATTAAAAATTCACTAGACTTAATTAACAGAATTAAAGATTCACATATCCCAGACAAAGCTGTTTTATTATCATTTGATGTGAAAAAATTTGTTTCCGAGTATTCCACCGACTGATGTAATAGATATTGTAGAAAAATTATTAATTGAAAATTGTAATAACCCCTTTATGAGAGAGGATATCTTGAATTTACTGAAGGTTTGCCTTAATCAAAACTACTTTGAATTTAATGGAAAGATCTATATTGGCAAAGAAGGGCTTGCAATGGGAAATCCACTTAGCCCTTTGGCAGCTGAAACTTTATGGACTACATAGAAACTAAAATTAGAGCACACCCTTATTTCAAATTGTTTATTTTTTGGTATAGATATGTGGACGATATTTTAGCAATTTTTCTAGGTACACGTAGACAATTACAGATCTTTCTTAATTTTATTAACAATTTACACAAAAATATTAGCTTTACCTTAGAATTAGAAGATAACAATAGTATCAATTTTTTAGACCTTACAATAACAAAATGCAATAATAAATTAGACTTCGGTATTTTTCATAAGCCTACACATACAGATATGACAATACACATTACTTCCACACATCCATACTCACATAAATTGGCTGCTTTTCACAGTTTTATCCACAGACTAGTTAGTATTCCGTTATCAGACTCAAATTTCCAATCAGAACTTAACATTATTAAACAAATAGCTGTCAACAATGGTTACCAACCTAGCCTCATAGATCACTTGTTAAACAAAAAATTTTATTCACAAGCTTTAAAACTAGTTTACCCTCCCTCAACACAGATTAAAAGATATCACACTCTCACTTACATAGGTTCTGTTTCTGATAATATTGGTAAATATTTCACACAAAGGAATGTAAATATAGCTTTTAAGACGCAGTCTTCTTTGGGAAAATATATTAAAAATAATAAGAGTAAAACAGATAAACTGCAAAAGTCTGGTGTATACAAATTATCCTGTGGGTCTTGTAATAAAGTGTATATCGGACAGACAGGTAGATCTTTCGAAAAAAGAATGTATGGTCACAATTATAGTTTTAGATATAATGATGGCAAATCAAATTATGCAAAAAACTTGTTAGAAAAAGACCATAGTTATAATGACAATTTTGAAATTTTACATTTATCTGATAAAGGTCCAAAGCTTGATTTATTAGAAACCCTTGAAATTAATAAACACAAATATTTAAATGTATTATTAAATGATCAGTTAGATCTAAATAGCTCGCCTCTGCTTAATTTGTATAAATAGACTTGGTATATGTTATGTTATATGTTTGTGTAATGTGTATAAATCTTATTGACACGAGATTACTATCGCTCTCTATACAACAGCACTTGTATTATATTTTATATTCTGTATTGTTTGTACGAAAATTAGTCAGCTTACACCATCTGATGAAGGCACTGTGCTGCCGAAACAGCTGTCATGGTTTTATAATTTTAATAAATTGACGAGTGGAAATCACAAACTATTTTATGGTTTTATTTTTTACTATAATTTACAATGGATTTTCACCAAGTAAAGGCATCAAGCATTAATTATTAGCTTAATACATGCCATTTGAGTTATGTTAAGGTCTAATTTAATTGTGAAAAATAAATGTCGGCGAGGTGACGTTCATTTTCTTTGAATGCAGTTTTCAAGTCTCCACTGAAAATCCTGCATCACACGGGCCAACATCTCTTGAGGAATGGCAAAAATTTTTTGATGGCATTCTTCAGCTCATCCAAATTGCGAGGTTTGCTAGCATACACATGGCTTTTGAGGTACCCTTATAGAAAAAAGTCATACATTGACCAGTCGGGTGATCTTGGAGGCTACGGAACATCACCAAAACGTGAAGTGTTATCCACGAAACATGCGTAGAAGAACATTCATTCAATCATTTCCGGTGTGTACCGTAGTCCCACCTTGCTGAAACCAGACATTTTTCAAGGCAATTCGTCATCTTTGCAGCTCTCACCTGAAGATCGTTTGAAGCATGTGAATATAACGAGCGAAATTAACAGTGACTGTGACGCCATTTTCCTCAACAAAATATGGTACAATAATTCCAAAAGAGTCAACAGCACACCACACTGTGACTTGTTGAGAGTGTATAGGAATAAGATGAATGGTGAATAAGATGTGGTTGTTCAGGTGCCCAATAACGCAACTTTTGCTTATTTATGGTCCCGTCCAGATGAAAATGAGCTTCATCACTCATTAGCAATTGCACATTATCACTCAATATCAGTTACATTTTCACAGCGAAATAGTCCTCATGTACCGATTTTAGCTGATGCACAATTTGAATTTTGTATGGGTGGGATTTCAAATCGTTGTGTAAAATTGGCTTGACCTTTTCACGATTGATTGCTAACTCACTTCCATATCGTCTAGCCAATCGTCTTGGGCTCCTAATCTCTAATCTCTTCTCTAATCCTTCCGATGTTCTCTGGTGTCATTACACAGTGTCTAGGGCATGGTGGCTTCTTCTTCATAATGTTCCCAGTTGATCTAAAATTTTCCGCCCGTCTAAGGATTGTGTTCCGACTCGGAATGGCCCCACGCCGACCAACATTGAACTGACAGTGAAAGAGTTGCTGTGTACCTGTGATAGACTCACCACTTCGAACAAAACTGTTATACACAAATAGCCAATGTTCCAAGGTCCACTGCTCCATTGCTACTAAAATGGCATCTCGTTGGGACTAGAACAAGCTCCACCACAACCTTCTCCCACCACTGTGCATTCAGTACTACACAATTCAAAAACATCCTATTCCCATGTGTCACCCTGTACAACCTGAGTTTACAGATATGATACTGAGACCGAAGTCTAGTCATCAAAGTGCATCACCAAGTCTTCATCAAAACTGACAACAGCGCATGCTATGTTAAAAAACATTGTCTTTTTATTACATTTTGGATGTTTGACAATAATTAATTAAATATCACTATAATATTGACGACTCGGAACACAAAGTTTTTTATAAGTAAAAACGTAAAGTTTTACCTTACAGCCTAAACCGGCTTTCACCTATAGAAGCCTTCTATAGGTGAAAGCCGGTTTAGGCTGTAAGGTAAAACTTTACGTTTTTACTTATAAAAAACTTTGTGTTCCGAGTCGTCAATATTATAGTGATATTTAGTTAAGTAACGGACACGTCATGGACAACGAAATCCAAGAATAATTAATTCTCCCAGAGAAACAAACCATACTTAGGTCTAATCTATAGAAAGACGCTGCTGATTACTGCACTTGATTCATACTTTGCAATTGTGCTTCCTCACCATACAGCCACCCCTAGTCCCACCCCCACATTTATAAATTTGAATGTTTGATAAAAGAACAAGGCATGGCAGATAGGATGAAACAAACGACAAACAGAGAATGACAATTCATTCAAAAAAAAAAATTTAGTACAAAGATGTGGAACGACAGGATGATATACCAAAAATGTGCAAAAAGCATTTCATGGAACACAAGAGTCAAAATGGAAAGATTTAAGAGTGAATACACACTAGTTTTGAGTGCGCACACTATAAGCGCACACAGTTCCAACAACTGTTGTTTAACAAAACTTCAGCTGACCAGTCTTATATAATGCCAGTTTTATGTGATCTATATTAACGTCAGTTCATCTCTAAGGCACTCTGCACGTAGTGTGACTGTTTTGTGACTTTAGTTGTTAAATGGTTGCAAGACCAACTGTTTTGCGATCCTTCACTGTAGTGGAACAGAGTGCCGCACACAACGCAGTCGCAAATAGACCGGTTTGAAATTACTCACATTTCAGTCGCACGCAACTGGTCAAAAAAAAACTTGTGTTGCGTAGTTGTGCAACCTTTTCCACCTGCGTTTGTTACTGTAAATTCATTTTATAATTTTTTAAAGTTCTTATAGGTTCATTTTATAGTTCTTGTAATTTTTATTAACTTTATACTTTCATCTATAAAATGAATGATCAGGCGCCGAATATAAAATTTGACCAAGAGGTAAAAAGCCTCTTTTAAAACTTTGAATCTGATTCTTTCAGCTGAGTAGCAGCTACAAAAAGCTTGCACTTAATATTTCTTTCAATGTAAGGATGAGTCCAGAACATCCTCCCACCTCTTCGCCGTCTTGGATATTGTTGATAAGCAACAACGTCTTCCTCATACAGGTTGCCCGATATTGTTTCATTTTGGTCAAAATTCAGTTGCTCTGTCTACAGACAACAGCAACCCTTTAGCACCTAAAATTTCAAAATGATCGCATCTCAAACCAGTTGCTCAACTCATGTAGCAGAGTAGTTGTGCCGTGTGCGGAGCCCCTAAGTGGTTTTGCAAATACATTTTATTACTGTAATTTGCTGTACCCAAATAAGATCCAACATTCAACTTAAAACTGTTGAAGGAATAAAATTCTAGAGAAATTTTGTAATTTATCAGGCTCTAAACTCAATTATTTATTGCATGGTAACTTTTGTGTCTCCTAACAAACAGAAATGATGAACTGAGTGCAATAATTATTTTTTTACTTCAAAGCTGCTTTTGTTGGCCTGCGGAAGGCATAAAACTTGTTTCCTTTAACTGGTTTCATAAAACCAGTTTCACTGGTATAAATTGCCAAATATTATAAAATGTGCTGTATTCATAAAATAGTAAGAAAATTCACATATTTTCAAATATACAACAATATTATGTGATTGCATTGGTAACAGTTTTAACTCATGAAAATTAAATGACATTAACCTCTGTCCTTCTTGGAACAGTGTGAATTCAGCTTCTGTAGGCTCGAGAACGGTTAACAGAACACATGAGAGATGGTTCAGGGATGACAAAGGAGGCAACGTTCCTCTCAGTCTTACTTCATTCCATCCTGATCTTCGCACTTTACAGATATCTATACAGTCAAAATACCTGAAACACGATATTGCAACATTCAAATATATTTCATTTAATTTGAATTTTCCATATGATAAATTTAAAACTATATACATTTACAGAACCCTGATTACTGAATGTATTCTTGTGTCAGATCCTGTGAGTTTTGTTACAATTTTTGAACAGATGTGGGTGTATCACAGTATTATCAGTACATAAATATATTTTGAGGTACTCCTAATATATAAATAGTTAATTTTTCACTTACGTTTTGTAACATGCATATGAAATTTCAAAAATATTATCTTCAATGTAAATTACATAATTTTTGGTCAAGTTTATAACTCAAATATTTATAACTGAGGGCCAATTACAAGAGTCAGTTATCCAGTAAGGATATTATCTCTATCCTACAGTAAATGCATTATTTTGCAATATACTCCAACATCTGTATGTTATCATGTAACATACCAAATAAAGCAAATTATTTGTAATTATTTCTACATGTAGGCCTATATCTTTTTCTGTTAATGTTTGTGTTTTTTAATTTGCCTAGTTTATTTTGAATGTAGTGTTGTTAAAGTTATAGAAAAAAAATTGTCAAATTTTTCATTAGATTCCAATACAATGGTCTTAAGTTACTATAATTAAAAAATGGTTAAAATTTTAATATTCTGATCTTACTCATAGTGTACAACAAATAAAGACAATTTAATTTAATAAGAATTAACTTAATAGGCTAGAATTTTTATTGCTTTCATTCTGGTTAATACTTCCTCCATGTCTGAAATTTGCCGTTCATACAGAATACTTGTAGTTAAAAATTTCAAAATGACGAAAAAATGAATGATAAATATGTAAAATCCGTGTCAGGAGAAAGTTTCAGACCACCCATTAAAAACACAATTTTTTTAAATTTTCAGTATTTTTACTTAATCAAGTTATACAAAAAATTTCTGCATAAAATTACCATATCTAATCAATGGGAGGAGCGGTCGTGGCGTAGTGGCTAGCGTGTGACGCTGCTACGCTGTCGGCGCGGGTTCAATTCCCGCCAGGGGCCATCTGATTTAGATATGACCATTCCCCCTCGTAAGGTAATGACAACCCAGCGAGTGGTATCCTGCCTAGTATAAACCCTCCCCCCCAAAATAAAAAAAAAAATTGCCATTCGGATCCGGCGTTAAACTGTAGGTCCCATATACCTGTGAGAGACTCAATAACACACGCACCATGGGTGTATGCGGGGAGGGTACTAACCAGTCGAAAGACTGAAGGACTACGAACTGAACTGACTCAATGGGACCAACTCTAGTCTTGTACCATGCGTTAATCCTGACAGACATTGACTGGATCAGCTACCTACACTCTTCACGCTTGACTAGAGTAGTACCCTACATAGAAGTAGTCCCGTCAAGGTCGCTCACTATCACTGCTTCTCCCTGTCACCTCCACGCCCCTTGCCCAGCGTTGTTGCCGGCTATTACGTTGTGTAGCATTTCAGCAAAATAGTTCACTGTTTTCCGTACAGTGAACTTGCTTATTTAAAGTTTTACTGTTTTCTTCATGGCGGTTATCCTACAGACTGATAGTTGTCTGAGAACACTGACCTTGCCAGCTGTTATTTCTTTAATTTTTGTCATTCTCACGGTCTTTTCCTTTTGTAAATGAACCTGTTTTTGTTCTCTCCATGGTTGTTACTAAGCCATATGGTTCAGAAGTTCTGTTAGGTATATGTACACTTTTGGTATGCAAATTGCGTATACCCTGTCAGCATGTCTTTTCGGTAAATATTGCTGTCTGACACTTTTATGAATGCCTTTGTCATTTTTACACTCCCCTCAAAATTGTGTATGTTTACTGGCTGCGCTACTACCTTTTTTACATTGCACAAAGATAAATAGGACTGAGCAATTTCTGTAAACAAAGTTGTCGCTGTTGTGGCAAAAGCCAATTCCATTTCAGTTACAGTACCCCATATTTATAATATATTAATATATGAATAAGGAATTTATAATTTATTTCATAAGGAATTCGTATTGTTTTTTTATAAAATTCTCCTTATTTTCTTATGAAATTCAATTCGTTTTCGCGTTTATACATACTATTATTTTTATGCTACTTGTGCGTGTAACGTCTTATGGTATAGTGCTGATTTTTTTACTTAATTATTAATGACAGCAGCACAGGAAATAAGAATAGAATATTTTTCGGAGTCATGAATAGTGCGGTGTTTCTTTAGTAATTAAACAGGGCAAGCTTAAGACACAGGGTGGGTACAAAAATTCGTCCAAACAAATTATAGCTGACGCGTCGCGTTGGTTGTTATGTATAAGTTATGGAAATTAATTGTTAAATAATTATTAACACTGTATTAATTGTGATGTAATTATTATCAATGTAACAATGTATTCTAATGTATTGCAACAGTACAAACATTAATGGTACTGTACATTGCCAAAATAAATGAAATAAATAATAAGAATAAATAAATATAAATTAATAAACATGATTCAGATTGTATAAGCTGGATCGTAGTAAAAATAGGGAGCGCAGAATTCATGCATGGACATGCATTTTCAACACACCTGTCGCTAGCGTTGTGTACGCGCGTATTTTGTTGGTGTGTGTGAAACCTGTCCGTTCCTGAAATGTAACCAACCCTTTTCAAGTAGAATAGTTATATGTTTATTTTTATTATAAGAAAACTATGTACGATAGAATAAAACAAAAGACACCAAAGTGTATAGTAATTAGGTGAATAAAGTGTTAAAAAACCGTACAGATGTGACAAAAAGTGCAATTACTATACGTAAAAAATGAATAACTCTTTTTGTGAGTACCATAAAGAAGTGCAGTTTACGTATAGCAATCACATAAAAACTAGTGATCGATTTAGCATCGAGTGATGTGAAACAAACTTCGTAATTGGCGAAAATAGGCGAAAATTGTGACTTGAACCAGAGTGGGGAATGTGATGCTCGACAGAATCTGACAGGTCAAATATTGTTCAGACAGGAATTTTTGCATGACCTGACTATAAATACCAGGTCGCGCTAATAAAGTTTATTTTTCTCGATCAACCATTGCTGCAGGAGGCTGTCAGTCGACGACGCCAATTCACATCTATAGTAAGAGTCACAGGATAAACTAGATGTCCAACTAGAGCCGCAGAATACATACGATGAGGTCTATGGACACACCGGCAGCATATGACGTGAGATGAGACGACTATTAATCAGCACATGCAGTGGAACACGACCAGAGGACCAGAAGGACACGGAGATCACGACCAGAGGACCAGAAGGACACGACCAGAGGACCAGAAGGAGGACGTACAGATGAATAACCACGTCGAACGAGGTGATAAAAAACCATTGTAATTATAGACATTTGAAAGACACTAATTAAAGTTGGAATGAAAGACATTCAACCAGTATTAAAATGAATAAATTATACATAAATGTAAAAGCAGAATAAAGACTAGAATAATATTTCTTGTATCGAATTTAGTAATTAGTAATGTAAATGATAAGAGAAACATTTAAATTTTGAATTAACGTAATTAGTAAAGTCTTTGATGATAAAGGAGAATGCATGTGCAGTAGAAAGTTAAAACAAAGTAATATAAAAGAAATTTGTATAGAAGTAAATTCATTTTTCAAGCTAATGAATCAGCAATTGCAAAAAGATGAGCACACAATGAGTAAGCCGAGAGCAAAATAAATATTTTAAAGTAATTGAAATTAGATAATAAGATTTGTGTATAACTTGTGTATGTAATTTGTTAGCAATAAGTTATGTACGAAAACTTCGGACAAACGATATAATAATAATATATAATAGAATAACTAATAATATAGCTAGAATATTACTTATTTGGCTTTGTGATTTACCAGCCTTCATTAAACCAATTATTTGCCATTTAATCCCATATGATACCTCTTTCCCCCATATTGTTTCTTAACACAAAATGCATTAACCAATAACTTCAAGCGAGTGGCAACAATAACATTAAAATCAGCTGACTAGAGGAGAAAAAGAAGAAAAAGTGCTAACCCACTTCCACAGACATGTGAAATAAAATATTGTTACTCCAGGTGGGAAATTTTAAACATCCATACACAAAATGTTCATACATTTAGGATTTTATGTCTTAATTTCAAAACACTTAAACCCATTAAAATGTCAGTAAATTTTTAAAAATTTGTTTCATGCCATTTATTTGAAACAGAAACATAAACAGAAACCAAAAATCATTGCCATTTTTGAACTAATTACAATTTTTGTTTATTAAAAACTGTGCAATGTTTGTAGGTAAGTCTACATCTTAAAAATAACCATATCTTTTGAACCAACTGAGCCTCAGGAATTATACTTTGACCAAAATCTTGCATTTTCAATGTAGATTATTGTAAACATTTTAGTTAGTTAATATAAAAACAAGTTTAAGACCTGCAGAGAGTGTTGTTGTTTTGTAAGGGTGGTCTTAAACTTTTGTCTGGCACTGTAATAGCCATTTATGTGAAAAATTTACATGTGTATTGTAAACACCATATTTTAGCCTATGTGGCCAACTATAGCATTGACTAAAACATAATTTCTACTTGAATATTAATATAATACATTAGTCTTTATAGTGTTTACGTATTAACAACTCATGCACTATAGTGTTTATGTTTAAACACTGGTGAATATTTTATCAATAGTATTGCATATATTTCTGTAGTTTAAATTTCCACATCAGATAGTTGTTTTAAAAGAAATTATTTTTATAATGACTTGTTATAAAAGATAACTGATGTACTAAAAAGAAAAAACATACTATTTACGTGTACAATTTATTTAATTATATTTATAATTTTATTTTATTAACTATGGAATTTTGAAAATGCAGTAGACAACACTTGTTTCATCACCTACTTCAGTACATCTTCAAATGATATCCAAAAGACGCCATCAGAAGCACCGTGAGGCATAAGAAGTTCCCTCAGCTCTGGAGTCCATATTGGAGAATCATCTGACCAGTCACCTCTCCATGAATAATGACCCCAGGGATTTCGTAGTCGTACCAGTCTTATACCATTCAAATCTCTAACATCTAACACTGAATAAGCGTGCCTGGAAAATTCCAGTAAATAGGATTACTTCACATTCATGTACAAGAAATTATGAAATTATACTACAGCTGATCAACTAGTTTTATTATTTACTAATGTGCATGAATTATTAGACAATTACCATAATCCACACAACACAATTCCATTCTACATAAGTAGGTACTTTATCCCTTTGAGAAGCATAACATTTGAGAATGTGTGGTAGACTGCTGCTGTCCAGCAGCATGCACATTTCTAAATGGGTCTGGTTGAAAAATACTTCACACTTCACAGCTGTTTTTATTATATGAATTAGACATTACTGACCACATGTTTACTGTCATAATATGTATCGCTGATTACGAGTTTACAGTCATATTAGGTTTGTAACATTGTCTTTGTTTTTTGTTTGAATATTGTTATGAGTATTATTTTGGTGTATTATAGTTACGTTTAGTAATTCATTCAGTTTTAAAAATGAATGATTTTGGTAGTTTAGAAAGTCAAACTGATTGTTATTTCTTTAAATTAACTATAGGTTATTTAAATTGATATATTGAAATTCATAATATGTGTAAAATTAATTTCTTTTTTATTTTCTGAAAGAGGTAAAATTGTATAATAGATATCAGGTCGACAGACTTGCAAAACATCTTGCTCCCAGGGGTTAAGACACTAGTCTGAAATCTTGCTAATCATAGGGTTGAATTTTATATTATGACAATATTACAGAATACATTACATACCTACATTTGATGTACACTGGCCATTATTTCTATACTATTAATTCATTTTTCCTGGGTTTATTCAAAACTTAGGAATGAGTACACGAAGACGAAAATGTAATTGCACAAAATATGTTTTTTGAAATCGTGTTATTAAAAAAAAAAATTAAGTGCAAATTTTAGATCTTGAATCATAAAACATTTAACTTGCCATGATTAAGTCAATTTGTACAATACAGAGGTGAATTTAAATCTCAGTAACAATAATGTCGAACCATAGGTTACAAAAACCACTTAGACATGTTTCTCAAAATCAAATAATTTTTGACTAGTTTGTAAATATGATGTTATAAAGTTGACGTTTTTTAGAAAAGAAAAGTTGTCTGTTTTAAATTATTGAAAGTCATATAATGTTTACCATCAAAGATGAACTAAAAAACAAATTAAAGATGACTTTACAAACTCTAACAAAACGTCCTCTGAACTGTTTTAATTTTAACATTGTTTGATTTATTTGAGAAAATCCTGATTTAGTTACCCTCTTTCAACTTATTTAAAACAATTTTCTGTATTCTGTAAAAATATTAAATTTTTTAATATTACTTAGAATTATTTTCCTGACTTGCTCTCAAATATCCATAGACTTCAGTATTAAATGGAGCCCAAAACACTTTAGTAACTGGTCTACTACAGACGCTTTTTGAATAGTAGGTGACATTTATGCTTTGTGTAAAACTCTGTGTACATTTAATTATACCATATATATTTTCTGTTTTGTTAAGGGCAATAAAAATTTTTAAACATTACTGTGGGAAGGGAAAATGTAAGTCTTTTATTAATATGAATGAGTTATAGGTCACTTGTGTAAAGAATTCTTCAGGCACAGTCCATTTAATACTGAAGTCTATGGATATTTGAGAGTAAGTCAGGAAAATAATTCTAAGTAATATTAAAAATATTTTTTTACATAATTGTTTTAAATGGGTTGACAGAAGGTAACTAAATCAGGATTTTCTCAAATAAATCAAACAATGTTAAAATTAAAACAGTTCAGAGGATGTTTTGTTAGATTTCGTAAAGTTAGCTTTAATTTGTTTTTTTAATTCATCTTTGATGGTAAACATTATGTGACTTTCAATAATTTAAAACAGTGTTAAATTTTTGGCAGCTTATTATTAACAAACGTTATATGAAGTGATTAGAAAGTCCCAAATGGTGTTAATTCTCTTCAATCAGGTCAGGGGTGCCAAGACCATTGTACCAGAAGTCATTGTAGATATACACACCACATAACAGTGACTGAAGAAACCTCACATCTGACAATGAATCACAGACAAGCATGCCACATATTCCATCATTTTGTGCTGTTGCACAAAGTGCTGACACGAGTGGGCACCACACCAGCTGATTCAAGAATTTAAAGAATAACGTGTTCACTGCAGTGCTTTGAAAGTGACAGATTTCTGGGTAAAACTATCGCTGTAGGTGGACATGGGTGTTCTACTGTCTGCTGGAAATCTAGAAATAAGCAAGATGAGGTGCCATATAGTCTTCACCAACACCAAAAATATTCAACACGCGTCTGTAGGAGAGGTTAAGTTGACTCTCTATTTAGGATCAGCAAGGGGTAATTTTGGAAGACTACATGCCTGAAGGAGAGCAGTACTATCAATGCGACATATGGAGATTTCTTTAAAAAACCATGTGTACCTTGCAACTGTGTTCAAATGATGTAGACTTTTGTTGATCAACCAACGTTACAGTCATTCTGTCAATAAGATATTGTCAATTCAACTGTTACAACCATCTACGATGTGTCTCTTTTATATATCATCCATATATTATGTACATTATTGTTGTTATTATATTATCTGGATAATATAAAATAGAATTTACATCTTCCACATATATTGTACATCCTCAGAGACTACTGTACACTGCAGAATGGGTGAAATGTCAGTGTTAACAGCAGTATCATTAGAACACGGTTGTCAACTGGAAAGTGTTTAAGTTCCAGCCACATAACTATATGAGTGAAAAAACACTTATATACTTACTTGCTTATTTGTTTACTTATAACAGCTAATTAAAAAAACACTATTACAAGCAAAGATCATTTCAAGGAAAGGAAAAATTCACTGAAAAACTTAATTAATATCAATGGCAGAAAGAACTCGATTATCTTCCCTCTTACAAGACTTTCCTATTTACAACACACACACACAATGTCTTTACAATTTTCAGCTACAATCCATATACCAATGTTTAAACAAAACAATAAACAACATTTCCACCTTGGTCTCAATCCTTTCCGTTGGTATTCTTCTTCATCGACTTTCATATTACCACCACCACACGAAGCACCCATCAAGAACCTTGCTAACCGTGAACTTAGAAGTTGAGCCCATATTAAATCTTTATCCAGCTCATCTTCTGAAGGCAATGAACTTGGTTGTAAAGGAACACTCTCACATGGTGCACCTGTAATTTTAATCCCTTTGTTATAATTTTAGGTTGATCAATTAATATATACAGGCATAGTTACAAGCAAATTAAACTCTTACCATTACTTATCATCTTGTAATTAATACTCCTATTTATACTATTTTAATGTTAACTGAACTCACAAATACTTAAATTCTTGTATGGGATAATTATCACCAACCGTCCACATTTAAACACTACTTCTCAACAATAAACACCCAAAAATTGCAATTAAAAAATAGCTATAAATTGTTTTAACTCATTTAGCTACTACGCCTCTACCAATTTTTATAGTGTAGTGGTATTACCAGCTATGAATATCTGTTCAAAATAACAATGACAACATGGTGACATAAATTTGTTCCTCATGTTTGGACCTTTAGGTACAGTCAGCACCAATATATTGTAATGGAACGTTACATGGGGGATGTGTGAAGCTGCCATCATTCATGATCATTATTTTAGGTATTATTCAGGTGATCTTAGATAAAGATAAAGATACATACATACAGGACTAGAGTTCTGTATCGTCTGTCACAAAAATGAAAATTTTAGACTCATTACAGTATTACTAACAATTAGTGCAAAAAACAACTCAAATTACTCCACTAGGAAGAAACGTAACAAACATGTTTACAACAGAAAATATTTACAACATAGCTACAATCCAATATTTTAAACCACTCTGAACATGCTCCCCAAAGTCCAGCCCTACGTCCGAGCCTATTACACCTTGTCCATGTGGGGAGCGGGCAACAGCTATTACTCTGTAGCTGGCTAACAGGGCAATGGTCCATGGAGGCTACCGCTTGGTAGAAAGGGAGGTGGCTCTCCCACGGTCTTCTAGCTGGGCTTACTCTTTTTCCACTTACTTTGAGTAAGACCCCTTCTCTTTTGTCTTTACTGTCTGGCCTCTCTTGGTCAACTCTTGTTCTTTCCGACCCTGACGCTATTAGGTTACCGAGGGCTAGGGGTCTTTCAGTTTCATATTTCTATTACTCTATACTTATTGGATAAACATTAAAGCAATGGATAAAACAAATAAAGGAATGACTACCCCAGGTGGCAGACCAGGTAAAAACCTGGTAAATCCACCCTCTTCGGAGGTCGGCCCCATGGATTCTGGGGGGGGCCAGCTATTGCTTGGTGAGGATCCGTTTAGAAGAGGTTCATTGGTGGCAAGGTCTCCGCCAACTAATATAAACTGTGGCTTGGAAAAACAAAACGCACAGATACCAACACTGGAAATCCCAGAGGACACAATAAGCAGACTGCAGGCTCAGCTTAATTCTGCTTATTACGAAATCAGACGACTACAGGAAGAAATCAAGAAGTTACAGCCTAGGGTATCCTATAGTCCAGCCAACTCGGAAAAAGAGGAAGAAATTGTGGCCAAAGAAACTGCTTGGATACTGGAAAAGAATAAAAAACGTAAAAGGAAAACTATGGAATCACCAGAAACACCGAAAACCAGTCCAATAAACAAAAGTAAGAGGACTAAAGAAAATGTAAAAAAATCGGCTAAGCCACCGCCAGTGATAATGAGCAATGTGGAAAATTATATAGAAATAAGTCAGAAACTGAAATCAAAAGATCTGAAATTTAACACCAGCATGATGAACAACAATCAGCTGAAAATTAATGTAGACACAGAAATGGAATATAGAGAACTGACAAAACTCCTAAAAGAAAGTAAGTTGGAATGGCATACTTATGAAAATAAACAGACCAGACCAATAAGAGTCATGGCACGTAACTTGCATCCAACATGCATATCAGAAGAGATTAAAGAGGAGTTATTGAACAGAGGATATAAAATCCTTGAAGTAGTTAATAAAATTAGAAAGACTAAAGTTGACGGCAAGGAAAAAATCACACATTTGCCATTATTTATGCTAACGTTTGACAGATCGGAGGATATAAAAAAAATATTTGATATTCAATATTTATGTCATATGAAAATAAAAACTGAAGCTCTCAGGAGTAACAAACTGATACCACAGTGTAAAAGGTGTCAAAGATATGGTCACACTCATAAATATTGCCAACATGAACCTATCTGTGTTAAATGTGCAGGCAATCACAGGACCATCGATTGCCAGCAAAAACGAGATGTGCCAGCAAAGTGTTCAAATTGTGCAGAAGCACATCCTGCTAGCTACAGGGGTTGTTTGGTTGCACGTGAACTTCAAATAAGACACAATAATTTAATAAGTGAGAGACAACCTAAAAAACCTCAACCAAGAACTTTCACAGCTAATAAAATCAATAGTGAAATGTCCTTTGCTCAAGCAGTTAAAGCTAACATGACTTTAGTTCAAAATGATGATTCATCAATGGTGCAAATGATGCAGAATATGATGGACATGATGAAAATAGTCATGGATAGACTAGATAGATTAGAAGCCAGAAATCCGGGCACAATCCCACAGAGAACTAATCAATGGACCAGAAAGACCTAAGGATAGCTACCTGGAATGCCAACGGTATCCAGAACAGAAAGCAAGAAATAGAATTATTCCTCAAGGCACAAAACATTGATATATGTCTAGTATCAGAGACACACTTAACAAATCAGTCATGCTTAAAAATAAATGGATACCAGGTATATCAAACAATTCATCCGGATAATAAAGCCAAAGGAGGAAGTGCTATCATTATTAAGAATAGGATTAACCACTATGAGGAGTGTCACCTTCAGACTGCACAAATCCAACTCACTGTAGTTGGAATCAAATCCACCAAGCAAAAACTAATCGTTGGTGCGATATACTGTCCTCCAAGACACAACCTAAAGGAGTTAGATTACAAGAAATTTATATTACACCTAAGTGAGAGATTCATTGTAAGCGGAGACTACAATGCTAAACATGTAGATTGGGGATCCAGATTAACAACAACTAAAGGTAGCGAGCTTAATAAAGCAATACAAGAAACAGGTTGTAGCTTCCACAGTACAGGCAAACCTACTTACTGGCCCACAGATCCTAATAAAATTCCAGATCTATTAGATTTCTTCATATCAAGGAGGGTCTCGCAGAACTTTATTGATATCGAGGAGAATTTTGATCTTAACTCTGATCATTCAGCAGTAATACTGACGCTGAGTGAAAGGATAATAAAAAAAGTAAACAAACCAAGCCTAGTTAACAAAACTACTGATTGGGAAAGCTTCAAATTAGAACTAGAAGGCAAGATACAACTAAATGTCCAGTTGAGAACTAAGCACCAATTAGAAATAGAAGCCGAGAAGTTTAATTATAATATTCAAACTACAGCCTGGAACAATACGAGAGAAATCACCCATGGAATTGTTGGTAACAACTATCCTAGAGAGATCAGGGAACTTGTCAAAGAAAAGAGGCGAGCTAGAAGAAAATGGCAACAGACTCGTGACCCAAATGATAAAACTGTACTTAACAACAAATCGCAACAACTAAAGCGTGTAATACAGAAGTTAAAAGAAGCATCAATAGCTTCCTATTTGGAAAATCTAACAGCAGATGCAGATACAGAGTACTCGTTGTGGAAAGCAACGAGGAAGCTTAAAAGGTCGATCACTCAAGTACCACCTATTAGAAAAAGCGACGGTACATGGGCTAGAGATAATAAAGAAAAAGCTGAAGCGTTTGCTGAACATCTAGCTGACATTTTTAAGCCAAATAATACCCAGTCTGATACAGAGTTAGATGAAGATACAAATCATGAAGAGGAGGGCATTCAACTGGCCACCCCAAAAGAGGTAGCTAAGGAGATCAAGATAAACTTGAACCCCCGAAAATCACCTGGCTTTGACCTCATTACAGGTGAGATCTTAAAGCAGTTACCTAAGAAAGGGATTGTTATGCTTACATATTTATTCAATGCGGCACTTAGGCTAAAGCATGTTCCTAGTGTCTGGAAGGTGGCAGAAGTTATTATGCTACGTAAACCAGGCAAACCGCCAAATGAGGCCAAATCATATCGGCCCATATCACTGTTGCCAACTATATCAAAGCTTTTTGAAAAACGTCTGTTGCAAAGGCTAAATCGAGTAATAGAGAGAAAAAAGCTGATACCAAATCATCAATTCGGGTTCAGACAAAAACAGTCCACAATAGACCAAGTACATAGAATAACAGACATAATAGAGAAAGCACTAGAAAAAAAGCTAATCTGCTCGACAATCTTCCTCGATGTGGCTCAGGCCTTTGATAAAGTTTGGCATAAAGGTTTAATACATAAACTTAATAAAATGCTACCAAAACAATATGCTGACATGTTAAAATCATATATATCGGAAAGATTATTTAGAGTCAAACAGGAAGATGACTATTCTGAGCTAAGAGAAGTGAGGGCAGGTGTGCCCCAAGGGAGTGTTTTGGGGCCCATCCTCTACTTGTTGTTTACATGTGATCTGCCGCAGCCAGAGAATGTGTCTGTTGCTACTTTCGCTGATGACACAGCTATAATGGCGATTGGTTCGACCTTAGGTGAAGCTACCAACATGCTTCAAGATGCTAGTGATCAGATACAGCAGTGGACTAGGAGATGGAAAATTAAGCTTAATGAACTGAAATCTGTCCATATCAATTTTACAAACAAAAGAATAGAGAACAGTCTTCCAGTTACCTTAAATGGTGTTGTAGTACCATATGCAAACACTGCCAAATATTTGGGGATGACCCTAGATACAAAACTACGATGGAAAGAGCACATCAGAAAAAAAAGGACGGAGCTTGGTCTCAAATATAGACAACTGTATTGGCTCTTGGGACGAAATTCTCAGTTGTCAATACACAACAAAATTCTGATATATAACCAAATTCTGAAACCAATTTGGCTTTATGGAATTCAACTGTGGGGTTGTGCGAAAGAAACGAACATTAGATGTATTCAAACCTTCCAGAATAGAGTGCTACGGAACATGGTAAATGCTCCATGGTACATCAGAAATAGTGATCTACATCGAGACCTTAGGATCCCTGATGTCGCCAGTGAAATTAAAAGGTTTGCTGCAAAGCACGAATCTAGATTACACCAGCATATCAATGTAGAAGCTATTCAACTGCTTGACAACGCCAATACAGTGAGAAGGCTGAAGAGAACTAAAACTTTTGAATTAGTGTAGTGCAGTGTGTGCAGAAATCTAGAAAGTAATATATAGTACACCAGTGGGTGACTGTATAAGTAACTTAAAAACATTAGATGTAAATTGATGTTTGGTCTTTTAGACCAGTTTCATACACTCATTGTATTTTATTGTTTATCATTTAAACAATCTAAAATATTGAAAATAAAAATCTGAAACCCTCAAAAAGCTTATCTTGACTCATGCTGCTGGCAGAAGTATGATAAACAGGAACTTATCAAAACGATAAAGCAACACGAATCACAAATGTTCATCATTTGTAGGGTGTGTCCCTCCTTATGGAAATGAGTGCTGTAGTTGGAAGTAACAAGGTTTTTCAGTTTACGCATGTTGTTATAGTTCTCTTAAAATCAAATGTTTTGCCCAAACTATAATGAGACATCCTCAATACCTTGACTGAGATAGAGCACAAAGTCTCAACCCACCCCTGGTGTCGTCTTCATTAATCCTGACGCCATCTCCCTTATTCTTCTGTTGCGGTTTCATACCTGTTTGTAAGACCCTCCTTTCAGCATCCACACTGCATTGTTGTTTACTCACAATAACTGTTGCATTTCCTTTATTGGCTGGGAGAATGATGTGCGAGTCATCCATCTTTAATTTTCTAAGCACTACTCTGGACAAGTTATGTTTCAGTGACCTCAAAGTGATGATTATGTCTTGACATACCTCCTCCACAATCATTGCTGGTAAACTCCTTGCCACATCTTCAACAACACGTACAATTTCTTCAACTGGTATTCGCTGCAGTGCAAAAGTATACTGAAGTACTTCCTAAGCAATGATAATAATGTGGGTTGGTCAATTTGCTCATCTAATAAGTTGACGACATACTGGTTGTCAGATTTTAAAATTTTCTAGTAGACATTCAAGTGACATGTGCAGCAGATGACAGTATAATGTGGGAGTGCTTCTTGGTTTAATTTATAGATCATTAAATAAATTAAAATTATAAATATGATATAATTGTCTCCTCTTGAGAGTGTAGAGGCCTCTGGCCTTGGAGTTACTGTGAGGTCATCCATCCATCCAGCTTCTGTACTCATGCATCTGACGTTTGATTTGGCAGGTGGAGCTTCTTTAACCACATGACAATACTGTCTTGTTAATATTATGAACATGAGTGTTAAAGTAAAACTAACATTATTTATTTTCAATAACATTATTCTTCCTGTGTCATTTATATACCAATAGTTGGCAATCTGTGCAGCAAATTTATTTGTGTCTTCTAATGTTGTGGATGAAGTTTTTAAATCTACTCCAGAATTCTAACAGATGTTTTTCAACCAAAAAATTCTTTTCCAAGACTTCTTCCTTTCAGCTTGCCCATCACAATCAACTATGACACTTTGGTCAACTGAGGAGCCCCAGATAACTGAAATATTTTTACTTTCATTTGAAAGATTTAATGATTTATTACAATGCCCGTAAAATTCTAGTCAATTTTATTCCACATTTCGACTGCTTCTGACTTATTATTCATCAGACATACCAGAGTCTGTTCCATATGAAATATGATCTGATTAGGTGACATCTACAATTTAAGTTCAAGTGGGACGCACACATATCTCAGACTGGGATGCACCGAGGTTCTGTAATGCAGGAGTCTGCCTTACTTTATGTATTCCTCTTGCTGCTGGCCACCTAATGACTCAATCACTTGGGGAAAGACAAAACCAGTTTCCTTGATTATCTAACTGTTCTCCTGCAATGAGAGAATTCAACTACTGCTAGCTAGTAGTTGATTCAAGGGATGTCTTATTCTAGAAATAATCTGGTCACCAGTTGACCAGGATGCATCATGTGTAGGTTACTATTGTAATGTTCTCATTACTATGTAACTTGAAGAATGATCAACAGAAATTTTAGACAAATACCTTGTTGTTTTATTGTAAATTATAAGTACACTGAATGCCATTCAGTTACAGTTACCAGTATTACTGTTTTTCAACACATAACAAGCATTCTAAGATACTGTCCTAATTAACATATTCAATTAAAGCACTACAGCAATAAATTACTTCAAAATTAAAAACTGAACAAGATTTATAGACACCTGGCTATGCTATTCTACTACCACTACCAGGGGCAGTAACAGAAATCGTGGGGCCCGGTACAGATAAACCCACAGGGCCCCCCTTGTTTCCACCCTGACCCCCCACCCAAACACCCTCACAACATACCACCGTCACAATCACGTTTAAATATTACACACATAGAGGGTGACTAAGGAACATAGAAAACTAAAATTGAAACTCTAGATCATGTTTACTTTGTATCACCAAATATTGAAAATTTAATAAAAGAAATTTATGTAGTGTACATAAGGGTACACAAAAAACAAATTCTAAAACAACTTTATATTAACAAACACATAAAACTTAATGGTAGATTGGTAGGTTACAACCTTTTTTAATATACATATCATAAAAGTTCAATAGTATTAAATGAAATTTATAATTAACGATGCATTAAAGTAGTCTTCTTAGTTTGGCTGTAGCAGTCTTTTATGACAACTGTCAAAATCTATTTTCCTTGAAATTTCTTGTTCAATGGAAAGTAAAGCACAACTGTTCAGGCGGTCTTGCGTCATGGTTGCACGAAGGTAGTTCTTTATTAACGAAAGCTTACTAAATGCTTGTTGTCCTTCAGCAACTGTGAGTGGAATTGTGCAAAAAATTCTGATTGCTATGCATATTTGTGGGAAAATTTCTTCAAGCCGCAATTTAAAAATTTTATTTAAAAGGTGTATGGGCCCTTCCTGGCTTTCAGCGGTGCTTTCAAAGGTTACTTTGTGCACATTTTTTAAGTGCACAATCTCATCATTAAACGAGGCAGTTAAATCATTGGGGTACTTTTCCCTTAGCTGCACAGATCGTTTTAGGAGTTCCTCCTTATCTAGGGTCTTAAATGACAATAACGGGGAAAACAAATTAGCAATTGTGCTCATGTGCTCATACCTATTGGCAAGTTGAAAGATAAGAGAGTCTAATATGACATAAAATACCGGTACATTAATTTTAAAGTTTTCCTCTGGTTCTAAAGGAATATCTTCATTGTATTTTCTTTTATTTCTTCCTTGCTTTAACTCTGGAGTAATTCCAAAGTTACCTGCCACAAGTTTTGCTTCAGACAAAATTGTTGGCCAGTTATCCCTTAAGTTTTCAATTTCTTGCTGTAGCTCTAAAATATTTGCAACCACAATATCTAGCGTGACACTTCTGGACTGCAAAACCAAGTTCTTTTGGTCTAAACTCTCAAGGACCTTTATCCACACAGCACTCATAAGGATTGATTTTAAAGACAAAAAGAGTCTCTCAGACCAACAGCTTCAGAATTGCTTTAATACTTTTTTCACTTTAATTTTGCTCTTGGTCTACATGTCACGCAAACTGACAGTCACAATAGTTTTAGTAATGATCTAAATATAGCTGCTGTTCCGATAATATACTAGCGACTATCGAATTAGCCATTTTGTAATCCGAATTAAACAACATTGGTAGTGGATAGGGGAGAAAGCTATGAGACGGGAAATCAATAATATGCCCTCACAGCTATTAAATCGAACAAGTTCAAATTTAATAATGGTTCTGCTGCGGTTAATTAGAAATATTTTGTTATTTTCTAAATCATAACCAAACTAAAATTATTTATTCTTAAAAACTGTTTTACACACAAAAAATGCCGGCCCCCATTGAGCTCGGGGCCCAGTACAGCTGTCCCCATTGACCCCCCTTGTTACCGCCCCTGACCACTACTGTTATACAACAAAATCTGGTCATATAGCCATACTTCAAGCTGATGCCAAGTCATGGTAGTGCCATTTTATTGAAAAGAGAACTCTTCAAATGTTATTCTACTCTTACTATTAATTCTGATTTAATAGAAGAAACTCTTCAAATGTCTGGCTGTGTTATTCTACTCTTACTAATAAGTCTGATTTAATAGTTATTAGTCAAACTGATAGTGATACTGCCACCTTCTTGCAATGAGAACTCTTGAAACAAACAAAATTTGAATCCTGTAATCATAAGTATCAGATGATTACTAGTATCAAATCACAAGCATCTAACAAAATTGCAATCAGAGCCCACTAAATCATGAAATCATTACCACACAACAAGAAATATGAACTGTGTAAAGTCAATATTTCTTAGTTTGTTTTATTAACTTTTCTTTTCCTACATTACATTCATGACATTGTTTCTCTCACCAAACTGCATCAAAATGCCAAGCAGAATGATCACTGTTGCACACCACTATATAAAAATCATCCCAATTAGTGCTTTCAAGCTTCACAGCTCATCATCAGATCGGAATTGAAACAAATAACCTGAAAACAAACCGTTCACCACCATCTCACCCCACCCTGCTCACCCACAACATGCTATAATTCAAATGTCCCTTCCCCACCCCGAGCCCTGACCCTCCATCTGGACAGTTACATATTTTTCTAGCAAATTGTGTGTGTGTGTGTGTGTGCGCGCGCGCGCGCGCGCATTCCTTTTAAACCTACCTGTCTTTCTCTCCACACACATGAGTCAGTCACACACCCTTATTTTAAAACATCCAATTAGTACTATGCAATTTAATTCTTAATCTTATCTGTCTCTCCTCTATCATTTACTTCTTAATTATGTTATAAAATATTTCTTCATTATCAAATTTAATTTTAGTATTAATTAAATTGTCTAACCCTTTTTCTCTTTCTTTCAATATTTCTAACTCCTCCCTAAACTCCCTTTCAACTGTGTTATTTACTAATTTTACAATTTCATAGTCTTCCAAAGGATTAACAAACTTATGGTTGTCTTCTATGAAATGTCTTGCATATAACGAATTAGTTGTTCTATTACCTTCTCCACGTTTGTGGTCAGACAACCTGCATACGAATTTTCGTCCTGTCTCACCTAGGTACACTTTGTTGCAGTCTCTACATTTTAATTTATAAATTCCGCTTTTCTGTAAAACTGGGAGTTTTTCAATATTTTTATTCCTTATCTTATTAAATACCGTTTCACATTTTTTAATAGCTATATCTACTCCTTATTTATTAAAACATTTTATAATTTTTCTAGTATGTGAACCTATGTATGTCATTGACCCTGCATAATTCTTTTTTTCTGGTTCTATTTTAGCTTTTTGTGTGTTAACCCTTTTCATAAGTTTATCCACTATGTTGGTGTTATAATTATTATTCCTTACAATTCCCTTTATCGTTTTTAATTCCCTATCTTTTGATTCGGTCTCTTTTAAACACTTCTGAGCTCTATAACAAAATGCATTGATTGCCACCATTTTATATCTATAAGGGTGGTAAGACTCTCTTGGTATAATTATATCAGAATACGATTCTTTCCTGAATATCCCAAACTGTAGTTTCTCATTATCTTTAATTTCTATGTTTAAATCTAAGTAATTTATTTTCTTACCTCCTATCTCTTCTTTAAATTGTCAGTTTTTATCCTTATTATTTACCTCATTTATAAACTCATGTACTTCTTCTATGCTTCCTTCCCAAATTACTAATACATCGTCAACTTATCTAGTCCATAATTTTGTATTGTCTTTATACTTAGTGGAACTTATTAATTGCTTTTCAAAATCATTCATGTATATTTCTGCAAGAATAGGGGATAACGAAGACCCCATAGGTACACCTTTTTTCTGTATATAAAACTTGTTATTAAACCTAAAATAGTTCTAATTTACACATTCTTTAATTACTTTAATCAACTGCTTTTTATATCTGTATTCTCCCATATTATTATCGTTTATTAACTTAATAACTTTATTTACTGTGATATTTGTAAACATGTCCTTAACATCCAGTGATATCAATTTTGTGTTTACATTAATTCTAATATTTTCTAATTTTTTTATCAATTTTATATTATTCTCTATGCTGCATTTTGTCCCAAATTCATATTTCTCTTTCAGTACTCTGCTAACTTCCTTTGATAATTTATAAATAGGTGCATTAATAAAAGAAACAATCGGTCTAATTGGTTTTCCTTCTTTATGTATCTTAACCTGACTTTTAAAAGATGGTGCTGTTGAATTACTTTCTAATAAATACTTTTTCTTATTTTCTTCTATAAATGTTATCTGTTTCATCATTTGTTTTATCCTTGACTGGTATTTACTTGTATAATCATCCTTTATTTCCTCATATGGTCCCTCACTTATAAATTCTTCCGTTTTCTTTATGTATTCGTCCTTTCTCAGTAGTACCATTGTATTTCCTTTGTCCGCCTTCGTAACTATAATAGCATTCTTTTTTATTTTATTCTTTAGTTTAGTTACAGTTGATTTGATTTTTTGTTCATTTTTTGAATTATACAAGTGTAGTAGATAAATATTTTATCTACTACATTCCCTACTTCCCACCTTATTCTTTTTTTATCATTTTATTTCCTAGTTTTTGTATTATGCTTTCGCATTCAATAATCGTTTTTTCTTGATTTAATTCAGGTGGCAGCGCGTATTTTAAGCCTTTTGTAAACATTTCTTTTTCTTCTGTATTGAAAGTTACCTCTGTAAGGTTTATTACTCTTTTTTCATAGTTATTCTTAGAGAGGTGTTATGATAAAAGGTCGGACGATAGTAATGAAATGTTAAAAATGATACAAATAATGTTAGAAAAGCATACGATAAACATAAATAATCGTTTTGATAATAATGATATGAAATTGGATGAACAGAGTAGACAGTTTAACGAACTTAAGGCCGATATTAATGAGGTCAAAATTAAGTGCGAGAGTAACTTTAACGAATTGAAATGCGAATTAAACGAAAAATTGAGTCATTCATTAAAAAGTATGAATAATAGAGTCGATGAAATAGAGAGTAGTATGGTAGAAAAAATCGATAAACAAATACAGGAGGTAACCGAAAATTTTGAATGTAAGATAAATGAATGCAATGCTGTTAGTGAGTACAAATTTAATTGTGTAGTTGATAAGATTGAAACATACGAAACTAGTACTAATGTCAAAATAAATGAAATCGAAAGTAATTGCAAAACAGAGATACAAGCTATACAAAATACAGTAAATACTATAGATAAAAATAATAAACAATTTGAATCTCTAAACAATGGTAAATTTGTATTAATGGAGCAGAGTATAGTCAATGTGAAAGATGAATTGAATGTAGCCATAAATAAAAAACTTAGTAGCGTTACTGAACAAATAGTGATTACTAAAGATATGAATAGTGACATTGACTTGGAATTGTTTAATTGTGAAAACAGGGGGGTACACCCTATGCAGTTTTTAAATAGAGTTAAAGAATTTAATCAGTTTTGTAGAAGTAGTTGGGAAGTACAATTGCTAAAAATCATGAAGTGTTTTAGAGGGAATTCCGCGGTATGGGCGGAGGTACATAAAGTAGAGTGGGTAGATTATCAGAGTTTCGAGATGGCATTTAGAGAAAAATACTGGTCGGAGGAAGAACAACAAATATTGCAGAGTAAAATTATGGGACCAGGTAATTTTGGAACCCAAGGGGGCAACGTAACCATATATGTAATGCGATTATACAATGAGGCCAAATATTTAGAGCCACCGTTACCGTTTCGATCATTCGTCCGTCACATAAGTAAGCATTTGCCCAGAGAAATATAGATTACGCTAATGACCCGCGAGATTCTAGAGATTACAGAACTAGATAAAATATTGGATATTTTTCAAAATATACGGGAACGTGATATGAGTAGGCGAATAAACACACCAGTAACACATATGAATGGTAATTATAATCAATCCCGGGGAATGCCAAACTTTCACTGTGGGGCACGAGGGGGAAATAATGATAATCGAGGCGAGGGTTAGAGATGCGTCGACTGTAATGTAAATAATTATTCAATAAGAACCACATGTTTTAGATGTCACAAACCAAGAGAATGTCAACGCAGTGAGCAAACGTATCAGCCACAAAACCAACCGCAGAGAGGAGGCGAGAACACTAAAGGAGCACCGAGGGGAAATGGAAGTGGAAACAGAGGCAGAGGTGGATACAGCCAGGCAGTAGCAGGTCCATCCACGGGAAACTAGAAGGGACAATGGGGAACAGCTGGGGGACATCCATTATTGGAGGAGAACCTGGGGGTCCAAGAGGAGTATAACTACCGCAGCAACATAATTATCAGAGACATGGCGGAGGAGTTACTGGAGGAGGACGCTGCAGAAATGACAGAAACCAAAACCGGACTGACGGAGGTATTTATAACCATAGAAGGTAAGGACTATAAAACATTGATTGATACAGGTAGCGAGATATCGGTAGTTTCAGAGAATGTATTGGGTGAATTACAAAGAGTAAATAAGAATATTCCATCATTACCAGTTGCGGGAGTAACAGTAGTGGGGGTAACTGGGGTACGAAGTAAACGAGTCACTAAACAAGTACAATTAAACATATACATTAATGAAATAGAATTTGAGAATACTTTTCTAGTAGTTAAGGGTTTGAATTTAGATATAATTCTGGGAAATGATTTTTTGGAGAGAAATAAAGCAGTAATTGATTTTAACCAGAGAATAGTAGAATTTAATAAGGGGCATGAACCAGTCAGGGTATATTTTAAGAGAGTGTTAGATAAGGTTAGAGTTACGGGTGTAAAGATGATACAAAACCGAGTAGGTGAGGGAATTATAGAAACAAGAGTGAATATGTGTAGAGAGAGAGTGAGTGAGGAGAGAATATGGGCGGATAGAGCGGTTAAATTTTGTGGTGAGGGTGGCGCAATGGGGAGTTCTCAACGTAAAGCGTTGTGGCGGGTAGTCGAGGATTATAGGGGAGTGTTTGCCGGGGAACCAGGAAGGGCCAAAGGTTATGAGTGTGAACTAAAGGTGAGGGAGCATGCGCCATATGTACAATGTAGTTATCCGGTACCATATTCAAAAAGGGGGGCAGTGCAGTTAGAATTGGATAGAATGTTAGAGGGCGGTATTATAGAGAGGTCGGTATCAACCTATTCCAACCCTCTAGTGGTAGTCATAAAGAAAGACGGGAAAGTTAGATTATGCCTTGATGCGAGAAAAATAAAGCAAATTATTATTCCTGAGGCGATTGAGGAAATTTTTCAGAAGTTCAGTGGGGTGAAATATATGACGTTGTTAGACCTGACGGCAGGTTACTGGCAGGTACCGCTAGCCCAAAATAGTCGCAAGTATACTGCATTTTTATTTAACGGAAAAATTATCAGTTTACACATTTGCCGTTTGGATTGAACACCAGTGTAGCTAGTTTTATTAAGTGTCTTGATGAAATTTTGCAACCTCATAATTTAGATTTTTTGACTATATATGTGGATGACATTCTGATAGCTTCCAGAACATTTTAGGAGCATGTAGAACATTTAGGGTATGTGTTGGAGAAATTATACCAGGGAGGTTTAACTGTTAATTGGGATAAATCCTAATTTTTGCAGACCGAAATACATTTTCTAGGCTTCATCATAACACCTAGAGGAATACGGGCTAATCCGGACAAAGTAGAATCCATCCTGACGTTCCCGGAGTCAAAGAACATAAAGCAATTACAAAGTTTTCTTGGTCTGTGTAATTTTTACAGGAAGTTCCAGCGAAACTACGCTCAGACAACGGCAAGACTTAGCGCCGTGCTGCAGAAGAACAAACAATGGAAATGGGGGGAAAATGAAAGAGAAGCGTTTTGCGAAATTACGAATAAGTTCGCCGATATGATTTTAATGAACCACCCAAATTTCAATAATAATTTTTATTTACAGACAGACGCTAGCGATATAGCACTCAGAGCCGAACTGTATCAAGAGGACGAGGCGAGAGAACACCATACAATTGCTTTCGCCAGCCGGACGTTGTTGGCATCAGAACGCAACTATACAACCACAGAGAAGGAGCTCCTCAGTATAGTATTTGCAGTAAAAAAGTTCCGGACATATCTGCTGGGCAGTAACACCATCATCAGGACGGACCATAAAGCGCTGTCATTCCTGAACACATGTAAGCTGACACATAGCAGATTAACCAGGTGGGTGTTAGCTCTCCAAGAGTACAATTTTTCTTGGGAATATATTAAGGGGTCAGATAATAAAATACCGGACATTCTGTCCAGAGTAGATACAATAGATAATAAGACAGGTAGAGATCTGAAAGAAATAGAAATTTTTCGATTAACCAGGGAAGACAGGATTTTTGGGGAGGAATTAAGGGAAATTAAAGATATACAACGATCAGAAAATAAACTGGGTAAGATAATAACTAGTTTAGAAGCTATATTAATGGTTCAGAGTATAATACACATTTCCAGATACATAAGGGAATTCTGTTTAAGAAAGTAGAAGGGGGTGAACGGGATTGGAGGTTAATGATACCTGATGAATTAGTAGATAGAATTATTTGGGATTGCCACATAAGATATGGTCATTTTGGTGCGAGAAAATGTACAAATGTGTTAAAAGAATCTTGTGTTTTTAAAAATATGGAGAAGAGAGTTAGAAGAGTATTAAGAGTTTGCGATTTGTGTCAAAAGTCTAAAGTAGTCAATTATAGGGTTGAAGGGGAAATGAAGTATATTAAAGTAGAAAGACCTTTCGATTTAGTTGCAGTAGATTTGTATGGGCCATTGCCTAAAGGTAGAGGAGGAGTGGTGCATATTTTTGTTGTTTTAGATACTTTTACCAAGTTTGTTAAGTTATACAGTGTAAAGAGGGCCACTAGCAAAGTACTCAGCGAGAAGATCACCAAGGACTACATAATCAACGTAGGGAAGCCGAAGGTAATTTTATCTGATCATGGACCGCAGTTCATCAGCAGCAAGTGGAGACAGACTCTTGGCTGTGAGGGTATCATACAGTCAAACCAGGCAGAGCGGGTGATGCGAGAAATCGGCAGGATATTCAGGGCGTATTGTCACTCCAAACATACAGAATGCCCTTTGTACGTGAAAAAGGTGGAAGATTGGTTAAACAGCACAACCCACGATTCTACAGGATTTACACCGTATGAATTAATCAAGGGAAATCGTCCACCCAGAATATTAGAACAACTTTTTGAATATCCACCGGAAGAAAGAGTTCGAGACAGAGATGTAAAAATATGACTTGCCAATGAGAGTCTGTTCACAAAGGGAGAGAGGAGAAAGCATGATGAAAAGGGTAAGTGGGTCAAGTATGAGATAGGGCAATTAGTATTGGTAAGGAGGCACGACTTGTCTAGTGCACAAGATAAAGAGATAAAAAAGTTTTTCCTCTTATATGAAGGACCTTATGAGATTGTAGAAATAAAAATGGATAATGCGTATGTACTACGTAATTAGGTAACACAGGAGATAGTGGGGACACATAATGCTACGAATTTAAAATTATATTGGTCTAGGTAAAAAATTTTTTTGTTGAATTTTAACATGTTGTTTTATGTTTTCAGAAGGGACTCTCCCCATTTTCGGGTGGTCACGACCTTACTAGTCCTGGCCGTGGTTTTCGGAACTTGGAGGCGGGCCATGGTTGGAGGATCTTCCTTCGGGTGGTGAACGCAACGATGGTCCGGCTCCACCAAAATTGGTCAGAAGTTGAAAGTTACACCACATTTTGAACGGGGAGGGGGACCCCTAAAGGTACGTGACATACATTATTTTATTATATACACTCATGGTGCAGCGGTTAGGTGTGCCTGTCACGTACCTGCACTGCCTTAGAGTGTCTGTAAATAATGGAGGCTGCACATATAAAAAAGGCGGTGCATACAAATTAAAATTTCAGTGTCAATGGCGAAACTAAATGTAGCCATTGACAATAGTTTCAGTGTGGTCTGAAAAGATGAATTTTGTGGCAAGGGGTTGGAGGAAAAATAGACAGCGGGTTTGGATGAATGGTAGGAGAGGGGGAGTAGATTTGGTTTAGAGGGGGGACGTGAATTCACGTAGTGGATCTATTTTATCTCCAACTTTCCCTTGCAGCAAAACCCCGACTTTTCGGGCGATCTTGGCCTTACCAACCCTGATAGTGTTAAGGATAAAGTCAGCCTCCAGTGTAAATAGATACCAAAATATAGTTTGGAATTTTTATAATTTTAACTTTATATCAATTTTAATAAATAAGTGACCAAATAATTGTAAAGTTTGTAGTACCAGTGAAAGTTGGGACATGAAGAAGGGTGTAGAATAAAATAGAAACTTGTTGGCATGCAAGACATGGGGGTAATTTTGGGGGGTAGAGTGGTGTTTATAGAAGTGATATAATAATGGAATGTAGGGACTGCTATTGTAGAAAGATTTAGTGTAGTTATTAGTGTGCTATCGCTGTGGTGGCATGTGCCACAGTAGATATCGGAAAGTGTTGGGGGTAACAGAGAGTGTTACCTCTATCGGAGGCCAAAATGGCATAATATGCACGGCACACCCTTTTTACAATTTTATATTGTATACTGATAAACTGCCGTGCCGTGCAGTTAAATGACGATGATAACATGCCTGAAAGTAGAGTTGATTTCCCCGACTTTTTGGGCGATTACTGCCTTACCAGCACTAATCGTGGTTTTGGCTAGCGGTCAGCTATGGCCATAGATTAAGAACCTTGACCATAGCTGGCTTGAAATTGGTTTATATTAGAAATTAATGGGGGGTGACATTAGGGGAAATCCCGGAAACTATGGAACAGCGGCTGCCACTCTGTTCGAGTAGGAACAGCAAGGCCAGGTGGTAGACCCGCATTAAGGGTGTGTAATTATGTAACAAAAGATATGTTGATGTCTAAATCTTTCAAATGTAACGCTGAAGCAAGGACACGGAGATGTAAAATTCCTCCACCTATGCTGTCCTTGTGGAAGCACATGGGCGCAACAGTCCAACAGAACAAACAATAGTGTGTGTGGCTGGGTGGTTGCTCAGGGGAGCAACGAATTAAAATTTTGTAACCTAAAGATGATGACTCGCTCCTGAAGTAATTAAATAACTGTATCATGATTTGAGAAATAATTGCATTAGATGTTTATTATGCTGTGTTTATTCTATCTTATAAATGTATTAGTTTATTGTGTTAGAAGTAAGTGTTGATAAAATGTGTAATTTGTATAATTTTGAAATGTGTTTATGGTAAGGTCATTCACCTTGCTAAGAAAATCAGCTGATCCGCTGTAGAATGTCACGTGTAAATTGTTTGTTTTCCAAGATAACTAATGTTTGAATATAGTGATTTTAATGTGTTAAAGATTTTATTTTAAATGATGAAAATAATTTGATATAGTTGAGAATTTTAAATGATTTGTAAAAGATAAAAAAGGGTAGATTTTGGGTGATTAATGTTTTGTTATGACATTTAAATCAGTCCATGTTGAGTTTAAAGTGGTAATAGAGAGAATAATATTGTTATGAAGTAATGTAATGTAGAATTGGAGATGTGCTAGTGACACAGTAGCTATGGGGAAATATGTAGAGTAATGATTGATATATTGATGTAATAAGTAAATGGAGAAATTTTGTTGTAGTTGAAGTGATGTAATGAGAATGGTAATTAGAGTTGATGGGAATTTTGTAAGAGGGGGTGGTGTGTTAGGAGTCCGCAACAAAAGGGTTGGGACGGGAAGGGACCGTTTAGCGCCGGAAAGGGCTGCCTAGGTAGAATCCAGGGGCCAAATAAGGGAATGAGCTTTTGGGAGGAAACACACATCCTGAGTACAAAGGGGTGGAGAGTATTTTTTTTTTTTTATAAAGGTACAATGAGGCGAATTGAGTTGAGTAATAAGTTGGGTTTACAGAGTATTTGATAGATGTTTTGATAGAGATGGGTGTCATGTTAGTTAAAGCTGTTAGTGATATTAGAGTCAGAGAGGGGATTATATATGTATACATGCCAAGTTGTAAATCAAGTTATTATGAATAATTAGATCACCCAAACTAATGGAGATTGATAATGTTAAAGAAAGAGAGTCATAGTAGAAAATATAAAATTAATTGAAACAAGTGACAATTTTAATAGAATTTGAGATTAAAGTAAAGTTGTAAAATGTGTTATTTTGAGTAATTTAAATGTCAATTTTGTTGTTAATTGTAATAATACTATGTTAGTTTTAAAGGTCATATTTTATTATGTTTTTGTGGTTGAAGATAGAAATTTTAAAAGATGTTTAATGTATTTTCTGATGTAGCCTATGTATAACCTGTGTAGGTCAAGGTTGTGGACTTGACCCAGTTTGATCAGCTGATGGGTGATGTTATATACTAGACCCATTTTGGCAAGGAAGTAATGCCAATTTTGCTGTTTAAATTAATTTTAAAATTTTGAATATTGAGAGTATATTAAAAAAAAAAAATTGCCTGCCATCTAATTCAGGTTTTAATTTTCAAGTGTATTGTTGTTAAGGTGTATTACTATGGTTTTATTGAATTATATTGTTTAGAATGTATGTATAATCACATGTTAGGATAACTGAGTTCATGTTCTAATTAAATGTTCAATTTGTTTGTTTTTCTGAGTATTAATAGGAATGAAGAAAATTGATAAAGGTAGATAAAAGATTTCTTTTGGGTTCGATGAAGATAATAATAATATAACAATCTGATTTTGAATTGAATTTAAAGATAAATATTTTGTGACTTTTAAATGATGAGTTTGTTTATAAGATATTATAAGAGTATGTACGAGCCCATTAACTGCTAAAGGCAGCCCAGTGTGCACGGTAAGGGGAACATATCGGTTGAGGATCTGGCATGGTATAAAGCCAGGGGTTTGGATTTTGGGGTGGCATGTTGGAAGGTTAGGTGCGCTGTGGTGCGTGTCTGTTCGATTTTATGGTGTTGGGATCTCGTATAGAGAAGTCCAGTAATCTCGTTCAGATATGGCCATAGTCGCCGAGCCAGGGGGGTAGTTTACCCATGATGTATAAGAGCAAATGGGGGGTTGTTGGCACCATATCCTCTCCGATCCTCTTAGGGGTTTTAGCAATGAGATTTCTTCTGTTTCGACAGAAGACCTGTCATTGGGGGGGTATTGTAACGGGGCTAAAGTGAGGGTTTTTTTATTTTTATTAAATTTGGGGTTTTATCTTATTAAAATATCAACAATTTATTTCATATGTGTGGCCAGTCCCCGGTTGAATCTAACTCGCAGTTAGAACAAAGGAACTGTGGTGAAACAATTGTAAAGGAATGTGTGGGTTGACAATTCGTGGAACTTTGCGATTGTGTGACATCTATGCCCAAACGCACCACATCGGCGGCGCGCATACCCATGCTAAACAAAAGGTGCTCAAGATGGCTTGGAGGTGAATTTTGTCTTACACGTGGTCCGAGGTGACGGAAACAAAGTTTAAGTCCAACCCACATTTGTGACGTTGACCAGTGAACACTCAATATCGTCGACGTCAAAAACACGAAAAACCCATGTGTTGAATGTGTCACCGCTATGACTAAAAAGTACAAGGCATTGCTTTCCGCCTTGTGGGACCGCAATCTAGTAGAGAGGGAACTTGGAGACGCTCTCCCCAGTTCTCTCACCGAAGCGTACCTGGCTAGGTAACCGCCCCACGGGGCTTATTAAAAATTTATGAATATCAAGTAAAAGTGCGTTTCCGTTAGTAAAAAATGTGAAGGTGATCGGAGTTTTTCGGCAGAGAAGATGAAGTTATAAACTATTTCGGACTCACAACAAAATTTCGTAAGTGAATCGCCACGACTTCGGAGATACCCTCGTTACCGGCAAGGGTATTGCACAATGCATACTACCAATGTTTATAAATAAGTAAAAGGGGGGTTTTTATATAAATGGTGTGAATGTGAGAATGGGCAGTCTGGGCTGTTTTCTTTAAGATAAGATGTGATAGAATTTTAATAACCATGTCATAAATGTCAGGATGTTTTGTTTCTTTTAAAATTTTGGCAAGATAATAACCAACATGTTAAAAATCTAAAGAATTTAATAAAATTTAATTTGTTTTCTCTTCCTAAATAAGAGTTGCGTAAGTTGTTAGTGTAACCTTACAATCATGCTTGCATTCAAACGTTCGTGTGACGTAACCCTGGGCTAAGAGAACATGTGTTAAGGTAAGTGTAATAATAATAATTTTATTTATTTGTATTTGTAATTAATTAGATTATCACAAATAAATTACTTAGATTTAAACATAGAAATTAAAGATAATGAGAAACTATAGTTTGGGATATTTAGGAAAGAATCGTATTCTGATGTAATTATACCAAGAGAGTCTTACCACCCTTATAGATATAAAATGGTGGCAATCAATGCATTTTGTTGTAGAGCTCAGAAGTCTTTAAAAGAGACCGAATCAAAAGATAGGGAATTAAAAACAATAAAGGGAATTGTAAGGAATAATAATTATAACACCAACATAGTGGATAAACTTATGAAAAGGGTTAACACACAAAAAGCTAAAATAGAACCAGAAAAAAAGAATTATGCAGGGTCAATGACATACATAGGTTCACATACTAGAAAAATTATAAAATGTTTTAATAAATAAGGAGTCGATATAGCTATTAAAAAATGTGAAACGGTATTTAATAAGATAAGGAATAAAAATATTGAAAAACTCCCAGTTTTACAGAAAAGCGGAATTTATAAATTAAAATGTAGAGACTGCAACAAAGTGTACCTAGGTGAGACAGGACGAAAATTCGTATGCAGGTTGTCTGACCACAAACGTGGAGGAGGTAATAGAACAACTAATTCGTTATATGCAAGACATTTCATAGAAGACAACCATAAGTTTGTTAATTCTTTGGAAGACTATGAAATTGTAAAAGTAGTAAATAACACAGTTGAAAGGAAGCTTAGGGAGGAGTTAGAAATACTGAAAGAAAGAGAAAAAGGGTTAGACAATTTAATTAATACTAAAATTAAATTTGATAATGAAGAAATATTTTATAACATAATTAAGAAGTAAATGATAGAGGACAGATAGATAAGATTAAGAATTAAATTGCATAGTACTAATTGGATGTTTTAAAATAAGGGTGTGTGACTGACCCATGTGTGTGGAGAGAAAGACAGGTAGGTTTAAAAGGAATGCACACACACACACACACACACACACACACACACACACACAAGGAATTTGCTAGAAAAATATGTAACTGTCCAGATGGAGGGTCAGGGCTCAGGGGGGTGGGGAAGGGACATTTGAATTATAGCTTGTTGTGGGTGAGCAGGGTAGGGTGAAATGGGGGTGAAGGTTTGTTTTCAGGTTATTTGTTTCAATTCCGATCTGACGATGAGCTGTGAAGCTTGAAAGCACTAATCGGGATAATTTTTATACAGTGGTGTGCAACAGTGATCATTCTGCTTGTGATTTCAACCACTAACACAGCTTTCTTCATTATGCATCAAAATGGTTTCTACCTATATATAACTGGATAACCTGGTTTTGTCTTAACAAATCACTTGTTTCTAAACAGTAACTGGTTAATAAATGAATTACTATTTAACCAACTGATCAATAAATAATGCTATGTTACATGCTAACTGTAGCTTAGCACTGTCTTTTTTTTCTGCATCACTGGACACTGTCAATCGATATCCTTAACAGTAAACCTTATCTATCTGTTCATTTTTGTGCACATGTTCTTGTTCAATCAGTTACAGAATGTCTTACTGTTTGGTGTCTTATTGTCACCAAAGGTAAGCACATTTATTTATTCATGCATACAATGACTCAAAAATGCTGTTGTTATTAATCCATAAATTATTTACTGTTACAATGAATAAATTATTAAAACAAACGTTAGTTATACCAGTAAGCGTAGCCAGTCCTTCTATTGCACGCCCAGACACCAGTGCTTCGTAACAACCATGGATCTTCGCCACTGCTTTTTCAATCAGAGGTACCCACAGTTGTTTTCTTTTTGCCTGATTTGAACACATTAAAGGTTTTTATTCTATTATTTCACTATGTACAAATTTTGCATAACTATTTGTTTCTACATTATTTAAATATTTATAATTATATCTTAACTGTGCACAATTTTTATAATTTAAAGTATAAGTTTCTGCAGTATGAACTGGACAATTCAACAAAAAATTTACAAGTGTGTTTACAATTTTTTTAATGTATCTGTAGATACTAATAATTTACATAACGTATATGTAAATTCTATATACTTTTTTATATTATTTTTCTATGCAAGTATTTATTTTGTTTTACTTATTTCTGCACATTCTGTTCTGAACAGTTTTCTCTTCAACATCTTCAGAGTAAACTGAAGTTTATTTACAATGCAAAATTGTTGTTGTTTACTCTGTTCTTTACTCTCTTCATTTTGATCACCTTCCATTTTGATCACCTGTACATACTGATTTAGATGTGTGTAATGCCAAATATAACAGCCATATAACATATCTTAAATCAACATATATAAACAGCTGATCAAAATTAACACAGTAAGTAAATAAATAAATAAACAAACAAAAATTAAATATTACAAAAGCTTTCAGTTTAAAAATCAACAAAATGTACATAAGTAAATAAAACAAAATAAATGACGGCTTTGAAAAATAATATTAAAAAAAGAATATTTAAACGCATGATAGAAGGAAAAGTAGTTAATAAAATGTAATTAAATTATAATGATTTGTCTTTGTGACATGATTTTATAAAAGAACTAAAAATGATAATGCTGCTTAAAAAGGCTTCAAAAATTGCAAATCTAAACAACCACGAGTTTTATCGACTCTTTCCAAGATTTTGATTATGAAACTAATAGCAGTTGCTGTGTGATTTCAAACAACCTGCGGAACAAAAACATAATAAATATCTAAAAGTCCAAAACTATTTCATTGTGGCAGTATGGTAGTGCACTGGAGTACAGAAACTTTGAAGGAAAATTAAATGCACTGCCTTAATGTCTGAATGGAAAGTCTGCACTGTACATGCACAGTTTTGTATGTATTAAAAACACAACTAGTGGTTGTACACAATCTACTCAGTTGGCCAGCTTCTGTGAACATCTTATGTAGGTTCCTTAGTTAAAGTTACTGCATTTATACCACTGACAAAAATCATTATATTACATGAATATTATGGGAAAAAAGATACAATTTCTAGGCTAGGAGTTCACTTGTACCTACCATTGCCTGTCCTGCATTTACTGTGTATTAGATAAAAATATCGGTATGGAGAACCATACATGACTTCCATGTTCTAAGATTTATATTTAAAATCATATTCAAAATGAAATATTTCCATAGAAACTACTTCTTTCTATTGCTTCAGCCTTAACCACAGTACTGTGGTCACTAACGTATACCACCTCACGTTTTCGCACTCGATTCTCACTGATGATGGCAGTCGATGACACTGCCAAAAAGTCTGGTTTTGCAGAAAACATTGGACTACGGCTAAACAGCCCGGGAAGCAATTTTAACAAAAAACTACTTCTTTATTGCCGATAACGTAGTACACATATAAAAAATTCTCCCCTCCATCTTCAACTATAATTTTTAATAATAGAAAATTACCCCACCCCGTTCACCTAACCTCTTCATTTATAGATATTTCATCTACGTTTCCACAGTGGATTATTATGAGCTTCTTATCAGGATACTTTATTTATCAAAATTAAGTACTTTACTCTTGTTAAATCATAAAATGTTTCAGGTAAACTACCCCTTTCTCTTAACCGATCTTCTCCAAAATCAATAGACCTTCAGTCCTCTACAATTCAGGGACGCATGCAAAAAAATATTTGATTCCGTTTTAATGTGCGGCAGTTATCGTTCGTCATGGAAACATTTCTCCTGTTACAACATAAAATGTTGCAGGTAAACTACCCCTTTCCCTTAACAGATCTTCACCAAAATCAAGAGACCTTGAGACCTCTACAACTCAGGAAAGTGTGCAAAAAATTATTTGATTCTCTTTGAATTTTTGGTAGTTATCGTTCGTCATAAAAAATTACCCTTTTTAAAACATAAAATGTTGCTGATAAACTATCCCTTTCCCTTAACCGATCTTCAACAAAATCAACAGACCTTGAGTTCTCTTTAGTTCAAAAATGTATGCAAAAACGTAGTTGATTATGTTTGAATTTACGGCAGTCATCGTTCGTCATATAAAAAATTACCCTTTTTAAACATAAAATGTTGCAGGTAAACTACCCCTTTCCCTTAACCGATCTTCACCAACACCAATAGGTATTGAGAACTCTACAATACAGGGCTGTATGCAAAACATCATTTGATTCTGTTTGAATTTGCGGCTGTTATCGTTTGCCATAGAAAAAAATTAACCTTGATAAAAAACCGTTGCAGGTAAACTACCCCTTTCCCTTAACCGATCTTCACCAAAACTAATAGGTCTTGAGTACTCTACAAATCAGGGCTGGATGCAAATAATCATTTTATTCTGTTGGAATTTGCAGCTGTTATCATTCCCCATAGAAAATACCCTTGTTAAAACATAAAACGTTGCAGGTAAACTACCCCTTTCCCTTAACCGATCTTCAACAAAATCAACAGACCTTGAGTTCTGTATAATTCAAAATGGTATGCAGAAGAGTAGTTGATTCTGTTTTAATGTACGGCAGTTATCGTTCGTCATAAAAAAATTACCCTTGTTAAAACAAAATGTTGCAGGTAAACTACCCTATTCCCTTAACCGATTTTCTCCAAAACCAACAGGTCTTGAGAACTCTACAATTTAGGGCAGTATGCAAAACATTATTTGATTCTGTTTGAATTTGCGGCTATTATCGTTTACCATACAAAAAATTACCTTGATAAAAAACCGTTGCAGGTAAACTACCCCTTTCCCTTAACCCATCTTCACCAAAAACAATAGGTCTTGAGTACTCTACAAATCAGGACTGTATGCAAAAAATTATTTAATTCTGTTTGGATTTGTGGCTGTTATCGTTTGCCATAGAAAATACCATTGTTAAAACATAAAACGTTGCAGGTAAACTACCTCTTTTCCTTAACCGATCTTCACCAAAAACCATAGGTCTTGAGATCTCTACAATTTAGAGCTGTATGCAAATAATCATTTGATTCTGTTTGAATTTGCGGCTGTAATCGTTTGCCACAGAAAAGACCCTTGTTAAAACATAAAACGTTGCAGGTAAACTACCCCTTTCCTGTACCCGATCTTCACCAAAAACAATACGTCTTGAGAACTCTACAATTCTGGGCTGTATGCAAAAGAGTAGTTGATTCTGTTTGAATTTGCGGCTGTTATCGTTTGCCACAGAAAAAAAATTACCCTTGATTAAAAAAAAACTGTTGCAGGTAAACTACCCCTTTCCCTTAACCGATCTTCACCAAAAACAATAGGTCTTGAGTACTCTACAAATCAGGGCTGTATGCAAAAAATTATTTGATTCTGTTTGAATTTGCGGCTGTTATCGTTTGCCATAGAAAAAAAATCTACAGACAGACACACACACAGACACTTTTCGAAAATTGACTTTTTTTCATGTTTTGAGTGTAGTACAATCAGAATCTGCAATAATCTCGAACACGATTTTTTTTGCCATCACCATACTTCCATTTCCTTAAGGAACATGGAAGTAAAATAACATTTTGTGTTTTGCACTGTTTCTGATATTTCTGATTCTGGGAAATTCAATGAACTAACAAGAAACAAATACTACACCCATTACTGATTTGTAATTATAAAATTTGCTAAGCAGTCATTTTCTCAGTTTCAGGAGCTGATTGCACTCTTCCTTAGAATTCCCCCTGTAATGACGTCAGGCAAAAGGGTGGGTGAGCCCCAGAATTGTCATGATAAACATTCCACCCTAAGATGAGTTCAAACTTACAACTAACGTGATGAGATAACTGTATAGTCTGGACTCGTCAAAGTAATCCTTACTCCAAACAATTTACACTTCTCTTTACTTTTAAAGCCATTGTATTGGTATCCGCGTCACGGTTATTATTAAATATAATTTACCTTGACCGTCTTTGTGACTGCTTATTTCTTTCTCCTGGTACTAACGCGTTTCGGATTATTTCAATCCATCATCAGAGTGTAATAAAATCAGTCGATTATGACTTCGTTGCAAATATTAAAAGTAACACAGAAATATTCATATACATGTCCCACAAGCATGACTAACGTACACGGATGTGAGTGCGCACTCGACACTTGTTGACAACGTACTGCACAGCTTACTTGATCGTTCTCGATTGTTATGTTGAGGCGTGTAATCTATGTCGTGTTATCTATAATTTGATCATACAGTATGCGTGATTTAAACTCTAATTGTTCATTTCATATATTGTTAGGATCTTTTTTGAAGGCCCGGTAGATTTCAAATTCTTCTATTGCATTCAATGTGATAATTGCAGAAAATATAATAATAATAATAATATCCAGAAAATACTAAACAATGTCACATGAAGACTAATTGAAAAAATAATGGGCATATACAAAATGATGTGCGATGACTGCGATAAGACTACATAGGTCAGACTGGCAGAGGGTTTTTCGAGCGATATAAAGAACACCTACCCAGAAGTAATTCAAATATAACTAAATCAATTTATGCTAAACACCTCATTTCATCAAATCACAATTATACAAACTTTACAGCAAATTGCATACCCCTACATATGTGCAAAAAAGGACGATATATGAATGCAATAGAAGAATTTGAAATCTACCGGGCCTTCAAAAAAGATCCTATCAATATATGAAATGAACAATTAGAGTTTAAATCACACGTACTGTATGATCAAATTATAGATAACATGACATAGATTACACGCCTCAACATAACAATCGAGAACGATCAAGTTAGCTGTGCAGTACGTTGTCAACAAGTGTCAAGTGCGCACTCACATCCGCGTACGTTAGTCATACTTGTGGGACATGTATATGAATATTTCTGTGTTACTTTTAATATTTGCAACGAAGTCATAATCGACTGATTTTATTACACTCTGATGATGAATTGAAATAATCCGAAACGCGTTAGCACCAGGAGAAAGAAATAAGCACTCACAAAGACGGTCAAGGTAAATTATATTCTCTTTACTGGTATGTACATTTGCATTTTAAGTACTGATATTTCTTCTTCTTCTTCCTCATCATTACATGGCTTGGGCTATAGTCTGTTCTGAGTTCATAGACTCTCTGATCATTTTCCAGGATCTTCCATGATCTCTTCCTCCCACTGGTCCTATATACAAAGCTTGTTTAGGAATACGCGTGTCTACCACGCGTTCCACATGGGACTTCCAATTCTGCCTGTATTCCTTTATTCTCTCCAGAACCTACTGTAACTTCAGCTCTTTCCTTATGTTGTCGTTTCGTAGATGATCTCTCAAAACTACATCCCTTAACTGCTCTTAAAAATTTCATTTCCAAGGCGTGTATTTTTGAAATATCTTTTTGCAGGAGAGTCCAGCCACGACCTTACAGAACTTTAGCTGTGTCTCCCTGTGTGCTTTATTCTTCAATATGATATTTCTTCTACTTTCCTAATTCATGAGAGCAATGTATTGCACATTCATGAAACCACTGGGTAACACTTTTTTTTTGTGTCCAGTGAGTAGAAATTACATTTAAAAGAAGAGTGAGGAGTATGCCACAAATAAAGAACATTCAAAATGTCATACATTTCTCTATTATGAAAAGCTCGAAAATCGTTCTATTAAGGAAAAGATACACTGAAGAAACAGTGGACTCTATGTCAACTTTTACAGTTGAAATGAAAAACATGCTCCTAAACTAAGTTTATATTAGACACCAAATGACTGATAAATAATCCATGGAGAACACCTGAGGATTCAATGGGCTGACAAACCAATCCATTAAAAACATAATGACAACACTAATGAAAATTATCATTAAGGTTGTAATCCTGGAATCCTTTAAGAGTTGTAGTCCATATTATTTTTTAAATAAAAAGAACCATTTTGATTATTCATTATCTAAATTTTGCTGATAGTTTCCAATCTATAGTGTTCCCATACTTAAAATGTATCTACATTAGAAAATCATTAATGAATGACTCAACTGAAAACATACATGTAGTAATTACATATGAATAATACAACACATAACATGAAGTTTTATTATACAGAAAATAAAACACAATTTTTTAAAAACTGCCATAATAACATTTCCTCATTCTTGTCAACTCAACTCCTTGAGCTTATAGATTAATGCTCACAACTTAAATTCATAACTTGATCCCGATTAATCCTGTTTAACGAATCTTTTTTAAGGTACCTGTGAGTAAACAAGATGTCCTCGCTTATCACAGGGTAAAAGGTCATCGACCAGCACTGTAGTCCACTTGCCGTCCTTACACAGACGGACTTGGTAGGCACCTTGATGGCAGTAATCACGCATCACCATTACCTTCTTAACCAGCTCCTCTCGCTCGGCGAGTACAGCCAATGCACTTAACAGCCAGCAGTTACCCAGTACACCTACACAAACGCATTACATACATTATTACTCATACTACTGATCAGTTTTCAAATAATTATAATGGCTCCTTTCCAGCATAGTTTAGCCATTAAAAAGGGAAGACTGCTTTGTGTGAACTATCTGGCATATATAGGGAAGGTAATATGGTCTGGACTAAACCTCAGCTACCCCCAGGAACTTATCCCAAGAATTCATTTTTGTGGCTGAGTCTACCTTAAAATTCTTTATTCACATGTGTGCCATCTTAATACAATCCTTCAACTTGCTAACATTCTACAGTACACATGCATAACTACTCTACACACTCACTCTGTAGAACTGTTTACGTATTAGTATAGGGATCCCATACGTCCTGGTTTTCCCGGGGCAGTCACGGATTTTTAACCTTTGTCCCGGTGTCCCGACAAATCATTTCGGGACGCTAAAATTTCCCGGTTTTTTACAAATACAAAAAAGTTCGATACTTTCTGATAACATGTACGGTTATTTTGAATTTCCCGATGAACTGTTGGTCAACCTGACTACGATTCGTTAGAAAGATATGTTCGTTCGTTTGCGTCATTCATTTTCGTTCGCATGTTTAGTGTTGAGTGTTATAGGTTATCGTTGTTCGTATTCAAAATAATTGCGGGCAGTTTAATGTTCAAACTATTTAGTGAAGTTTAATAAAAAAGCAACAAAACGCCAAAGAGAAAGTGTGTTTTCAGTGAAAATTGAAGGCGCAGTTCCCATTTATAAAAGAAACTGCTGACTGTCCCAAAGACAAAGTGGAATGTGATATCTGCCATGGGGTATTTAGTGTGAGCCATGGAGGTAAATCGGATATCGTTGATCACATTAGTACAAAAAAACACATGACTGCCGTGACTGCAAAATGTTCTACCCAACAGCCTCGTTTTTTAGAAACAAAAATATGTTAGCTGAAGAAATGGATCTGACTGCAAAAGAGGCAACATTTGTTTACCATTCTGTTAAACATAATCACAGCTTTCAATCTATGGACTGTACTTCAAGAATTTTAAAACAATTTATGAATAAAAATTTTAGCTGTGCTCAAAGTAAGTGCAAGGCCATAACTGTGAATCTTTTATATCCCCATGCAAGAAATAAAATATTGGAAGACCTGAAAAAAACTAACTTTGCTTGCATATCTATAGACGCTTCAAATCATATTGATCTGAAGATAGTGCCTATAATAGTGAGATATTTCATTCCTGAGAGAGGAATATATACAGAAATTTTGGAATTTTCCAATCTTTCTGGAGAAACTTCAGATCTTCTGGTTGATCATATTTTTCAGGCTGCAGAAAAGTGTGTTATTGTTGATAAAATAATTGGTATGTCAGCAGGTAATACAAATACAAATTTTGGAGGGATGAAAAGGAAAGGAAAAAATAATGTTCTTTACGAGCTTGAAAAAAAATTGAATCGAAAAGTAATTGGTGTAGGCTGTGCAGCTCATATAGTCCATAACGCAGTTCAAACTGCTGCAGATGTCTTACCAGTAGATATTCAGGTAATTATTAGAAAGGTGTTTCAGTACTTCCACCAGTTCACAGTACGTGTGGAACATCTTAAATTGTTTTGTGATTTTGTGGACATTGAATACAAAACTGTTCTAGGAGCCAGCAACACCAGATGGCTATCACTTCAACCTGCTCTTAATCGTTTCATTGATATGTATGAAGGACTTAAGTCATATTTTTTGACCCAGGACAAATGTCCACATGTTTTGTATGAATTTTTTAATAACAGAAAACATTTTGTCTTCTTCCTGTTTCTAAAAGCTCAGTTGAAAATGTTTTTGGATGCAATTTTAAGAATTGAGCAAGAAGAAGCCACTGGTTTTGAAGTTAAAAAAGAAATTGATGTACTGATCATGAAACTCAATATGCGACAAAAAGAATTTTTTTCTCACTGGAGATGTGAAAGAAGAACTGAAAACTCTTCTTGAAGAGGATCTGATCACTGAAGATTTATTCAAGAAATACATCAGTGATTTTTATACTACTGCAATAGAATATATTAAGGAGTGGTCCAGTGATCAATTCAGTGTGTTCACTAAAATGGAATGGGTTTCCTTAAATATTTCCTCCTTCACATGGGAAAAAATATCCCGATGTGCAGAAGAAATTAAAAAATTCTGCCAAACCTTCAAATCAACGATGAAATTCTGTTTGATGATTACACCCACGTCAAGATGTATGCTGATGAACATAAGATTAATGAGTGGAATAATTCTTGCTGCAAGATTGAAGAAAGGTGGAGAGAACTCTCTGCACATTTTAAGAAGGAAAACATTGCATGCAGAGAGTTAGTGCTACTTGTAAGTTTTAGTCTAACTTTGCCAGGCTCTAATGCGTCAGTTGAGGGAATTTTTTCTTTAATGAATTCGCTGTGGACACACGAGAGAAACCGGCTCCAGGCAGACACAGTCCAGTCAATTTTAACCATTAAGACACATTATAAACATGTATCTTGCTCAGAGTTCTATGAAATGATCTCTGGAGACCAAAAGCTCCTAGAAAAAATTCATTCATCTGCCAAGTACTGTGCTATCAGTGTGCAGGACATCAAAGAAAAAAAACAAATTCAAGCAGAAGAGCCATCAGTATCAACATCAACAAGCTCAAGTAATTAATATAGAAGTAACAGAACATGGTTTAGTGAGGAAAAAAAACATTATTTGACATCACATTATTATTTAAACTTTTTTTTTTAATTTTTCTGATTTTTATATTGAAATAAAGTATTCTGAATAATGGTATTTTGTTTTGTATGAGACCCCCCTCCCCGCTCAATCATAATTTTGTGTGTGTAAGTGTCCCGGTTTTTCATTATAAAAATATGGGATCCCTATATTAGTATAATACATGTTTCACAGAAAACTTATACACACAATTGAAAGAAAACATTAAAAATTATCTAGCTAAATACTGTGAAAATGTGCATTCAACAACTGGTATTATGACATTGCAATAGTAGCAAAAAACGTTGATAGCCTCAAAGACGTGTGCATCAATGGAAGCAGAAGCAATGAAAATTGGTCTTGTCGTAAATGAAAACAAGACAAAATATATGGCAATGTCCAACTCAGAGACCAGAAGGGCTTCTAGCGATTTCTATGTGAATGGGAAGTGTTTCAAAGGATGTCCTGCTTTAGTCATCTAGGTACCTTGGTATCAAATGATAATAACATTAGGACAAATATAAGAGAAAGGATATGAGCAGGAAATAGAGCCTACTTTGCAAATATTAACATCTTTTAAAACAATCTTGTTACAAAAGGTGTAAAACTTACAGTTATTATTAATAATAATATAAAATATACATACAAGAAAAATATGAGCATTTATAAATAAAACTTAAAGTATATTATTCTCTTGGGTGACCAGTTGTTACATATGGATTGTGGTCTTTGACAGAGAATGACAAAACTGCTTTAAAATCGTTTGTGCGCAAAATATTGATAAACATTTATGGCCCATTAAGAGAAGAAGGCAGTTGAAAAATACACAATAACAATGAACTACAGGCTCTCATGCATGGAAAAGACACACAGAAATTCATCAAATCACAGAGGCGTGTTGGAAAGAAAGGCTGACGAAAGAATGCTGAAGGGAAGATTAGGCATACCAAAGAGTTGGCTGGATAGCATAACAGAAGATCTTGCTAGTATCAGAGGGAGGAGAGGAATGGAGGAGAACAGGGAAGCATGAAGGAGTATTCTTGAGGAGGCTAAAGACCACCAAAGGATGTCACACCAGATGAAAAGAAGAGGAACTATTGGTATTGGTAATGGAAATATATCAGGTTATATTATATCCTGTTTAATATTTTATATATATGTGTACAAAATACAGGGTTTATTTTAATATTGATATAAAAAGTATTGTAAGAAGGAATTTATATATTTTTGGAAAGATAAATGTTTCTTTAAGAATGCTTCGATTTAGAAAACATTAAAATTATGATTTAAATTAATGTAACAGTTAAAATGAAAATTTATAAGTTCATTTTTATCGTTGGCTTCCCTGACTGTGAAGCAGAAGGACTCAAATACTTCGTTATTTCATTTAAAGAAAGTACAAAACATAATTTTAACTTTACGACATATCGGTGATAATGTTGTTAATTAACATCAGAATTAGTGCACAAAACAGAAATCTGTATAAATGTAAGTTTTTCCCTATCGTTTTATTTATTTTCAACAAACACAGGTATCATAAAATTATTAAAAAATATAAGTATACAATATAACACTTCAATTAGACCAATTAAATAAAAGAAAATGTTAGTCGATCAAATCAGTACGTCTCATTAATAATGTGGCAAAAAACTACAAAAATAAAGAGTGAAGAGTTAATTAAAAGTTTGTTCGAGTCCAAGATGAGATGAGCAGTTTGCTGTATCTTTACTGTTTTAACTGTACTTCTGAGTCAGTAGGTCTACACGCATTGCTGTTGATCTTTGCAGGATGACTGTGAATGCAACAGGTGTATTCAAAGTATTTGGCCTTTCTGTTTAGTTCTCTTATTTGAATTTAGTTTAGTTGGTATTTCAAAAAACAAAACAAAAAAAATGGCTGAGATAAAAATTAAGCATTATAAAAATCAGAATAATTTGAATAGCTCAGTTGCGTGGCGTGGGTACATAACAGCTTTTGCTGGTTGTGATAGGCCTAAAAATTAATTCGAGCTTTTCCTAGTACCAAGTGTTCCTTTTAGAGCCAAAATATTCTTTTTAGAGCTAAAATACCTTTTTAGAGTATTTTCTATCTTTCACTGGCAGAAGAAGAGGGTCCCGGTTCAACAGGATCTGACTCAATTATACTTACACTGATTAAACGAGGACACAAATAATCTAATTAATAATAATAAAGAGAAACATATAACTAAACTAACAAAACACAAATAGGTAGGTAGCAACTGCTGTACATTGGTTCCGAAATGAACATAGCTGCTAACTGAGCGTTTTGTGCCAGTTTGTACAGCGGCAACACATTGGGTGGACGAATGTGACCACCTCTCGTTTGTACACCGACAACTACTATGAGGTCAATGACCACATGCAGTAAAACATTGCTGATGTCTGAGCTGGCAACACAAGATTGTGCAGGTGCACATCAGTTCGAAAGAAATGCTATTCTTTTCTTCAAGTTTCCCTACTAATATTGTTCGGATTTCAAATTATTCAATAACCAAACTATTTATTCTGTGATATAATTAACATTATTTTCTTTCGTTTCCAGGACTGTTGCCGCCGGCAACTGCGTTACATGGACGCTATGCTACTGGAATAGCTCATGATAGTTTCACTTAATACAATTTGATAACTAACCTACTGTTTTTCCATCTCAAACAAAAAAAAACTTCCTAATTGAATGAAAATATAATTAGAACTATTCTGTAAACTTCTGTAAAATGAGTAATCATTACTTGTTTAATACAATTTAATAGTATATAGATCCCTGGGGTCTTCCAAAATTTAAAAGGTTGGTGTTTCAATGATTACACATCATTATTACAAAGTCTGATTAGCAACATCAAATTTTATATAACAAAAATTACATGAAACTAACATAAATCAGTAAATGTCTCTAACTTGCCACCCAGTGATGACAATATAAAAGAATTATACAATAAAAATATAATAATTTCTCATAGGCATGGTATAGCATTATAGAAAATTGACTTAGGTCATGTTGGAACAACTTGTAGGCTCTGTTACAAGAAAGTGGCAACAACAGTTCTGTTGACAAAAGAAAAACTTATAAGTCTGTGTTAGAGTTAAAAGAAACATGGCAGAAGATGCATACACATGGAAGGATGGTAGAGGAAGATTTAATAGAATGGACAAGAGTATCGATGTAGAACACACAATTTTAAATGAAAAAGAAACTGCTCCCAGAAAATGACGCAATGTGCAGGAAGTACACAAAATTAAAAAAAAAAGCATTAGATGCTACAAGAACCATACAAAATCAACATAACAAAATTAAAAGTGATTAACAAACTTATAAAAAACAACTATTTATTTAGTTCACAAGGAAATGACAAATTTCTTTAAAAAAATATAAAACAATAGATTAAATAACTATAAAGTAAATCAAAACATCATTAAATGTATAAAAGCATTTTTGTCATTGTTTTGGTCTTCCTATGTTTTTAGTTTCATGTATTTTGTTTACTTATATATACAACTCATATATAGCTATAAAACATGAATACAACCCTACCAGTTCTAATTAAAGAAATCTAAACAGATTAATAAAAAAGAATTGTTCAAACCATAGTTAATATAACTGGATTTCTTCCCCATTTGCATTAACATTATTTATTTATTTTGTAATTTCTAACAAGACTTTTGTATTCTGTGTTCTTCAGTTAAAAATAATAATGAAAGTAACACAGCCATTTCTTTTTATATTAGTAAAAATAGTTGTTATAGAAACTGAATTCTCAAAGGCAGCTGTTTCAGCGATACTCATAATTATCTTCGGTGCAGCAGCAAGATTTTCATGTCCACTGTTCATAACTTGAAATTACTAATGGCAACAATGATCCCATGTATCAGTTGTTTTAAGATACAATCTGCCATCAGAAATGTCTTATCTGCTACAGTGAAGACGACTATGATGGACATCTGAAATAACCAAAAGATTGGATCATGGTCAACAGCCGGCAGAATTTTAATTAATTTGAAGCCAAAACAAAAGTTTAAATGACCTGATAAAACTGACCGTAATTTATATTCTCAGTAAACTCATAAATCACTTCCCTCCTAGTCTTAAAGCAATACGAATCATTTAATTACCACACAGTGTAAGTTTGTTGAGACACTAATATTAAGATCTCGCTCACACCCACACAGACAAAAGCTTGACTAACCTTGAGAAATGTCAGAAGGTAATGGCGTTCGAAATATCACCCAGTCCACATGATCATCACCTTCAGTCTTGATCTGATGAGGCCTTAACCACTGTACGACATGGTTCTGTCCAGTCATTTCACTCGGATTATAATACAGAGACTTCGGAGCGGGTGGGAACGAATCGTCGACGAACGGCTCATTGTTCTGAAGCAAGCACACTGTGTACACTACTAATATAATACCATTTGCTATTACGTGATACAATATGACAAACAGAATTATCACTGTTGGACACCACTATAGAAAAATTATTCCGATTAGCACTTTCAAGCTTCTCAGCTCATCGTTACATTGGAAATAACAAGAAGAGGATAAAACCAAACCCTTCACACCCCCACCAGCCCCACTGTCCACCCATACCCCGCAAACGAGCTATAATTCAAATGTCCCTTCCCAACATCTGAGCCCTGTCACCCCTGTCTGGACAGTTACATATTTTTCTAGCACATTCCTTGTGTGTGTGTGTGTGTGTGTGTGTGTGTGTGTGTGTGTGTGTGTGTGTGTGTGTGTGTGTGTGTGTGTGTGTGTGTGTGTGTGTGTGTGTGTGTGTGTGTGTGTGTGTGTGTGTACAGTGGGGCGGGTGGGGGTGTGAAGGGTTTGGTTTTATCCTCTTCTTATTATTTCCGATCTGACAATGAGCTGAGAAGCTTGAAAGCGCTAATCGGAATAATTTTTCTATAGTGGTGTGCAACAGTGATAATTCTGTTTGTGGTTATAACCACTAACACAACTTTCTTAATTAAACTTCTGATACAATATGGTAATTTTACTATAAAATATTTAATAATTCATAAGTTTGTAAATTATTTAATCCACACAACATGTGTGGATTACTCATATATAACTATAAAATATGAAAAATCTACCAGTGCTAATTAAAGAAATCTAAACAGAGTAATAAAAAAGGAGAATTGTTCCAAGCATAGTTAATATGACTGGATTTGCATTAACCTTAGTTGTGCAACATTCAGATTTAAAATTATGAACTGTTCTGTTGGAACTACAGTACTACGTATGCTTTGTCCAGAATGCTGCTGTCACATATATTTTGATTTTGTTTCCAAATGTTACAAAATTTTAAAAGTTCTGAAACACGGTAGAAAAGATTAAATGGTCTAACATAATGATAAAAAAAAGGTAAAAACAAAGTACAGAAGAATAGAAAGTGTAAAGTACAAAGTATAAAAAAAGTACAAACAGAAAGAAACATCTTGCTCATAAACGTTTGTGTGTGTTTTTTTTAATAATAACAACACAGTTTTTCAGTTTAACACATGGTGTAAGTTTTTTTCTATTAAAACCAAACGTTTCGCCCATACTATGATGAAGCGTCCTCAGTAGCTCAACAGAGACCACTGATAATGTCTCAGTCGAGCCACTGATAATGTCTCAGTCGAGCCACTGATAATGTCTCAGTCGAGACCACTGATAATGTCTCAGTCGAGCCACTGATAATGTCTCAGTCGAGCCACTGATAATGTCTCAGTCGAGCCATTGAGGATGTCTCATTGTAGACTGGTGAAGTGTTTGGTTTCAATAGTGTAATTAAAAATTACAAATTCTGATGTTCTGATGTAATCAAGCCCCACGTTGGGCGCCAATTTGTAATACATTAATTTACAAATTCTAATGATTCTGATATTTTTAATTTCTCTAAACGTCTTTCCTGGACATTGACTTCCCTTGTCTGTGTGGACATCTCAGGTTGTTCCTCTGATTGTGCCGGTTGTTTCGACAATACGGGTGGCAATGAACTCTCCACATCTACTGGCGTCGCCTCTTTATTGTCCATGTCAATTTCTAATTCTTTTTCGGCCTCCGCCGCCCGTTTCTTGGATGTTGCACGTCGTTGCATTTTTCCGTCTTTCTCTGGCTTTATAGCTGCTGCCGAACTCCAATTAGTGATTGGGCAGATTGTGGTGGCCTATCAATTGCTAATTAAAGCCCCTCAGTTGTGCGCCATATCGTCCGTTACATATATTGTCACGGATCAAGTTCTGGGTAGTCTCAGACCAGTACTTCGACTTAAACATTTTCTGGAACTGCTGGTAGTCGGGAATTTCATTCCGGTTGGCCATCCACCAATTATCCGTTATTTCTCGGAATGACTCATCTAAGATTTCCCTGCTATGGCTCCATTGCGCGATTTTATGCTTAGCGAAGTATTCCTCTACCCTAGCCAGGAACTCCATCGGCTTACGCTTATACTGTCGGAAGTTAAACCACTCTCGGCTTTCGTTGATGGGCAATCCGGTGAAATGAGTCGGTCTATTTCTTATGGCTTCCATCTCTTCTCGGCTTTGTCGCACCTGACCTGTGATATTGGTCATCGTCTCTTGCATATCATCACACCGCTCCGCGACTTGGTTCCTTACTCTTCCGAATTCTTCTTGAGTTTCCTTCCTCTGTTCTTCTACTTTCCTACGGCTATGTTCTTCGATATTAGTAAACTTTATGTTCACTACTTCTTTAAACTCTTGCACCTCCTTTTCGGTCTGGTTGCACTTCCCGTCAATCTCTCGAATCTGTCGATTTACCATTATGTTTTCCTCTTCCATCTTTTTATTCATCGCTTTCTTGTTAACATGGATTTCCTTATTCAGTTCTTCTCTTAACAATTCCATTCTTTCGTCCAGTTTGTCCAAATTCTCCTGATTGACCTCCCTTAATTCTTCTCTTAATTTTATGTACATGTTGTTACTATTTCGTTATACTTTTATTGGTATTTTATCATTTATTTTGGGATATGGGGATACGGGTGTCTTTTATAAGAGCATGACATCTTCCTCAGGATGCTGCCTTCTTCTTCTTTCTTCTGTCTTCTTTTCTTCTGTCTTCTGGGACTGGTATCTTCTCCATCTTCTTCTTGATGCCATCGGGTTTCTTGGGATTTCTTCATCTTCTTCGGAATCTTAGAAATACATCACCTGTATCGGTTGATCTTGCCTTATTCAGGGTTTCTTTTCCATTTATATTTCCTCGTTGTGGGTTTGGTCATATTCTGTGTTGCTTTGTTATTTACTTTTTACCTTCCTGGGTTATAATTTGAAAACCTTGGGTTATTAGACTGGTTTTGGATGACTCATCACTAGTAACTCATTTTATTTGAACTTGTATTTTTTTAAATAATAATGATTGCTTTCCACAGTTGCTATGAATTAATTTTTTATATTAAACTTAATGCTTTCTTCAAGATTTAAATGTTATAATTTTATTATTCTAATGATCAAATGCCATTCATTATTATGCCTTTATCTGTCACGTTACAATAGAAATAAATTGATATGTGTTAAACTGAAAAACTGCATCGTTTTTATTAACAGAACGAAGTCCCCTAAACATGTTAGAAAAAAAAATTAATGAAATGGTCACATGGTAAGGCAGAACTGCATGCACGATTGATCAGTAAAGAGAAAATTAAATGTAAATGATGTAAAGGGCGCATACAGTATGGAATGCTAAGGAAACGTGATGACAACAGAAGGCAACTGATGTATTACAGGCCTATTGATCAAATTGATTTTATAATCACTTTCTACTTGTTATTGCAAACAAACAAAAATTATTGAAACCATCCATATAATAGACAAAGCAGTAGGGATACTATTGTCCAAATGTTAAATCTACTTTAAACCTGAGATTAATGCAAATAAGAGAAAAAGTTTATGTGCTATAATCTGGCTTTGTATATTAACTCAAACTTTGGCACACTGTAGTAAGTCTTACCTTATTATGCCGATTAACGAAAAAAGACTGTCTACAATGAAAAGAGGGCAAGCACTGCGCGTTGCAAGAGTAAACACATGAATTGGTACAATGACAAAGTACTCAGGTATTTGAAGCACATACATTTGTAGAAATAATAAATTATAAGGGTATCAGGGTGCCTAAAGAGGCATGATGAGCATAATGCGCTTTCACTGAAGAGTAAGTACTTAGCTTCACCACCTTAACTCGAATCTCATCTTCATGTTGGTATGATCTGCTGAGCCAGGCCACCTATTCCAAGTTGGTGGCAACCAATCCCTGAGGTGGGATGGTTCAGTGAAGTGGTGAGTGGAGTGGTGGTCCTGCTAAGGTAGCTTGGGTATAACATGAGTCCTAAGTTAGGCCAATGGTAGTACAGAGACGCTACTGCAAATGGGAGAGAAAGGGAGACCTCAACAGCTGTTGTAAGGGCAACTCTCTAGAGGATTTGACCACCAAATTCGGAAGTCCCTTGGATGTCAGACAGATTTTAGGTAACAAACTTGTGAACGAAAACTGATACTTAAACTTGGCACATGGAATGTGCGCTCTCTGTATATCGTGGTCGTGCCTTTCCAGATCTTCAATCAGACCACAAAAACTCAATGAAAGTGGGCATCCTAGCCATTCTTGAAGTGAGGTGGACCAACAATGGCATGCAGACAGAAGAGAGATTACACTTCTGTTATAGTGATAACAAGGATATATATGATTTTGGTACTGGGTTGCTTGACAATACAAACATGAAGGATGCAGTGCAGGACTTATACAGTGTGTAGGTTACTTATCCGAACTCACTCCAAAAACATCAGTCTTTTCTGTATGAATGCTCCTCGTGATGAGGGAAAGATAGACTGTTTGAGACAGTGAATATCAGCTGTCCACATGATATCAGGATTGTCCTTGGTGATTTCAATGCACACAAATTGTGAAGGAGTCACAGCTCAGACCTAGAGTAGGAATCACAGCTTACATGACAGGACCAGTGCTAATGAATAAAGGCCAGGTCCTTAGTTATAATGAGCACAAAGTTGTTTCCCCACAAGAATGTACACAAGCAATCTTGGTTGATACCTGATCACGCGACTGCAAACCAAACAGATCACATTCTTATGTCTAGCAGACTTTTCTGCAGTATTGAGGATGTGAGATCCTACCACAGTGCAGACATAAACTTGGATCACTATTTAGTGTTGATGAAGTTTAGAGAGTGGAATTTTAAGTATACCATGGGCAGAAGGCAGGAAAAATAAGGTTTGGATCTTGAGTGCCTTAAGCTGTGAGAACAAAAAAGAAAGTGTGGCTGCCACTAGACAGCAAGAACCCCTGCTGAAGCAGGATGTTTCATGTCAGTACAAAGGAATTGGATTAACATAAAAGTTATAATGATTGAGGCTGCCAGAGTGGTGTGTAAAGAGAGAGAGAAAGGTTCTTGGTTTGATAGCGGTGAGAATATATTTAAAAGCAGAATTAATAGAGACTAAATTGCTCACAGAAGTACACGACACAGCACGAAGGAATATTGAAATGCCAGGACACAAGCAAAGAAAATAAGATGAGAGATTCCTAATGAAGGAAATACAATAGACAGAGGCTTCAAGAGTAATTAATGATGAAAGGAAATTCTATGGATGATTGGTGTCATCCATAAATAATACATACAACAGGATGGCATAAAAAGAACGAAGAGGAAAGAAAGACTAGTCCTGAATGATGACATCCTGAGCAAATGGAGAAGGTATTTTGAGTGCCTGCTGAATATTGATGTTGATTTTGAAGATAGGCAGACAAGTTGTAGCACTGTATCAACGAAGCAGATGATGAGGTATCCCACCTGATTTAGAGCATGTTGAAGACAGCATCCTCAAATTTAAGAACAAAAGAGTATAGACAGACTACCTGCCTAACAATTCAAGGCGGATGGACACGTACTTCCTAAAAAAATTCAAGAACTGATAACGTAGATCTGGGAGAATGAGACTATTCCAAGAGAATGGACAGAGGGGATTGGTAGCATCCATATACATGAGGAAAGGAGATCATTTAGTCTGTAGAAATAACTGGGGCGTTTCACGCTACAAAAAATTTAGTGTTCCATATAAATTTTTTCCATTGTGCTCAACAATAGACTGGTCCAATATGTTGAAAGCAGACTTAGAGGCTACCAAGACGTTTTCCACATCAATATGCCAACCATAGAAAATTTTTCTCATTTAGGCAGACCTGTGAAAAGATGGGTGATTACAGCTTCACCACCTAGATGCTCTTTCAGGCTGCTTACAATACAATATGCAGAAGTAAGCTCCTTACAGTGATGGAAAAACTGGACATCCTGCATAAGTTGGTCTTGTGCACTTATGGATCCTTTCCTATTCCACACTGCCCTTCAGGCTATAGTGAATGTTGATGAAGTGGCTCAAGCTAGAAATAGCTTTAACAAAATGACAGAGATGCTTGCTTATGCAGACAACATTAAGAAAGTAATAAGACTTCATTAAAACTGGATGAAGAGACACGCAAAGTAGGGCCTTAGAGTAGATGAAGGTAAGATCAAAATAATGGTCTCAAGAAGGAAGGATATAATATGATGCCAGCAGCACTACATGTTTGGTGATTACTGTTGTGAAGCTGTTTCTAGTTTCCAAAACCTTGTTTCTACGGTCTGTGAAGACCCTGACAAAAAAGAGGAAGTAAGAATAGAAGTTGGGAATAGAGCATACTTTGTTTTGAATAAAATCTTGAAGAGTGGGTTGGTAAGCCAGTCAGTGAAGTTCAGGTTGTATAAGATGTTAATTAAACCAATATCGCATATGGCGATAAAATGTGGACCCTTAATAGGTCGGCAATAGAGCTGCTGGACAGATTTGTAACAACATGTCCAAACAGGATATGGGAGCAGAGGAAAATAGAGAATTGTATGCAGCATATGAAGATCTTTGCTGTTTTAAAACCGTTTATGAAGATTAACGTTATCCTCCTTTATTAGAACGGAAAGACTGAAATGGCTAAGTGGGTGGAAGAAGAAAGCAAGAAGGAATAGATAAATTAGGGAGAGCAGTCAACAGTCGGATCTATGTGCTTGTAGAAAGCAACGGTGGCTGGATACTGGAATATGAAAGTTTTAAAACCAATCAATTTAAGATATTAACACAGATGGTAGTTACAAGTTTGTCACAGTCTTGTGTGGGGTAGTAGCCAGTTATAAACTACACAACCCTCCTTCTGGCAGCTACATGGTGTAGCAATCAACATGCCAATTGTTGATCATAGTCATTTGTAATGTACACAAAAACATAGAGTGAGTGCAATACAAAAAAAATATATGAATTGTTTGTTCTTCAAAACTGACAAATGAATAAAAGCATACATTGTTCCAACTGTCACAAAGATCCTCGTGTAAACATGAGACATCAGATAAAGCATACCATGCATGACACACTCATATTTTTAAAAACACAATATAATCCGTGTGAACTACTTTGAACCATGACCTGTATTTAAACCTTGACCTTTTTGGTAATTTTGTACGCCGTTTTCACCTGACATGTTTACAGTCAACAGTAGCTTACATGTTCAAGTAAGCATTTACTTATTTCACAGAAAATGATTTAACGACTCTGCAATATTTTGACTAATAACCGGTTTTAGTGAACAGCAACATACTGTTATACACAGACCCTTCACAGTTACATGGCATGACTTACTGATTTGTAAATTAAAATTTTCCTTGGAAATTAACATGAGAATTAAAAATCTCAAATGGTTTACTGATTGTGATTGAATATCAAAACTATTGTTAAAACAGTCCAAGAAAGTGTTCAATGATAAAACAACAGCTTCCCATATGTAGACAGACCAGTTTTGTATATAATTTAAGGTTACTTATATATCCAATAAACTAAGAGATATGGTTTGGTGACCAATCCAAAGAGCAATCTAAGCTTTCTTTATTCAGTCAATGTGTGTGTGTGTGTGTGTGTGCATAGATTTTCTCACACAGCAGGTATTCAGAATCTTGTAATATTTGCTCTAAAGGCTAAGCGTAGAGGTATTACTGTATGAGTATACAGTGGCGGCTCGTCCATAGGAGCACAAGAGCACGTGAACCCCCTATAAAAATAATTATACGATATAAATTATACATCTTTATTGACGCAGTACTAAAATGGCTTATCTTCAGTAAGTTTAAAAGAGCGGACAATGAAAAACAGCATAGAGCGCACCAAGTGACTAGGAGCGGACTGAATGTGCCGCTCTCGATGCTGTACACACGGGATATGCGACAGAAGGGCGAGTCCATTTGCTCGCAGTAGGGGGGGACATGTTTACAAGCAGCTTAACGGAGAATACCGATGAGCTGCCTCTGACACAGCTCAGCTCAGTAGCTGCACGGACTTGAGTCTGCAGACTGACAGCGTGAAGCCACTCGGGCAACTTCGGCTACCTTCATTCTCATCTATGCCCGCCTATATTCTGTTGTCAGAAGTGAGTTTTGTAAACGTTTGGTTAAAGTTTGTGTATTTATTTTAGCACAATAATTTTATTATGTTCACGGCTTCAAATACGTAAACTCAAGAGTAAATTTTTCGTGTATTCAATGTCTGTGTGTATTCGTGTCTAACCTACCTATACATGTCCTGTAAGCATTTCGATGTTTCATTTTAAAGTTTTGTCATTTTATTTTTAGTGTAACAGTTTTTATTAGGTACACGCACTGTAAGTGTTCGATGTGAAGTTCGTATAACATTTCAAAGGAGACTTGTCAATTTAAGGGGGGGTGGGAACCGTATATGTTAAAATGCCATTTGCTCAGCATCTATTTTATGCTACAGACTTGAAATTTGTACAACTTAATCATCACACTTTCAGATTGAGATTCCTCAGATTGTTATGGCACTAGAATAATAAATTTAGAAAAGATAGAAGGATGGACTTTGTTTACAAAAACTGTACTTAAAGAAAATATTTGTGTAAGCTACCATCCAAGTAAATTTGTGTAAGTAAATACTAGACCTTACCATCATATGCAGCGGCTTTGATTATTTTCCTTTTTCTGTGTGTTTAATAATCTAATCTAATAATTGAGAGCATGAGGCCTTATGACTAACTATCTAAACATTTAACACTTAAAACAAGCTTTCTGTTTTGTGTTTATTTTACTACTTTAAAATTAAATGAAAATAATTGTTTTAGTAAAAAAGAACAATTAGCACATTATAACAAGTATGATCAATAAAGTAATCCTTTATTATTAAGTTGTGAAATAGTTAAAGTACAGTAATATCTATAATAACATTTCGTTTCAAAATTAATACATTACATCAAGGTATAGCAGCGCCTAAATTATATGAATATTGCAAGCGATACACAAGTGTTTGACACAGTGTATCTCAAAAACTGCAAATTATTAATTGTGAACCCCCTGTAGATGTACTCACGAGCCGCCACTGTATGAGTATAGTAAAATGTATAATGGAATGCCGTAGTATGCTTTGTGGTTGGCTTCAGTACCCACTGCAAGAAAAAAATAATAGTATTGTTTTTATATGGTCGCTCTCCCTTGAAAAAGCACTGTCAATTTGTTGTTAATAGCTAGCAAAAGGTGATGTTGCTGAAACTCAACTTCTGTCGCTACCACTGTCTAATTTAATCACCATGTAATTTATGTAATTAATTTACATTGGACTTTCAGTAGATAAAAATGAACGAAGTAATAGTGTTCTAATCAAATGCACTGCTACTTCAAGATGATTATTATTATTTACTAACTTATACATTGATAAGGCTATTTTACTTCACTTGCTGCAAATTTTTATTGCATTTTTATGCTAAATTTTCAGTTTCATTAACTTGATAATAATTTCATAATTACTTTTCTAAATATGAAGTAACATTCAACAAAACTAAAATAAGAGCATCAAAATGGTGCAACTTTTACTTTTTCACGTTTTATCATATTCTGATAGACATATTATGTAACTCGATAGAAAACATCAGTAACTAGGAAATCTACCTCCTTGCAATACTGTACAATATGCTTCCACTTCTCAAGAGCTTCTCTTTCTTCTATGTGTCGCAAGTCTTCCATTAATTCACTTTCCTGCCTGGCCTTGTAGGTGGACACCGGAGGCGTTTCAGCACGCGCTGGGGATGGCACCGGAGTTCCTGGTACCGGTGACACGGAGCCCAGACTGCGGGAGCTCTGACACATCTCGCACGAAGGTGACGCAGTCCTGTTCTCGAACGTGCAGTGGATACAATGCCACGATCCAGACGGGCTACGCGAGCCTACCTGGGCGGGAATCACAGCCAGATCGTTGGTGACCGGTCCGTTGCTCACCGCGCTTGGAGGTCTGTTCCTCGCGTGGTGGCTGTTCCTCGGCGTGTTCGGTCCACTGTTCCTTCTGCCCTGCTTCTGCTTCGGTATAGCGCCCGACGCCGGGTTCGAAACCGCCGACGACCTGGACTTGTGGCCGTGTCGAGGCGACGGACTCCTCGGCACCGCCTGTTTCGTCGGCACCTCCAGTAACTTGGGTTTGCTGGCCGTCGTCTTGCACGCCTGGCAGCTCTGCAACGACAGCGGGTTCTTCAACGTGCACTGTGCACACGTCCAGAACTCGCCTTTCCGTAACGTCATATCTCGTACCAGCGTTATGCTCTTCAACTTCGATCCTCCGCAGACGACGCACGCCATCGCCGAACCTGCATTGACTAGTGTGCACTTTTTACATGTCCAATCCAGTTCCGGCACTTCGCCCGGCAGGAACTGAAAATCGTCTTCTAGATCCTGCTGTAAATGACTGTCGGGCCCGTTCTCTTTGCCGTCGGGCCCTTCCGTTTTCGGAGGCGTATAACGAACGCTGTCTTTGGTGACCGTAATCAAACTAGGTTCCGTTAAACTGGGCGGCGTCCTCGCAGAATTGCATATGTCACAGGCGTCCGACCAGATCGGATTATAAGCGTACGAACACTTTATACAAGTCCACATTCTCTCGAAACTGCCACCGGTCTTAGGGTCTTGTATCTGCAGTTTTTCCTGAGCTAATTCGACGACTATCGGCGGCGTCGGGTTCAGTTTGGCCGGCGTCAGAGCCTGCTGACTCCTCGTGTGCTGCGCTGACGACGGTTCGGATATTCCTATGTAGGAGTACCTGGTAACGTTAGGAGGCCGGTTCACGGCGTTCAGTTGCAAGTTCAAATTGTTGGCTTGCCTCGAAGGCGGCGTAAGCGGAATATTTCCTTGAGCATCGGTTTCCACTAAACTGCGTCTGTTAATTTTGTTATCTACTCTAATATCACTTGGTAACCCTTCGGAATAAGATCTACGGTAAATCGGTTTCGACCACAAGCTAATCTGGTTGGTCTGTTCGGCGAGTAACCCGGTAACACCTTTGGCGGAAGCGGCCGCCGCCGTCGCCGCGATCGGAAGGTTGCGGTGGAAATCCAAAGTGGTGTTGCCGCCTCCCCAGTCAGGCACAGTGATCACTATGCCGGACCGGGGCAGCGTGTTACAGCTACCGGGCAAGTTCATCTTCCTAGGCATTTCGCACACATCACAGCGTTCGACAGCGGTCGAGTTCATTAAAGTACACCTCTGGCACGACCACGAGTTCTTGTTGTCCGCGTGGTTGATGTTCCAGCCGGAGCCGAGGATCAAACTGCTGGGCCGCGACGACGCCGACGCGCGCGACTCGATCCAGCGCCTGTGTATCACGCTGCCGCCGTTCGACAGCGACCGGCTCACTTTCGACTTGACGCGTTCGTACACGGACGGGCTCTGGCGTTTCGGCGAGCGGTTCTCCGGCGCGACCACGCCGACATCGCACTCTTTGCACTCGCTGTCGACGTTCGCACCGTCTCTATCGCTTTCCGCGGCTTGATCCACCACTTTGTCCGTGTTCATCCAGTCGTGTTCAGCGGGCGGTTGCGGTTGTTGTGTATCGGCCGCCATGTTGTTCTGTCCGCAGGCGACACAACGTTGAGTGATGCTGTTGTTGAACGTCTGGCAGCAGGCGCACGTCCAGCGGGACATCAGGTTCGGCAGACTGACGCACCGCAGTAAGCTACCTTCGCAGTAACCGATCCGGGCGGATGGGCTCCACGTTGCCGACTTCCCCACATCGCCACCCTCCTCCACGTCCGTGCCGCTCGGTTGCCATTCTACTTCCGTCCTGCAACAAACGATACAATCAATATTAAAAATAAATAAATATTTTGGTAAATGAGCGTATGGTTTTATATCTTAAACATCTAGATACAGCGCTACAGTCAAACGGTTATTTTACTACGGAGATGAGAAGAGCCGCGCGGTCGCGATGGTGGTCGACACGGCGTTCTTACTCCGTAACGGACCGCATCGGAAAGTTGCTCGAAGTCGTGGGGTGCGTACTACGCAGAAAATCCAACAACGCCTGCGATCAGTGAAGGGCGCCAGGGATCCGCTTTCCTCGTGCGGGGTGTACAGAGTGCCGTCTTCTTGCGAAAAAGTATACATCGGCACCACGAAACGCAGCATCAAAACCCGCTTAGGTGAACACAGGCGACACTGCCGACTTGGCAGCAAACACAGAAGTCTGCTATAGTGGAACACGCGCTTTCTAATGACGACCATACACACAAGCAACACTGCCGACTTGGCAGCAAACACAGAAGTCTGCTATAGCGGAACATGCGCTTTCTAATGACGACCATACACACAAGCAACACTGCCGACTTGGCAGCAAACACAGAAGTCTGCTATAGCGGAACATGCGCTTTCTAATGACGACCATACACACAAGCGACACTGCCGACTTGGCGGCAAACACAGAAGTCTGCTATAGCGGAACATGCGCTTTCTAATGACGACCATACACACAAGCGACACTGCCGACTTGGCAGCAAACACAGAAGTCTGCTATAGCGGAACATGCGCTTTCTAATGACGACCATACACACAAGCGACACTGCCGACTTGGCAGCAAACACAGAAGTCTGCTATAGCGGAACATGCGCTTTCTAATGACGACCATACACACAAGCGACACTGCCGACTTGGCAGCAAACACAGAAGTCTGCTATAGCGGAACATGCGCTTTCTAATGACGACCATACACACAAGCGACACTGCCGACTTGGCAGCAAACACAGAAGTCTGCTATAGCGGAACATGCGCTTTCTAATGACGACCATACACACAAGCGACACTGCCGACTTGGCAGCAAACACAGAAGTCTGCTATAGCGGAACATGCGCTTTCTAATGACGACCATACGCACAGGCGACACTGCCGACCTGGCAGCAAACACGGAAGTCTGCTATAGCGGAACATGCGCTTTCTAATGACGACCATACACACAGAATTTTGTTTGGAGAGACCCAAGTCCTTTCCCCAACACGGCGGTACTTTGCTCGGTTGCAGAGGAAATATTCAAGCTCGGCGATTGCAGCATGGACTGACTACCAGAGCTGTAGGGATGCGCCTCCGAGACGTCCCCATGGTTTCCTAGTCTCGAGCTTCCGGAAGGAGCTCCAGCCTAGTGGACCGGTCCAATACGGAATCGTTTAATTACATTTATGGGTCGTTACAACGGCATGCTCGTACTAGGCCGTTCTAGTACAGTACTTTCCAACGCCGTTTCCAAGAAAAACCTGGTCGTGGATGGTACTTGCCAAGGTGTCCTTGCCGCTAGGTCAAGTCGCCGCACGGTGTCATCCAAGGAGCGGACACTGAGTCCACTTATCAAAAGATGAGAAGGGAACCGATAGTGGGCTTTGGCCGCTAGCCGAAGACCCCTATCGAGAACGCTTTGCAACTGCCTTTTATGAACAGCGGCAAGGTAACCCCAGACGAGGATGGCATAGGTGATGATCGGCAACAGGTACGCGACGATCAGCTTGCGGGTCATAGCCTTGTTGACAAGTATCGGAAACAGAGAAGCTTTTTTATCATCGGGGCGTGGGCACGCCAGGTGAGCCGACGATCAAGGAGGACACCGAGGTACTCGACCAGGCCAAGCACGTTCGACCGAGTCTCACTCGTCCTCGCGGTTCCTTCCGGCGCTTGGAGAATAGCACCTCGGAGCTCTTGGTACCGCTGACGTCAACTTTCCAGTTGTCCGTGCTGGAGTCGTATGATTGAGAAGGGCGGACGCTATCAAAGGCTTTATCCACATCTAAGAAACAGGCGACAGTCTGCTCTTTACACAGCTGGCGTCCGTGATGTATTCCACCAACCTCATCAGCTGATGAGTGGTGGAATGTCCAAAACGGAAACCGAACTGTTCGGGGACCAGTACATCGAAGTTTCCTACATGGACTAGGACTCGCCGTTGTACGAGATGTTCGAGGACCTTTGACGTGGCTGACAGTAGACTAATGGGCCGGAGGTTGTTGGGACGGGAAGCGTCCTTTCCCTGCTTTGGTAACACTGTGACTTGGAAAAGTACGCCAGTCTGAGACACGCGTTGAACAGCGCGACCAAGAAAAGTATTCCTGGCTCCGGCAGAGGAATTAGAGCAGGGTTCGAAACGCCGTCCGGGCCAGGAGCTTTTCTTCGTCGAAGTCACAGTGCAAATGCAGGTTTGGAACGAACTGTCATTCGAAACACGCGCTCAAGTGCTCGCCTTTCGCCTCCGGGCGACCCAGGACTTGGCCGAACGGTGCAGTTGCAGCATGGAGTCTTTAGCGCTGAATAAATACTGGACATTAGCATTAAAGCATGGCGAAATAAGCGAGTCAATCAAAAAAGGAGTGATATATGATTGAGCAAAAGATGACCAACCAGCACCTTGAAAAAATGTATAAATATAAGTGCTTCAAGAGAACAGAACAGTCTTTGCTTACATTTGTTAGCGGGTGTTGTGATCTGTGTTCAAACGCCACTGATGATGCCCATCATCGATATGGACGAAACGTCTGGTGAAAAACATTTACCAACTAGACCAAGGCCTAACAACCCGCAACATTATAATAAAATTAATATTTTGTCCAGAAGATTGAAGACCGCAGAAGGAGGAGATGGTGTGAACACTTGAACCGCATACCTGCTATCCGTCTACCTGCGGCTGCCTTGGGTTATCACACTGCTAGGAAGAGAGACGTCGGTAGACCGAGGAGGAGATGGGTTCCGCAACAGGTCTAAGGCCTCGTCCTTGGAGTGGTGGTGATGATGATAATGATAAATATTTTGTTAAAAAATTCGTAAACCTACATCAAAATAAACACAATTACTTCATTCCTACTGTAAATACCAACTGCACCAAGTCAGTAGCGTATCTACAATTTGGCCTCGGCGTGTTTTCATGTAACTTATTTGTGAATTTTATCATTCCACAACTGTGTACTAAGCTGACAAGTGACTTTTCCATGAGTAACTTTGTTTGTCGTGTTCGTATATCGTGTGTTTGAATAATTTCATTAAAATTAGAAGCAATGTTGATTTGTGGATAATAAAGGGCTTATAGCCAGAAGAAATAAAGTAACTCTGGGTTCACAACGCAGTTCAAGACGTCCGTTCAAAAGTAACATCACAAACCTCAAAGTATGTTTATAGAAAGTGTGTGTGTGTGTGTGTGTGTGTGTGTGTGTGTGTGTGTGTGTGTGTGTGTGTGTGTGTGTGTGTGTGTGTGTGTGTGTGTGTGTGTGTGTGTGTGTGTGTGTGTGTGTGTGTGTTGCAATGTGACAGGCTGTCACACTATATGTAAAGGTGGAGCATAATTATTATCAGCTGTTATGGGTGTCCAGGACGATAGAAGAATGTTTGGAAGTACAATAATATTATTAAAAATTAAAATTAATAGGATAAATTAGTAATAAGACAATGTAAAAACTATGAAGATATAATTTAATATGTGAGTGAAGTGTTGTGTAGTGCGGGTAGCAAATAGAAGGTTATGGAAGTTTATTCATATGTAATAAAGCATTGTTCTAGAAAATACAAGAATAAGGAAGTCGGTGAGTACGTGGCCGGTCCGGAATATCATAGAATATATAGAAAATACGCCTACGCGCATAGCGGCGGTGACGTCATTCTGCAGCGCTGCTGCATGCCTTGTGCAAGATTATAAAAGCAGTAGCCAGTCTTCATCTAACTCTCTTAGAACTCTTAGAGCGAGTCTTCATACAGCACTCAGCGAAAGCAGTCGCGATGGTCATCGTCCAGTCAACATGAATTCCAGGCAGTCCTTGGGGCCCGTGGAGTCGTGATAGCAGCGACTGTCGGCAGGGAACAAATACGGAGTACGAGATTGTCGGCTACCGTTCCTGAGCTTCGTTTTGCTGATCGTGGCGGCTGGAAACGTACACCTAGAGCAAGGCAGTTCCTGGAGGCGGTTGCTGGAACGTGGAACCCAGACGACGGATCGCTGGAGGCCGGATCGAGATCGTCGACCGGGAGGACAAAGAAGACAACAGAACAGGGAAGCCAAATTTAAATAAATTTGTTGGCAAAGTATAAAGCTTTATATTGAAAAAGAAAGAACTTTTGAACCTATAAAAAAATGTATTTCATTGTGTAAAGTAAAAAGAACATTTATTTTAAATATAATTTTGTTTAAAGAAGACTTTGAACAGTTAAAATTTACAGCACTATTTACATAAAGAGAACATTTATTTAAAGTATATTTTCAAAGAAGATTTTGAACATTGATAATTCAATAATTGTTTTAAATAACGAAAGAACATTTTGATAAAATTGTGTGTAAAAGAAAAGGACAAAAAAATGTATGTATTTTCACTAATTGAGCACTCTTTTCTGCAAGTCTGGTCTGGACTATAACCTGTTACCTTGGAATATATAACGGATTTCTACGGCCTAGGCCGCTTCTCCGTCCCTAGTTACCATTCTCTTCTATTATAGCACATGTCTTCTTCCAGGCCTCTAAGTTTCATAGCTTCATCTACACCCTCTCGCCAACTTCTTCGCGGCCTATCTCTTTTCTTCCTCTCATATGGTATCCACTCTAAAATTCTCTTGGGCCACCTGGTTTCGTCCATTCTTTTTGTGTGTCCAAACCATACTAGTTTTTTTTTTTTTAATCTCTTCCACTATGTTCTTCGTCATATTCATACTCTAATTGTTCCATTTCCGACTCTGTCCAGTTTCGATTTTCTACAACTGCGTCTTAGATAATCCATTTCGGTAGCTAAGAGTTTTTTCCGGTTTTTCCTTCTCATATTCCACGTTTCGGCTCCATATGTGACTATACTTAGGAAGATGCTCTTATACAGTCTCTTTTTTGTGTCTCTTATGATTGATTTATCCCATAAAACAGAGTTCAACGATCCTATTACTTTTTTCCATTTGATTAATCGTTCTTTTATTTCATCGCTGCTATTTCCTTGTTTATTAAGTGGAACTCCCAAATAATTACACCTGTTAACTACTTTTATGGTGATATTTCCTAAATCGAGATTATCTTGAGCATCATTACCGACTATTATGTACTCAGACTTATTCATGTTTATCACAAGACCTGCGAGCTGGTATTCTTCTTGTAATTTCCTCATCATGTAACTAAGATCATCTGGATCCTCTGCTACGACAACTTGATGATCAGCGAAATATAAGCTAAACAGTTTTTCCTCTCCCACTTGCAACCCCATTCCTCTAACATTCGTTGACCACTTTCCCAGGGCTTTGTCTAGATAAATTAATAGATTATAGAAAATGTATTTGTTCAAATATTTATTCTGACAAACAGCTACAAACTATATTCTTGTACAGACTGAATGCTGTTAAATAATTCAACACGCGCAATACAAAACCGTGCAACCGACGCCAAGAACTACATTCATAAGCTCATTTGAAAATTGTGCAGTTCTAAAAAACTTTTACAACGAAGGAGGCCTAGTTTCATACAGCATCGGTGGCATTAGAGAAAAATTGCTGTGTGAGGTTCGCCAAGGAAATGGGCACTTACGTGAGTGTTGTAATGAGCACACAGCTAACTTGCTTAACTTAACTAACGGTGTGAGACCTAATTGCATACACAAACACGCTCTCTCCCTCCTCTGGCGGAAACCCCAACCACCACATCTCTTTACTTAATACACAATACGTAATGTCAGATTTATGAAACCTGGAGACTTAACAAAAACTGTAACAAGAAATTCTAAAAGACAGGAACGGATTCTAACATTCTAAAAGACAGAGGAGTCAGCTTTCTTAATACTTCATATAAATTATATTCATCAATATTATGAACACTGCTAAATGCAATAACGGAGATCATGCTTTCAGAGGCCCAGGAAGGGCAAATCACGGTTAGATTGTATATTTACAATAGCCCAGCTCATTGAAAAGCGTAGAGAGTATCAGTATACATAGATTTCATCGACTTCGAGAAGGCGTTTGACAGAGTGAATCGGAGCAAACTATGGGCAGTAATGGCATGGAAAGGGGTCCCACAACTTCTAATCAGAGCAATACAGAGTCTTTATGTGGAGAATAAAATCTTAATGGAAGCAGGGAGACCGAGAACAGCTATTAGAGTTGGCCTGATGAAGTGTTGAGTACGACAAGGGTGTCCATTATCACCTTCTCTTTTTAATTTATATATAGACGATGTTATACAAAACTGGCAGATGTGTCTTCCAGAACATTTTATGATTGATCACTCTACAATTGACGCTTTGTTGTTTGCGGACGGTCAGGCTATTCTGTCGGACTCGGAAAACAGATTGCGGATGGGGATACATTACAATCGAACTTCAAAGACACTGGATTGCAGATATCCACTCGTAAGACTAAGGTGATGGCTTTTCGTGGAACTGATCCCGTACGGGCAAAAATTATCATACACTGTACTTTTCTGGAACAAGTTAGCAATTTTGAATACCTGAGCTACATGGGTGTCTTATAATGCATGCAACGACGTTGTGAATAAGTTAAATAAGTTCAACCTTATGTGCGGGACCATCAGGCGAACCCTTAAGTCAGCAAGTAAAGGTCAGCTCTTCCCACACTTCTTTATGGGTCTGAGAATTGGACTTTAACGAAAGGCCAGATCAGTCGTATCTAAGCGGCTGAAATGAGATTTCTCAGGCACGTGGCCGGGTATACTCTCCATGACCATAGAAGAAACACAGATATACGGCAGGAATTGAATATTATGAGTATACTCGACAGGATCGCCCAGTATCGGCTGAATTGGTGGGAACATCTTTGCCGAATGGATGACTGCCGCATCCCCACACAACTCTGGAACTATAAGCCAAGAGGACGGAGAGGTGTGGGACGTCCGAGGAAGCGCTGGAGTGACCAGCTCTAATCTTTTCTATTTGAGACCGGGACAAACCATTTTTGGTTTAATCCGTGATGATGATGATGATGACAGGAACGGATGCTTAAGAACGACTGCAGAATAAAAATCGAATCTTTGCGCTCCGTCTACAGTCACGAGAGTAGAGGAACCCGGTCACCGACACGCTATGCAGTCATCCAACCAGGGTTTATATTCATGCCTATGAAGCTTGACTTTATGGGTGAAGCTACAGTGCTTTAATTAGTAGCAAGTTTCCTGAGCTGCAGAATTCTCGCTCACTATTTAGAAAGAAATACATTTATTGTTAGGTAAATTTAAATATTAGATAATTTTTCTTACGAAAACTGCGATTACCCAGTTTTTTTTAGCAAAACAATTTGGTTCTAGCTTTTACGTTTATGTAGGTTGTAATATATTGCAATGATATATGTTTGCATATACGCCCAGGATAATATTTTTGTACAAATAAATAATTCAAAAATACAAATAGTTGTAAGTAGTTTTACATACTAGTGAGGAAACCAAACAGCTGAGCTCTAGCGGTGGGCCGATATAGCCTACCTATAACAGGTAATTTGGAACGATTATTTTTGTTGAACAGATATAACAGTGACTGAAAAGTTAAAATACCTATTCCGATTCAACGATAACTGAAAAGTCGAAATACCCGTTCCGATTACTCGCGGCCTCGCGGTTCCGAGTCGCCCCCCCCCCCGCAACCCAAATAACGAATAAACAAGTACACGAGTATTACGAGTACAAAGGCACTTTTTGGTGCTGAATACTTGATTCTGCCCATGTGCCGATTGCCATACAAGCACGAAACGAAGCAAAACAGAGAGGGTCAGAATATCTATGCCAAAGAGACGAAGCTGTTTGTAATAAATGAAAAAAATTCATACTGATGTTACATTTACTCTCGTGTGTTATGCAAATATATAGGTAATACAGACTATAATAACAAATTATATATTATACTAGTCACCAACTTGGTAAATTTTGAAAAAGCGAATTATATTGTGTTTATAACCCATAGAGTGGCTCATAGCCCATGTAGTACTTTTTGTTAATGTGATTTCGGAGATGATTTTAACTTCACTGCACATTTCACGTAAATTTTTTTGACATTCTTTGTTGTGCTATTACGTGCACTCTAAATTTCACTGTTGAGTTTTGCAACTGTATGTCTAACCAAAATGGGATCAATAATTTAATGTTAAATCTATGTCAGTTTATTTTACTCCTAGTGAAAACTCAAATTACTATTCCCAAAGGGAGACAGGCCTATAAATTCTCTTGATTCTTATTTTATTTTAAACAGCAGCAGCTTAATAAAGTCACAGTGTAAAATAACACTTAATACTTAATACTTTTAGTTTCAATTTATTTCTTATAACAAATTATATAATACAGTTTTTATGTATAATAGGTATATAATAACACGTATTCATACCTGTTATTTTTTTTTTTTTGAACGGTTTCATTTATACCTGTGATTTTCAAATACTAGTTTAGCACAATTCTAGTGAGGTCTGATAATTCTGGACCTGTTTTGAACAATTGTTGACCTACGTTACTGAGGGCTGGCGAACTGTATGTGTGTACGTGTGTGTGTTCTACCGGCAGAACATGTATTGTGCTATGAATAGGGGTAGTCCGCTGTGTTAGCATGTATTTAATTTAACTTCCGTTAGAGAACTCCATTCCAACGTTTGAATTAATAGCAATAATTAAAGCTGGTTATTTAATGAAACTTGCATTTTACAAAATACATTTTTGCAATTCAGACAATGCCATCGGAAGAAATGCATTTAGACGCGTGTGTTAGTGTAAGATGATTGCAAAAAGTGCAATAATGATGGAGTTACATAAACTAAAGTTAATTGTGACCGTAATTAACAAATAATAAACAATTGTGTTATATGCAAAAAACGTGTGGAAAACTGCGCATTTAATGCAATTTCTAGCTTAAACATCGATTCTACCGTTATCGCAAAAACAAACAAAAACTTATGTGTTGAAAAGGTGACACTGTGCAAGAAAAGGCCAAACTGGAACACGTTAGAAACGGCAAATTCGATATCTGACATGCCAGGATTACTGCAGACTATATAAATACCTATGACAATTCCGAACGAGGGACAGACGCCAATAACTTTCTCACGGGGACACTATGTCGGTTTGATAAGCGACAGAGAATCGGCATCGGTATCATCACTATCGACATCACACAAGACAACTAACGATCTGCAAGGAATCAGGAGATCATCATCGTCCTCGTCATCATACACGCGCGCGTGCGCAAAAACAGCTTCGCGACGGTAAACTCAACAAATGCACTTGTGACAAACTAAACATTTTTTTTAACACAGAAAGAAAATATGAACCGAAGTATAAGCTAACGAAGTAAAATCAATACATAACTGTAAATAGTGTGCACATTCAAAGTGAAATAAATAAAATGTAATTTTAAGTTTTATTGAAAAAAAAATAGATCGTCTACTTAATTGAAAATGGGTGTTCTGTTGAAAATAATAATTATTTTACTTAAAGTACATATTATTTTATAAAATTTATTATTAACATATTAACAAACATTCAATTTGATTTAATAAATATAATATTATTTTCGTAAATGATTTTCTATGATTAAACATTTTTAATAATGATTGAAAGTTGACTCTTGTCAAACACACAAGGAATTTCAATAATTTTATAATTTGTTTTTCTTATATGTTTTTATATCTTGTTGTTTATATGCTATTACTGTGTGTTAAATATAGGAGATGTAATAACTTATGTTGTCTTTGTATAGGCCTATTCTTATAAACGGAAATAATGTAAATTCACATTTTTAACTTTAAAAATTAATTATTATTTAACGTAATAGTTAATAAATCGATGATTTATTCTGTTTCCATATTTTAATTAGTTATTTCATGCCATGAACGTTTATTCCTCTATAAATGAAGCTTATTGTGCAACAATTATACTTAACCCAACGAACACACCAAACCTACGGCCTAGCCGGTGGTTTTAACACAGTACAGTTGCGTTGGGTATAAACACGGAATTTAATCCACAATAATATTATGTGTAACGCTGCAATATAGTTACAAGATTTTCTCCATTATTCTGACGTTCCCACCTATCCACATAAAGGCTGTCTGTTTATATCGGATAAATGAGACACGGACCCATGGCACGCACCTTCCTAAGCGATTGTTCCGTGAGTTTTACGTCACACTTGTACTCTGAATTTCACTCGTTTAAAGATCTACTAATTCTTCACATTGCTCACAGGCAACTATAAAAAGTGTTCTTTTGTGTCCATTGCATGACGATTGCCGTGAACAGGACGACTTGCAACCCCGTGACCTTCAAGTATCTGAACTATAGCGCAGTCTCCCCAACTGTGCTGTTTAAGTCTGAAGCCTGTACTGACGGTGATCTTATTATTATTGTTGTTGATGTCACTGAAAATTTACACAGACTGTACTAAATACTTAATCACACTAAACAGTATATTCTAAACGCTTAAAAACAACACAAGAGGAAACAGAATTTTCCTTTATAACTTTAATGTCATCAAACATTATTTAACATATTGTTAATAGTAAATAAAAAGTTAACTTAATATTTGCCAAGTATCTTCTTCTCCTTCAGCACTACAGCCCAATGTGAGCCCTGGCTTCCAACATCAATCTTCTCCAATGTCTCCTGTCCTTTGGCATCTCAATGTAAACCCTCACATACATTCTTCTGAGATATTCTAGCACATCATCCGACCATGTTATCCTAGGTTGGCTGGCCCCCCTTTCTCCTTTTATACACCTCCACCATGAGAATTTTGTTTGGCTCATCCATCCCCTCTAGGTAATCTAAACATTGTATTCATTGAGCTTTTATGAATCTTACAATGTCTTCATGATTCAATATCTCATCTGTCTCTTGGTTATCTTGTTTAACCGGACCATAAACATGACTTACGATCTTTCTTTCAAACCTTCTTAGTGTTACTTGTTCCTTTTTTGTCAGCGTCCATGTCTCACCTCCATAAGTAACAACCGGTACCGGGTTATGATAACGATGACGACGACGACGATGTCAATAGCGACACGCCATGTTTACGTCAAAATGAAGAATGTAAGAACACGGCGATTGCAGCTGCTGTAGGTCAACAAACACGTACACAATATTTTTTACACGTTTGTTACATAAAGTTTTGCTGTAACAGAAACTTCGTGCAGTATAAAACGCGCGCGCGCGCGCGCTCGCGGCAATTAGACATCCGATACAATGTAAAAACTTGAACGGTTTTTTGTATTTTACTTTCATGAGAAAAATAAAACTGCTTTTAAATGCATTCAACCTTGACATTTCTCGTAAGACCACATTTACGTGAAAAGCAAAGCAGCACTTTACAACAAACGCTCGGAGACCCCATTTACATATAGCCTACACTAACCTATCCGTCATAAAACTAACAAAGCGAATAAGCGCGACCACACACACTCACTTCATTCTTCATATGACACGAAAAACTGTACGCACTCTGCCTACATAATGAATGGTGTTGCAATTGTCGACTGTAACATTATTATTGTTATTATTATTATAATACAGGGGTGAAGGTCAGAAATTATCAAGTGCATTGTTGTCAGTTGTTACGTGACACAGGTATCAGACTGTAAACCAGATGAGCAGATCTTTTATACATAAAAATAGGTAAGTAAGCACAATACCACAACAAAACATCGCACTCTGTCTGTCCTCTACGACTGTGCTACTATCACTACAGTCACAATAGTTAAAATGTTGCGAATAATAATAACAACCAGCAGTACGTATATTGTCAGAACAACTGAACGATTTGTCTTCCTGTATTAGTGGTACCGTATAATACAGGCGAGAAAGATAGATCCAGGAGTAGAGACGCACGGTGATGGGTGTGGTGATGTCCAAACCATAGAAGTTAGGCACGGTAGGTTGCCTTGTGTGAGCCGCAAGGAAGGCAGTGTGAGCAGCAGCATTCACCTTACCAAATTTTCGACTTTTGGTTTTGTCGGCAGTAATGAATATTTATGAGACACAACTCTTAAAATTAAATGGTATTCCAAGACATTCTAAATGTTATTTCTCTATCCAAAGTAATTAACATTTTTTTAAATAGAATACATGGTACGTATAATAAAACCACAGCATTAATTTTTCATTTATTGTTATTATTGCCTGAAAGTAATGCACTGTTAGTTTTCATCATCTAAAAAAGGACAGGATGAATGATGTTAAGTAGGCCTATAAGCAATGTGTAATAAAATAGCTAAAGTGAACATGTTAGATACGCACTGTACGAATGCGACGATCAGTCAGGCCGTCGTAACAATGTGTAATTTATAACACTATCTTATGGAATAATAACTCATGGATATGTTTTAATAACATAATGATTTAATCTGTGTAACATAAATTCAAATTATTGGAAAATTCCATTCGATACATAAGGTTGTCACAGGGTCGATATTTATCTCAGGATTTATAATTAAATAATTTTAATATATTTCGTGGGAATTCTTGTGGCTGCTACGAAAAGTTCCTTTGCATGTTGATTAATAATAGAGAGTACCTTTACAAACAATATATTACTTATAATCTAAAAATTTACACAAATTATATATTAAGTTACATACAAGTTTGACGATATTCAATTTGTCCGTCTCAGAAAATAATGTAGTTTATTAATGTGTACAATAAATGTTTTCCTTGTAATCACTTTTAGCTTATATATTGAATTTGGTTGCACTTTAAAATGTTGACTAGTGATTAGTGTTAGTGTAAATTGTTATATTGTCTAGTGGTTGTTCCTTGTTGAAAAAAAATATTGTCAAATTATACTTTACACATCTAGACGATATTGCTGAAGGGTTCCTGGTCGTTTCTGAATATTTTTCTTGATTGTGTGTATTATTTGTTCATAAAAATTGTAGTGGAAGTATTATTATCTTCGATGATGGTCCTTCAGATCTTCTTCCACAAACGGGTTATCTATTTTTATATACTTTTAATTACCTCTAGACACGCACTATACAACTGCTTTCCATCACAATTAACAATTAAGTGTTATTTCTTCTTTCTTTTAGTTACCTACTCATACAAATTTCTTAAATTTTGATTGGTCATTTATGTACAGTTTAAATGTTATAGGATCAACACCCATTACCTACATTATATTTTATAAATTACCTTTAATAGATAATTTTATTATTATACTCTAATTATATATGCAATGTTTATACAATTATTAATTAGATAATTATAAACAATTTGATACTAAACATGCCTCAGTTTATAACTGTAAAACCTTATTAATTTGAATTTCTATGATATGTGGTAGAAAAATTTGTTATGATTGATTGTAATTTCTACTTTGACTACCTGAGATAAATATATTTACATAAATTAACTGGTGACATAAAATCTTATAACATACAACAAAACTTTTAATAATAATAATTGTTTTTGACAGTTTTAGTTTATTTATACTGCTAAACTATTGTCTGTATGATAAACTAAAATTCTGTCTAATAATAACAAAACACTTCCATCAAAAATAATTACACTGTTTAACGGTAGTCTGTGTCGCTATTTCTTATGATCACACTCATTACTTTAAAGGTTTGTGTCCCTTTTTCTTTCCTTGATTATAGGCCTATATGATTATAATTAATACAATTTTATTATATGGATTAGGTACTCTTTATTGGGTTTGGATTATTATTCAGGGTAAGTTGATTAGTCCTACTAGGTTTATTTATTTAACTTTTTTCTGTTTACTGCCCTATTCTACTGGGTTATTTCTGGGTTTCTGGATAATATTATGTAAGTCAAACCAAATAGTTTTCCTTTAATTTGCTTTCAATTATTATTTCTTGTTTCTTCTCTGGATCGGATTTCACTATTATTTACTATTCTTTTGTAACATTTGTTTCGTTACAATATATAATAGTACAGTAAAAGGTTTCATAAAAGCACGTAATCAGGTATTCGAGGACTTGAAAGTCATAAGAGTGACAGGGTGAAATGAGAGAGTATGAGGGCACAGGACGGAGTGATGAAATGTGATTGTGGAGGCCAAAAAAACTTGGAGGTTCTTGTACATTGGAGAACGTTGTTCTACTCTAATCCCGCACCTGTAATGCGTACGTGACGCTTAACACGCGAGGTAGTGTTACGTAATACGGAACAATCTTGTACATTCGATAGCCCTGTTCGAGAGGTTTCTCAATTAGCCTCTAGAATTTTCGATGGATTGTTAAGGACGCATATTATGGAACCCTGCAGACTATAAACACCCCATACCTGCTGCTTAGTTTTCAGTTATTGTCGGGCGATTACACAGTGCGTTTAAGTGGCGATTTACATAGTGCGGTTCAAAGTATTGTGGCGAAGTGTTATGTGTTTATATAATTGTGCGGGACAATTGTAATACAATTGTGTTTTATATTAGTTGACATTTTTTTATTGCGTGTGAACAATTTTATTTGATTTGTTGTAAGAGATTATCTTGTTGATTGCAAACTGTTTGTGATAATTAAAGCTGGTGATTAGTGATTTAATGGTGTCCTGTATTATGTTTTTCACTGTACCGTACGACGATCAATAGACAGTCGTAACAACAGATAATAAAAGTAAGTAATACTGCCGAGGCCAAAAGGACGATAGTCGGCATCAAAGCAACTGTTATCAGTGTTAATTTGTTATCCTCCATCAGTGTAGTTACGTTGTTGCTTCTGAAAATCATTAAACAACGGTTACGCTGACAGCAAAATAACGACGATCGGCCTCCTAATTATGGCAACGCAGCAGCAACGTGGACTAAAACTGTAATTTCACCTTACTAAAGAATGAAATGTGATTGATTCACGGTGCAATACGATTGGTGCGCAGAGACAGTGTCGGGAAGTGTCGCGCAATTAAAACGCCACGCTATTACATCAAAGGCTTCCGACTGACACCCTTTTGGCCGAGGCGGTGTTACACGGTCACGTCTACGCGGGCAGACTATCTAAACACGTACACACCTAATGTTATATTATAGGCCTACCACTAAGCGATTAAACTGCCAACAAACTACAATTAAACCCAAACCTTCAAAACCTTGAAATAGGCACACAAAAATATGAAGGCAGTAAAAGAGTTCATAAATCTTCGCTCCCAGGTAAACAGCACTAAAGACACCAACACTGAAATAAGAAGAAGAATATATTTCGCAAATACAACTTATTATGGTTTAAGAAGCACCTGATATCTAGCTTCATCTCAAGAAGCACGAAATGCAAAATTTACAAAACACTTATCAGGCCAGTGCTGACATAGGCCTATGCTTCAGACACTTGGACAATTACAAAAAATAGCGAGAGACTTCTAGGTTGCTGTGAAAGACGGATTCTAAGAACAAGAATTACAGAAGTTATAGAATATTTAGAGAAGTACAAGAAACTGGAATGTGGCGCAAGCGCTATAATTATGAACTATACCATCATTACAAAGAGCCGGACATTGTCAGGATAATCAAAATATACAGGCTAAGGTGGGTTGGGCACATAGAGGGAATGGAGAAAGGACAGCCTACGAAACATATTTTCTATCAGAAACAATGGGTAGTAGAAAAAGGGAAGACCCCTAAGTAGATTCAAAACCAGATAGAAGAGGACCTCGGAAAGCCGAACATAAGCAACTGGAAAGCCAGGGCACGCAATAGGGAGGAATGGAACCGACTCTTGGAGCAGGCCAAGACCCACCAAGGGTTGTCGGGCCACGGCTGATGATGAAGCGAGTAAACTGATCACTGATTTTCTGTAGACGTTTGAAAACACAATTGTTTTATGAATGGCTCCAAAAACTGTGTGTGCGTACGAACGAACCTCGCGTATGGAGTTCAATAAAAAACGGTTATTTAGCGTCTGCACACCGCCGATATTGATTCGGACCACGACGAGAAATACCCTGATTACCGATTTACATTATATTTCCTTGGTAACAAAATATCGCGTGACTGGCGGCTCGCAGACGGCACGGTACGAAGGCGCCACCCGGGTTACACGCGCTCGCTCGCCCATCTGTTTGAAGCTCGTTACAAGTTTTAATAATCAAATGCAGTACCGAGGGTTTTGTAAACCGTTTTAAATGCACCACGTTTGTACATAACGAACACTTAACCAGCGAGTGCTGTCAACCGTTGGAAACATTCCTCGCGCAGCAACCCACACAAATTTCAATCCTGTCTCTCCCTACTGCGTTCCACTGACGGTCTTCGAGGATAAAGGCAGACACCTGCTAATCTTCCTGCTGATCAAAACTGCTCACGGAATATCATACTTTTCTAGATAATATCTTCAAATAAATACACTGTAAGTAGGTTTATTTTCACCTGACGCATGTTTCACAGAAATTATTTTGTACCTTCAGAGGTTTATTTGAATTGTAATTGAATGTTTCGCTTACAATATATTAACGGTTAATCGAATTTACTTCGATTCTATTTTCCATTGTTGTAACGTTTGTGTGGTCAGCTATTTATTACATATTTAATGTTTTTTATTATTCTAATAAATGTATAATTTTAAATAAATCGTCTCGTTTTGTTTTTATTTAAATTTGTTCTTTAATTAGTAGATTATTATTATTGTGTTTGTAAATATTAAGATGTTTCCCAGATATTCATTTTGTTACTTTTTTTCTTGTACGTTTTTAATTAATTTGACATTTTGAATGTCTGGAAAGTTATGTTTATTGTTTAAACAGTGTGTGGCTAAACTAAATTTGTAAATATTAGGTTTCAAAAACGCATTGCGATGTTGAATGAATTCACGGACAGTTTTCTCTTCGTCTGGCCTACGTAAAATTTATTCTAATCTGGACATTCTATTTTGTAAACTCCATTTTTATAATGAATGTTGAATTTTTCTAGATAAGTTTACCCGTTTTGGGGAAACCTTATTACCGTCAGTATAGGACTTTAAATATTACTTACCATTGATTTTTCATTAATAATTTTTTCCTCAAATCTCCTTAACTGATGACAACCATCTGGACGCTACTTTCGAGGAAACTAAGCACATAAAAATATACGAGTCTGGTGGATTTCTTTTAGTTTTCCTATAAAACAAATATAAATCGGGCCAACCTGATCCTCTGCTGTAATTAGTTTTTTCGTGATGTTTGAGACTTGTCCGGAAGAACAAGCCTCGAGCTGATCTGGGGCAACCCCCCTTCAGCCGGATGGTAGGATGTGAGGGGACGCGCGCCAGTGCAGGCCGGAAGCGAAGAAAGTGGATGCACGTTGAGAGTAGAGTAGAGCGTGTCTGTGTATTTGTGTGTAGATGTAGTCTGTAGCCATATAGGGAAAGGAAGTGGCTGATGGAAGTCTCATAAAGTTTAGTTTATAGGGTACATGAGGGCGGCCAAGACAGGGACGGGTAGCGCACGTCGCCAAAGCTGGAAGGAGGCGACAGAGAGGCGTCAGGGTAGGCGAGGGACACAAAGAAGAGGGCTAAAGACTTGGTAAGAAGTTAGGGAAAATTTAAGTTGTTATGTGATCAGGAAGGATGGCAGGATGAGTATGTTTGAAGTTGGGAGTCAGCTGTTTCTATTTCTATGACGATGGCGACGAGGAGTCCTGGGAGGAGGTTCATCAGCTTTGGATTGCAGGGAAGTGCGTTGTTTTGTAGTTTGTGAGTATTTCCAGTTTATCTTGTGCAGAAAGGAGTCAAGGTTAGGGAAGAGTTTGTTGTGTGCATACAGAGCGGTATTAGAGGTTTTGGTGAGGGGAGGTCTGCGGTAGATAAGTTGAAGAGTTCGGTGATTCGGAGAATAATACAACTAATAATTAGAACTAATCAACTGCATTTGATCGTCGGCGAAGTAGATATACGTTGTCGCCCCCAATTTTCAGCCTCTTGTAGTTGCCTTGGTGTCCAACGTACGGTGAGGAAAATAAACTTTCAATCGTAATTTGTAATGTTTCGTAACCGATGAGAGACAGAAAACAAATTAAAATGAACAGGAGTCCGACAAATATACGTGACGGTGACTAACTCCACCACCATCGTACTGACAAAGAGATCGTTTCCTATCATTATTTCGTTCACTGAAGTCCACAATGCCTTTCACGTAAACTAAGTAAATATATCCAAGTTGTATAAACGAATTACAAGGACTAAATTTTATAAAACGATGGCGAATGTGGATGCGAATCATGAGTTCCTACAAGGAAGATTATAAACAAAATTCAATGTTCAGAAATGAGTTTTTCTGAGACAAACGAAGGGTCGTACAAGGCGAGATCGATCGTTTGCGTAAAGAGGACATTAGGAATTAATACAGGTATTGTCCATAAACGATGCGATCCATAAGTATCGCCTGGAATGGAGGATAGACGACTACGTAAAGTAGCATGTAGGTATAGACTCTTTGGAAGAAGGAATGTAGACAGACCAAGAGCAAGATAGCGAGATATGCTGTGAAGACGGAATAGGCAATGTGTCTAATCCGTGAAGTGACGAAGAAGAAGAAGATACACGGAATTTACAAAAAACGCACGTTTAGGTCTGTAACGTCCTCTCCTCTTCTTTCTTCAAAGTCTAAGTTTCTGCCTCGTATAGGACCACGATCAAACCAAACGTTTCACATACTCTTTCTCTTTCCCAGTGGCCCGGAGAAAAAGCTTTTCTTTCTATTAAGGGCTACCTTAGCTGAGGCAGTCCTGCACTACACCTCTTGACTACAATGCGTGTCCTCTCCAACCAAGCATACGAGACATTTAAAAACTGTCACTTGTTAAATTTTCTGATTCGCTATTTTACTCTGTGCAGTTACCATACACACTTCATCTTCTTTACATTGATGTTCATGTCAGACTGTTCACTAGTTCCGCTAAAATCTTTCAGCATTCCGTTTAATGTCCTTTCATCGTCTACAAGCAACACCGTAACGTCTGCGTGGAGGCGGGCTGGGGCAATTCACGAATTCTCTTGCATGCTCATCGTGGAAAGGGGAAACGCAACCTAACTTCTTGTGGCGAACAGACAGCCCGCGCTCAGCTGTCTGAACGTGGTGTTCACCTGGCTTCGACCCGCTCAACGCGAACAAACACGGGCGTAAGACGGCCGCGCAACCTCTGTCTGTCTGTCTTCACTAACATTCCGTTTCTGTCCCTTAAGGAGACACCTAACACTAAATCTATCCACTGTTCTTTGCGTTGTTTTATATCTGTGAATTGTTTGTTTTGTGAGATACCTTGTTGTGCCCTGTACGTTATGAAGAGGAAATACACACTGGTCACATATTGATGCGCAGTCTTTTTGTTTTTCAGTGCCGCAGCAGCCCAGCCCAGTCACTTCCCTCTTTCGGTTTTTATGCTATTACTGTACTTCGTATGTCGCTTCCTACGGCTGTCTGTTGGGGTACGTACATGTACACTTGGATACTTCCTATTTCCCTTCCCATTTAATATTATTTGCGTATGCTGCACACTCATTGTTTCTGATACACAATAATTATACTCCAAGTCACGTGTATACACATACAACTACGTTAGTACCACCAATTACTCTCCGTCTTGTGACATCCTTTAAAGTCGTGTAGAACGACGCGTTTCGAAGATAAATCTCCATCATCTGGTAGTGAATAAAAAAAGTCGGCGGGGGCTGTGTCGGAGCCACGGCCGCAAATCTTCAGAGCGTAGAATACGTCTGTGTGCTTTAGGGTTGCTAATGTGTTATGAATTAAATGAACAAACACATATTTAGTTTTACAAAGAACAAAATTTTATTTGCAAAATCATCACACAAGTTAATTAGTTGGTTCAAGCACGACTTTATTTATAATATAAGGTAAGATATCAACGCTGATGTTTTATAGACGTATCTGTATAAAAAATTACAAAATATATCAATACAATCGCCTAGTAAAAACATTAAAAACTGCAGGAACGGATACAGATATAGTTCCGATACCGCTAAATATCATTTGTTTATTTACTTGTTACTATGGTAATTAATTCTGGTCTCAATGGTGTTGCAACGGCATCACTTTAACAGCCACTATCTTTACGTACATCTGGAACCACAGTCTGTCACAAACGTCACACGCGTGTCAAAATTCATTATTAAAGAATGTTTTGTGGATGTGCTTTGTAGCTAACTGCCACGTTTTGCTGAATTCGATCGGCCGATACACTTGCAAAGTCAGGCGCTCTTCCTCATCCAACTCGACTTCAGTATTTATTTCCTTGTCTTTTAAGCGTTGTTGGTAAATCCTCTGACGTTCGGCATTGGACATTTTGGGTTTCTTGAATTCCCCATGATTTTCTCTACTCTCCTGTATGCGTTTACGATACTTTTGAGCACATTTAGCATCCATATACGACGGCATTTTGTTCGAACACACGATTTTTACAACTTGAATTACGATTATTCAAACCTCTTAATAACATCACCGCTATTACGGTACACTATGTAGATAGTACTCGATGAGACAATTTTAACGACACCTCACTCAACGTTCTATCGCATCGGAAACCGGAGAAATATTAATTTTAGTGCGCGCCGAGTGGCGCATAACTTTCCATTTCTCCCCCCCCCCGCTCACCACGAGCTGGATGATGCAATAGCCCGCTTATATTGTGCTATTTATTATCTTTGTTCCTTTATCTGTCGAATGGTACCTCATATAAGCGTGAATCTTTTGTCGTTTAGATAATGTTTCAACTTCAAACGTGACGTGAAAACGTAACGCTCGATTTTCTGGTTGGGGGGGGGGGTGCCTATTGCTGGCCTGAAAGGTAAGACGTACTCTACGTCAACATCAACATCCATCGACGGTAGCAAAATGGTGCGCACCAGATTGTGTCGGGTCGCGAAGTGCAAAGGGGAACTTCAACCGAAATAGCGTTGTTTAATGTTTTTTTTTTCTTTTTGACGAATCTTCTCCGGAAGGATCGAAGTTTTTATGTACGACCTGATGGTGAAGATTTATCTTCGAAACGCGTCGTTATAAACGATTTTAAACGAAGTCACAAGACGAAGAGTAATTAGACTATATTATGATTGCTACAATTAATTAAAATAGTTGTATATCATTATTTTTACCTTAGTCAAGTTCATTTTTAACCCTATTTTTCCTTATTCCTCTTCTAGTCGCAGGCGTTTATCTAATAACTTCTTCTATTTTGTCAGTCAGAACTACCATGGCAGTAAATCCCACGCGGGTTTTTCAGTATCAGTGAAAATAAAATTATAAATTTAAATACGATGCTTCCTTTAAATAATACGGTGAAGCTTCGTTAAAATGGCTTCTTATACAGCGCCTACTAATCATTGTGAAAGTTAAACATTCAACACGAAACACGGTAATTCAGTACAGCGGTACGGAACACGTACACGTTCAAATTTGCATATACTGTACGTGTGTGCGTATACGTGAGACCATTGAGAGCGGACGAAAGAGAGAGAGAGAGAGAGAGAGAGAGAGAGAGAGAGAGAGAGAGAGAGAGAGAGAGAGAGAGAGAGAGAGAGAGGCGGGGGGAGGGGGAGGATCAGAAGCCCGATGACAGAGACGTTTAAAAAAACCCGACAACCTGTCGAAGTAGGACAATAGGTGCCGTATGCTGCGGTCTCAGTGTGTGTGCGTATCGATCCTAGTAGTAGTAGCAGTAACCCAGATATCACCGCAGAGGTACAGCAATAGTAACACAAGAGATAATACACACACAATTTAATATAATAACGGTGTGGTTTCGCTAACTAGTTTTACTACAGTATACTAGCTCGTGTAAGTACGCGCGTGCATGTCTGTATATGTATGTATATAATGACAACACACACACACACACACACACACACACACACACACACACACACACACACACAGAGCACTACAGTTTTTACATTATCTTCATTTCCACCCGACTACTTGAAAGCAGAACTAGGTTTTATTAAACGTGACCGACTTATCGAAAGCCATCGACGGAGCGCCAGGTCTTGTTGTTACATCGACTGCCCACGTATCGACTAATCGAGTTATTGTCGACCACGGCTATCGCGATACCTTCCCGCCGTTTACTTAACCTGTGTACCTTTACCTTTTACTGTAGACAGCGATAGATTCCCCTTAACATATGAACAACGATCAGCCGAATGCTGCATTAGACGACGACAGACGATCGTCGCGACGGTCTGAATGTGCGCGCAGTGTTGTTATTATTAAGAACAAGGATTTATGACATTTTATAAAAAGTCATATAATGAAAAACTCATACAAGTGTATATTAGGTCATACAAAAGTTTCTTTTAATACTTACTTTTCAGGAAAACGTATACAAAGGTAATTCATTAATTACAAGACAACAAATATTAGCCAGCCTTTTCCCAGTAGTAATGACAATAAATATTTCTTAACGTTCAAGACAAGGAGAATACTGAACATTGCAGTGTATTTCAGGGTTTACAGGCATAAGGAAGTAAGAACATGACTAGTAACAAAGTAATGAAGTGACGAAAGAAGTAATACAAGTAACAATGTAGGAATGTAATGTTGCCAATTAGTCGCTGTAAAGACGTATGGTGTGGTAAACATTTTGGACGATATCGAATGTATATTTATCACAAGTTCAGAAACGTGAGTAGCAATTTTCACAAGCAACTGCAAGTAGCTGAAAAGGTCACGGCGAAATCCGGGATGTTCAGTTTCAGTGCATGTTCACTCCACGTCTTTTTAGAATGACAAAATGTTCCTAAAACAGTTGAATCCATAGGTGGGCAGGTCAGAGGGAAAGAAAACTGAACTGGTCGGAAGCGGAAGTGATACAGAATTTTACCTCAGAGATTCAACATTTTACAAGTTTCCTTCCGTTACGTCAGGCGATAACCCGAAATGATGATTATTACTTGATGTAACATTAATGAAAATGAAGTCTAATTTAAGGTAAACAATGATTACTGTATTTATTTATTACATATGAATACATATGTTTTTAACGTAAAAACAGAAAAACCAAAATTATATACGATGTATATAAACGTTCCGAAATAAAAATACGATATCGTATAAATACGATATCCGAAATAAAAGTTCCGTATTGAGTACGACATACTCCTCGGAAGAATGAACAAATAAAAGATCAGAGATTTTTCTTCTCGCCTTTGGAATGACAAATTGAGTTGAGCCAATAGGTAGCCGACGTTTAGGATGAAGAAGGAAAGGAGAAACCAGTGTGTTAAGGTGACTACAGTCACCTACCCTGTACTAACTCGAAGATACAGTGAATGTGAATTTTTCACAAGCACTGATGTCGTAAGTAGTACTTTTCAGCTGAAATATCAGATTAAAATTACAGCGTGGGAAACCGGGATTTTAATGTAATGTAACATTACTGACATTGCTAGCGGGAAAACTGAAATGGACGCACCTTGTTAGAATTGCCATCTTTACCAACTGCCATTACCTATAAAAAATAGGGCTCGGTATTTTGGAGCGAGTAATTTATTTCGTAGTCGATACCGAATGTCGCGTACGAAGATCGAATCGCGCGATCTATCGACTGCTTCGCAAGCGCTCTCTGCATGTTTCCGCCGTGCACTGCAGGCGGATGTCAGTCAGTCTCAACTAGAGGTGTGCTAAACTTTATGAATTGTTTTTAAAGTAGGCCCTATGCCTTACATAAATTTTTGGGGTAGTTTCTGTTAATATTATTTTCATATTATCTATACAAATTTAATAATTTTTAGAATTTGTTAATTTTTTTTATAGGGATGTGCATGATTATTTTATGATCTATTACTTCCAATAGTTTGTTACAAATTAACAGTACACGTAAGTTACCGCACACTAGGAACGAGTTATGCCGGTATACAAATATCACGTGTAAAATACTGCAATAAACAGTGTGACAGATGACAATGGAGGGGGTAACGTTCCCCCTTCGTTGTGAAGCGTTGTGGCGGCAATCCCCACTCCAACTATTTTTTGTTTGCGATCGAGCTATAGTATCTGAAAATAACAGGTACGAACGATACCGATAAAAAAATGACGTACAAATACCTGTTATTATATACTTATTATACATATACCTGTATTATATAATTTGTTATAAGAAATAAATTGAAACTAAAAGTATTAAACAGTGTTACTTTACAATGTGACTTTATTAAGCTGTTATTGTTTAAAATAAAGTAAGAAACAAGAGAATTTATAGGCCTATCGCCCTTTGGGAATAATACTTTAAGTTTTCACTACGTGTAAACACACTGGTATAGATTTAATATTAAATTATTGCTTCCATTTTGGTTAGACAAATCAGTTGCGAAACTCAGGCAATGAAATTTACAGTGTTCGTAATAGCACAACAAAGAATATTAAAAAACTTTACGTGAGGTACACTGAAGTTACAATCATCTCCGAAATCACATTAACGAAAAGTACTATATGGCCTATCAGCCACTTTGTAGGTTATAACACAATAAAATTCGCTTTTTCAAAATTTACCAAGTTGGTGACTAGTATAATATATAATTTGTCATTTTCATCTGTATTATATGTCTGCATAACACACGAGAATAAATGTAACATCAGTATGAATTTTTTGCGTTTATTAAAAACAGCTTCGTCTCTTTGGCATAGACATATCCTGATCCTCGCTGTTTTGCTTCGCTTCGTACTTGTCTGGCAATCGGCACACGCGCAGAATGAAGTATTCAGCACCAAAAAGTGGCTTTGTTCTCTTGTTCTCGTAATACTGCTAATACTCGTAATTGTTGTTACTTGTGTACTTGTTTACTCGTTAGTTGCGTGGGGGGGGGGTCCCGCGACTCGGAACCGCGAGTAATCGGAACAGGTATTTCAACTTTTCAGTGGCTGTTATATACGTTCCACAAAAATATGTTCCGAAATACTTGTTACAGGTACAGTATAGCTACCCACCTCTAGTCGATCTTTGGTCGAGTAGCACACGCTGGGAGTCTCTCATCAAAAGCCCAGCATACGAGCAGCATAAGAGACCAGGATCAAACATTCGCTCACCTGACTTCCAAGTATTATTATTCTACGTTGCAGGTAATTTCTGTATGCAGATATTCCTTTTCACCTAAAGGAACCTTCCTGTCCCCTTCAGAATTTCTTTGAAGCTTGGGGTATTCGTAACCCCCCCCCGCAACTGAATCCATGCATTCTATTTTTTGACAGCTTACCATTCAATATCGCTCGAGCCTATCCAAAGAATTAAATATACTTAACATACGAAATTTTACATTACGTGAGGTTAACGGCGGAAGACGTGAAAATTCAATAACATTTTCGTTACCTAAACAGCCCACAGACAGGGTATAACAGAAATTAAATTTTGTTTTACACAAATATTTAAGACCGTTTTTAGACTATACTCTCCCATGTTGTTATAACCGTTTTCTCAGATCTACACAACGCTGTTTCTATACTTGAAGGCTTTAGGCGGTTATTGCTTTTATGTTAGGAATTCGCGATAACAAATTCGAGGTTTACGGCATTGCACATGGCCAAGTTTATCCAAGCGACGTCAGCGTGGATACAATTTCTCTTCTCCCTCGGGCTACGTAAGTCTGTTCTGCTACGTTAACTAGCATATGCAGCGTGGCCGAGACATTAAATACACGCTCGCCTCGCTCCGTCTGCAATGGTTACAGAGTAGTCAATTACACCGGTCAGCATTGCGTATCATACTGCTTATCTGCCTTAACAAACTGAATTGGTAAATTATTTACCTTAAATTATCCGCCGTGTGATTTCTTGTAGCTTCGTCTATGACACGTTTCAGAGCTTATGCTCCATCATCAGATATTAAAAAGGTAAAACTATCACTCTTGCGAGATCGTTAAGAAGTAAAAATGTCAAAATTTGCATGTGAACCGTACGCGGATTTGGGTGCGCACCCGTTCAAGTTCATTCTGCCACTGAGCGGTTGCTACCTTATCGTAGCCCCAGCGAGCAGACTCAAGGCGGTATCATACAATCGGTTGGATACAAAGTTCAGGTGGTCATTTAACACGATATCGCGACTCCTTGGGTTTGCATATGCACTGTAAATTTCAAATTCCTCCAAGGCATTCATGAAACGGCCCTTCTTACACACATGTAACGGTATATTAAATTGGAACTAAAATCTGTGTAATTATGATTGTGTGAAGTCAGGTGTCGGGCGAAATTTGATTTGATGTTGTCAATGTTTCTTATTTTCTTAGGTAAATGTTCTCGAAATCGTTTAAGGAAACCTCTCCCAGTCTGTCCAATGTAGAAGCACTCGCAATCATTGCATGTTAACATGAATATTAATTGCAATAAACATGAATATTAAACTGAATTGGCTAAAAACGCAAAACAAGCAACGAAATGGCTGCGTTTAATGACCTACCCACTAACTAAATACAATCCCAAATCATCCCTAAGTTAAGGATACGTTTCATTGAATCTAAGGAATCGACTCCGGGCCTTATGAAATAAAAGATCGTCATCATCACCGACCTTACTACAAGATTTATGTGATCTTCTATTACGCCTTCATTCCTCTAATCAGCTTTCTCTTTGATCGGTCTTCACAAGTATCTTCTCCCAACCGGTCTGTACTTTCACATTGTTTTGTATAGACCTTTTATACCAGGAACAGCTTCACAATAGGTACTGCAGAACTGCAAAACCACCTCGTATCGCAAAATACAGACACGAAAAATGTATTTATATATTGTAATGTATTTTTCGCGCACGTCATTGCTTTAGACTAAACCGTATTTTAAACTAAACGATGTTCTCCCAGTTGCGAACACACACATGAATGGAATTGTCTATTTATATCTGATGTGCCGAAATTATGCTTATTTATGATTATGCCGAAATTACAACAATAAAATCTATGGTTTCCCTGTAAAAGTACTGAAACTAATTTAGAAATGTAGACGCCTATAATGACACCTGAAGTGAAGCACTTATATTGGCTTCTCACTTGAAAATTATTTTCTTTTGATTATTTTTAATATTTCACTTTCTTAACTTTTTACTATATATTCTTAAAATCTTTTAATCTTTAGATTTTTTAAACATTTTATTCGCTACATTTTCCACATGCACACGCGCGGGACAACTTACACACAATGACGCGCGTAAATAAAACTTACTTTCTAATAACTTAAACTTGTTTAAGTTTTTACAAAGTCAATTTTCTTATAATTTCTGTTGTTCTTATTTGTGTTAATGTTTATTATATGTTTATTACAGTTTATATTTCTTTTACTAATTGTTTACGAACAATTTCTACATACACTTACTAAATTACATTTTTAAGGCGATTTCACCTTTACTTCTAAGGCTAACGATAAGTTAAAATTTTATATCAACAAAAGAACCAACTGCGACACCACACACCACCATCGTCGTCGTCATCACCATCAATGTCATTATCATCTGTGCGAACTGTATTTGAGCGGAGTTCAACATAGGTGTACAGGTCTCTCAAAGATACATGGGGCAAAAATGCTATGCCATCACTACACTGAAGCGATATCGAATCCGAAAACCTTTTAATCTTCCACCGCCTTGTGGCTGAATAAAATTTACATGAACAGAGTTTTCCTGTAACAGAATACAACCCAAGTGGCCCAACTTACGAATCAAAAGAAAGCACCTGCTACGCCTCTTGGCACTTCCACACTGACCCATATCCCCCCCCTGGTGCCATATTGCCCCCCTGGTGCGAGAAAAATGCGGAGATAATGTTGATACGGCAGTCTCACTGATCGTCGTATGGTACAGTGGAAAACAACATACAGACTCCAATGAAATCACTAATTACCAGCTTTAATGAGTCACAAATAACAGTTTGAAATCAACAAGATACTCTCATACAGCAATTCAAGTTAAATTTGACCACAAGCAATAGCAATATCAAATTATAGAGTTCTGCACTAATTATAACACAATAATCACTTTACACTAATCCTCAACAATAACTCGATCCGCACTAAGGAAATCGCCCACCATAACTGACCGACAAAGTCAGCCGCTATTGATTATATAGGTAGCGCAGGCGTTCCAGAATAACTTCCCATCCTTACTGTGGCGTGAGCATAATTTTCGTATTTACAAGTGCTCTCCAGAACAATGTGGAAGGTACTTTCGTGCGGCTTTGACTGAGACGCTACACCTGCTCGACTACCGGGTGGAAGGACGCTCTCCACTCATCGAGAGCGTTCCGCAGTAGTTGTTACAATATGTTACGGGTTACGGCTTTCAAAATCGTCTGAACACTTCTTAGAGATAATCGAATCGGTGACACGTCGGATACAAATAAGCTCTGTTATCGTTCAACCGGCAAATCAGATTCTATGACAGAATATCGGATTCAAAAAATCCACAGATAATTTTGTTGCGCTCGTGCGTAAACCCATAAGCAAATAAATGTAACTAAAACTATTTAAATACTTTTTTTATTAAATAAATAACGAGCAAACTAAATAGATTACAAAGTTGTATTTGACTTAGCGCAAAGCGTACGTAACATTAATTACGGGAAGTGTAAACAAACTTTAAAAGTGTAAATCCCTGTATACCACCCCCTAGTCTCGTTTCCTCGTCCTCTCATTGTGAGAGACCGTGTCTATACCCACTTGCACTCCTCTTCTACATCAATCTAACATGGATCTACGTACGTCTGTTTCTCTCTTCTCTCGCTGACTCATTCCCCTCCCCCTGCTCATTCTTATATCCGCGAGATGTACGCTGATTTTTCTCCGCTGAAAAGCTTAATTTCTAGCGTTTCCAGTTGCGGAAAAGAGCACTCAGCGATAATGAAGAACAATGAAGGCAAGACAAACGGACAGCAACGTTTAAGTACACCATTACGGGCTGGCTGAGATACGGTTGCGGTAACTATCAGCTAACTACTACTCCAGCGTTTTACTTGCTTAAACAGATCACTCAGAACATCGCGAACAACAAACACCGGCCGCACATTTCCAGGTTTTGTATTTCCTCAACAAAAAGGAGACGTAAATATCGCGAACGAACGGTTTACCGTAACTTCTTTTCATCTTCTTCTCTTTCACGTTTCACGACTAACTGACTTGTTACAAGTTAAACTGATCATCATTCTGTTATCATGCCGACAACGAAGCAAAAAAAAAAAAAAATGACTCATGAATGAATTTTTATGGGGATAAGTTGTACATGTACACTGTGAATACCAGGAAGCAAGGTCAGATACTGTACAACTGGATTAAATTGCCACATAATTCCAGAGGGAATCCAACCGTGCAGAACTCTCACCACCAAGTGCTCACCGTATAGACAGTCTAGAAATTTCAGCGAAATTATTGACATATAAATGTGTGTTCAAACAGCAGCACAAGCAAGAAGGGAGCCCCAAAACTTAAGAGCTGGATAATTACAGTTTTAGTGGTGTAGACATGTTTGTATATTTTGGAACAGAACTCAATGAGAAGAACAAAATCTCTCAAGAAATAAGTAGAATAATCGTGGTTGGCAATAGAGCATATTATGCAAATCTTAATCTTCTCACGTCCTAGCTTCTGTTTCGTAAAACCAAAAAGAAAATCTACAAAAACTTGATTAGCCCAGTTGTGACATACGGAGCTGAAGCATGGCCACTCACGGCTGTATCAATAATAAATCCGACGACACTACTTGAAAGGAAAATAGTGAGAATGGAAACATTGAAGGAATAAGAAGAGGCAGACCCAGAAGGCGATGTATATATGAGGTGAAGGAAGACTTTAAGAAGAATGGGTGTGCAGAACTGGAGAGAGAGAGAGAGAGAGAGAGAGAGAGAGAGAGAGAGAGAGAGAGAGAGAGAGAGAGAGAGAGAGAGAGAGAGAGAGAGAGAGAGAGAGAGAGAGAGAGAGAGAGAGAGAGAGAGAGAGAGAGGTGGTGGAGGAAGCCAAGGGTAATCCTGGCCTGTACAGCTCCGGAAGAGGAAGAGGAAGAAGAAATGTGTGTTCAAAAAAAGACCGAATTTTGTTAATGTAATTGCAATTTTATTCAGGCTTCAAAGCGCTCTACTCTGTCGGCAACACTTCTCGCCCAACGTTCTCCATTTTTGGAATGTTTCCTGAAGCGCGTTTTTTCGCAAATGACACGCAGATGTATCGTTTGTACCTCAGTATCATTTATGGTTTGAAAACGACGCCCTTTCAAGGTTGCCTTTAACTTTTGGAAAGAAGAAAAAGTCTACTGGGATCAGGTCCGGTGGGTTGGGCCGGACGGTTGTCTAGTGTTTTGAGAGATATTACAGATATTACACGCAAGAGCTGCTACATTGTTCTGGTGAGACATCCAACTCTGGTTCTCCCACAGCTCTGGTCTCTTCCAACGTCCGCCAAACTTCCATGTATAACAGCTCTTTGTTTACTGTCTGATTACTTGGCACATGTTCATAATACACTAGGCCTTTTCAGTCAACGAAAACCACCAATATCACCTTCGTGTTTGACCGACTTTTTGTGGCTGGGACGATCCATTCCCCCACCTACTGTGACAATTGTGCCTTGGTTTCGACATCACAGCCGTAAACCCAAGTATCATCTCCTGGTACGATATTTTTCAATAAGTTTTCATTGATGGCTCGATCAAGTAGTTCTTGATTGATGTTAACACGGTTCTCTTTCCGATCAACGCTCAACAGACGCGGCACGAATTTTGTGGAGATGCTATGCATGTTAAGCTTTTCTATTAAAACTGCTGATCCCCACTTCCTCAGCAATCTTTTGGACAGAATAATAGCACGAACTGCATCGCTGTTATAATCGTTTGCTGACGTGAAAGGTCGTCCAGGTCTGGGATCTTTACTAGTCGATGTTCTGCCCGTTTTAAAGCGATTGAACCATTCGTAGCCAGTGGTGGATTGTCCATAACGCTAGGGTATGCTGCAGCACCAGGCACCAGGCCCTCATCTGGGGGACGGGGGGAGGAGAAGGGAGTAGTAGTAGTAGTAGTAATAGTAGTAGTAGTAGTAGTAGTAGTAGTAATACTTACGGTACTTGTACGCTATACAGCAGTTGGCAGCCTACATCGCTTCAATGGGGGAAAAACAATGCAATAACAATAAAACAGGTTCAGTTAAATAAATTTTTCTCATCTACAAACAAAACAGGTTCCGTTTTCTCATCTACAATCGTTTACAAGCAGGTATCGACTTTGCGAAATACTGATCCAAGTCATCAACGAATTATCTGTACGGGCCAGACTTCTTCACGCACGCAGACTAGAGAAGTGTGTTTTTACTGCGTCATCGGTCCCATACATACATACATACATACATACATACATCCTCGGCGCTACAGCCCAGTCCGGGCCCTGGCCTCCAAAAGAAATCTTCCCCACTGATCTCTACTCCCGGCCAATGTCCACCAGTTTGCTGCACTCAGCCTCACTGCCTCCTTACCAACCTGGTCCAGCCATCTTGTACGCGGTCTTCCCCTCCTTCTCCTTCCCATCGGCAAATAATTCATAACTCTTTTTGGGATTCTATCCTCCGCCATTCTCTGCACATGACCAGCCCAACGCAATCTGTTAATTTGTATGAGTTGCACGATCGGAAGATCTTTAAACCTTTCGTACAACTCTCGATTATGCAATCGCCTCCAAATGTCGTTTTCCTTCACAGGGCCATAGGTTCTCCTCAGTACCCTCCTCCTCTCAAAAACGGATAGTTTCTGCTCATCTAGTTTTTTTTAGCACCCAGCATTCCGAGCCATACATCAGGACTGGTCTGATCAAGGTCTTCTATAGGGTGGCTCTTGTATCTTTACTTATTAATTTTGACTTAAAATGTTTCACCAGTCCGTAGTAACACTTATTAGCAGATAATATCCGTTTTTCAATATCTCTAGAGGAGTCATTTCCAGAGTCCACATATGACCCGAGATATGAAACACCCTGAACCTTTTCAAATTCATAATCGTTAATGCGCAGGGACAGGGCACGAGTGTTGGCACCTACAACCATATATTTGGTTTTGCTTTGGTTTATAACCAAGCCCATAGCCTTAGCGGACAACTCCAGTTCCTGAAAGGCTTCCTTTAAGCCAGATTCAGACCTACTTATGACGTCAATGTCATCGGCATAGGCCAGAAGCTGTAGCTCCTTGTGAAATATGTGTCCGCTAGTTTGAATTCCTGAATCCCTGATGACCTTTTCTAGAGCTATGTTGAACAACAGACACGCTAAGGCAACTCCTTGTTTCAGTCCATTCAATGTTTTTAAGGAGTTAGATAGATTTGATTATATTCTGATTTGGCACTTAGAATTGGACATAACTACTCCAACCATACGCACCAACTTAGATGGTATATTCAACTCCTTCATAGCTCTATATAGCATTTTCCGGTTGATTGAATCATATGTCGACTGGAAATCCACAAAGAGATGGTGAGTGGCCACTCCATATTCCAACGTTTTTTCCAGGATTTGCCTTAGTGTAAATATTTGGTCTGTTGTTGACCTATTCCTAGTGAATCCACATTGATATTCTTTTATGTTTTCCTCAGCGTAGGGAAGCAGCCTAGAAAATATGATGTTGGACAATACCTTATATGCTGTATTAAGTAGAGAGATGCCCCTATAATTTTTACATATGAGCGGATCACCCTTTTTATGTATTAAACACACCACCCCATTGTTCTACTCATCAGGCATTACCTTCTCCAGCCATATTCGCTCTATGAGATGGGCAAATTCCTTTATGAAATCTCCTCCTGCACTCTTTAATAGTTCCCCTGGTAAACCATCGGAACCTGCTGCCTTGTTATTTTTAAGCTTTTCTAGAGCTTCATACACCTCGTCATAGGATGGCACCAACTCCTCTCTATCATCCTCGAATTCTCCTGCTTCCTCTTCATTCTCAGATGCCTCCATCGAAGCCTCCCCAACTGAGCCTAGCAACTCTTCGAAGTGTTCTGTCCATCTCCTAATTACGCCAGCAGTATCACTCACAAGGCCACCATTATTATCCCTACAGGCATTTGTTCTAGGCTGAAATTCCTGTCTCATATCATTCACCTTCCTGTACATATCTCGGCTCAGCCTTTTACTCTTATATTCCTCTATCTTTTTCATCTGGCTCATCATATACTCCCTCTTTTTTCCTTCTGCGTCATCGGTCCCAGTTATTCAATTCACTAGACCATCTTATAAGAACAGGCTCGTTCATAAACGGACGATCGGGCGTTCACCAATAACCTTAATTTAAAAAAGAAACAGGGAATATAATCAACGGCGGAACCGGGCATAAATCACTCGTACGTGCCGAATAAAGTCTCTCACTCTACAAAAAAACTTCCAACACCGATATCCGACGTAACGGACGGCCCAGCCATTTTCCACGAGGACGTCGACATATATAAAGGCCATAAATAAAGCCGCCTTTGTATCCCCTCACACACCACACCACACCGCAACATATACTTCTGAGTATTGTTGCTAAGTTTTCACCGCGCTATACGAGAGAGAGAGAGAGAGAGAGAGAGAGAGAGAGAGAGAGAGAGAGAGAGAGAGAGAGAGAGAGAGAGAGAGAGAGAGAGAGAGAGAGAGAGAGAGAGAGAGAGCGCGCGTGCGTGTTAAAACGGTTTCTTATAACTTTCGTTTCATCTTTCATAAAACACTATTTTTCCCAACTTGTCGTTTCTGATTGTCTTTAAAGTATGTTTTCATTGTCATATTTTCCCCTAAAACGGGAAAAAATTTATTTATGAGGTTTTATACTTTGTCACCATAGAGAAATAAATAGCTTCATGCTTAGTGTTGCGTTTGTTCACCCTTGTCCAACACAATCGTAAGTATTATCACAATTTTGAAATTAGCTACTTTCAGAACTTTACTAAGTAGACCTGTCGGTAGCAGGGACCTGAGCCACGCGCCGAACACGTACGGATAACTGAAAAACAAACTTTATCAAAGTGTTTTTGTCGATTATTTTGATTTAACAATAATTTCGCCTTAAAAATATGCACACTTTATTATAATCCGATGACCACGACAATGACTGTCAATTGTTTCCTCCTCTACTGTGGCCGTTTTGATACGTTGGGTCAGGGTGTAAATAAATGAAGGCGCTGTTACGAAACGACAGACATTGAGGTCACACTGAACCAGACAGTGTGAGTGAAATCAGACCAGGATTCAGACAACCGAGTAACCATGAATTTCTCAAATGTCTGCACAGTTAAATCGCAATCAAAATCTTCTGATTACGTCATTCGGACTACCTTCCTAAAAGTGTCTTTATAACGAAACTAACAGTTTACGATGCAACAAAGAATCTACGACGTTTAATAAAAAAAAAAAATCACGCAAGTAGCAAGTTTTGAGAAGTTAAGACATAGGAACAGTTTTCCACAAGACTCCCTTAGAAACGGAAATCTGTGCGTACCGTACCGAATTTTTTCAGTCAATTTACACTACGCGCAAGTTATATGCACACGAAACAATACTTTTATAAACTGAAGTGGACGGTTTGGCCTAGGCCTAACGTTTTCAGGTATGGGTAATATGCATTCAGGTTTCAAGTTTTTCATGTATGGGCCCGTTCACGCATGTGCACGCTTACGTCGGGTCTTGTGTACCGACTTTCGACCTCCACATTCAAGATGGTTCTCGTTTCTTATCGACACTATTTTACCCCCTCCTACTGAACTCCGTTTTCCTCAGTTTTACTTACTGAGTTCTCATTATTCTCACCTAAAACGAATATGTTCGAGACGTCACTCACAATCATGCCTCGCCCCACCAAGTGCCCGTTCCATCTTTACAGAGTACGTATTTAGGAAGCGTCGGATAATGCATTCACTGGTGATCTCGCCATCCAAATCACAATGGATCGGTTAACTCATACTGTGAGTATCGGTTCTTTGTACGCAAGAAATATATGTAACACAATAATGATCTGAAATACACTAATAAAGCAGAAATCAAACTGAAGCGATGGACAGTAGTGTGGTAATTTTCGCATTAATAGGTTGGCTAATCTGTACTTTCTGATATTGCGCTATCATGTTCTTATCTCGTTTTTATAACGTCACAGTTAACCGAGCTACGGCTGGCGGCAGACGTCATAACGTTTGCTCGCTTGTTCTGTCATCATTTTTCTTGTTGTCAGACAATCATTGTAGGCCTTAGGCCACAACATATATTGCACTTGCAATACCTTGCTAATTCTTTTTCATGTAGCTTGAGTGCCGCGTACTCGCGCCTCAAGTCTTACGACAATTCATACGATATTCGTCTAGGCCTTAGGCCTTAACGTTTTAATCTGAGTGCCGCACATTTGCGCCTCATCTAACGTGTAGCGTTCTTAACGACTCTGTTAATTCAAAATGGTTCAGACTTAGCCAATCTCAACACTATAATTTAATGTACAACAGAACTCAATAAAGTATTAAATACAGTCCACTAGAGTCATCATTCTTCTTACTAAACAAGCGATGTAAAAGAAAGCTCGACAGTCAAAAGAGAAAGTCAGGAGTTTTATTATAGGACGACACGCGGGAACGGGAAATTCCAGTAACGCGGTAAAATAAATTGGAATCACTTTTTATTTGGATAAAAGGATAGCCATCGGGAAGCTAAAACCATGCCGTTTATCACCCACATGAACACTCACAGGCGCGTCTTAAAGATAACGCCCCGTACCGCCTCCTGATTAACGTATAGACTCGATCAAGTTCGCTATAACCTCTGCAACATCTCATCAGAAAACACCTGCAACATCTGATGCAGAAAAAAGTCACACTTGCCGAGAAACTATCTTAAAGCGGTGGTGGATAGTCTCGCCATGTCAGCTGTTGCTCCGTCTCGCTGAAACACATGCACTTGTTTTACTGAACAACTCTGTAGAGGAACTTTTGAATCATGAAGACGTAATGTCGTGTGTCACAGTAATTGGCCGGCAATGAATATCTTCAAAAAAAAAAGTTATCCCTTTCCTTTCAATATCACAGCACACCGCATTGGTGCTTTTTCACTGTTTATTGATCTCGTGCAAAAACCGTTACCGGAAGTAACCCAGTACCGAAAGTTCTGTTTATTCACATGACCATGCTGTGCTTCATCAGACACGGAAAGGTTTCCCAGGACAGTACACCTGGCTAAAATTTGACTAAAAATCCTCAGTAAAAATAACTCGTGGAGTGTAACCGACGGAATACCTGAAACTTAAACGGATGCAATATCTGAGATCGGATAACAATACGGAAGCTCGAGGTCTGATAACAATATAGTATACTATACAAACTGCAGCGAGACCAAACTAATAACACAGTTCTGTGCAGAATACTATGAGTTCCGCCGGAACGAGTGTTGTGTAGTGCAGGGGTGCCGACCCCCCCCCCCACTATGAACTCCCCCCAACCCCACTATGACACTCCCCCCCAATTTTATAAAAATAACCCTTTTTCTGACAAGACCTTTTCTCTCTTTTACAGTAAAATTTCTTACCTAATCGAGCAAAGGCCGGGGCTTTCTAACTTAAAACTATTACAAAATATTACCTTTTACCGAAACGATATATTGATTGTAGGTAGTTATAAACTAAAAAAAAATATAAGGATTTCTAATAATAAATCACAAATTAATATTTTTAGTAAAACGTGATTTGCTTTACAATGCCAATACTTTATGACTTTATTGAAAAGGTACTTAGTTTTGCAACACAAACGTCTCACTTAAATCTGTTTTTATCGTTAAAATGCTATAAAAATTTCAGTTGTAAGTTCGTATCTCTCTGGATACCTGCCTATGAATCAGACATCACTTCCATGCCGGGCATTGGTTGTGTCGATGAACGGCATTGACTGTAACTAAGTTCGTCTGTTATCCCCAACTAGATTCGGCGGCACAATTATCGTATATGTTCCTCAGCTTCCTTATCGACGTTCGGCATCCTCAGTGCTTGCCATAAGCCGTCACACGGTGACACCTTGAAGTCGATCTGTAGCCTGTTTGAAGCATCGAGTAGAAGACTAGCTCCTTTTTTCCGTGCACACCACGCCTACAGCCCGCTCGAAAAAGTCAACTGGGTAGATTTATTGTGCGTCTGATACTTGTCCGTTATAAGTTTTTTACAGTTTTGTACGACTGGGGAAGATTTTTCGTGCAATAGTAAAAAAAAAAAATCCCCCCAAAATTTTCTAAATGTCGCCAATGGCGACACCCCCCTGTAGGCACCCCTGGTGCAGTGCTGGACTTCACAACAGTCACTCTTTTTATACTACGCCTTTACCGTGAACACACTAACAACGTGTAACCGTGTGCACAACGCACACTAGGCTAGGTCTACGTAAGATTACGTATGCTTCCCGGGCTACACAACTCGCGCACTATTTAGAGCGAACTAGCATCCATTTTATTATTACACAAATTTCGATATAATTTTTCAATAACAGGAAAAACTACAAAAGTCCCTATTACTCTAACATTTCTTTAGCAACATAACAACTGTAGAGCCCACAATCATACAATACACACGTACACTTTAGGAACATTAAGATTAGGGTTACAATTCTTTAACGTCTGATACCCTGCTGGATTTTCACAATTTAAAAATTGTTTGATCCCTTTGCTGGGCCCTAGGGTCATAAAATATTGTTTGATCCCTTTGCTGGGCCCTAGGGTCATAAAATATTGTTTGATCCCTTTGCTGGTCCCTAGGGTCATAAAATATTGTTTGATCCCTTTGCTGGGCCCTAGGGTCATAAAATATTGTTTGATCCCTTTGCTGGGCCCTAGGGTCATAAAATATTGTTTGATCCCTTTGCTGGGCCCTAGGGTCATAAAATATTGTTTGATCCCTTTGCTGGGCCCTAGGGTCATAAAATATTGTTTGATCCCTTTGCTGGGCCCTAGGGTCATAAAATATTTGAGCCCTTTGCTGGGCCCTAGGGTCATAAAATATTGTTTGATCCCTTTGCTGGGCCCTAGGGTCATAAAATATTGTTTGATCCCTTTGCTGGGCCCTAGGGTCATAAAATATTTGATCCCTTTGCTGGGCCCTAGGGTCATAAAATATTGTTTGATCCCTTTGCTGGGCCCTAGGGTCATAAAATATTGTTTGATCCCTTTGCTGGGCCCTAGGGTCATAAAATATTTGATCCCTTTGCTGGGCCCTAGGTCATAAAATATTGTTTGATCCCTTTGCTGGGCCCTAGGGTCATAAAATATTGTTTGATCCCTTTGCTGGGCCCTAGGGTCATAAAATATTTGATCCCTTTGCTGGGCCCTAGGTCATAAAATATTTAAATTTGCAAAACTTTACATTACCTTCAGATTTTAGTTTAAATTCCCTTTAATTTGATGTCACATGAATTTTTGCGATTTCGTCAAAAATTTAACCTACTTTTTGGACGCTTGACGTTTAAAATTTTCACAATTTCAAAAATGAACGCTACATTCAGAGTGTGGTTAAAATTCCTTTTAATTTGATACGCCACAATTTTGACCCCCTCCCACCACCTATTTTTGGAGGGATCGACCTAAAAAACAACAGGGTTCTGTAGGGTAAAAGTATAGACTCGTATGCCATGTTTTACGAAAATCGGATGACGCGTTCGAAATTTATCGTGAGACGTGCGTCAAATAGATTTGCCAGTAGAGAGACAGACAAATGACAGACGGTGGAGCTGAAACTGACAACTCGCGTTGCTCGTTCAATTACTTCATCCCAGTGTTGCCAACTTCAACCGTGGACTTGAAATACATGACTGCCCCAACGTACCATATTAAATGAAAAAAAAATAAATAAAAGAAAACAGAAATAAATGGAACGAACATTTGCAAAGGATGGAAGAAAAGAGATTAACTTTAACAGCAGGAACATATAAAGCAAAAGGAAAAAGATGAACCGTAACGGGCAACAATGCCTAAAACGAGAAGTAGATATGATGATGATGGTGATTCAATCGTTGCCTTCCAATTATTAACTTTATTCTCATTTATATCAGAAGCACATAATATGAAAAAATTACGAGCCCCACGACAAACAAGTAGGCTGTCTGAATGAAAGCGTTAGTTTGTCAATTCGTTTTTATGATCAGATACAATTTAGTTTATATTAACCACTTAATGTTTCATTCATATTTTAAACAGCGCCATTATATTTATGTCTTCTTTTGATCCAATACAATTAAGTAGTCGAGATCTGAATGATCACCTGTGGTCGTTGGAATCTGAATCCAGTGATCGCTACCAAAGCAGTCACTCACCTAGGGAGAAATATCGTAAAACATCTAACGAAGAAATCTCCACATCCAGAAAACCGAAATAAAGGAAAGAATAAATTCCGGTTGAGAAAAAACTTTGAAGACAGAAAACCTTCTATGTTCAGCATGAAAGTACAGATGGAAGACCAATCAAGCTATCGTACTCGAGTAAGGCTGTTTGGGTAATACTACTGTCTAACAACTAAATTTCATTTTAAAAAAAAAACATGCTTTACACCAGCGATACAAACACAACTGTCTCGCCTCGCCATGCAACTAACGTAAAAGAATACTGTTCTACTTTTATACGCAGAGTCGATTAAAAAGTTTTACGAGTTCGCTGGTGTGCAACTAAGGTAAACGCTGCGCGAAACACAACAGTGGGAGCGCGCCTCAATAGACCCGTTCACGGCACATGTGGTGCGCTCTGTTTTGTACTTTTAGTTATTTAAAATACAGCGGTGCGACGGTGGGAACAAAGTTAACGAAATATTCAAATAACGTTTCTCCTCCACGCTCTGCGCGTGCGATATTTAAATACCTTCACCCTGCGCCGCGCTTCACTTCAATACAAAGTAACTGCTTTCCCGCTTTTCAACGCGTATCTTAAACATTATTTTTAATTTCTTTTTAACAGACTCTCTCCTAGTGGCTAATGGCTACTGGGAGGGTTATACATTTTTTTGTACATTCTATTAAAAGTTAAAAGAGTTTCCAACCAGTGAATACAATACAAAAAAAAAACCAACTCGTTATGAACTTTATTTACTATTAAAATACTGTTGCTGGTGTTTTATTTTCTATGCTGAAGAAAAATATGTTAATACTGAAGAACGCGGCCCAATCCATTAAAGTAAAAGCACTAACTTAAAGCAAGTCACTAACCTCCACCCAGTTCCAGTTCAACGTGCTTTCTACAGACTGAATGAGTGTTGCTGAATGTACGTCTACAAAATGCGTCTAGTGTCCGTTTGTTTACAGGCTCGCCAATCATCTGTAGTAATGACGTTTTTGGTCTTATTTTATCACTAATCGCAGCAAAGCCATTCATTTGCTGTTTCAATATTACGGTTCAACTGGTAAAATAACACCTGTTTTAACTTATGGAAGTGAAACTTGGACGATGGCGGGAAATGATGAACGAAGAATACAAACAAGTGAAATGAAAGTGTGTACCGGGCTGTTTGGCCGCGGGTCCAGGGTTTTCAAACAAACCAAACGTTTCGACAGCACCACTGGCTGCCATCGTCAGTGGAATTCGAGTCTACCTGAACGCGGGTTGTTAACGTCAGGCCCACAGTACTGTGGTAAAGGCTGAAGACGTAAAGGCGGGACATCTTCAGCCTTTACCACAGAACCGCGGGCCTGACGTTAACAACCTGCGTTCAGGTAGACTCGAATTCCACTGATAATGGCAGCCAGTGGTGCTGTCGAAACGTTTGGTTTGTTTGAAAACCATGGACCACGGCCAAACAGCCCGGTACATACTTTTAATACTACTGACACCGGCCGGGAAGCCTTAGAACTATATTAAAGGAAATGAAGTTCTTGAGGAAAACCAAAGGCTGCACCCTTAGAGATCAAATACGAAATTAAGATATAAGAACTGAGCTAAATGTATATTCTTATGGCCAGCAGAATAAGGGAAGGACAAATAAAATGGAGGCAGCATATCGAGAGAATGGAAGACGTGATATAGGTAGATCAAGGAAGAGATGGCTTCAGTGAAGGCGGAACAGGCTGTAAGCCTATACCTTAACGTGCAGAAGACGAAGAAGAAGACTGGTAAAATTACCAGTTATACTTTGAAGAACACAGACTTCAAGGCGGTAATAACTAGATACGAAATTGTCAAAATCATAAACAGCGTACAGACAAAATACCAATAGGCACTAATGAAATGCGTCCAGATTAGGCCTACTTACAGAGGAGAATACAAAGGTTTCAAACTTCAAACTATCGGATGTAACAACTAGATTTTCGTAAATATCATCTCACAGATTTGAGAGTCCTGTACAACAAACACTCAATAACAGTATATCACTCTACTAGATAAAGTGATTTAGACAAAATCACACCTTCATTTGACCACATTTGCACGACAGGTTCGTCCTACCTCCCACCATTCAGAATTTCAAAGTTGACTCGTCCGTGTGTAAACTGGTTTTGGGTCGTTTTCGATATAGCCCTGCAAAATATTCATCAGTGTTCATCTACATGAAACTGACTATACAGTACAACAACCGGCACACTCCTCCATGCGTTATTGTCACTCTACACTCCACCTGACAATACGGCCAAGTAAGTGATATTTTACACGATGTATAGCATACAAATTCGTAAGCTCAGTTCTGCTCAGTACTTGGTTAGAAAAATCGAAATAACCATTTGCTATTGTTATATTCTTTACCTATGCCTGAGCAAAGGAGTAAATCCACCAAATTCTGTGCTGACCAGCTCGATACGTCATATGCTACGTCCACACTTGTGCGCTTTCAATTTGCAATTCTGCTTTCAACAACGAGTAGTTCTCAGACCGTAAGTACTGAACGCATTCCACAAAGTGTCTACACCTGTGCGTCACAGTTGTCAATTTTTCTCCAGTGTAAACGTGAATACGGACGTGACTGATACTGCTACGTTAGCAGGTATAAGTGCTGCATTTTTAGTGCTGAAAAGAGTTAGAAAAAGGCGTGAAAAATATTAACGTTCGATATGGTTGAAAGATTATTTAAGAACGCGGAATTTCGGAATTATGAGAGGCCTGGATGAAAAGGTTCTGTTTAAGAACTTTACGCGAATGTCTAGAACGAATGTTTACATCCTTTTACAAATGGTGAAGCCTAAGATCGCAAATAAAAATACTCGCATTACAGAAGCAAAATACCAGCTGAAGTGAAATTACCAATAACACTTAGGTGTTTGGCTACCGGTGATTCATTTCATCAATGCTTCCCGGCGTTCTTTCACAGTCAGTTCATACTTCGTAGCCAAAACAGCGTAAGCATAATTTATTTTCATTAATTCTGTTTGTATAATTTTTTCCGTGATGTCCCATAAGGCACAATGTGACCTATAATCTTCAATAAAGGGCAACGTTTGGTCTGCCAACATGGTAAACAATAAACACAGTCACCGTAATCACGAAAACAGAACAAAACCTTTCTGTAAAACTATGAAGTTGCACGGAATGTTAAAAGAAGATCCACTGGTGGTGGAAGCACGTGCGTTACTGAATCCGTCACTAAAAACGGTGACCTTCAACTGATTTTGAGGCATGCTTTGTGCATGCGTTACGTTCGTTACAGGAAGGTCTCAAATGCACGAAAAGCGCACTAATCAGGGGCGGATTTACGCACAGGCAGACTAGGCACTTGCCTGGGGCGGCAAATTTTGGGGAGCGGCAAAATTTGAGTTAAGAAATGATATTTTTAGATTCAATCAAATTTATAAGTATAAAAGCCAGTTCAATTAAGCACACACAAATATAAAAATTATCTCCACTTAATTTTTAACTATCACGCAGTTATCTTTTTTCACCCAAAAGTAATACGGGCGAATGTTTATATTTTCAACCGTTGAAATATTTGGCGTTGATCATCAGAGAGATTTTAGATGTTGGCAATCCAGATCAAATTGAGAAATGTAGATCTGTCAATGTAATACCGAATTGTAGGTTGGTTCCAGAAACCGAGGCAACCTAATATTTAAGGAATCGAGACATTCTAGTGATACCGACAATAACTGTGATAGCAGTGAAGGTGAAGATACTGTTCACACAGTTCAGCCAGAGAGGTCCGTTGTGGAGGAACCTTCATTTTTGAAGAACGAAGTGCCAGTTCACGTCAAAAATCATGATGAAATGTCATCAAATCAGGTAGGGAAGGTCTTAGATTCTGATCCTATTAATTGGCAAATGAACGAGAGCACACGCGATTATGTAGCAAAGTTTGGATTTAAACAGAACACTAGTGCGGACTGTAAAACCAAAGAGGGAATATAATGATGCCCCCCCAACAGAGATTTGTGGGAGGGGCAAATTTGTACTGCCTACGGGCGACAAAATGTTAAATCCGCCCCTGGCACTAATGTGGAGATAGCTATAGAATTTCTATGCTGTACTGTTACAGACTGGAAGAGTTACATGCGTGAAGGTTGCGCCAGATCTCTGCTCAGTAATCTCGTAGTCGTAGGGTGGCCGGGGAAAATGTTGAAGTAGATGAGTCGTGCTTCTCCCGTAGGAAATTCCAAGTCGGCCGTGTGTATCCACTGCAGTGGGCGTTTGGCGGTTTTCTGCCGGGAAGATAAAGAATGTTTTCAGAGCCGCTGAAATTCTCCTTAAAACAATCAGTGGTAGTGTTGAACTAACCGTACCATGTGTATCATCAACAGACGTTTTGTGTATTGGAGGGATGTCACTTGGAATAATGAATAATCTTCCGACTGTAGACAGTCTATAGAGTATAGATAGTACAATGAAAGATGAACAAACTGCCGAAGTTAACGAATGCTGGGTTACATCGAAACAGACCCCTGGTTTTCTGCGCATATGCTCTTAGCTTTCAATACTACTATAATATCTTAACGTGAAGAGCTTACAAGCCACAATCGTACATCGTTCTTACTTTTTGTTTTTTAGGTAACGTAAAGGGAACGGAGACGTCACACAAGTTCCGTCGCGTCTGAATAGTCGACCCGTCGCGTCGATCAGACGTCTCAGGTGTACTGAATAGTCGACCCGTCGCGTCGATCAGACGTCTCAGGTGTACTGAATAGTCGACCCGTCGCGTCGATCAGACGTCTCAGGTGTACTGAATAGTCGACCCGTCGATCAGACGTCTCAGGTGTACTAATGCTGATCCACGTCGACAAATTTTCGTCTACTTCAACAAATCTATTCAGGATTTTATGCTGAATACACCACCGGGTCAGACTGCTGTTTCACGCTACGTTTTGCAGTTTCTTCCCATGGTACTGTTTTAAGCACGAATAAATAGTTAAGAGGGTAGTATACCGGTACTCTAAAAAATATCGTATTATGCTCGTATTATAGGCATAATTTTTGTTTTCTTATTAACCGAGTTCTTTGAAAACTAAGTAGGTCTAAAAACAATGTTAGTCGCACATACTAATGTACTCCCTCTAAAAAAAGGGGGGAAGGTGTGAAAAATAGTACGATAAAAACATAATTTATTTTTAAAAATCATTAAGGCGCAGTTTCGATTGAGCGACCGTCACAAGCGGTTTCGAGATTGACAAGGGCCTAGCGGATCGAGTTTATCGAGGATGTGCAACCCGCAGCTGTCCACGGTGGCGAGAACGACACCGTCTCTTTATCACCTGACACTAGCGCTGTTTTGTCTTGCCGTGGTGTCAATTTGGTCGAACTGTAAACTATTCTATGTTGTAATTACTTAGGTTCACGAAAATTTTATGTGCTGGTGGAAACAATATGAAAAGCTAGGCTGGACTGCAAATAAATGTGATGCAATAATTTGCACAATAATGGAAAAAAGTAGGCCTACTACTAATAATGCCACGTTAACTAATGGAAGTGAACGAATTAAAGATGAGTAGCTATAATAAACACTTTGTTTATTTATCATTGATTTTATAGTTCACTGAAGTTGTAATTTTCGGTGAGAAGCAGAATCGATTCCTAACTAATTTCGATTTGTATCAATAGCATTAAAATGTTATTAAATAGGCCTACAGTGCTTACCTCGAATTGGTGTGGTGGATGAAGTCTTTTCGGTAACTGTTTAGATACTGGGGGCTTACCTCTAACTGCCACAAAATTTACAGCTATCACAATACCCACGATAATTTGGAATGCTACGATTAAATTAAATATTATTATTACCCTATTTATATTGTTAAAAAACACGAGAGACAACACACAGCCGACGGTAATCTTTAGAAGTCATGTTTAATCCTTTCTATTTCTTCTCTTTTGCATCTTTAGTTTCCTCGATAATACACTTATACTGTATATAACTTAACCAAAAAGGCCTTTCTTTCTCTCTCATTAACTCTAAAAGCTTGCACTCAACACTGAGCCTTCATTTTCAATAACAATGTCTTCGGTAAAAACAATTCACTGCGACATGGATTGTTCCAACAGCAGACACACACTGCTAGGAATAGCAAAACTGACGTGTGTTAGGCGCCGCACTGAGTGGAGGGGCGGCGACATGTCAGAACATGTTCACGAGCGTGTGGTAACGGTCACTTCGGCTATTGAGTAGAAGCAGAATACGCAATTCGCGGAGTGAGTAAATTGAAATGCTCACTTCGCGAACTGGGTATTTTGATTTACGCAGTGGCCGAAATTAAAGTTTACTTCGGGTAGTGCGCAAATGGAAATACGCACTCCGCAGAGTGGGTATTTTATTTCGCCCATTGCCCGAAATAAATGCTCATCCGCGGATTGCGTAAAACAAGATTCGCACTTCGCGCAGTGTGTAAAAATTTCGTGCAATGCCCGAATTCGGCAATTGCGAATAACATATACACCACTACTACCCAATCATGAGAAAGAGAGAGAGAGAGAGAGAGAGAGAGAGAGAGAGAGAGAGAGAGAGAGAGAGACGTGACTTTATGAAAGTGATGTACAGTGAAACTTCTCCTAACGGACACCTCTGAATAGCGGACGCTTCTATATAACGGACAGGTTTTAATTTCCTGGCAGAAGTTATAGGAAAATAACGGACAAGTTGCTTCTCAATAGCGGACGTTCTTAACAACGGACACGGACACTGAAAACTAGGCCCCAGCGCCAATTCAAAACTTCCGAATAACGGACAGTATGAACAGTATCACAGTGAACATTTGAGACAAGAGAGTGTACGGTCGCTTGTTTTGTTTGAGTTGCTAGATGCTTGTTTACCAGTAACGGGTTAACTACCTGCCCGTATCCTACCTACCCAATGTGTTGCGATTTTACAGTTATGTACACAGTTCCGCTATTCAGAGGTGTCCGTTAGGTTTTGTAAAGTGCACGTGTGCAGTGTACGTGTTTAACTATACGCGTGAACATCTACATCTCGTTTACTGTAGCGCAGAAACGCAAACGATTAACTTTACAAGAAAAAGTGGAAATAACTAAAGTGTATGAAAACGAGAAACTTAGTGTTAGAGACATGGCCGCACGGTTTTCTGTTGGAAAACGCAGATTAGTGATATTTTAAGAAACAAGGAAATAATCGTTAAATCGTGGACTGAAAATAAAAACCTGGCTGGCAAACGCTCGTTTCCTAAAACGTCGGGCCTAAAAGTTGACAATTTAACTTTTGAATGGTTTTGTCGTGTCCGTAGTAACAATACACCTCTGAGTAGACCTCTTATACGTGAGAAAGCACTCCAAACTGCTACAGAATTAGGGATTCACGACTTCAAAGCATCTGGAGACTGGCTCGACAAGTTTAGAATGAGACACAACATCTCTTTCAAAAACGTGTGTGGTGAATCGGGTTCAGCTGACGAAAACGTAGTGTCTGAGTGGAAAAAAAAATTACCTGAAATTTGAGGGGGTTATGAAGAAAAAAATATTTTTAACTGTGACGAGACTGGTCTGTTTTTCAGAGCTCTTCCCACTAAAACAATGACTTTAAAAAGTGAAAAGTACAGGGGGAAAATTTCTTAAGAAAGACTGACCGTCATGCTATGCGTCAACATGATATGCGAATTTGAAAAACCTGTTATTATAGGCAAGGCTGCTAAACCTAGGAGTTTTAAGGGGATTGATGTGAGTAAACTGAATGTGGTGTGGTGTGAAAATAACCAGACCTGGATGACAAGGTAAATAATGACTGAATGGTTGCTGGCATTTGATCGAAGAATGGAAAGGCAAAACAGAAAAGTAGTTTTCTTTTTAGATAATGCTACATCACATTCTAATGTTGTACTAAATAACGTTAAAACTAATTTTTTTGCCGCCAAACACGACTTCAGTTTGCCAAGCCTTGGATCAGGGCATTATTCGTAATTTTAAAGTTTACTACAGCCAATACGTATCGAGACATATTTTGTCGCGAATGGACAACTATAAATCTGCAGATGAACTGGCAAAATGTATCAGTGTTTTGGACGCGATTCTGTGGATATCTTCAGCCTTGAAGCAAGTGTCCTCCGCTACAGTGAGTAACTGTTTTAAGAAGTCAGCAATTGTTTGTAAGAATTACGGTACTTCAGTGATCGGTGACAGTGTCAAGGAACTTGAGCCTAAAGAACATGAACTTAATGATTTATTAAAGACCTTTGGTGGATCTGAGGATTATGTCACTATTGATGATGTCACAGAAAATGTGTCAACTGACATCAGCGAACTCATAGAAGATCTTCAGGAAATGCCAGAGTGTGAAGACAAGGATGAGAGCGGACAACGGGACGACGACGATACCGAAGCGTATTACCCTCCATTGACAAGTAAACAAGCAGCTGAAGAGGTGGAAAAGACAAAACATTTTTTTTTTTAATAAAAAAGATACAGTGGGACTTAATTTAATATGTGAACTTCAAACACATACCGAAAAGACACTTGTACAGAATCTGACAGTTCAGACGAAAGTATCTGATTATTTCAAAACGTGTATTCCAAAATAGTAAATGTAGGGCCTATAGATTTTTTTACTTCTATAGTATAAAAATGTATAGTAAGATAAATTTTGACTTACATGTGTGTTACAGTATGAGCAATGTATAGATTTCATTAATAAACCATTTGAATACATAAAAACACTTTGTTGCACAAATCTAGTTTTTACAGCTTCCTAACCTTGTTTCTGAATAGCGGACACTTCTCAACAACAGACAATTTTACGTTCCCCATCGGTGTCCGTTATAAAGAAGTTTCACTGTATTTAGTTAGTTATTTGGTGACGATGGCTAAATACAGGGACGGGCGTTGTACTGTATACGTTTGTATTTCAAACAGCGCGAGTTTATCTTCCATTTGAAGCATCCCGCGCGCTATATGTACCTTACATTATCGACACAATGTGTATGCAGGACAAACACATACATCAGCCAAAGCCAATCCAGTAATCTGATGGACCCAATTCCAGCGCGTTTGTATCGCAGTGATTGACTGGCTGACTGGTTCCGGCCGCTGATTGATATCGCCGTTCCATGGCGACAATTCCCGTCGTCATAATTGATTTACACGTGTATCGAGGAGTATCAGTCCCGTAACCCGACACAGTGTTGTATTTAGCGTTACATATTACCGCTGGTCATGGAGACGCATGGAACAACTCAACCGAAACGGTGCTCATGCTCACTACGTAAGCATCCTTTATGATTCATCAAATTACGTATATCGTGATAATGAAATCGCTTTTCACAGCGTTCTCTAACTTCCAGTAGATATCGAGAGAAATCTGGTGGCGTCGAGTTGAGTTATTTGAGTCACGGGTGGCCTGCCGTGGATCAGTAGCAACAAGCACCTCGGGCTTCATCTGGAGCACCTATACACAGGACCCGTCGGCGCAACTCCATAGATTATGGCTCGTAGTTTTGAATCCGACGATGACTCCCCGGTTCGATAAGCTCACAGTCCATACTAATGAATACCTTCGCTTGTCCCATGTCGGGATACCTAGCGGCCTCTCGTAGAAAGTCATTCCAACCGGGGAGTGGATGTTAGTCGCTAAAGTCTAAAGTCACCCGCCTTTCCTCGCGTGAACGTGCAAGAAGACTGGGTGTCCGCTCACTGGATGAGCGTAGATAGGTTGGGCGCACAGATTCTGTGCCCGGGCGCTCGTGTTACCACCAACCCCCTAATCGCCGGGCTCTGCAAGCATCGTAATAGGCCGGGTGCCTTGGAAACTACTTCATTTGTTAAATCCAGTGGAGTGATCCACCAATCGAAGGCAGCTTAAACCTCCCTCCCCAACTAGTTACAAAATCAAATAACTAAAAATTCTATTTACTTCAAGAGTCCTAATTCAGACTCTAAACACTGCTCGCGCCTTGCTACTCCTAGTCTACCGTTCATTCAGTTGGCAAGTTGAGATCTTACCGTTGCGAGTCAAGAAACTGAACTATAACTTACAATTACAACGTACAATTCAAAATGACTTACCATAACTGTCCGGGACGGTAGTGGTTCATGTCAGTTACGATTTGTTGCAATAAAGCGATACTGTAGTCACATTGCCGTCATATAAACTGCAGCAAATACGATTCGGGGGCAATCCTCGACTGGTTCCGCGCAGTACGTACTTCCTAATTTGGGTTTGTGCTTACCGTCTGCGGTAAATATAAATTCCCCTAAAGGTTCTGAAGCAGAGACGTTCTTGGTTTTATCTGTTGTTAAGGGGTGTGTGACGTAGGTTTTCTGACAAAATTACGATTTTCTGTTTTCCTTTTCCAAAATTATTCTGTGGTTCATTCTGAACATGTTGATATTTAACACATTGAAATTGGAATGAGTTTTGATTATAAAATTAATTGTTTTAATTGACACTGCACTTCCGCGTGGCCTGTCTGTGCAGTGCCCTTGGGGCCATGCTTAGATCATCAACATTCCTTAACCTTGATGGTGTTGACTCCTGGTACAAATATAAACGTTCACTAATACTACACAAAAAATCATTCCTAAAAACTCTCTCTCTCAGCAGCCGCCATGAATAAAATAAAACCAGTATTCACGATCCTGTCAAATCGAGTGTTGTTGCGCAAGTGTCTTCATAGGAAGATACAATATACTAATGAATCTTTCAACAATGTAGTCTAGTCATGTATTCCAAAACATGTTTTTGTATGTATAGACACATTAAAAATAGGTGCTTGGGATGCAGTGGTAACTTGTAAATCTGGTTACTTAGGAACAATCAAAGTACTACAGGATCTTACTGGTGATGACGGTCTAAATTGTGTTGTTGGACTAAAAGTGCTCGACAATCAATGGCTCCGAACATACACAAAGTGAAGAATTAGTGAACAAGGCAAGAATGGTTCAAAGAAACAGCAAAAGGAAGATAATGAAAAAGAGGATTATGGGTCCGGAATTTATGGATTTGTCTAAAGTAAATGGTGACTGAACTTTAATGTCGTTTTTCTCAGAATTAACTTTTTCCATATTTAGATACACGTTTCTCCAAAACCGTTCAAGACAGAGACTTGAGTCTCCGTTCACATTTATGTTACGCTACTCTGAATAATGTTAACCACCTTTTTTACAGAGTCTGAAGAAAGCACAATAAAAATATTATTACGAAAAAGTTCTATTAAAAATTGTGTTTTTTACAAGGACTGTTTAAAAAATCATAAATAACAAATCATTGACTGTTTAATCAATGTGTATTCGTCACAATTAGTTAAGCTGTGGTCTTCATTAAAGGTAAAGGTCTGTTAGCTGTGAAAATGTAAATTTGTTACCTCAAATGGTGTCTGAGAAAATGGTACCTGAAAAGTCAAAATTTAACATTGTTTTAAATGGGACGTCAGACTTCCCTTACAGTGAGGAAGGAACGTTTCTGTTTAGGTACGACCGGAAATATACAACTTTCGTTTCTATACAATAACCACCAAAAACCCACTGACGATGCACGATCCGGCCAACATAATGATCCCGCCACGACAAAGAAAACTCTTATCTATTTCAATTGTTTGACCAGGACCCTATATATCATTGTCCGGCTCCATAAAATTTTTCGTTATAAATCGTATTTAATTAAGTATTTCGTTGCAATCTTATGTAAACACTGTATTGAAAACAGACGTTAAAAATGAAAAAAAAAAAAAATGGCGTTCATTTGTCAGTTGTAATGGGTGCGAAATGATGATAAGTGTTTAAGGCTGTGGTTTAATAACGTTGGTGACTGCTAATATTACTGATGGTGAGCAATATATTTCAGTACTTACGAAAGAGAACTGTATGAAACGCAACCTGGCTAAAAAGTGTTTAAATAAAACTTGCGATCGTTTCAGTGTCTGGTGTCGATTTAATTTCGCTACAATACGTAAATATCGCAACACTTAATCCCATCAGAATAAGAAGAAATGCTGAATTGCAAAAATATCAACTTTAAGATGGACATGGATTTTACAAAGGGTGTCAGAAGACAAAGTTCCAAAAAAGGTTTTCACCTCTGGCCAAGGAAGAGGTGTTTGGCCAACTTAGGTGGACGGAATAAGGGATAAAGAAGACTGTTGGGAAATAAAGAAGAGTAGAGGCATGCTGTCGAGGGACCAGGGCCCTGCACGGGCTACAGCTCACAAATGGCACTTAACCAAAAAAATTATTAGTGACATTTATAGTTCTGTAAAAACTGATAGTGACGAAGAATAATATGCCGTGGTAATATGTACGTTTCTCATTGAAGGAATGAGTAAAATACCTTAATTTGGAGAAATGGGGGACGTCGAGTTATCTTTCTCTGGTTTCAAAAAATTCTACCGCACTGAAGATCGTTATCCACGTTACAGTCGTTGAAAGTGTAAGGTTTCAGAGAAAAGCATTGGAAAGAATACTGTTAGGAAAAAGTACTCCTAGGTTTTGTAGTGTTGTATTATTCACACTGGACGAGAAACAAGGTTGGAAAACAAAAATACAAGCAGTCGTTTTGCTTTATCAGAATGTACTATTGTTCAGCTTTCAATGTGAACGCCCTGTATTACTGGGTTAACACAAACCTTTTTCTAAGCCACACGATCACGCTTCGACTCTACTGTGCGTGCCGACCTTTATATACCAGAAGAGGAAAGCGGTAGGTCGTTCTTGCGGTCAAATCACAATTATACATTACGAAAACTCGTTTCCTAATACTTGAAAACTCGTTTCAAAATTGAAGTAGGGAAGGAAAAAAGGAAAGATAAAAACACAGCAGCGAATATTTACACTAAGAAAATTACTCATACAAGCGCAAGAAACAGTAGTATGTTTATAAACGACCCTTTCTTGCGTTATATAGTTTTTTATCGTCTGATATCAAGGGTTTTTTAATGTGACGTATACGTAACACTATATTAAAAAGTGCACGCCACTTAATGCTGGCGCTACTGCGCATCTCAAGTGACCTCTTGAAGAATCTAGAACAAACTTAAACGCGGCATTGCCTGAGGGGGGTGGAGAATGTTCTGGGGTGTCCGACAGGATTCCCGTTACAATATGTTTTCCATTCACAGACTACAACTGATAATTTTTTTCTTGAGTCTTTTATTGTATCGACAAACGGTTACATGGATTAATGATTTTAAATACGTAATTGAAAATTTACAGACGCACTCACAATGGAATACAGAATATTCTGTACTACCGACTGTCAGTCAGGCAGAGTAGCTGGCAGCCTGAGACGTACTGCATCCAAGAAGGGTAGTCTGATCCACGTGTTATTGGAAGTACACGTTTCCAACTGGACTGACAACGTTAACTTGCTTTTATGACGCTACCCGAAGATTAAAGCTGGAACTTTTAGCCAGCGTTATCCTCACTGCTCTGTTAAAACCCACTACTATTACGTGAACTGCAAATTAAAAATAGGTTATTGAAGCGGGTTAGTAAACGTAAGGAAGCTTAGTAAACGTATGGAGCATCACTACTGATTTAAGGACCCCGGTTTCAATTTCAGGGCGCCGAGCACAAAATCAAAGTTTTTCAATATGCAAGTGGACTCGACCTGTGGAAATGAGCAACTGGGATAATATCGCAGGTAAACTGTGCGGCTGAAGCGCAGTGCCGTCCTTGTATGGTGAACGTCTCACACAAGGGTGGCTAACCTACCTGAACTCCTAAGCTACTTCAGTGCTACAAAAAGAGCCATTATTATTATTATTATATCTACATTAAATGGAATCCTGTGGGATAAGCAAGTTACAGCAGAAACTAAAACCAAAATATTTAAAACATTGTTAGAAATATCATGACTTACGGTTCAGAAGTTTGGACTACTAATAAACACACAAGAACAAAATTAATGACAGCAGAGATGGACTTTTGGAGACGTTTGGCAAGAGTACCCAGACGTGAGAAAATTACAAATGAAGTCACTAAGCATAGAATGGATGTGAAAAATTCAATTGTTGATTTTATCCAAAGAAAACAATTACAATGGTATGGACACATGAAAAGAATGGCACAGGAAATATTGCCAAGGAGAGTTACGGAATGGACCCCACCAGGAAGAAGGAAAAGAGGAAGACCACCTATCACCTGGATAGAAGAAATTCAGACAATACTGAAGGAACGAGAAATTGAAGAAGATCTTTGGATGGACAAGCAGCAATGGAAGATGAGAATTCATTCACTTCTGTAATCTGTGGTTCCGGAAAATGTGTAAACATTGTACAGCCGGGATAACAACAACAGTAGTAATAATAATAATAATAATTATTATTATTATTATTATTATCATCATCATTATTATTATTATTATTATCAAGTCAGATGTGAGTCCTAGGGCTTAAAAACAATAGCCATAGCCCGAAATAATATGTCAAACAGTTCCAGGGTTGTTGGTGTGCTAGAGAGGGAAGGGAAGAGTTTTTTTTAGTGGAATGGGTATAATACCCAAGCCCAAAGACGCCGGAAGTGTGCATCCTTCCGGGCATTTGTACAGCAAATGTTTCAATCTGCCCTCGTAAAAAAAAATTATTATTATTTGGAGTGGAACAGATCTCGCACGAAAATATCATCGGACTAATGCTGCAGAGCGAACACTACTGGAATCAGGTAGCGGCCTACAGGTACTAAGCCGAAAGAAGGAAGCAGAAAACACACTCGCTAGGGCCGCTGACAGAATAGTACAAATCGGGGGTAACGTGGACCCGCTAAAAGTTTAAAATAGAAGAACGTCCACAGGACGAAGACCACCTTGAAGTACAAGGGTCAGTTGAAAAGTTCGCGAAGCGGCGTATATAGACGTACATTTCGCGTGAACACCTGTTAATTTCCAGATAAAACTGTCAATTTACTCACTCTTTACCAGCTGTTTGAAATTTTCCTGTCCCGTGTGTTTTTAAAATGCACAAAATAAAAACATCGTGTTGTGATGAATTCTCTGTTAAAACGTTTTAGCGCCAACGGAAAATCAAAACGAAATTGTAAATGTGTTAGGAGATGCTACGCCTTTAGAAACGACGGTAAGTGAGGCACACTCGAGTTTAAACGTGGTCGTACAAGCACTGAAGACGATCCCAGCAGTGGACGTCCAAACAGTGCAACAAGAAATGGCATTATTGAAAAATTACGGTGTTGAAAGACCACAGATTGAGGAGTGGATGACGTTGCTGAAATCACAGGCATCTCATATGAGGGTGTGCATCATACATTAACTCAAGAACGTGGTGTGAAAACGCGTAGTGCACGATGGCTGCCGCATCTGGAGTTATTGCATTTTTTGGGTATCCAGTGCGATCACGTTTTCAATGCTCGTATGACCAAGTTTAAACTCAAGTGACTACTTACAAACCGTTGGTTTTGAAGTCGTAGCATCTCCTTACACATTTACAATTTCGTTTTGAATTTACGTTGGGGCTAAATAAATTTTACAAATAGAATTATCACTGTTGCACACCACTATAGAAAAATCAATATCCGATCTGACGATGAGCTGAGAAGCTTGAAAGCGCTAATCGGAATAATTTTTCTATAGTGGTGTGCAACAGTGATAATTCTGTTTGTGATTATAACCACTAACACAACTTTCTTGATTAAACTTCAAATAATTTTTAACAAAGAATCACACCACGATGTTTGATTTTGTCCGTTTTTCAAAACACGCAAACACGTCAATTTTAAACAGCTTTTAAACAATGAATAATTTGATAGATAGATTTGGAAATTAACAGGAGTTCACATAAAATTCAAATCTTGCAGCACAAGGAAAATTTTTGTTTTACCGCTAAGGTACAGATGTCGTTCCGCGAACTTTTCAACTGACCCTCGTACTGCAAAAGCAGTAGCCTACAGTCCCTCTCGAAAAAAAAAATCAATGGCGGTTGCAGAGGCAATAGAGCTCATTATGCGACCTGGCAAGTGGCAAGTGGTTTGGATATTGAGACCAGGGGAAGGTAGACTGCGAGGCTGATCACGAACGTTGCCGAAGAGACGTAACGCGGTCAGGGGGAAGTTAATTACTATCTCACCTTTAATGCTCATCTTTACAGGATGGGAAAAGTGCTGAGTTCAGCCTGGCAGCATGGTGACTCGCCTGTGGACGACTCTTACAGCACTTTCTAAGAGTGTAACAAGTGGCTGGTACAGAGTCGAAATCTTGTAACTGAGATGAGCAAAATAATCCTGGAAAACGTCGTGGGACTGACGCTTTCCGATGAGAACCACTGGGATTGTGTTGCCGTCTGAGAAGAAGAGAGCACAAGATTTAATATAGCCTGAACTCACAAGGAGTGTGGAAAATGAGTGGGTATCCCATGGTTTTAAAAGAGGCACCACCTCGGAATAATGTGAGGAGCGTTTCCGAGGTGCAGTTATGTCTAACGTGTGAGGGAAATTTTTACGTCTCGGCTAGAGGCCGAAACACCAGGGCCGGGCGACCAGCCCCTTGACGGTGCATGATCCATATTTCTCCTTTCAAATATATTAGCAAAATAAATAAGTTTCCTTGGATACAGAGCCAACGGAACAGGTGCAATGGGAACAATTGTACAAGAAGACACAGTACAAGATAAACTCCAATAAGTAGATCTCGAATACTCGAATAAGACGCTGATGGGAGTACTCGACATTTACTGAATTAGGAACTCCACTTGGCTTTGGAAAGAGGGTTGTAGAAAAACAAGTAGGTAGACTGGCTGTACAAACAAATAGGTACGAAAGTAAAAGGCAAGAGAAGGAAAAATTGTAAATTATTAAACTTTCCTTTCCGCGCACGCGCACACAGACACACGCTCTCACTTTTTTCATAAGTATACCCATAAACATGCAATAAGCTCAGAAGTGCTTACAGCCAACAAACACCATAACATTTGAAAACAAGTAATCAGAGAGCATAATTCACTGTACAGACAGCGCCAGTGGTTGCCGTATCGTTCGATAAAGCATAAATTTCTCTGGTTTGTTTTCTGTTTCGGGCAAATAGAGTGGAGAGCGGTGTTAATATATAGATGGCTGCGGGAGAGAGCCGTGTGTCATCCGCTGGCGAGAAAATGGAAATTCCAATGTTGATTTACTGCTACATGTGGCGGTAATAGTCCCTCTTACCGGCAGCCGTATATTATGCGAAAACATCGTTAAAAAACGCCTTTGAAAAACAGGATGCGTCGAAAATTTTGTTTTCGAAAAACTGCGTAAATTACTTCGATCGTTTTCTGGTTGAGTCCTTCTTTGAGCGTGAAATCTGATTGCAACAGCTTTTAGCGGGAAACAATCTATTTATTCTTGTAGTCCACTGTTTTAATTTCTTTGCTCGGATTAATTTTTAGTTTTGCCCATCGTCATCTAATCAAAAAGAATTAAGTCAAATATGGTCGCAAGCAGATCACTCCAACGCTTCTTCCGACGTTCCACGAGTTTCCGTCCTATCGGCTTATAATTCAATAGTCGTTTGGGGATAGGGCAGTCGTCATCCATTCGGTCAAGATGATTCAACCATTTTAGCCGATATTGGACAGTTCTGTCGAGTACACTCATAACATTCAGTTCCTGCCCTATAGCTGCTATTCTTTTGCGATCTTGATGAGTAGGCCTATATCCTGTCACGTGCCTAAGAAATCTCATTTTGACCGCTAGAATATTACTGGCCTGGGATTTCGTTAAAATTCAAATCTCAGACCCATAGAGAAGTATGGGGAGGGCCACCAGCTTGTAGAACATCATGCGTGCTTGTTTACTCGTTGATTTTAGAACTCTCCTGACACATATGATTGAACTTGTGTAGCTTATTATTTACCACGTCGTTTTTGTAATCGAAGACACATTATAGCCCAGACATTCAAAATTGCTTACCTGCTCCATAACAGTGTCATCTACAATAAATTTTGCTCGTCTAGGATCAGCAGCATGAAAAGCTATCGCATTGGTCTTCAATATGGGGCTCTTTAATCCGACATCCTTGCCGATTCGATCCAATCAGGCATCAGCAAGCCGCTTTCCGAGTTCGACAGGTTAGTCGGGTCGTCAGGAAACCACAGCGTGCCAACTGCACAGTTACCAATCATACAATGCTCCGGAAGGTTTATTTACCAATTGTGTAATGGCATCGTCTGTATATAAGATCAGACCCACATTAGGAGTTGTGCTCGGTCTGCCTGTCTCAATTACGATTATGTAGACTTTGTATGGCTCTAACGAGGTCTTGTGGAATTCATTTCTTTTACTGTTCACAGCCTCCCCCTATTCACTCTATCAAATGATTTATTTTTGCAAGGTTTATACATATTTTCGACACGTGAGCAACACGTTGAGGGATACTCATTTAAAACATTAGACGAACCCTATGACGACGCGTTATTGCCGACTAAGGTCGGCTATAAATAAACACTGCTACGCACTGCCATGTACGATGGGGGCTTAGGTCTCTAATGGTTACGTAAAAAATACTCCCAAATAAAACAATGGAATCGCGCTGCATGCACTGTGGTGTTGGATCAGTAAAAGTTAAGGGAGTAAACGAGGCGCAGACTTCTGTACCTGTTAAAAAAGGAAGAAATTGCTGATGTCCCAGTTGACGGGGTCAAAGAAAATCAACATCGCATCGCAAACGGACAATGACGCGGGCCCATGGATTATCAAGGGTTGAGAACAAAATATAAACAGATTATCGAAGAATATGTTCAGAGACTCAAATGAAAACATATGGCTTACAGAGATAAAGAATGAACATCTCCAAACAGGACGAAAAGATGTCCGAATACCGTTTCGAAAAAGGAACATGAAGGAAGTAATAAGTTACCGATATCTACTGAATCACCACTACTTGGACAGGTAAATGTGAAAACCGGTATACTGTACAAAAGACAGTACCAACAGTTAAACAAGGTGTATGTATTATGATGACAATGTCGATGATGATAATTATTATTATTATTATTATTAATGGTATTTCGACACTTTTCATGTAGGCATATGCAATAAGTTCATCACAGCCTTGTAATTATTATTAGTCATGTCTTATGATAATTTTTCACAATGTAGCAAAAAAATTTGTTTTCAGTGAATGTAACATCCTAAGCATTTTAGTATTCACATTAGTTCAATATTATAAGTAAATTACAGTTTCTTCGTTAGAATTGTAAATAAATTGATAAATCAATTTCATTGTGTGCTTAATTTGGCACTTCGTGGAAAGCACACCACCGCCACGACACCATTTATTCCGAATTCTCTTATCAAACGCTGAATTTATTTTAGTTTCACTAAATTCCGGGAAAGCCTATAACAATTATAATTCACTTGGAATCTGTTTATTGGTATAACAATATTGACAATCGTACTGATCTGTTTGTTGTAATTTATACTATAGGCCTACTTATTTACTTTTATCCGTTTCCGTGACTGATCAGAATTCAATATCATTGTGATGTAATTAAATTGAAGCACTAAAACAACCTGTTGTTTAAAGTGCGTAAGATTTTAAGAGTATACCTTGCTTATAATAATAATATTGTTACGACGGTCTACTAGGTACAGTGGAAACAAAATAAGTACAAGACACCAATTAAATCACTAATCACCAGCTTTAATTTTCACAGTTAAACAGTTCGTAATTAACAACACAGTCTCCTATAACAAATCAAATAAAAATTGTTCACACGCAATAAAATGTCCTCTAAAATTAAACACAATTGTATTACAATTACCGTCCGATTATAAAACACAACAACACTTAACTAATAACCACTTGAACGCCCACAGTAATATCGCCCGATAATAACTCTCGAACCGAACTGTAAATATATCGCAGCTGTACTGAAAACTAAGGCCGCTGGCTACATGTATTTATATCCCCGCTCACAAACCAGAAGCTTCCAAACTGCGTCTTATCTCTCGTGTGAACTACGTAATTAACTGCGGCCTTGACACAGTCCGTGCGGCTGGCGCCTTCGAGAAATCTCTCGAAAATGCGTCGCCAAGCACGTACGCCACACGCGTTACATCGAGATTCTTCTGGCACATTCGACAAACACGTAGATTGTTCTGTGATGTCGTAACAATATCATCATCATCTGCAAGGATTAAATCAAGGATAGTTTGTTCCGGTCTCAAACAGGCAAAGTTTAGAGCTGGTCACTCCAGCGCTTCTTCGGACGTTCCACACCTCTCCGTCCCTTCGGCTTAGAGTTCCACAGTGGTTTGGGGATGCGGCAGTCATCAATTCGGCAAAGATGTCAGCACCAATTCAGCCGATACTGGGCAATGCTGTCGAGTATACTCATAATAGCCAGTTCCTGCCGTATATCTGTGTTTCTTCTATGATCATGGAGAGTATGCCCTCCCACAATCTCATTTCAGCCGCTTGGATACGACTGGTTAAAGTCCAATTCTCAGACCCATAACGAAGGGTCTTCTCACCTTGTAGAATTTCAGACGTGTTTCTTTGATTGCTGACTTACAGAGCTCCCGCACATAAGGTTGAACTTATACAACTTGTTCACAACCTCGTTGTTTGCATTATATGACACACTGTAGCCCAGGTATTCAAATTTCTAACTTGTTCCAAGACAGTACCATAACAACGTTTGCCCGTACGGGATCAGTTCCATGAAAAGCCATCGCCTTGGTCTTACGTGTGGATATTTGTAGTCCAGAGTGTTTGCAGATTCAATTGTCCATCTGTAATCATGATGTTTAATTCATAATATTGTACTCTTCATAGGCCAATGTTTCGCAATTCCTCCGGATTTTCCATCTTTCAAAGTTTTAATTGTTATACGAATTATCGCACTTAATCGAGTGAAATAGAAAATGAGTTCGTATAGAAAACAAAACAATAGTAAATTCTTATAAATCAAAACGATTCCTTTTATTCTCCTTACGCCCTGTTGCTTCTAGAGTCAATAATTTGATTGTTACATAATCAAAACCCAGAAGCGTAAGAGTATCTTTCTATCTATTTGCAACACAGCCTTATAAATAAACACAACGTAGGTTACGATCATTATTCTAGAAAATATAATTCCCAGTATAATGTGAAATATATAAACATATGTATAATATTACACTAATATAAATAAAACAGATTTAGATGATTGACTAAATTAATGTTGAGACCATCCTCTTTATAAAACAATGTATAAATAAAAATAAAACAAATTTAAATTATCGTTTGAATTAATGGGAATATTGCAAAAACTAAATGTAGTTGTTCATTGATGAGGGTTTTCTTTTGTATTTCACCTTTTTTAATTACTGTTAGGGTAATTCGGGGATAGATGGACCACGTTTTTTCGTTTGTTAATATTTACCAAACCACAATTAATTTTAAACTTATAATTGCACAAATCATTATAAAATAACTTATTCATCAATATGATATTTCATTGAAACTGTAACTACAAAACAAACTACGTAGCAAATAATTTTTTATAATGTGGAGTGGTCCATCTCACCCGGAAATGTCTGGATGAGATGGACCACACTTTTGGGTGAGATGGACCACATGGAAAAATGTTGAAAAACAACTCATTTAAATCGAAAAAACCTTTTATTTATAATTCAGATTAATCTTGTCCCATTTTTTCCTTCTTACCACAATAATCCCATTTGTCATTAAATCGAGTGCACCCCTCGCGCATCCAACGTTCACACTTTAAACGCCTAATCCAGTCATCCTTTTTGGTTGTTTCAGTGTAGTTTTCTCCACATCCGACACATTCATTCTCGTCCCAATCTGCACAAGAATCTTCGTCATCCATAACCAGTTCGTCAAGCCGTGGAACATCCCACAAGGTGCTGTCAGATGAGAATGACTCGCCTTTTTCTCACAGTTTTCTTCTTTTTTAATCGTTTATTTTTTGCCTCCTTAGCATTTCCTTCTTTTTTCTTCTGTAGACCTTCTACTTTCTCTTTTTCTTTTTCAACTTTTTCTTTTTTAATAGCTAGGTTCTCTAGTGAATTTAACACAGTGGCAATAGTTGAAGACTTTCTTTTAAGCTTCTTAATATTTTTTAAATCAGACACAGGTGCTATCTCATTTACCATTTTGCTTGGAGTCAACTAGTCGTGTGTCGACGTACTTGGCATTTCACGAACAAGCTTTTTTTCCATAGGCTTAACCTGGTCGTGTGTCGATGTACTTGGCACCTGAAGGTCAAATTGTGTAGGCCTATCTACCATGACAGACGCATTTGTCTGAACTGAAATTGGTGTTGAAGTGTTGGGTTTGTTAGTAGTTTGCTGTTGGCTTGGTCCAGGTAGGTCTACGACTACTTCAGTCACTTCAATGTCTGATACCAAATAAGCATGGTCTGGTATTGCATCACGATTGAATGGAATTATACCTGTTGCTTTGAACCCATTTACACCATTTCCAACATTTGCTGATTTGCTCCAAGCAACATTAAAAAGGTTAGAAAATTGAAGCCTATTTATCTCCCTCGAGGGATGAGTTCTAATGAAACTATTGGAAGCCTGATAGAAATATGCTTTCAAAGATTTGAAAAATGACCGGTCCAGAGGCTGCAGCCAATGTATGAGGCGGTAAACTGAAGAGAATTATATCATTTTCTTCAGCAAATTCTAGCATCTCTACACTGATTGTATGTGAAGTATGACCATCCAGTAATAGAAGAACCTTGCCAAAAGGTTTTCTAGGCGTAAAATGGTTTTTGAGCCAATCAAAAAAGAGTTCGTAGTTGATGTACGCAGGTTTTTGGGTCATTCGAATGTCAGTCCCAGGTGGCATTCCATCAGAAAATTCTGCTTTTTTATTTTTACCTTTGTAAATGCAAAATGGGGGAAGAAACGTCCCCTCGCCATTGCAGCAAGCCAGACAAGAAATAGTTTCCCTTTTTTCACCAGAGGTTATTGAAGTTACATTTTTCGAAACTTTAATAGCCACCACCTCCCCAGGTTTATTATTTAGTTGTAGACCTGTTTCATCCATGTTGTAGATGCTACCAGACTTGTCAATAAGATCATTTTCAATAAGGACTTTTTCCAGCAAATCAAAATACTCACTGACAGTTTTTCTGTCCATGCCTTGTGCTCAGGCAACCGACACGCCTTCGGATTTTCTAATGGAAAGATTTGGATGTCGAGCAAAGAATGCAGTCAACCAGTCATATCCTGACATTTTGTTTTCTTTATTAAATTTGTGCGGAATTTTCATTCTTTCCGCTAGTTCGTAGGCCATGGACCTAACGGAGTCCCTACATGGGGTGAAGCCTACAGATTGTAATTTTTTAATATGTGTGACTAATTTATTCTCAACTTCCACACCCAAAATAGACGTTGGACCTAAAGGCCCCTTTTCAAAACTTTGTTTTTTAATCGCCTTTTCAAAGTTGTCTTCGGGATACTAAATGCTTTCGCAGCTTCGTTAACTCCCATGGTGTTTTCCTTTATAGCATTAGCAGCTTTAATTAAATTTTCTTGGGACCATTCCCCTCGCCTTGTTCCCTCTTTTCTTTTATATAGTGTTGGCATTTTCTGGAAAAGAATACACCCCATTAGTGCATTTAATTTATTAAAGACGTTATTTATCTATATTCATGATTTAATCATGAATAAAGATATAATTAACTTATTATTCCAGTTAGTTTAAATAATGGTCCATCTATCCCGAGTAACCATGGTCCATCTCACCCAAAAGTACGGGAGATATGGACCACCCCTTCTACGCATGCCGGTTGCTTGCGACCGCGCCATTATAGGTTGTATTAGAAGCTACATATTGTATTACTCAAACATACCACTTTCACCCGTTTATCTTACATTTAAACCTTAATAACTTTATACTAATGTTATACTGAAAAAATTTTTCAACTTACTGGAACAAACGATGTCGATTTGTGTCTAAAATATTCAGTTTTTCACAACAAAAACAAGACTGCATACACAGCGTGACGTTTGCTACTACAACTGCGCTACAGTGGCGGAACTGGGAACTACACAACTGGTCCGTCTCACCCGGTGGTCCATCTCTCCCGGACTTACCCTATCTCTAAAAAAAATTAGAATTTTGCTTTTACCGTTTCAGTGTAATAATTTTACATTGTCCATGTCTAATATGTGATTTTATATTATACAATATTAGATATTGTATTATAGGAAATATTGTATTAATAGGAAAACCTGTATTACATTTTTTATTAATTACTGATTTATTGTGTTCAATCAGGGTTATTTTTAGGAACAGCCCGCTTGACTGAGGTAGATCTATACCCAGTGTTTATTTAGGAACAGCCCGCTTGACTGAGGTAGAACTATACCGAGTGTTTATTTAGGAACAGCCCGCTTGACTGAGGTAGAACTATACCGAGTGTTTATTTAGGAACAGCCCGCTTGACTGAGGTAGAACTATACCCAGTGTTTATTTAGGAACAGCCCGCTTGACTGAGGGAGAACTATACCGAGTGTTTAGGAACAGCCCGCTTGACTGAGGTAGAACTATACCCAGTGTTTATTTAGGAACAGCCCGCTTGACTGAGGTAGAACTATACCGAGTGTTTAGGAACAGCCCGCTTGACTGAGGTAGAACTATACCGAGTGTTTATTTAGGAACAGCCCGCTTGACTGAGGTAGAACTATACCGAGTGTTTAGGAACAGCCCGCTTGACTGAGGTAGAACTATACCGAGTGTTTATTTAGGACAGCCCGCTTGACTGAGGTAGAACTATACCGAGTGTTTATGAACAGCCCGCTTGACTGAGGTAGACCTATACCGAGTGTTTAGGAACAGCCCGCTTGACTGAGGTAGAACTATACCGAGTGTTTATTTAGGAACATCCCGCTTGACTGAGGTAGAACTATACCGAGTGTTTATTTAGAAACAGCCCGCTTGACTGAGGTAGAACTATACCGAGTGTTTGGGAACAGCCCGCTTGACTGAGGTAGAACTATACCGAGTGTTTATTTAGGAACAGCCCGCTTGACTGAGGTAGAACTATACCGAGTGTTTATTTAGGAACAGCCCGCTTGATTGAGGTAGAACTATACCGAGTGTTTAGGAACAGCCCGCTTGACTGAGGGAGAACTATACCGAGTGTTTAGGAACAGCCCGCTTGACTGATGGAGAACTATACCGAGTGTTTAGGAACAGCCCGCTTGACTGAGGCAGAACTATACCGAGTGTTTAGGAACAGACCGCTTGACTGAGGCAGAACTATACCGAGTGTTTAGGAACAGCCCGCTTGACTGAGGTAGAACTATACCGAGTGTTTAGGAACAGCCCGCTTGACTGAGGCAGAACTACACCGAGTGTTTATTTATTAAATTTAAGTATTAACAAAATGTTCTAGCAAGTGCCGGGCGACCATTCGATCATGTAATTTATTTAAATTCTCGCTTACTGAAATACCATAGTGTTGACATGTTATTTGAATAAAGTAAAATAATTTTTAACGCAATTATTTTTAAAATTCTGATCCAGCAACACGTCATACGAGAACAACAGTTGTTCAATTAGGCAGACTTAATGAGGAACTAAATTCAGAATAACGGTGCCACGTGATTTTGAAAATACCAAAATGCAGATTACGTGTTTTCAAAATTAACAGTAACGGATTATGGATCCAGTCTAATGCGCATATACCATGTATTTTAAAACAATTTAAAGTGGGGATTCTCGTCAAATAACGCAAGAGTCAAGAACTGACGTACATACGGAACTGATGTCTGCCACTTTAGTTTTCCGTGCGATTTCCTTCTTGCTGATAAGCTTGGACACAAAACAAATTAGTTGTTTTATTAATCCCTTCCTTTAGCTCGCTATCTTGGCTATCCAATATCTTTATGTTTATCTTTATCCATTATCTATCTTCGCTATCCCTTATCTTCCAGTTTATTCCTCGGTATCGTAACTGATTTACGCGTTCAATTCTTACTCAGTTAATCTGAACGATAATTTAGTGCTTCTCTCTGTCTACTATCCCTAATTTCTCTTCTGTTCGATAATTTAAAATCTGCTCTTAGTCAGAGTCTTACGTGAAGATTGTTCACTACGTCTTATTTTCCAGCCATTATCTCTACAGTCTCTGAAAATACGCAAGTTTGAAATCGATACCTAAAGGTTTTAGATTTCTATAACATCCTTTCGTTCGGAGCACATTCTTGTATTATGTTATCCATAAAATCTGAAGAAAAGGGAGGCGGGTTAATTACTTACTCTTCCTCGTCCTTGATCCGTCCCTCGTTTTGAATTCTGTTGAAGTCACTTACACATTAAAATTACACGATTAATATTTATTTTATCTGACTTTAATCGCCCCCACCAGTTTCCTGTGTATTTCTGTCCTTATTTATGTCGCATACATTTACGTGCAGTACGTGTGCGTTTATACGTGCTGTACACGTAATGTTTTTCGAAAACAGAACACGAGTCAACACGCACGTCATATGTTAACTGTCCCAAGAATTCCGTGAAAAAATAAACTAACGACTAAACAGTCATCTACAGCTAACTCATGAGCACGTGAATAAGGTCAAACGTAAACGTCCCACGTTAACTGCACACGTGACGATATGGACACTATACAAGAGGCCGTAAGCAAAAGCGTTCCGTAATATACATACTGTCTGGCCGTGATTTGAAGATCGAGCAGTGGGTAAGGTGGGAGAAGCAGGCCGGGCACTACGGTTGGCTAAGTGGGGGTGTTGTAATCTCTAAGCTGAGAACATTAACTCGTCTCACTAGTCCCTCACCCCTCCCGGCAATTAGCGCGTCTCTTGATCTCTTAATGCGTTCACGCATTCCTCGCGTGGCTTCCACTAGAGAAATTTGTTTGCGCTCTTCGAGAACACTTCGTTGTTATCGTTATTAAATTTATTATTTACTTCGTTGTTATCGTTGTTCAATTTATTATTACTTCGTTGTTATCGTTATTAAATTTATTATTTACTTCGTTGTCAGCGAATTTTAAACAGTGAACTGTTATTTTTGTGCGTTTTCAAAACATGGAACAACAAAAACTTACGTCAACACCTACTACTAGCTTCAGAACTTCCGAAAACAAACCGGAAGGTAATTCGCAGTAGGGAGCGCACCGTTGTCAGCAACATAATAGAAACATGTGTACAGGAGGCTAGTTCAAGAACTCTGCTGGCACCTATTACTTGCCCCAACAAGAGAGCAGCCCTTTATACGAGAAATGGGATAGCAACTATTGGACGAGTTAGGAAAGAAAGGAAAGATTCTCCGAGAGGGGATCTAAAGTCACCACAGAAACCACGAACAAGGGTGCGTGTTGTGATTAACAACTTTGACAGAAGTGTAATTCGCCAAACAATAGAGCACTTTTATTTACACAATTAAAAATTGTGCCTTCCGTCAGGAAACTGCTGGCTACACTGAAAGAGAGAATTAATTTCCCATACGGCAAAACAAAGCTTAGACAACTATTACACGATATGGGGTTTAAGCGGAAACGGTCCTGCAGTAAAAGAAAAGTGGTAGTAGAGCGCAATGACATCATTGATTGGCGGTGCAGTTATCTGATGAAAATGAAGAGGTATCGAGAAGAACAGCAACAGATTTTCTTCCTCGATGAAACTTGGGCAGACTCAAATGTAACGTTCCGGAAATGCTGGCAAGGGCCAGGTGTAACGGGTGTCGCCGAAAACATTAGTGGAACCAGTAGATTTATTATTGTCCACATTGGTTCCAAAGATGGTTTTTTGCCTGGAGCGGAATTGATTTTTAAGGCTGGGAATACTAAGGGAGACTACCACGGCCAAATGAATTCTGAAAATTTTTCAAAATGGGTGAAAGAGAAAGTGATTCCTGGTCTTCCTCCTCAAAGTGTTGCAATTATGGACAACGCGCCGTACCACTGTGTAGAACACAACAAGCCGCCCGTAAGATCGTCGACTAAAACGCAGATGATTACGTGGTTACATCAGAATGGAATTGTAGCCGATGAAACCTTCAGCAAAACTACGCTGTACGAGCTAATAAAAGCGAAGAAACGGCCGGAAAAGGTTTTCAAAATAGATATGGAGTTCGAGGCCCACGGTCACACTGTCGTGCGTCTTCCACCGTACAACTGCGACCTCAACCCGATGGAACTAGCTTGGGCGAAGTTGAAGCGACACATCCGCTCCAAAAATGTTACAGGAGAGTTGACCGTGAAGAAACTGAAGGAGCTAATTGATGAAGGTAGGCTGAACAAAATCATATTACTATGTACGTTAGAAGCAAATATAGTAGAACTTGTTCATAACGAACGCGTAAATTTCTTCCTTGTACAGTAACCGATATTCGTTTTCCCCGCGAAATACGGAAAATTTTCCCATAAAGAGATAGGCTTCATATTGGCCAAAAAAAAAATTAAAAAAAAAGATGTATGAATTACAGAATTTAATTTCAAAAAATAATGTAACTAACCAAATACATAAACTACAAAATTTAATCATGTAAATTAACATTTATGTTTAGTAGGATATACACTAAAATAATTAAGTTACCTGTAATTCACTACAGTTCACTGTAGTGCACAGAAGCTTGAGTAAATTTAAATCTAATGTTATAATTCAAATGCCGATAAACACTGTTCCTACTACTAACTAACTAACTACTACTACTAACTGTTTCTTAGACACTGTTGAATTAGAAGTATCGCTTCCTAAAGCCTGAGTTAATCGTACTTTTTCATAAATCGTTAAGATTTAACGTTTGATGCCTGATATTTTATGAATTTTAAAGACAGTAGACTCCACACTAACAGACAGACGGAAGATTCAAACTAAATGTAAATGAAAGTAACAGTGTAAAAATAAACTTAATAAGGTCTAAGAATACAGTACCTATTCTTAGGCCTACGCGACAAAACAACAAAAGATACACAGGTAACGAGTAGCAATCATTTAAGAAATGGATAATTCCAACAAATACGACATGTCAATCATTCCATGTCAAATGTGTGGTTTTACAATAGAACGTACATTATAGTATACTGTATGTACATTACAAAAGATTTTGCTTATTTCTGGAGTAGGCCTACATTCGTAGAAGGATAATTAGTGTAGGCTAAAAGAGTACTTTCATTGAAGGATAATTAGTGTAGGCTAAAAGAGTACTTTCATTATCAGTTTGTATAAGAAAACGTACCGTATCTGAAATAAATTGGTCGACAGAACCAAAGATGAATCTATAAAACAAAAGCAAGATAATTATTAAATTATCTAACTGGAATGTAGAATGTTATACGAAGACAGTCTGGCGACAGGAAGTCAGATAACACACAAACACGGCACACAGATTAGCGTAGGCAAACCAAACGGCTAGTACACGTATTTTACCCAACATCGCTTACAAGCGGCCGCGTGGTGGGGGAGAGCTGCTTCAATCATCCGGTCGCGGGCAGACAGTATGTCCCAACACACACACACACACACACCAAACTTTTGGCGTACAAAAAAAATGTGACCGACTGACTCGCGTTGCTTGGCAACGGAAGTAAACAAGATTGAAGAGTCGTGGGCGTGCTACCCACAAGTAGGTTGCTAAGGAAAACCAGCCAGCAGTTGGCGTAATCATTTATTCTATTTCAGTTCCGCAAAAATTCTACCTTCGACGTTCTCCATTATTAAACATGAAAGGATCGGAAAATAAATATTTACTATCCCACACAAAGATTACATGACAGTTATAATAAGTATTGGAAGGAAACTATGGGAAGAATGAGGACAGTTAAGGCCCACTACCGCGACGCAAGATACAATATAACCGGTTAATGCAATATTACGTTAATAGAAATATCGAGCAGGCATAACGCTGGAGAAGAAATTTTACATTCAATGTAACATCCCACTTCATTTTAACAAATTCCAAGTCAACCCCGAATTCCACTTTTCCGTCTCAAATATAGATACGAATTTTTATATTCCCACGCGTTGTTTAAAGGTTCATTTTTTGCGCATAATACTGAATATAAAAAATCGAGTCACCAGTGTAACGTCTAACCTAATTTTAGAATACCCCTACCATACTTAGTTAAAGTATACTCCTAGGGCATGCTGGATTTTTCTAGTATATTTCTTTTACAATATAAAAATGAATCTTTTGCCAAAGACTTATTTTTTAAAATCGATAGATTAACTTATACAATCCTCATCCTACGCAGATGTTCCCGCAACAAGCGACGTAAAGAAAAATATTCACATAACGTTCTCACAAACTGAAAATCAGATATTGTTTTGTTTTATACAGAACTAATATTACTTTACATTGTTAAGTTGTTAAATTGTAACTTTTGAAGATTAGTAGGCCTGAGTATATGGCGCATGTCTACTAATCTACAGGTTCCAGCTTCCATTCCCTGACAGCACCGTAAACCAAGGCGCGTTACACTTTGCGTTTGCACCTCTGTGGTTAAAACGGGTCGGTTTGACAGGACGATCAAAATAACCGTCACACTACTTTTACTAACTTTGGAACGATTTGAGCTTTGAATTTGTTAAGTTTTCTTGTTGCCACTCAGGACAAAGCTAGTGAAACTCCGTTCTTATGTATCGCAGCAGTCGAATGCTCCGTTCGTTCTGCAGTCGATCGTCAGCATTTAAATTTGTTTACCACAAATTTTCCGCTGACTGATTTTAATGGAACTGTTGCTGAAACGATTGACTGTCATAACTTTAGTGTTAGACTCATTGATTTAAGAACTAGCATTTCTAATGCAACTGTTGAACTTCATTATAATTCTGTTGGTTCTTGATTTAATAACTGGCATTTCTAATGCAATTGTTGAACTTTACTATAATTCTGTTGGTTGTTTATTAAAGAACTGGCATTTCTAATGCAATTGTTGAACTTTACTATAATTCTGTTGGTTCTTCTGCGTGTGCGGCGAGACAAAAGTGAAGCAGACACATAGTTAGGGCCACGACATAACTTCTGGGAAAAACGATCAACTACTAATTGGAAGCGAATGAGTCGACGTGACAACAGATTCGAATATTATACAATATAACGTTTATTGTTTCCATTAAGTCAGCAAGTAAAGGAACACGCCTAAAATTCTACAAGGTGATGGCTCTTCCCACACTTCTTTATGGGTCTGAGAATTGGATTTTAACGAAAGGCCTGGCCAGTCGCATCCAAGCGGCTGAAATGAGATTTCTCAGGCACGTGGCAGGGTATACTCTCCATGATCACAGAAGAAACACAGATATACGGCAGGAACTGAATATTATGAGTATACTCGACAGGATTGCCCAGTATCGGCTGAATTGGTGCAAACATCTTTGCCGAATGGACGACTGCCGCATCCCCAAACAACTATGGAACTATAAGCCGAGGGGACGGAGAGGTGTGAGACGTCCGAGGAAGCACTGGAGTGAGTAGCTGTAATATTTGCCTGTTTGAGACCGGTACAAACCATTCTTGGTTTAAACTTTGAGTGTGATGATGATGAACTTGGCACTAACGAAACACGACAGACGTGACACAGATGACAACAGCAAAATAAAACAAGGTACAATGGTGATAGGATATCTGATTTCTGACCTTGGGACTGGGAAATGAACCCACAACAAATCGAAGAAAATGATTTTCTCTAATACTTTAGAAAGCATATACTCAACAATGGCTCTGAAACTTGGGAGCTAAATCAAATAACCTCCCGAAGCCTCCAAGCATTGGAGGGGCACTTATGGTGGGGTGTCAAAAGCCTTTAGTAGAGAAAAGGATATTAGAGACATCAATATGAAGCGTCTCGTATGGTGTTGCCGCGTGGTACGATGCCGTGCGGTCGGTCGCTAGGAAGTGATGAGACGTAGAAAACAACTTCACAACTACGAGTATAAGACAACTAGACGGGACGACAGAAATGCGGGATATGACGGTCGGACTAGACGGCACGACAGAAATGCGAGATATGACGGTCGGACTAGACGGGACGACAGAAATGCGAGATATGACGGTCGGACTAGACGGGACGACAGAAATGCGAGATATGACGGTCGGACTAGACGGGACGACAGAAATGCGAGATATGACGGTCCGACTAGACGTATTCAACTAAATCTCTCTTTTACTAAAACGTGTCGGCCTTTCAAAAATCCTACTTCGCATTATAAAATAAAGTGTATATTAATTTTTAAACTCATGAAGGTCAAATAATAAACTACATTCAATCAATGTTAGTGTTTTTTTGTACTGAAACATGAACAAGTCCGTTAAGATTTAATTACGTACCGGTACTACTAATTACGTCCTGGTGATTCGGGATTGTCTGCAGAAGAATAAAACTTACATTAATCTGTTTATTTATTCGCCAGTACCTTGTCTCGCATTAATTTTTCCCTTTTTCTCTGAAATCCTTACCACTGCGTTTCTCACGTTTTTCTCGGTCTTCCTCTCTTCTTTTTTATTCGTACGTTAGCTTCCGACATTCTCTCCACCTGTTGTCATTCATTCTCTGTAGATGACTCCACAAAGTTATGTAGTTGGTCCGTTATTTGTACGCCAATGTTGGCTGTACTCCCAAATCTTTGACGTGTTCACTTCTAACTCTGCCTTTTTTACTTCCATGTTCCATAAGGAAATGGAAGTATGGTGGTCATGGCGAAAAAAACCGTGTTCAAGATAACGGCAGATTCTGATTGTACTACCCTCAAAACATGAAAAAAAGTCATTTTTCGAAAAGTGTGTGTGTCTGTTGTGTGTATAATTTTTTCTATGGCAAACGATAACAGCCGCAAATTCAAACAGAATCAAATAATCTTTTGCATACAGCCCTGAATTGTAGAGTACTCAAGGCCTATTGTTTTTGGTGAAGATCGGTTAAGGGAAAGGGGTAGTTTACCTGCAACGTTTTACGTTTTAACAAGAGTAAATTGCTTAATTTTGATAAATAAGTATCCTGAAAAGAAGGTTATAATAATCCATTGTAGAAAGTTAGATGAAATATCTATAAATGAAAAGGGTAGTTGAAGGGGGAGGGGGTAAATTTTTAATAAATTAAAATGGTAGTTGATGATGGAGGAAGTAAATTTTATATGTTTTATATGTGTAATACGTTAATGACAACAAAGAAGTAGTTTATATGGAAACATTTCATTTCACTTTAACAAAATTCTATATTTTTCATAATTTAAATCACGTAATGAGTGAAAATATATCGTTCCTGGCAGGCAAGCATATCTCAATTATGTAATGTTTACGTTTCCATTTTATTATTATGATCACCACAATAAAAAGGCAGGCAAGACACACACCGCGCGCGTGCGCACACAGACACACACAATTCGCGTTATTTCTGGCCTCACTCATGTTTTTTATATGTGTACTACGTTATCGGCAACAGAGAAGTAGTTTGTTGTTAAAATTCCTTTCCGGGCTGTTTGGCCGTACTCCAATGTTTTCTGCAAACCAGACATTTCGGCAGTGCTATTGACTGTCATGATCAGTGAAAATCTAGTGGGCTAACGTGAGGCGGTACACATTAGTGACCAGAGTACTGTGGTTAAGGCTGAAGCAAGAAGTAGAAAGAAGTAGTTCCTATGGAAATATTTCATTTCGAAAATGATTTTAAATATAAATCTTATAACATGGAAGTCATGTATGGTTCTCCATACCGATATTCGTTATTCCTTTTACACGTCTCAAATATTTAATTTCTAGAGCTTGAATTCAGCTTACCTGGTTCTTGGTCACGGCTCACAACTGGGTTACCATATTTCACGGACGAAACCGGACTTTCGTTTCAAGTTATTCATGAGTTTTTAAAAGTCAACTGCAGTTAATTCAAAATTACTGTCAAATATCTACAACGTCATTATATTTTTAGAATACGATACAGTGGCCAGTTATCTCTGGTGATACGCGATGGTCGACACTTTTGAATTCCTTGATGTTGGGTTACGCAAGCGTCGATTGGTTCGTTTCCATCCTTCTGTGTGTAGGCTACTGTGTACACGAAAAGGGAGGATAGATGCCAGTTCTTAGCTGCGCAGAGTTGGTTAGCTTCGACTTTCGCCGTAGTTGTAGAAAGTTCCTTTGAACCCTACTCTAATTTCATAAAACACTCTTTTTTTCTCCGATTACGACGCTAATCAATTACTACACCGTTACTATTCGAGTAAACTTATATCCTAAATTATTATTAATATGCGGAGAAAGGGTAGTAGCGCGTGTCTCCGCCGACTTCTCTTCTCAGTTGCCGTCTACTCAGGTTTAATTAAATTACTTTATACAAAACGAAATAATACTGAATTACACACACCTTGCATTGTTTCTATTAATAGGTAAATTATGTTATGGCTTTTGCTCCTGGATCACGAAATATCCTGGTTTTTGTGCCAGAATTGTGGCGACCCTGTCAATGACTGACACCCCCGTGTAAATACTGGTCTACACATTGTTTTAAATACGTTTAGTTTTGTACTACGGAAAAGTTTTTTTTCGCTTAGAAAGCACTTACTCAATATGAACTAGGTTTAAATTACTTTTTTAATCTTTCCATTGATTTATCTTTCTTGGTTTTCTGTGTCTCCTACTGTTACCCCATAGGTATTAAAAAACACACACATCTTACACTGTCTCTTCCTATCTGTATGTTAATTCACGCTTTTCCTTTTCTGCAGACATTAATAATTTAATTTAAGTAGTGGTAGTGGTAGTGGTAGTGGTAGTGGTAGTGGTAGTGGTAGTGGTAGTAGTAGTAGTAGTAGTAGTAGTCTAAACTCAGAGAATTATAAACATATGGTCCATTTAATACTATAATGATTTTTACCACGACAACATAGTGTACAATTTTTAGCTATACTGTAACGTTAAGTTAACAGTGAAATTCTTGTACTTCCACAGATTTTCTTCGAATATTTTTTTATCGTTCTCTTGCCGCAACATCTCTCGGCAATTATTCATAAGAAGCTGATTTATTACAGTGCTCCGCAAAACGTCAGGCAATCTTAAAAAGCCCTTTTTTTACGACGAGGTAAAAAATTGTACGCTTTACAGTCGCCCTAACGAAGTCTCCTTAGCGCGATAAAAGAACAGCACTGCTAATTTATAAATAAAACCGATATTTTTTGACGCGAAATAAAATTATGATTGTTTTTCAACTAAGCGATGTATTTTTATATGGCCATTTCATTTAAATCGGATTTCGAATAAAATGGTTTCCGTTTATAAGCATTTTACTAAAAATGTAATTTAAAAATTTACGAGTATTTTTAAAGATTCATAAATTTAATTTCAACCCTTGCGTTTAACAAATAGTTCACAAACCCTTAGAAAATGTTAAAGTTCAACACGTGTATGTTCACTTCTACTGCTGGTAGCGAAAACAGGTTCTTTCACGCACACATGTGAAAACAACAGTTGCACAATAATCCACCAATTACTGTACTTCGAACCCACTACTTCATGTGTACCGCCCCTTAGGAAAGGATCCAAAACGGACGGTAAATCTAAAAACGTCAAGTACCCACTGAAGTGAAAAAAATTAGGCTCAAAAATAAGCAATACTTACGACCCGTAAAATTTTATATCCTAGAATACAATCAGAAAGAACGTGCATTAGGGAAGAAAGCGAAAAATCTACTTTCAACACAACAGTGACTTCCTACCGACCTAATACAGGTTTGCCAGACAAAACTAACACAATTCTGCTATAGCGAAGAAGAGGACACGAAAATACACCAGATTAGTAATATTATCGACCTTGTTCAGAATGCACAATGGAACGTGAAGACCCAACAAAATAAATAATAATATCATGCGTAATGAGCTGTAAATAGCCGGAACAAACCATTTTTAGTTTAATCCTTGCTGAAGATTACAACAAGTTTAATCCTTGCTTGATGACAACATTCCTAATGTCTTTCACGTATCGACAAAAATCTGGTGGCGTCGAGATCTTGGCTATAACCTCTACACAAACGTTGCGGAGCACGTAGCCAGCCTGTCAGCGATGTACGCGTATAGGTGTCGAAAAGTCCACTTTACTTTTGAACTAACTAAAAATAAATTATACAAGCAATTACTGTTTTCAATCATTGTTACTAACAATTATTTATTGGTTCGTTGGGTTCAAAATGTTTTCTGTTTTCCAGAATTTGTCTTTCAATCTGTTTGGAACACCGCTACAAGGGCACTTACTACTGTCCTACATCCTTAACTTAACAGTTAGCCTATGTATCTCTGCGACTTTTGGACGTTACAGGATCTCTGGCCACACCCCCACAGGAGGAAATCAATCGACGTAATTTCTGGCAATCGTGGAAGCATCTCAACAGCTGCACATCGGGGTCGACCAGTTATTCTGCCGCTGAAAGTTCGTCCACATTATCGCTACTACAGTGGTCTAATGTGGTGGAGCACAGCCATGAGTTCTGAAACCACGCAGTTGTGAAGCACGTATAAACAATTACGCCAGTTACTGTTTTCTCAACAAAACACGGTTAACATAAATCAAAAGAAGCGACACTTCACCTCAAAGAACCACAAATAGGGTGATCAAGATGGTGCTCCAAAATAAGATAATGTTTACTCCTATCAGAGAGCCTCCAGGTGGTCTTCCAGTTACTGTTTCCTCAACAAAACACGGTTAACATAAATCAAAAGACGACACTTCACCACAAAGAACCACACATAGGGGGATTAAGATGTTGCTCCAAAATAAGATAATGTTTACTCCTATCAGAGAGCCTCCAGGTGGTCTTCCAGTTACTGTTTCCTCAACAAAACACGGTTAACATAAATCAAAAGACGACACTTCACCACAAAGAACCACACATAGGGTGATCAAGATGGTGCTCCAAAATAAGATAATGTTTACTCCTATCAGAGAGCCTCCAGGTGGTCTTCCAGTTACTGTTTCCTCAACAAAACACGGTTAACATAAATCAAAAGACGACACTTCACCACAAAGAACCACACATAGGGTGATTAAGATGTTGCTCCAAAATAAGATAATGTTTACTCCTATCAGAGAGCCTCCAGGTGGTCTTCCAGTTACTGTTTCCTCAACAAAACACGGTTAACATAAATCAAAAGACGACACTTCACCACAAAGAACCACACATAGGGGGATTAAGATGTTGCTCCAAAATAAGATAATGTTTACTCCTATCAGAGAGCCTCCAGGTGGTCTTCCAGTTACTGTTTCCTCAACAAAACACGGTTAACATAAATCAAAAGACGACACTTCACCACAAAGAACCACACATAGGGTGATCAAGATGGTGCTCCAAAATAAGATAATGTTTACTCCTATCAGAGAGCCTCCAGGTGGTCTTCCAGTTACTGTTTCCTCAAAAACACGGTTGACATAACTCAAAAGACGACACTTCACCACAAAGAACCACACATAGGGTGATTAAGATGTTGCTCCAAAATAAGATAATGTTTACTCCTATCAGAGAGCCTCCAGGTGGTCTTCCAGTTACTGTTTCCTCAACAAAACACGGTTAACATAAATCAAAAGACGACACTTCACCACAAAGAACCACACATAGGGGGATTAAGATGTTGCTCCAAAATAAGATAATGTTTACTCCTATCAGAGAGCCTCCAGGTGGTCTTCCAGTTACTGTTTCCTCAACAAAACACGGTTAACATAAATCAAAAGACGACACTTCACCACAAAGAACCACACATAGGGTGATTAAGATGTTGCTCCAAAATAAGATAATGTTTACTCCTATCAGAGAGCCTCCAGGTGGTCTTCCAGTTACTGTTTCCTCAACAAAACACGGTTAACATAAATCAAAAGACAACACTTCACCACAAAGAACCACACATAGGGTGATTAAGATGTTGCTCCAAAATAAGATAATGTTTACTCCTATCAGAGAGCCTCCAGGTGGTCTTCCAGTTACTGTTTCCTCAACAAAACACGGTTAACATAAATCAAAAAACGACACTTCACCACAAAGAACCACACATAGGATGATTAAGATGTTGCTCCAAAATAAGATAATGTTTACTCCTATCAGAGAGCCTCCAGGTGGTCTTCCAGTTACTGTTTCCTCAAAAACACGGTTGACATAAATCAAAAGACGACACTTCACCACAAAGAACCACACATAGGGTGAGTAAGATGTTGCTCCAAAATAAGATAATGTTTACTCCGATCAGAGAGCCTCCAGGTGGTCTAGTGGCTAGCAAGGGCGATTGATGTGCTCGTGGTCCCGGGTTCAATTCCCGGCGGAGGCTGTGTACGGCGTGCACTCAGTGTCGTGACGCAGAACTGAGTAGACGACTGAGATAACAGCGGCGCCTCCTGGCTGCGGATACCGAAACTAGCGGCTGGCGACGCGTTGTGTACTACTACTATAGTACGGGACATAGCATTTAAGCTTCGAGGTTACGCAATAGTAGCAGCTCTTCCCCGCCCCTCGCCCAACAGCGATGTCGCGCGTTACACTTGGTATGCGTAGCAACGGTGGGAGGGGAGGGGAGTGAAGCGACATGGCAATACCGCAGTCGCCTCCAAGCTTACTTTGATACGTCCCACGTAATAGCCATAGAACCATCCCACTAAACACAAAAGCCGCGCAGAATGCCTTGGTCCTTCATGGACTGTTGAGCAGAGGTTTTTTTTTTTTACTCGTACCAGAATACCAATATGTGTAAGTTATGCCACTAACTTGTCCATCAAACTTAAAGCTAGCCTTGTCACACAACAGACTTATACAGAATATTCCGTATCGTGCTTATATTGTTAGAATCAATAAAAATAAAGGAAACAAAATTGCCTCGTAAGACGTACAACGCCTGCGAGGACGATGGGTTTAAAATTACAATTATCATTCCTCTTATCAATAACAGTAAAAACCTATTGTACTGCGATTAAATTAAAAGAATTTATTTATTTCTTCTTCTTCTCTCCTACACGTCAAGGTATAGACTTACAGCCTGTCCAGTCTTCACTAAAGTCATCTCTTCCATAGTGGTCTACCTACTGGTCTCGGTTCTCATATCTTCATTTCGTATTTGATCTCTAAGGGTGCAACCTTTGGTTTTTCTCAAGAACTTCATTTCACTTGCTTGTATTCTTCGCTCATCATTTCTCGTCATCGTCCAAGTTTCACCTCCATAAGTTAAAACAGGTGTTGCCATTACTTTATATCTTGGTGTCTTTCCTTGTCGTATTTCCAAGTGTTCTGTGTGCAGTACCGCATATCATTTGAAATCTATTATTTATTTTTATATCGATGTCGTTGTCATACTCATAAGATACAGCGCACCCTAGACAACTATAGACAATGAGATACCTGTTCTTTAGAGTGACTGTTTATAATTATCTTGGAGCGTACCGGATTATTTCCTCTAAAGGCCATAACTTTTGTTTTCTGGGTTGATATTCTAAGATTATATTGTTTGCACATTTGGCTCAAGTGGAATTGGAGATCTTTTTATTTATTTTCAACTATTAATCACTCATATTTATCATTCATAACAAAAACGGTTACTCATTGCTTATCAACTGACTTATTTACCCTCCCTGTGAAGTCATTTTTGCGCCAGCAGTAGTTACGAAATAATGACGTAAACAGCACCTGATGGGTAATTTAAATGTAAAATACGGCTATTAAATTAAATTATTTGGATAAATCATTTACTAACATTTATCATTGTCCTTATTTACTGTTTTCGCCTCGAAATCCGCTGCCTCGTAACGAATTCTGATGATGCTTCAAACTACTCTAGCGATCGCTGAGGGGAAAATGTTGTTTACTAAATATCGTTTACTGAACACAGGGCCGACATGTTCATTCGGGTTAATGTCCGCTAACGAATCTGTGACACAATTGTTTAATTAAAATTGTCCGAAATCTGGTTCTAATTAACGGTGTTAGAATTAATTAATACTCAAACGGCTTGTTTGATTAACTCGCCAACGGTTACTTGTTCACCAAATATATTTCATTATACAAGTGATTCAGAAAATTCCATTTTTACGGAGCACCGTTTTAGGCTATAAGCCTATTGTGTCTCACTATAAACATACGAAAAGTTCGATTTTTTTACATCTATATATATTTCAAGTGAAACCACAATTTTTCAGTTTCATTGTTCTATTGTTCACTTTATTTACGCTCTTGAAAATTACATTTTAGGCTTAAAATTACATTTTTTAATTATTTAATAGGAAGAATTCAGTTATTAGAAGGGGACCTTTTACAGTTATTTAATTAAACAGTAAACTGAGACATTTTGAAGACAATTTTTAACAAGTCTTACCTTTTTTTAATTATTCAACCGAAGGATTCTGAACGTCTTATCTGGTCTTATCTTTTATTATATTTTTATTATATTTTTATTATAAAAAATTAATATTGTTACACCACAGCAGAACATTCTACGTGTTTCTCGGCGGAGTGCGGCTGTAATGTGCGCGCGCGTACGTACGAGTACTTTGAGATGAAGGACAATTACGTGACACTTGTCAAGCGTCCCCAACGGAGGCTGTTCCAGACTTCACCGGTGCGCGCGCACTGTGTTCAAGGCGGCAAGCAATTACGCTCTAGTATTTTCTAGTAGTGTTGACGCGTATTATGGATTATTCTGGAACACTTGTGCTGTCTATTTAAACATCGACAGCTGCCGCTTAGTTTCAGTTTAAGATTTATTCAAGTGAGGTTCGAGTTATTGTCGGGCGACTTACAAAGTGCGTCTCATGCGGTGTATTAGTGATTATAGTGCGGGATTCTTTATAGCTGATATTATTATTTGTGTGGACATAATAACTTGAATTATTGTACGAGTATAACTTGTTAAATAACTTACTAATATCGAACTGTTAATTGAGATTAATTAAAGCTGGTGATTACTGACTTAATTGGTGTCTTGTATTTTGTTTTCCACTGTACCAAGAAGACCGTCGTAACATATACCAGTCCAACATTTGAAGCGCATTAAACAAGTTATGTGTTGTAAACAACACAGCCTTTTCACCAACAGCCCTTTTCAGGGTCACCAAAATAACGTAGAGTTGTACGATGGGCGCCATTTGTCATGTGACAAGCCTTTTGTCCGGTGACAAGTGGCGCCCAACGTGGGGCAGCGATCATCGGGCGGCTGTCCGATCCAGGCACGCCAGCCGGCACACAAACCAACATGGCGCCCAACAGCTTCACCCAGAAGATCCAGAGAAGAGCAGTAGGCTGGCTACCGGAGAGCATTCAAGACCCGGGGGAGTTGTGACGGCAGCGGGGCAAAAACATCTGCTTTCCGGTACAAGCGACACGAACACCTGGCGGCGCGTGACACCTGACCAACAAGCAGCGAGCTAATCAGGGATCAGCAGCCGAGACATAACTGACGTGTTCGGAGCAAGCCAATCAGCGACCCCGGTCAGGGCATAAAAAGAGCGCCGCTAGAAATTTTTGGCGCACACCGTTGGCTCACCTGCCGTACCCACGCTAAGACAGTTCATAAGCGAGCATCCGCTCGTCTGAGCTTACTGCTTCCACTCCTGATCAGCTCAGCCATGACCAGGAAATTGGGCAAGATGATCGTCGGCGCGTATTTGCTGCCGGTCATTACTTACGCTTCGCGGTTTGGGGTTACCTAGCCGCAATGCATAAAAAGAAGTTGCAGAGCGTCCTCGACAGAGGGCAAAGTCCCCCGTCGCTTTTCATGTCGCCTTCTGAGGAGAGGACTTGGCGTCCGCTCCTTAGACGACGCATTCAGGCGGCTTGCACGCAAATTGTATGCACGTGCGGCGAGGTTCCCTGTGGCTGGGCTGGACAGGTATCGTATACGTCCAGGTGATTCGTGGAAACGCCCTCGGTGTATACTGCGCTAGTGTAGGCTAACACAACAGCCGAGAAACGGCCTGCTACAGAGCACACGCCCTACTTGGGCAGGGCCACGAGGCAGGAGCTCCAGAAGGTAGCTCGGAACTCAGTTTCCTGAGCGGTTCGTCTCAGCGACGCACAACCGCACAACCCAGAGCAGCAGATTTTTGGCGCACTCCATCGCCACGAGATCGGACGCACTTCATCTCCTCTCCTCTAACGGACGACATCGACGCGGAGTCAGCCGGAAGGAACAGCCGAAGAGTAGAACCGACGTTCTTGCATTCTTCGCCCTGTACCGCGCCAGCGACGGACTTCGCTGGGCCGCCAGCGGACTCGACACAACCGATGCCGAAAGAAGAGTAGGACTGCAGTACGCTATGAACAGCGGGCGCAGCCGCCGAACATCTCAGCGCGGCTCCGGCGGAACAAACAACACAGCGTTTTCGCCAACGGCCCTTTTCAGGGTCACCAAAATAACGAAGTGTTGTACAATTGGCGCCATTTGTCATGTGACAAGCCTTTTGTCCGGTGACAATCTATCGACGAGTTAAAGTATAGGAACTTTTGAAATAGAGTTTATTCAACATACTAGCTCTGCGGAAACCAACTATGGAAACAATTCTGCCCCCGATTCAACTGTGTCACAAATTATTGTACTTTGGTTTACTTTGGTTACGCGCTAATGACGGCTGCACACGCAGCAAGACGTGTTCCGTGTTACGAAAGGTGACCTCATCGCCGGTACACAACACTGTCTGATTGTACGGCGAATAGGCTACAGCTTTTCATCTGTATTAAACATTATTGTTCGTAACAAATTAGTACTATCACGATTTAAGCACATTAAAAACTATCGATATAAATGTTAAGAGTATCTAGAAAAATGTCTGTCCTCAACCAAACGCAGGCTCACGCCTGGCAACCTGTCCTCCGCCCACGGTATCCTGCCTTTCTTCGTTGCTATCACAGAAGAAGCCACAATTCTGTGATTTATTCATTTCTGTAGTCACCACGGACTTTCAGGTTACTTTTGTTTAATGAGTGAAAATTGCATATTTTTGCGGTAAATTTTAAAGTACATAAAACTGTTTATTGGTGAGATCAAGAAGAGGTCTTCTGTTTTGGATACATCGTCTGAAAACTACAATGACACGCGGAAGAAGAGAGATCAGCGGCTAAAAGTCTGCACTGTGATCGCACCTGAGATGCCTGTATTGCACATCTTTTCAGTGCGTAAACAGACATAAAAAACGGACGATAAATTATCGTCGACAACCGGACGATACGGTACGCATGCGTAAACAAGCGGACTGGGAATTTGCCCGCCAAACGATGGCGAGGATCGTTGACGCCGAAGAGCCGTGTATTTCATTATTTTAAATCGATATTGCATTATTATTAACAAACACAGAGGCGAGCATTGATGAAATACATTGAATGAAATGAATATCAAGAGCGTCCGTAAAAAAATTTATAGCGTTTAATAAACAGTCCACTGACAGGTAGATTAAACAACAGTTGAGATGGCGAACAGCACCACTAGTCATTAGCCAACTTTCTGTGTACCACCCTAGCCTAGAAACATCGCACTGGTGTTTCGTATACCTCATGTCCTAAATTATAAACCTACTGTCAACGTATTCGGTACCCTATGTTTGAAACAAGATTTCTGGCAAACAGTGATGGCTGGTGGTGTCAAGAAGAGGGAGTTACAAGTTTTCATAAACCGTCGCTTTTATATTCTTCATAATGTTGACACAATTACGAGCGTAAAACTCAAATATTGGTTAAGACAAAATATGTTTAGTGTACAGTCTTTATAAAAATATCAAACTTTATCAGTTTAATAAATTCAGAAAATTTTTAAATGTTAACTGTTCCGATTCATCGTGTCCTCTCAAAACAAGTTCAAAGGCACCACAGAAACGTATACAATAAATTAAAATGTTTAAAACCTATTCTATTCTGTAATACTTTTTTATTCTGAACAGTGCTATTCCGCCTGTCAGCACTACCCTATTGTTCAGTCACATTGACACCGTAAAACAGCTAATTGTTCACTGTTTTTAATATGAATTTCGGAACCTTTGTGTCTTTTTACCACGAACCGCTAAACGATTTAGATCAGTAAAGCCTGATTTTGTCCAAGGACTATCGCCCCCCCCCCCCCATAGAGTGCACAAGGGAAGCAAAACAAAGCGTTTCTAGAATTACAGCCACACAACCAATGATGTTTTTCATAAACGTGTCTCCTAAAAACTCTATTGAACGATCTGTTCCTTGATTTAACAGTCTCTATTAAGTTGAGATCAGGAGTAGGCCTACTTAATTTTCTTATTTCTAATTTTTCTTGTAGACAGCATTTTAAGTAGTAATAAATTATCACTTATAATAGTAACTATCACTTACGCGTATAAACAAAATGCAATACTTAAAATCATTATTACACTGTTAACGCTAAAAATTCACAGAATCTACACTCGTAGGCTATATTCGTTCGTAAAACTGAACATGGGCGTTAAGTAAACAAAGGCAGACGACATGAATCAAACATTATGCTCACGTGTCACTGGTGAACGATCATATACAGCGCACCTACCGGATCGTTGCAGAACTACTGCAAACCGAGCAAAGATTTTCGTTGCACACTAATAAATCCTATGCCGTGACAACTGAAATCACACATCGGACTGTAATGTAAAAGCTCCGTAAGTGACGTCACGAAAGTCGGTTTGCCTGGAGCTTTGCCGCGTAGCACGTAGGCGTAGTAGCTTACGGTGAACAGCTGGCCCGGTTACAATATACCGCGCAAAAAAATCTTTAAACCTATAACTTTCTCAAAATACAATAGTCTGAAAAGTTTTAGTATGTGGGGCCTTTTTCGATATAACCCCGCATTCGTTACTTCGCCAATCTGTTCATCTTTTATTGTACCATCTACACTCTATACATTGTCTACAGTCGGAAGATTATTAATTATTCTAATTGTCTGCAATACCTCCAATACACAGAACGTCTGCGATGATACATAATTAGTTCAATTTTACTACCTACACTTAAACGTAATATAATTAATACACATTATTCAGTAACTATTTAGGCGGCCCCAGTACGCAAGCAACAAGTCATTGTCTTTGTGGCGATACCTTTTCACGAAGTTACGAATCTACTGTAGTTGATTCCGGCTAGTACCGCATTCACGCTTGTTGCGACGTTTAACGGCCAGCCAATAAGGACTCGATCGTCTGCACGTGTGCCCCACTTACAGGATTCACAAAATTCTGACTGTGACTGATCGTCAAATGGAGGAAACTCATTCCTGGCAAGTTTGGTAATCCATCGTACGCTCCCCACAAATCAGAAACAATGGTTGTGCCATGCCCTGTACAGGCTCTAAATTGGGTCAAGCAGGGTTTCAGCGGTTCTGTCTGGTACAGCATAAAGAAAACATTTTTTATCTTCGCGGCACAATACCGCCAAACACGCACTGCTGTGGATATACACGGCCGACTTCGATTTGCATGCTATGTATCATGTAAAATGTCACTTACTCGTCAGTTAGGTTTTTCTGATAACTAGCCTACGTAATGTGAGGTAGAGTGACAAGAACCCCTCCAAGTTGCCAGTTGTTATATAGTCCGTTTCATGAAATATGAACACTGGTGAATAGTTTGCGGGGTTATATCGCAGAAGACCGCATTTACGTATTTTATAAATAATACATATTATTAGGAAGCGACTTTTTCCTCGGGTTGTGCAACCTTGCAACTCTATCACCAGCCGCCAATGGGGCACACTATAGTGGTTCATATCTATGCCACCATCCATTATGAGATCCGTTGAAAGAGTGATTCCCCCAATAAATGTTTGTAGAACTATACGCTGTCCAGGCAGTGAAGGCGGCTAGAGGATTAGGAGACCCTTGGCTCACGCACGCACACTGGCAGGCCGCCTAACAATAGACTGGGGCCGGCACTTGACCTGCGCTGCTGTCTTTTTAAATACAGTTTACTATAATAAATTAAATTTTGTTCTTCTGCTTAATCTTATAGTTTTGGTCGTTCCATTTAATTCAGACTGTGATTTCATTTAAAATAAGTCCAAACACGAAGTTTATACGACTATTTTCAAATGTTTTACTCTTATTTGTTTATTTTGAAATATTGTGATTGCTAAACTTCTGAGAATTATTTACGCGACTCTTATTAAAAAATGTTATTATTAAAAACTAAGATTCTGATCATTTAATTTACTTTTCAACTATTTTCGTCAATCTGCTCTTTATCGAGTATCACAATCGGTGAATCGGAACAGTTAATAAAAAAAAAGAAATGACCAAGGCCGACGCCAGGAATTTTAAGATTCTCGTAATTTCGAGGTCAAGTTGTAAAATCAACTGAATTCTATGGAACAATCAAATTTAAAAGTTTAAGCACGACAATAAAATTTAATTTATTGTAGTAGACTGTAACTAAAAAGACAGCAGCGCAGGTCAAAGGCCTGTCCCTGTCTATTGTTAGGAGGCCTGTCAGTGTGTGTGTGTGTGTGTGAGTGAGGGTCTCCTAATCCTTTAGCCGCCTTCACTGCCTGGACAGCGTATAATTTTTGGGGCGACGCGACGTGCGCAAAAGATTAGTGCACGCCTCCCCGGTGGCTCGCTTTCGAAACGCCCATTCTCTACAGTTTAACACTGCTTCTTATAAAGTAAACAAGTTTACGAGTTGACTGAAAATTACTAATACGTGTGGGAACGCAATATGTGTTAGTCATCAGATTATGTTATTTTCAGTTGCCGGTTAGCCAGTGTGGAACACGGCTAAAAAAGCTGGACCACCGTACGAGTTCAAGGTTGGATTAAAAGCAAAAGTAGCTTAGCTTGTGTTAACCGCTTGTATGTTTGTGTCTGATTACCGTTCAGACTACGTGTCGGTTAATGTTGGCTCCATGTTGGAAACATGTAAACTGTCTCGGGTCGGGCAGTTTCTCTCTACAGTAGCCATCATTCTGTAAGGGAAGAAGAAAAATGTTTCATAAGATGATGGACGGTGCCTGACAAGCAGAGTACGGCAAGGCATAACTGTACTAACAGAAACTTAATAATATCTACTTACTTTCTTCTCTGTTTCTTATTCTGTCCTTATTGTCATTCATTGAAATTTTATTTGTTTCTTCAGCCATTCACGATTCAATTTTACTTGTACACTTTACACTCAGCGCATAGTGTGGCCGACTAACGTATCGAGAGGGAAAACATATTTCAAGATTGTTGAGTTCTTTGACGCGCCACAAAAACGGAAACAGTTGGAATATCTTCCAACGCCAACGTCGGACGGCCGGCGTTAGACACTCGGCATTCGTGCTTCGGCCACAGTATGTGTCGAACGGTCATGCGTCCAACTTTGGAAGGCGATTGCACAGTGTGGCCCGCCTTACTCCGTAGGTGCGGATAATAGAACGGCTCTCCGTCAGGGAGCTGGGAACAACATACATGCCGAACCGACAATTCCACAGCGGTTATGTGGGAAAGGGGATCGCCAAGTTTACCAAATGTCTTCCTCGATAAACAATCAGTTGCGAGCAGCAGACTGTTAAGTCTACCACAGTCTACTGAACGTGGTTTCCCATCGAATCATATACTAACGTACGTGGTAGCCAATTTTACTAAGTTCAGCGGTATACACGCTACATGCATCACAAACATAGACGTCAATAGAAAAAACAAATAAATAAAAAGGTAACACAAAAAAATGGCAATTTAAAAATATAATAAAACCAAACTGGATATTTGTTATAATAAAACAAAAGTGAAGGCAATAAACAGTCTGTCAATTAAGACCAATGTCAAGAAGACCAATTAAAATGGTACGTACATGAACAATATGATGGGAAAACAAATCTAACCAGGAGAGTGTACGAACCAAGACGTGGTAAAAACGGATCGCGACGTAGACCAGTGAAAGAGAGACGAGAAATACGGCAGAAAGAACAGAAAGGAAGTGGGAAGAGCCGTGCACGCAGAAAGAAGTGGAAGGAAATATGGAAGAGAGGTTACTCAAGACAAGCCAACTCGTATCCATGCCGTGAGGAAAGACAGATACATGGACCGTAACAACAGTGTGTCATTCAAACGCAGAGGTCTATCGAAACGTTTGGCCACTTTACGCTGTTGTTACTAAATAACGATAGTTAATTTATAATTATTTCAGCGGTGCTATTGTTATCAATACGATGTGACAGGATAACAATTCGGTCACAGTTGGGACCATCAAATATTATGTGTCCGCCAACTGGGACTAATTCGCAGCGACCACACAACCGGTACACAACCAAATTACCAGGGGGCGCTTCGGTCGCCTATGCGCTGCAACAGTTTAGCAACACGCACTGTCACTGCGTCAACATCCCAGACTGAGTCGTCGTCCGATGCTGGGCGGTCACGCGCCTTCCTTAATTGTAGACCTGTTTACTCCGGTCTTAAAGAGTTTTATACAATTCTCCTCACATCATCATTCCATGTTACTGATGTTCTGCCTCAGTGGGGCGGATCTACAGTACGTTTTTCACGCGAGGTTACACACGGGAAACGGTGAGATCGGCGCTTTATTCTCTCCCTCTCCCTCCCTCCCCCTATCGCTCTCTCTCTCTCTCTCTCTCATATCTTTCTCTCCCGGTAACTACTAAGTAATATTGCTCGAACAGCGGTAACTGTTAGTTCAGGAACAGCAGTTACCGCTTCCGTAAAAGGCGTAGTGTTGTCGTATGTTGTACCATACCAAGCCGTGCAGCCTCAAGTGAATCGAGTCCAGTATTGTCGTATATAAGGGGGAGAGAGATAAGAAAGGGAAACTCACTCGTCTCAAAAAAAACACACACAAACAAATATTAACAAAAACTTTTCCAAAACCCTATTCACATAGAATGCCTCAGCATATAGTTTTTAATGAGCTTTGTTTATAAAGCTTTAAATAAAATCTGTACTTACTTATTTTCTTTATCTATATAATGTAGAAATTATATTAGTTTTAATTCTAAATTTTCTAAAATGCCATAGCCCACAGATTTCATATCATGCTCGGAACGATAACAGAATGTAACTTGTAAAACTGTAAACGAGACATTGCCTAATATTACATAGACACAGATAATGATAAAATGAGAATGTCACTTTGTGAATTGTTCACGCAAGCGATTATGGTGATTTCTGGGTGGAGTGTGGTTATACTATACACTACAGACCAGCGACGTTATTTTGAACGCGGTGACTTTCATTATTTGCTGTGTACGGTGCTTACACAGCACCGCTTTAACCATTAACGATAGCTATCAAGGTGACTTTTATCAGCGATAATTGAGATTTTATCGAGACCCAAGTATTTGCGTTGTTGACATACTTCTGCAATCGATACACCAAGAGCAGAATTATGACGACACGACGCGATAGATCATTGAACGTTATAATTTGCAGATGAGAAAATACTACCTGCCATAACGCCGCCTCCCCGTGGACTGAATGAGGCGACATCATTTTACCGATTGGTCCACACAGACAGGCCTCAGGCTTTATCACAGTTTTACCGATTGGTCCACAGAGACAGGCGTCAGGCTTTATCACAGTTTTACCGATTGGTCCACAGAGTCAGGCGTCAGGCTTTATCACAGTTTTACCGATTGGTCCACAGAGACAGGCGTCAGGCTTTATCACAGTTTTACCGACTGGTCCACAGAGACAGGCGTCAGGCTTTATCACAGTTTTACCGATTGGTCCACAGAGACAGGCGTCAGGCTTTATCACAGTTTTAAGAACACATTATTACATCAAAGGTTTCAGCCCGTTATCCCTTTGGCTGAGGGAGTATTACTAGTGCGACCATTTTATAAAGTGTTAAAAAATTGTGATTACCGTTTTTTATGCAGTTCAATCATTTATCTCAACGATTTAAGATCACAATTGATACGATCCTGATAATATAAAGCCAGTATATATAATGCTTTGTAATTAAAGGTTTCACTCAACTCTACCAGTTGTCAATTCGTGACATAAGGATTCCTGGAAACTCACCTGTTGGCTTTCTATTCTGCCCTGACTGCGGCTACTTACTGTCGTGTGTGTATGTGTGGGCGCGTGTGTGCGCGTACAATCCATCATCCGTGTTGGTTACGCAAAAACAGACAGCACAAACCGCACACATACTGTACACGCCCCTAACAGAAGGCAGCACCACGTGCGCGCATTACCGCCTCGCCCGATGAATGTTTACACAGCCTGTGTGTACTTCACGCGTTACAAGTGTTTCCACTCCGGCCGTAAGCTCTGTATCCATATTCAACGCCACGCGAATGGCCTTCGACACTTTATCATTTCACTAATATGCAAAATGTTACTGTTAAAAAAAAAATGTATAAAGAAGGAAAATGGTGACGCTGTCGGTCACACGGTAACAAGAAAGTTTAACGTCTTTTTTTCTTGATCACCCTCCTCGTCGTCGTCTCCATAACATGGTTTGGGCTCTGTTGTTCCGTCTTCCGGCGGTTCCCGCCATCGTTTCTTTCCTGAAAGATGGTCAGCCCTACGATCTATAATTATAAGCCTCTATGGCTATCCGTTATGGGCCCATTATTATGATCTGTTCCTTCCACTTTTAACATTTTCTTGAATTCTAACGTTCTTAGCACAAATATTAAAATATGCCTTCTGTTCCCTTTTTTTTCTTCATACAACCAAGCAGTAGGCTAATAGCCTGCTGCGCCCTAATTATTCCACCTCTTTTTTTTGGTCTTCCAAGGTCGATATCTACACATACTCCGTGGCATCCTCTCAGGGTTCACTGCTTTGTAAATGTTGGTCCCATTTATTACTACACCCCTCAATTTGGTCGTTTAAGCTGCCAATTTGTAATTCTTCTCACATAACTTGTACTGTTCGCTTCTTATGATTCATTATATATCTTTTGTTACCTTCTTATGTCTCTTCTGTTCTTCTCTTACGCCTCATCTCTTTTCTTACGTCTCTTCTGTTCTCTTGCGACTATCGCCGTATATTCACTTCTAGGCCTACATCCACACTACAGTCACGTCGTCACTCTTCTATACACTTCATTCCGGCTGACATTTTGCTTGACATCTTTTTGCATAATCTCCCAGATTTCGCTTATACCTATGCATCAACACTGGTGTTGGCGTTAATTTAAACAATCTTAATTTCATTTCTTTACCAGTGTTCTTAAGCACTACAGTACCACAGTCATACACTGGATCTTTCCCTAGCGTGTTCCCTGTCTTTGTCATATTCCCTGTCAGTGCCTAAATTTGAGACTTGTTCCAACGTTTCTGCTGACAAAACAGTTTTTCCTCTTCCTGGATCTCTTCCACGTAAAGCCGTAACTCTTGTTTTCTCTGAAGATATTCTGATATTACAATCCTTGCACATGTTCTTCAAGAATTATAAGGATCTCAAGAGGCCGTCTTCACTACCATAGTAAACGAAAGACAATTCCACTTTACTGTCCGGTCGTATGAACACTGTTGTCCACGATTGCTTTTCCATCTTTGTATGATGCCGTACATATAATGAGTAGTAAATTATAAACGGCCAACAAGGCCTAGAAATCATTGAATTGAAGATGTCGTTTACTCTTCCGTACCTAGATACACAGACGCTTCATAAATTTCCATTAGCCTGGTTTCTATTATAAAACCAGTAACACCGTAGATACAACAGATGACTCATTTTTGTTAACCACAAACGTTTCACTAATTATACGATGGAGCGTCATCAGCGATTCGACTGAGACTGAGAACTGTGTCTGTCTCACCACTATTTACACAGTAGTCTCCTTACTCCCACATTCTTACAAAAACCCACCAATCGTAAGTACTGTTCTAATTTCATCATCATCATCGCCACCACTCTAAGGACTAGCCCTTAGACCTGTTGCTGAACACATCTCCTCCTTGGTCTACCGACATCGCTCTTCCCATTAGGCCGATAACCCAAGGCTCACGGTTTCACACCATCTCCTTCTGTGGTCTTCAGTCTTCTAGTGCAACCATACAGTGTTTAAATCGCGTCTAATACCCTCGCTCCTTCTTCGATCCTAGAGAGAAGAACCTTGTGTCCCTCTTAAAATTTTTATTTCGGCTGCCTGAATCCTCTGCACGGCCCTTTTACCAAGAGTCTCACTAGCATACAGGAATGTGGGGACAGCCACACTTTTATAAAACTTCATTCGTGTATCCTTCCAGGTTTTATTTTTTCAGGTACTTATGAAACTGTTCTAATTTAATTACGATTACTCTTAGCAACTCCTTTTCTTCCTTTTTCCGTTCACTTGGTGTCCGACACGAGGTGATCAGAGACTGAATGAATGTGAAAAAAAAACACAATAACGAGCACCACATTAAACGTCCAATATGAGACACTGTCCTGTAGAACGTAGGTCGAGCAATCGATGACATAAAAGGTTACTAAACTGGATCCAGTAGAAGACGAAGAGGGGTTGAAGCTCTTTTAAATGATGAAACGGCAGTCAGAGGACTGAAACCAGAATAAGGGAAAGTAGAAACCCACAATAAGCAGTACGGGACAGACAACAGCCGTATTTACACTGGCAGTGTGTGTTTGTTTTAAAAGTCTGTCCATTTCTTCGTGTTTTAAAGCCGAAACAAACAGAGGACGGAGTGACTGTATGACTACGACCGTGTACACAGTCGAACTTCCAATTATGTTTTTGCAAGCAACGTACGTAATGAAGCAACAGGCGTAGCTGGCGAAATAAATCAATGTTCTTCTTCTTATTCTTCTCCTCTTCAAGGATTATAGGTTATATATAAACCTGTTCCGTCACCCATCAGATCCTCGGACAACCCACGTCTCTTCTACCAATGGCTTTATAATTCAGTGCCCCTTTCGGCAATCGGATTCTCACTTTGCTTCAACTTGTCTTGGGTGAGATCCCTTCCTTTACTATTTTCTGTCTAGTCTCTCTTAACTGCCTCTTGTTCATTTCTAACCCCAACGCTATTAGAGTACTCGAGGGCTAGGGTGTCATCCTTTTTCAATTCTGATTTCTTAATTTTGGCTGGCTTAGGATCTTAGAGTGCTCACTGATGCCGATAGGTGAGCACTGAAAATACTAAGAAACTTTCAGTATCAGAATAACTGATACAAAGCCACCAACTCCTATCTCAGAAAGAGAAGGGTGAGGGCGAATCTGCTGCGCCCCAAAACAGGGGCCTTTCGGCTAACGTATGGTAACCCTGACAGAAGAGTCTCTGGTCATCCTGGTAGGGGGTTGTGCAACAGCCCAGTAATACGCGTAGTATCCAAAGCAGACTCGGTCAGAATTAAAAGTGTATACAATTTCCGGGCTGTTGGGTCGTGGTCGACTGTTTTGTGATGATTTTTTTTTTAGGCGTGATGGTCACTAGACGCTTAGCCCAGAGACCTTGGTCAGGAGTAAAAAACTGGAAAAAATAGTTCGACAAGGGAATGGTAGGCCGAATGTATCCCAAGCTGAGGCGAAAACAATGGTGTAGGCCTATGTTTTCGAACCTACCATCCCTTGTCAAACTATTTTCCAATTTGTTACTACTGAAGAAGGCCGTGATGATGATCCTACGCAATAGCAAATAAAGTCAAGTAATACATATGTGTCCTTTAAACGCATCGAATTGCTACAGCGGAAACGTTCAAACACAGAAAATCATAATTAATGTTACGCGTATTGTCAATAATGTGACCCTGATAAAGCAAAATTCAAAATCGTAAAAATCTGGGTGTCAAACCATTTAACAGCATGAAAAGGAAAATTATTAAGCTTACCGTAATTAGTAAGCGTCACTCGTGTTTGGACAAAAGACGTTCCGCTCACTTTAAAAAAACGTTTCTTCAGCTGGTGTATTCTACAATATATAGCACTGATCTTACGATACGATCAGCCACCGTAGAATTTTAACATTGAAAATGTTTATAAGGACGTGTCGCACATTTGCGGCCGATCGCTGGTGCGTGATCGAAAATGGGAACCGGTCAGTTTCCATAGAAACTACTTCTTTGTTGTCAATAATGTAGTACATATATAAAACTTCGCTTATGAATGCGACTACACTTAACTTCTTATAATCTGTACATTGGTAAATGAAGATGAATTCATTGATTGGTGAATGAACATAAATATATATATATATATATATATATATATATATATTAGATTTATTGAAGCATTTTGAATGCCCTTCTCTGTGCATTGCATTTGTGCAATGCCTGTAAATTTTTATCTGCAAGACAGTAGAAGAATTTTATAAAACAATGGCAGTGCCTGTTTTACTATAGGGATGTGAAACATGGGCTCCTACAAAGAAGATTAAAACCCAGATTCAAACTTCTGAAATGAAGATTCTGAGAAGAACAAAAGGTTGCACGAGACAGGATCGTCTGCGCAATGAGGATATTATAGAAAAGCTACAAGTATTCTCCATAAAGATAAAATCCAGACATATCGCAGGGAATGGTTACAGCATCCGGAGGATGGACGATACCTAAGGTTTCGATATAGACCCTTTGGTGCAAGAGGTATACGAAGACCGAGAGTGAGATAGAGAGATATGCTGTGAAGACGAAACAGGCAGAGTGCCTACTCCGTGAGGTGCAGAAGAAGAAGAAGACAGTAGAAACACTTTTAAAGACGTTGAAGTGTCGTCGTACTTCAGACAGAGTAGGCTAATGGAGTAGTCCAAGCCGGCTGCAGAAGGAGGAAGGTCGGATGCAGAAGTCAACGGAACAAGTTCATCTTCAGTTGCTATTTCTTCCGACCCGTTAACACAACAAAATAACACATTCCGAACATGAGGACACGTTCAACCGCCATATAAGTCAGTCAAAATATCAGTCACTTTTTGACACAATTTCAGTTCGTGTATAAAATTCGTACAAGTCAAACAAGTCAAATGTCTAGGGGTTATAATAGACAGTAATGGGAAACAAGAAGCCGCATTAAATGAAAGAATTGAAAAGGCAATAAAAGTATACTATGCATTAAACAGTAGATTTATAAATAAGAAGGAGATATCAAGAAAAACGAAAATGAGTGTGTATAAAACAGTATATAGACGGTTTTAACATACGGCTGTGAGACGTGGGTGCTATCCAAAAGCCAAAAAAGTAAAATCCAGGCGGCAGAAATAAATATCTTAGGAGAGTAGTAGGAGTAACAAGGAAGAATAGAGTTAGCAATACACAAATAAGAGAGGATCTAGAAGTGATATCGATTCTGGATTTTATTGAACAGAGACAACTATGCTGGTGGGGACCCATGCAGAGAATGGATAGTGATAGAATGGTGAAACAGGTTTGGGAGGCAAAATCAGGGGGGAGAAAGAAGCGAGGAAGACCGCGGCTGACTTGGGATGGAATGATGGGAAATATTTTGAGAGAAAGAGGCTTGGGCTGGAGGGAAGCGAAGACATTGTCAATGGATAGAGTAAGATGGAAAAAATTTGTATATAGAGTGTTGTTGATGTACTTATATAAATATCACTATTGTTTGACGACTCGGAACACTAAGTTTTTATGAGTAAAATCGTAAAGATTTACCTTACAGCCTAAACCGGCTTTCACCTTTAGAAGGCTTCATCAGAGGCTGCCGTGGGTAGCGTTGTCCGTCTTGTTGTTGGCGACGGGATAGTTTTCCGAAAGATCGATGCTGTGTGTGTGTGGTGTGATGTGTTCGAATAATGTGTGCGATTTGAATTGTGTCTGTTCGTTTAGGATGTCGTTTATATTTGTTTTTGTGTGTTTGTATATTTCTAATTGTTCTAGAGTGTCTAGTTTTCGGCCTTTTGTGTGTACGTGTAGAATGTTCATGTTATGAAAACTAGACACTCTAGAACAATTGGAAATATACAAACACACAAAAACAAATAAAAACGACATCCTAAACGAACAGACACAATTCAAATCGCACACATTATTCGAACACATCTCACCACACACACACAGCATCGATCTTTCGGAAAACTATCCCGTCGCCAACAACAAGACGGACAACACTATCCACGGCAGCCTCTGATGAAGCCTTCTAAAGGTGAAAGCCGGTTTAGGCTGTAAGGTAAATCTTTACGATTTTACTTATAAAAAACTTAGTGTTCCGAGTCGTCAAACAATAGTGATATTTAGTTAAGTAACGGACACGTCATGGAGAACGAAATCCAAGAACTTATCATATATTGATGTAACCCGACACCAATATAAGGGTATTTTGATAATAAAAAAAGTATAAAATTCGTTCCCTAAAATCACAACAAATCAAACTGCTTCCACAGTACTGGCAACAACTCACCTACACAATTACTTTAACTTTTTCTTCCATTACTAAATGAGATGCGTGAACACGCCTTTGCTAAAAATCGATTTATCGCCGGATTCGAACCCCCCAGCGACGAAGATTTCTTATCATACATAACTCGCGTTTATTTTGCTATATTTCCTGTAGTCAACTAATAACATTCTTGTTATTACTAGGTAAGTCACAATTCGATTATTCCTACTGTTACTGAGCACGCCAATAACAGACATCTCATCGCACTCCCTAGGCCTGTCGCCCTGTTCCGGCTTCATCAAATACTCGCACCGCTTCCTTGGTTACGTAAAAGAACCCGCATTGCAAAACTTGTCTCTGAAATATAGAGATACACACACAAAATTTAAAACGACACAATATTTTAAAAATATTAAACAATGACAGTTAAAACGCTGAATGCAGGCTAATTTATAACCTATACGCCAAACGTGATTTTAAAAAACTATTTGAATTTTTTATTAAAGACAGAACTAAAAGTATTTTAATGACCCCTCTCTACTTATTTTTTAAGAAATACAATTACTGTTACTGTCTATAAATGAATATAGCGATATGATACTCGTATACAAAGAAGTAATAAAATAAAAACGGTATTCAAACTTCGCCAACAAACTTAGCTGTTGTTCAACATTGACATGTGATCTGATCTTCACATTCATCACAAAACTTAATGAAAGATGATTTTAATGCAGATGCTCCATACAATTATAACTTCAATTCTCTGTAAACTGAATACTACAACACTTTTTGAGACTATGGAGGACTGACTTTTACTGAATTTACAGAAAACATGTATTTAAGTGAAAAACCAGAGCACCGCCCACGCGTAAAACACATTCCACTCGGCATTCAACATTTCTCTGACCTCTCAGATTAAACAATTTTTCTCTACATTACGAATCCCCTATAAAATTTTACTTTTCGCAGTTTTAATTCATACAAGCTGACCATCATAATGACCTTATGCCCGCTCGCAGTCGGCGGGAGGCGAATCCGCGAAACGCGGTCAATTAATGGCACGCGGTAAAGAAGAAAAAGTTTCTTTCTCGATTCTTGTTATTTGTTGTAAAACATTTACAGGGTTTACATCAGATCTCGACAGTTTAGTTTTACGAAATTTTAAGTAGGCCTATGTTAAAAGCAAGAAAAGTGTACTGCAAAATAATAGTTGAAAATCAAACTTGATAGTAGAAAAAGGCTTACGTGAGAAGGCCAGTACACAAATTAAACCAAACAAAGAAGAATTATACAAAAATGGAGATTCAGATTCGACAGAAAGTTTTTAACACTAAAACTTTAATAACAAAATTCTTGTGCCTAACTAACGTAATCTGTTTTTTATTTATAAATTTATGAAACTAAAAGTTTTAATTTTTTTTAATTTATGTAAAAATAATAAATTATGTGCCGTTCCTATTGTTATGGTTTTTAATGACCTTTAGTAATTTATTCAACTGAAAATATTTTTATTTGTAGTAAGATATAGTATCTTGAGGTCCAATAAACCAGTTTGAATGTAAAAAACTGTCCCTACATGACTTGTCTATAATATTATTCTATCTTCAGGAGTTCTGAAAAACCATCATAGAAATCAAGCAAAAGAGTCAGGTAACGTGTTACAAGAAGTAATTAAAACTATTCCAAGATTATTAAAGGCAGTGGTTGCATTTCGACTTGGTGTTTTTAGAGTCTTAATAACGCTTATAGGTGTTTTCCCTACATTAAATGACTAATTTACACATAACAGTAGAGTATTTATAGAAACACTCGCTCATGTAGCACCCCAAAATTAATGTCACCAACGTGGCTCACGGCGCAGATAGGTTGGTCACCACTGGACTTCCCTTCTATATTTTACATTTCTTACAAAGCGATACAATGACTAATTTAGACATAACAGTAGAGTATTTATAGAAACACTCGCTCATGTAGCACCCCAAAATTAATGTCACCAACGTGGCTCACGGCGCAGATAGGTTGGTCACCACTGGACTTCCCTTCTATATTTTACATTTCTTACAAAGCGATACAATGACTAATTTAGAGGAAAAGCCAAGAGTCTGAAAGTGCGAGCTTCTGTTTTATTCGGTACTGTTGTAATATTTCGTTAAAATGTCGTCGTTACTTTTAAAGAAGTCAACAGTACACCTAGAAAAAGTAGAAAAACATCTAGTAAACATCAACTTAGTGTTGATCGCTTAATGGGATAAGAGAAATTGATGGCTCATCAGACAACAACGAAACCTGAAATAAGTCATAGTCATTAAAATCGGAAACTTTAACTGCAGAAAATACGTTATACATTAATACAGGACGAAAAGCATGTGTCAAAAAACCACAATCAATTAACTATGCGATATTAAGCAAATACTCGTACACTAGTTTTAGACTACAGTATATTAAACATTAATCACTCAGTTAACAAGTAGAAAATTTAATGTATATTTCGTTAAAATTTATTACGTGATTGCGAACATAGAGAAATTTAAACAAATTCTGATAATTTATTTACGCGAAATAAACGCCACATAACACGTCTATAAAAATATTATGATAGCACACAAATTCCAAATTAAAAACCCTGTATGGAGAACCATAAATGACTTCCATGTTCTAATAAATTATAAAATAATTTTTAATATGTACACTCAGGACGAAACCAAATACATCAGCGTGCTTTTGGTTAAAACGCTGAGAAAGATAATCAAAATACGAATTGTACCTAGTTGTTAATATTTTAAAAATAAATAATTAATTTGATTAAATTATATTTTGATTAAACAACGCGAACGAAAGCGAATTATATCTGTGAATTTCTGAAAACGAAAAATTATTTTGTTTACGTATCCGTGGTTACATAGCATGGAACGATATCAATTGTTAATATTTTATTGATATTTTAAAATTTTCGGTCGAATAAATTTATAACATCAATGCGAAAATTACCCCCCCCCCTTCAACTACTCTTTTCATTTATAGATATTCCATCTACCTTTCTACAGTGGATTATTATGACCTTCTTTTCAGGATACTTTCATTATCAAAATTAAGTACTTCACTCTTGTTAAAACGTAAAATGTTGCAGGTAAACTACCCCTTCCCCTTAACCGATCTTCACCAAAATCAATAGACCTTGAGTCCTCTACAAAAAATTTATTTGATTCTGTTTAAATATGCGTCAGTTATTATCGTTCGACATAGAAAAGATTCTACACACAGCACTTTTCGGAAAATGACTTTTCTTCATGTTTAGTACAATCAGAATCTGCCCTTATCTCGAACACAATTTTTTTCGCGATCACTATACTTCCATTTCCTTACGGAACATGGAACCAAAAAAAAGGAGGACGAAGAATTAACAAGTCTAGTAGTTATGCGTAGCCTGTAATGAAAACAACAAAAATGCTTGGCGGCGTTCGTTAGCTATTTCTTATTTTTCAAAATGTTATTTACATAGAGCCTCTTTGTAAATGGAAACAAACATTTTGCCATTTGTATCGTTAAAGCAGATCAAGTGGTCCTAAGCTCCACAGGCTGAAGCAAACCTCTCCAGGCCGAAAAATGTTATCCTTATTTATGCGCAGTTTGAATAAGCAGTGACGCTCAGAAGACAAAACGAATCGTTTGATACGCGATTCATAGAAACTGGTCACTCCCTGCGAGCACACACAGATATAAAAAAAAACACAAACATAACTGCGAAAAACAGTACGATTTGTGAGGGCGCAGTCGGGTAGTAATACGCTATAAACCGTGAGTTGCACAATATTATCGAAGCTTCTATACGAATCGCGTAAAGCTGGAAACACATTGCTATCACGTCACGTGAGCTCACGTGAATTCACGTGATAGCAAAAAATGTGAGAGTGGGTTTTCAGCTCGAGTTGAATTGCTTGGAAACACACTGTCTTCACGTCATGTCACGTGACATAGCCGGCCTTTTCACGCCTCACGTGAATCACATTTTCTGTTCAACCACACTTTTGTGAGGTGTGAGGTGACAAGTACGTGAAAATGGAGGAGCTGTTAATAGAAAAAGTGAGATTGCACGAAGATTAATGATATGTAAATTAGTTTCTTTTTTTTTAATTAAAAAATGTGTTTGTTTTTTATAACCACTGATTACTAATTTCATGTTTCAAAATGTTAAACAAATTTTATGCTTTTAAAAATACTAAATTTTAACAATTATATGTTGCTTTAAAATATAATCAAATAAGATGCCAAGCCTTTGTTTTCGTTTATTTCACGCTTACCTTAAACATACGGCTAATAAGCGTGAGAGCTTATAGCATTTCGGACGTGGGTTTTCTTTTTTTCTATATCATCTTCAATAAGATTACGTAAATTATTAAATTCTTCCTTATTCAGTCTGAAATACATTTGAAATTTAGCTGGATCTTCTTGTATTTTGTACTTGAATCTTGTATTAGATTCTGAAAGTCGCCTTTCTAAGTTTATATGTGTATCCAGCTCCTTCTTATCTTAACTGATTGTTTGATTAAGTAGAATTTTATTTGCCTTCACGAGTGTTTACACGACTTCACGCGTGTTCACATGAGTTCACGTTAACATGAAGTGACGTGACGTGACATAAGTGTGTCTCTGCACTACGATTTCACTGGTTAAGGCAAGTCCTGAGCTCACGTGACGTGATAGCAATGTGTTTCCAGCTTAAACGTTTGTTACGCAGAGATCCTTTATGTATCATTGTTACTTTGACGGTGACCTACGTGACGCGGGAACGGTGGCAACGCTCAGTCAGTACCGCGGTATACGTAAGTAGTGTGAAATATTAACAAGCGCTTTAATAAAGTTACTTTAGTGATTGCAATCGTTACTGAGAACACCGCCTAATGGAGCACTGAATTAAGTGTTACTATTAGCTGAATTAAACTTGTTACTATTGTACTCTGCCTGGTGTCAATTTAAGTCCACCACAAGGAACCATCATTTCCTACTTACTGGCCACATTCTATTGGATTTGATTCCAAGACCTTCCAATCTGAACGCCAAAGAGCAAAGAGGAAATCTTAATTTCTACAGGACTAGTTCTGGCCTCTGTATCCGAATCGCCCTATATTACTTTTCCATTGATAAGTTTCCTTTTATGATATTATATTATGACCAGTAAACCCGTGCGAAACTTTCGCACATTGAACCTTCCCCTCCCCCTCCCAAAGTAAATGTTTAGTCTTTTGTTGGGTTGTTGAAATTAAATACTCAGCGAAGTGTATACAGAAAGTAGCAAAGAGAGTTTATTAATGTGAACGTATTTACAATTCACAATACCTACAATATTTGATATCAGAATCCAATCATCTTGAATGTTTTGTAATGTGAACGTATTTACAATTTACAATACCTCTTTGTATACAATATTTGATGTCAGAATCCAATCATCTTAAATTTTTTGTAATGTGAACGTATTTACAATTTACAATACCTCTTTGTATACAATATTTGATGTCAGAATCCAATCATCTTCAATGTTTTGTAATGTGAACGTATTTACAATTTACAATACCTCTTTGTATACAATATTTGATGTCAGAATGCAATCATCTTGAATGTTTTGTAATGTGAACGTATTTACAATTTACAATACCTCTTTGTATACAATATTTGATGTCAGAATGCAATCATCTTGAATTTTTTGTTTGTCATTTTCGGTAATTGATACAAAAATATTGTTAGATTTAGTGACTCTTGAAAAGGCTACATAGAGTTGTCCATGAGTAAATACAGCATTTGGCAAGTATAATCCAGCTCTTTGAAGCGTTTGTCCCTGAAACGTATTGCAAAGCCAACATTCAGTGGGAACTGTATTCTGGTCATTTGGAAAGGCATGGTTGGGTCGGACGGGGTGAGGTTAATTCGTGGTATGACAACAGTTTTTCCAGAGTCAATTAACCGAGCAGTGACAGTGTATTCATGGAGGTGCGTGACGACCATTCTTGCTCCATTGATTAAGCCCTGTTTAGCATTTAAATTTCTGACCAACATGACAATAGTGTTTTTCTTCAAAATTAATTTATGTGTTGGCAAACCTGATGAGTTTAAGCTATTTGAGAATTGTAGAGGATACAATTGGTTGTCAGTCCCCTCGTCGGATCGTACGGAATCACAACTGTAGTAAACTTTACAATCTCCTTCCACAATTTTTTTCTTTTAACTTAGGGGGATACGCCACTATTTATCTTAATTTTTTTATTTATCATTTTTTTATGGCCTAATGGATTATGTTTTAAGTATATGTGTGTAATTAAAGTATTTATGACAAAAAATATGGTTAAATTATGAAATGTGGTATTTTTTTATTGTTTTAAATGTTTTTGATGTATTTTTTAATTTTTGAATAACTTTTTTGTTTATGAACCATATGTCAAAAACTAGTAATTGTTTGATTCCTAACATAAAAAGGAAACTTTTTGTGTATGGAAACCATGGTATCACAAAAAATAATAATCTGAGGGATTTATTTTCAATAAAATAAAAAATATTTCAAAAACTTTCAAAATATTTTCGTAAAACATAGAAATTTATTGTTAAATATGCTTGAATTGTGTTACCTATACACACAAACCTTTACAATATTGTCAAGATGATCTGGTAAAAATTTTATTAGTCTAGGTGAAGTATTTACAGTTATTTAAACTTACGTATCATAAAAACAGTAAAAAATCAAATTTGAGAAAACTGCGATCAAAGTCTACAGAACTGTTTTTACACTTTTAAAACTCTCCTGATCCATATGAAACACCCTCTCTGTCCTTTTTCTGTTCTTCTTCTTTCAGCTGGGCAGTTTTCAACAATTTCCTATACTTCTTATATTTTTCTGTGTTTCTCTCTTTACGCAGCCTTAGACGGTGTGAGTCCTTCTTTTGGGCGAGATCTACTGTGTTATTGCCTGGCGAAATTCCAGCTTTTGTGTAGAGTTTAGTCATGGTGAGCAAATACCCCTCATTGTACATACACACACCCTCTGCCACTAAAGCTTCAGCCTTCCTTTTGGCTGTAAAAGTTGTTTTGGGACATTTACTCTATATAACTCCGTGTAGGGATTCATTCGCATTGTTAGTTTGCCCCGATGAACATCTGTTCAGTAGGTTATCAGTTGATAGACGTTCATAAAGAAGCAAAACATGTTCGTAAACAATCTGATTTATTGGTGTTTTTATGCAATCTGCATGTTTTCTTGGCGTAACGTGGTTTGCAATATCTCTTTGAAAAAAACACCAACTATTCTCTCCGACAGAGCAATTTTGATGTAGAGGATTAGCATCCGTTGAGCGACAATGACCCAAAGTAGCAAAAATGGCAGTTTTCATTGCCTTAGGTTCTGCTATATTGCTGGTTACAGCATTTCTATAGTACTGTGTTAGCTTATCAATTGTTGTGCCCTTCAGACTGCCATGGGTCTTACCACCTAAAGTAATTTTTTTGTTACTACAAACTTATATCAACTTTCGCAAACCAGTGCCCATTCGTTTTGCAATATGGTTCACACATTCTTGTTTCTCAATCTTGACACCTTTTCCATAAACTTCTAGAGAAGCCAAGTGGTCATGCGTCTTTGAGTCACCATCGGATACAAAACTGGTATAGCGGAATCCGATGTCCTGTGAGCGCTTCCAGAGGCGTTCTGCGCCTTCAGCCTCCATTGCCGGAGATGATCCATCGAAATTTGCTTGGCATGTAAGCCAGTGGTCCAATAGCCACTCTTCATATTCTTCGGAGTCTTCACCCAATTCACTTTTCTTCTTCTCGCATACTCGGCAATATTTAGAAATAACTTCAAAATCTATGACTAAGCCTGTTATTAGTTCAATAACACAGCCTATTCCATACTTATTGAGGTAAATCCTCTTTTCTGCCAAGACCCGTCGTAGCTCACTGTAATGTCTAAAGGCTTTTTTATTTCTAAGGTTCGTTCTAATTCACAATATGCTTTTTTTACTTCAACTCGTGCATTTTTTAACACGCTATCCACGTGCTCTTTTGCTATGTCAACAATTATGTTCATTTGTTTATCATAAGCTGAGTGATTTATACATGGCATATTTAGGCCCATGCAAAATTTCTGTAGGCCGGTGTGTCCTTTTCGTAGAGACGAAAATGTTTTTACCATTCGTCTATTGATATCATAAGGAGGCCTTGTTTTCACTGTGTCATCGTGAATTTTTCTTGATGTTTCGAAACTAGTAATTTGATCACAAGAAAGACAGTGAAAAGATATTTCTTGGGCGAAACCCTTTTGTTTGGTAGGGAGGAACTCTGAATTGATATCAAAGCAAAACTTGCATGGCAATCCTTTTACGAAGTTTGTAAGAACAGCTAAATCAACCCAACAGTAAGCAGGACTATCTTCACTGCAAGCGTCAACAGTAGGGTTGTATGACGATACAAGTTCAAATCCTTTTGGCCTTTTTCTTATAGGAGTGTTTTCATCAAAATCATCTTCAGTAGGCTCTGGTGGCAATTGTACAGGCCTACTATTATCAAGAGGTATATCCTCATTACTTGGCCCTGGCCTAACATTTTCATAGTCGATTTGCCCAGGGTTACCAACATTTGATTGATTGTATGTACAATCTAGGGGTTTTCCTATATTAGAGTTACCTAATTGATTATAACTGTCCCATCTTTTAGAAATAGATTTTCTGTTCAATTCAGATCTGTTTTTCTTACTAAATTTTACCCTTCCCATTTTTATAAACTGTACTTGCACAAAGTCACATAAAAACACAGGTTTGGAAATATATCATAAACACACTGATATAAACACACGCTAAGACAAACACAGTTGTAAATCGCTTTACTAACATATAAACATAACCTCACAGCAACTACTAACAACATCCAGTCAGCTGACAACAAATCTGTAAACACAGAGCAGGACTGTTGATGACAGCTGATTGATGAAACTACCGCAGTTAGCCAACCTTATGTAATAATCTGACATTATAATAATTACCTTGGAAAATATTTTTTTTGCCAAATAAGTACACTAATTATTACTTAGGTTGATATGTACTCATAAGTATAAATAGTTTGAGAAAAACTCAAGTAGTGGCGAAATTGCTCAAAATCGTAAAACGCAATGTTTTACATTTTTATGATAAAATCAATGAAAAAATCATCAGAGTGGCATAAAATTTTACATACATGTTCAGAATTAAATGTACAATCATTAAATATGACTTTTGAAAAATGTAAAAAAATTTGAAAAAATGACCTATAGATAGTGGCGTATCCCCTTAAATTTTAAACAAACACTGTGTTTTAACGTAAACTGAGTATGCTATGTCAGAAGTCGGTAAAAAATCCTATCCACTGATACCTTATTCATCGCTATAGGCTTTCTATTAGTTGAGAAAAAGGGATGTTGACAACAGAAATAATATATATGAATGATGATTATGATTTAAAGTTTCCTTAGGAAGTGTTGCCTATTCCTTTCTACTTATTAAAAATAAACACGTTTCGAAGATACTCCGAAATTAAACAGTGAGTAGGTAGGACTCGTACGCCTAGAGAACACAACCTACCTAGAGGACGGATTAACGAAACAAAATCCTGCCTTTTCTTGAGGAGGGGGGTGTTTCATGTAATGGGTTGTATTTCTGTCATAAGTCTCGAGAGGGAATTACGCTAGTTTGTTTATAATAAACGTTTTAATGTAATTAATTTCCTACGACGTGTGACACATGCTCGTCAGTACTATATCAATCTGACTTTTCTTTTAAAAGAAAAACTCCACAACTAAATATTTCACACTCTAGACTTACCAGACACAACTCCAATTAAAGCGTGGCACTGGTTCAGGAGGCATCAGACTGAAGGCTAACAGGAATCCTCATGCAATCTATGAAGTCCACACAGACGACCTTGTATCAAGGATAAAATGTCAGAAAACCACAGAAACAGTACGAGGGCCACTTAGAAGAAATGCTGAATTAGAACAGGGTGTCCGCTAACAGACAGATCACAATTTCTCGGTTTGACCACACGTTTGGATAAATACCCAACTCAAAAATAAATTACGCAATAAAATTCCAGAGTTTTTATATAACATTCGATCGATAATTCTGTCATCTAATGTACGGGGAATCCCCCCGATGCTCTAATGTACACACGGTAACGAACGCACGACAATATAATCCAGCAGATAACACGATGCAGATTGAGTTTGCCGTGGCGTCGTACGTTGAAAGCATATTGCAATTTCACCGGTAATCCGGAGCTTTGAACTCGGAGTACCGTATGTTGTCGCCGGGCAAATTTATTTACTCTGTAAAATTCAAACAAAAAAGTGATAAAGCTTATCGCAGATTGAAGTTATCTCTGTTTAGTGTTTTAATCGATCCAACCCGTTTGCCTGATTAAGGCCGTTACTCCGGCCAGGCATGCGATACTAGCTAGACATGTCCGTCAACACGGCAGTAGTGCAGATCGATGTTCATCTGTACGTCGTCGGTGACCTGGTTTCTACGGACCCGCGACCGGCAAGTTCGTTTTACGTTTGAAGGCATAAAACTCGATCGCTACATTCCTAAATTACACCCCCTCTTTCACCGCGGACGACATAATATAAAATACTCTTTTAAATGATTCGCTTGTTAAAGGCAAACCGGCTGCTTTACTTATCGACTTTCATGTTAAAAAACTATCACATTCTGCTGTCAGGCAGTTTGTTATCTTAAATATAAAACAGCAAAGCAGACTGAACAATGTACGGACAGTACAGCGACCTATTCTAGAAGCTAATGAAGTAAACTATCTTAGAACGCAATTGTATTAAAAGTGAATCGAGCAAAAAAAAAAAAAAAAAAAAAATGATAGAACGAAAACTACTTGGGTACAACTTATAAAAACTCACTTACAAGCCGTAAATCGACATTATCCCCACTCATAATAAATGGGTCATTTATAAAATCTGATGTACAGTGTATAGCTTTGAGGGCACTGATTTAGTTAAAACAGGATAAACGCTGGGGGGAGAGCGGTCCATCAAGAACGACGTTACTGACAGCGATCTGGCACTACCCGTTGTTATTCAGAACAAACCATTACATTACAAGGGGATACAAACAAGCGCCTACAGAAGCATTCTATAAAATGGCAGAAAATGATTGATTCCACGGACAATATGTCGATTTAAACTTAAAACACCAGATAATCTTCTTTAATACACGTGATACATGGCCTACGAATACAGAAACATCTACTGGACGAGTAAAGAAATTATGTAAATATGTCAATATCACTGTCTGCGTCCCAAGGTAGTGTTATTAGTATATTGTTAAACAACCTGGTTCTTGGCAGACTGCAATACCAAGGTCTACGTAACCTGGAGAACACGACCGTCGACGCGTGTCTGCTGACTTGAGTCTGCAGACTGACAGCGTGAAGCCACTCGGGCAACTTCGGCTACCTTCGTTCTCATCTATGCCCAACTATATTCTGTTGTCAGATGTGAGTTAGGTAAATGTTTGGTTAAAGTTTGTGTATTTATTTTAGCACAATAATTTTATTAAGTTCACGGCTTCAAATACCTAAAGTCAAGAGTAAATTTTTCGTGTATTCAAGTGTCTGTGTGTATTCGTGTCTAACCTACCTATACATGTCCTGTAAGAATTTCGATGTTTCATTTTAAAGTTTTGTCTTTTTATTAGGTACACGCGCTGTAAGTGTTCGATGTGAAGTTCGTGTAAAATTTCAAAGGAGTCTTGTCAATTTAAGGGGGGGGGGAACCGTAGCCTATATGTTAAAATGCCATTTTCTCAGCATCTATTTTGTGCTACAGACTTGAAATTTGTACAGGTTAATCATCACACTTTCAGATTGTTATGGTAAATTTATAAATTTACAAAATTTATAATTTTCTAAATTTTTTATAATTTTTAAATAAAAACCTTTTTTATTTCGGTCAGTTATTAAAACATTTTTATAATTCTAGTAGACAAATGTTATTAGTAGAATAACTGTACAAATTTTAACTTCCTATGTTATAAAGGTAATTATATAATTCTCGAAGATAAATAATAAACACAATTGAGAATAAATTCATATCATACCATTTCTTACCCTGAATTGTATATTTTGTTTCAGCGTTTATCACTCCAGAAACAAAAATAATTGATTAAATTGACTCCAGATAAATACGAAACCAACCTGCGAAGTTAGTGCACAGGTAAAGAGGAGTTTTACCACAAGTGATTACAGCAATATACGTATACCAAAACCAACATTGTGAGTACAAAAAACTGAACTTAAAAACCGGCAAAACAGTATAAAATAAGTTTTCTTAATAAACGTATATTTCGTATACTAATGCGACGATGTAGTCAAAAGGTTCATATTTATCTGGGGAGCCAGTGAAATTGTGTTTGTTTCTGGAGGAAACAAAATCTACAATTCAGGGTAATAAATGGAGTACAACGATATGGTTAAATTAATTCTATATTATGTTTTAATATTTAACTGTGACCACAATCAATATTCATTTTAATATTCAATTCATCCGCTATGCACACAGGGAACCCCCGATTTGGATAAAAATACGTGGATTTCATTATACACGTAAGTGTGGAGTGTGGGTTGACGAGAGAGTAGACAATAGCGGCGGACGAACAGTACCGAAGTTTCCCGAGTGGCTTCACGCTGTCAGTCTGCAGACTCAAGTTGTCTGCTGCCGGTCATCGCCTACGCTGCCCCGGTACGTGGGATACCTTCCCACTATGCATAAAAAGAAGACGTAAATCGTTCTCGACAGACGGTCAAAGTCCCCCAATTCTGTTCTCGGGGCCGATTCAGTGTACGATGCTCACACAACACGGTGCTACGTCTTACTTACGAGTGGCAAGGAGTCGTCATAGCCAGCCTTCGCAAGTACCGCATACGTCCAGTTGAAATTTGAAAACGTCGTGGCTGCTTCTGTGAGTTGGTATGACCAGCTGTAATAACACGGACGGGACGGACCTGGAGGCAGGAATTCCTGAAGCAAGCTCGGTACTGGATTTACTATTGCTGATCATCTTGGACGCAGGTCGACAACCTGTTTCGGCTTCACTAATCCTCTGTCTTACAACACTTTTGTCTGTGGGCCTATAATTGTTAAATAGCCTGGAGACCCTTTCTTCCGGCGCATTATTCTAATCTCATGGATTCCTGAAGCCTGCATAAACTTCACTTCTGTTACTTGCATACTTACTTGGTTACTGCATATCAGAACTGAGGATTCACCACCATAGAACTGGGAGTGCTATAACATTGTAAAAGTCTAACACGTGTATTCCTTTGAGATCTCTGCTTATCGTACCCCAGACATACCTGTCATACTGAAAACTCACGTCACACTCACCATAATTAAAGTGTGCACCCTCGTCAACAGGGTTATTCTTTAAAAAATGTTCTTATTACGAATGTAATAAACAAAATGTTATTTAACAAAACAAAACATACATGTAATGACAGAAAATAATAGATGACAAACGACCACTCAGATGATGAAAAATAAATCAAGTACTCTCACGGTCGGTAATTTTACTTCTCAAAAATGGATAAAGAAAAATACAAAGACAAAATTTAATCGACTCCACATTACGCTCGACGGCTTCCCAATTTAAGTTACAGGATTTGCGTTTTTTTTTCATTTGACGTCAAATAATGCCAGTGGGAATTTTAACGTTCAAGTCGGCAAGTTACTCTCTCTCTCTCTCTCTCTCTCTCTCTCTCTCTCTCTCTCTCTCTCTCTCTCTCTCTCTCTCTCTCTCCTGTAGTTATTCAATAATTAAGGAAAAGAAAGAACAGGGAAAATAAATAAACGTTTTGCATCTTACAAATCTGCACAGTATTACAGATCGGACGGGTGAGAGTACGAGGGCGAAGACGGGAGAGACAGAAGAAAACCAATCTTCTTTAGTACGCCCTAGACTTGTAATATTCCTGCGATTTTTTCTTTTTTTTTTTTTTTTTTGTATTTTTCTCGTCGCGATAAGCTGCGGCGAAATTCGGTCGTCTACCAAAGCATACACACGTAGTATGTATATATTATGTTAAATTTGTATGTACTTATGCAAAACACACACACACACATATCAGATATAAACACGTACATACACATGTACCTTTCATTGCTTATACAGCACCAACTAAACTGCCGTTTTAATTTATACCTAAGTAGCATAATATTCTGTTCATTACCGTGCACTTTATACAATACGATCTACAAGTTTTCATATACCCACACTTTTATACTAGGCAGTTCGACATATTATAATTTTAAACCAAAGAAACTGTTAAATCGCCTACATTTAAAATACTATACGAGTAGTTCGAGATAGCCGGGCGGACATATTTTACGCGTACACTTTCCGAAGCAGTAAATTTGAAATGAATAATGAACTTTAAGACATCTGTGTATCCAGACTGACGGCATTCAGTGGAGCAGCAATTTTGTTTAAAACCACGACTAAATTCACCATCCATTTATACTACCTTGAGATGTAAGCTATTAGTCACAGAAAATAGCTCATTAATGATAAGATATTATTACGTATACACAACTATAAGTTTATTCGAAATATGAAATTATAAAATTTGGATATGCATTCTACCACGTATTCATGAGCACAACAGGGCTATTTTACATCAGTTCAACTGCTTTACCAATACCGAAGTGATTAATATTTTTATCAACCGCTGCGTCCCCCAAAGTACTGGAGAGGATGAGTAACGCCTTATGGTGTCATTTCTCGATGAAGGGAATATCAACCGCACCTCCTCGGGGTGGGGGTGGGCAACGCCTACGGCCGGCTAACGCGGCTCTGGAGACCGCGTGACACCCGGTATAAGCTGTCTTCCTCTGCTTGTTATTGCAGGTAGAGGTTACGGCACTCTCTTCCCCTTGGAATAAGAAATTGCCCCTAAAGGGGGATGCCCCATCATTTGGGCAACGGTATAGGATGCAGGAGGGAAGGAGAAACCTTCGCATTAAAGATCCGTATGGATATCTCATCCCCAACTTCCAGGGATGGTATGGAGACCTGTGTCCGACCGGGGTAACAAGTGTGAAGACTCTAACGGTCAGATATGAGCGGATGGAGCAACCCCTCACGTGGGGATAGTACACATGATGGCCGTAAGACAGTAGTCCTGTCACGTCACCCTCTGCGAAGGGCTGGTAATTCTTCCAGAGTAATCAATTACTCAAATTCTTCACAGTAGAAAACCGGATGGATTTAAGGGACAACAACCAAGGTATGCTAAAGATAAAAGATTGGATATTATGGATACGCTAAAAGTTGCAACCTGGAATGTTCGAGGGCTTGGAGACAAAGAAGTGGAACTAGAAAAATTGCTTCAAGAGAGACAAATACATGTTGCTGTAGTAACGGAAACTTAAGGGCTCAAAAGATTTAAATTATTACACAAGGTGTAAATTACACAATTGTAAATTACAAGGCTTAAATTTTATAAAACAATGGCAGTGCCTGTATTACTGTACAGATGTGAAACACGGGTTCCTACAAAGAAGATTAAAAAACCAGATCCAAACTTCAGGAATGAATTTTCTGAGAACAAAGGGTTGTGTGACACAGGATCGTTTACGCAATGAGGGTAGAGAAGAGCTACAGGTATTTTCCATAAATGATAAAATCCACACTTTTATGAGGAGGAGGAGGAGGTACTCAACCGCTGCCCATCCTCTAACTTCGTCGTTTCTTACTTTGTCCAACTTTGTAAGGCCAAAAGGTCACTAGTTATAAGTCTACTGGAATACGCGAAACTAAAATTGATACTATCGAACAAAGGAAATATAAATTACGACGGGTTATGCACATAGCTTTATGAACGACTTCGGCGAATCAGTTCTCCTTTACAACCTCAATTAATACGTTGTTACGTGTTTTAAGTGAACACCCTTTTACGAAATGACTATATGTAGAGATAAACGTATATTACGATATTAATTGATGAGTCATCAATAGATTACTCGTTGGACACTTAGTGAAACATATTAATACAAAGGTGATTAAAATATATAAAATATAAAAATATGTTTTTAAAAACATAACGCTACTCCACAACATACAAAAAGGTAAAAAATGGATATGTTAGAAATTCTATAAATTAAAAAAGCAATAAAAAATAACAAAAATTTAACAAATGAACAAACTGAATTCTGTGTATCCCCTTTATTAAAAGCTGTTATTTAGTTTAGTTAATTTTATATTTTCCATTCAGATTATATTTAGTTTAGTTAATTTTATATTTTGCATTCAGATTATATTTAGTTTTTACAGACACGTGACCTTCCCTTAGCTCCTGCAACCCTCCCCCTCTCCATCGTCACACCTCACACGTGTTCCAATACACGCCCTAAACAGATGTCCACCACCACCTTTACATCCTCTGTTTAGGTTTTCATTCATCTCTTCGACAATGGCTTAAGAAGTCCAAACAGCTGACAGAGTTAAATAAAATATGTGAAACGTACCAAGTGTTTATATGTTTTTAAAAAAACGTATATTACTTTTAATATGCATAAACAGTAGCACTGGGGGGGTGAAAACTCTCCGCGTCTGACTATAAACAATCTGTACGGCCGTTATATTATACACCGATCGTTTCGACGCACACAGCTGTATCGAAAAGACAATAGTAAAACAAAGGGGGTGGAAATCGTCAGAGGTGGGACGACGACGGTCGGTTAATTGAAAAGAGACAGGCAGATATCAGTGGACATGCACTGTGCAAAAAAAATGTCCGACTATCGCCATTAACGTTAATGACAGACTGTACAGCGCAAGATATAAGCTACCTATCGTCCCAGCTGTTTGCTTATCTAAAGTACCTCTGCTCTATCGTCACTCTTCCACCCACCCCACACCATCATCGTATACATCAGTGCCGGCCGCTAAAGGAATCATACCGATTCCAATTTACAGATTATTATTTAATAGTATTCATTTATGCGAGTAATATACATAAATTAGTTGCATATTAAATTAATTTTACACACACACACACACACACACACACACACACACACACACACACACACACACACACACACACACACACACACACACACACACACACATCGCAGTGGACATTCTTATTTCATGTGGGAATTCGGTGGAATATGAGCAATTTAGTCTTTGAAGCTAATTAACAATGTATTTAATCACAAATTTTGAAAATATTATAATGGATTTGTCAGCTGATATGTTTGTTACCAACGTACAAAATATTTTTAAGTTTCAATAACAAATATGAAAAAAAAATACGTATTATACATAATTATTAATTCGTTGTTCAGAATAGTCTGTTGTTTATGCTGTACGCTCTTTTCATTTTCGAGGTACTGTTAAATTTGTATTGTACTGTATGTAAATTGGCGAAATTTCTTGTTGAAAAGTACCTAGCGCGACATTCGAAAGTTAAATGGCCTGGTTTTCAACAAACGGCTGTATATCTCTTGTCGGCGGGAGAGACGGCTAACCTACCGTGTCCTCTGTTTAGTTGACGGGAGTCGGCGTTCAAGTATACGTACCGTGTACGTATGTATAACAGAGATTACTGCCTTCTCATCATTGGTATACATACTCACAGATGTACGAACCAATTTTAGGATCGTTACTGTAAAGCCTGTGTCACACTATGCTACTTCACTAGCCGCTACTCGTGCAGCGGCTACTAGACATAGATAGTAGAAGCTACTTGCGCTCGCCGGCGAGTGAAAAATCAGTAGCTAGAGAAGTTGGACGTGTTCAACTTTTGGCGCTACTAAGTAGCCAGCAGCCGACCTTGAGACCACGTCACTCAGTAGCCGCTACCGAGTAGCGCCCTAGTCGCCCAGTGTGACAACGCAGTAGCAGTATAGTAGCGCCTCCCATGTTACCACATGTTTGTCTCGACGTCTGTTTTGGTTTGATTGTTGTTGTATTGTGCCTTTTGAATGTTCTATTTCTGCATGTACAATGAGTGACTTATTAAAGTGGTCGAGTGATGAAACAATTACATTCCTTAGTACCCGGTGCGGCAGAAAAACCTCCCACATTTAAAAGGCTAACAAAAAAAACATGAGCGATGCTATTCTAAATTTTATTACATAATATGAAAGGATACAGAATGCAGTTTCTTTCACTTGGTTTTGACAATGTATCGCCTAAATGGTGGCCTTCTTCCACGATACACGTTTCTAATCGATTTCTGAAGTTTTGCATCACTCGCTGGGTGAGTTGCGGTGTTATCGCTGCAATTTCTTGGCGTATAGCAGCCTTCAGTTCATCAATGGTTTGTGGTCGATGTCGGTAAACATTAGCCTTCAGATGGCCACAAAGAAAAAAATCGCAAGGGGTGAGATCGGGTGATCGTGCGGGCCACCGAATGTCACCATGTAACGAGACCAAGCGCCCGGGAAACAGTTCTCTCAAAACTGCCATCGAGTTTCTGGCTGTGTGGGCAGTGGCCCCATCCTGTTGAAACCACACATTCCGATTTCCAAGTGCGGCGAGTTGTGGTTGCAAAAAGTGTTGTAACATTTGCACATACCGAGCGGAATTCACTGTAACCGTTTGGCCTTCTTCCTCGAAAAAGTATGGCCCATAAATACCACAATTTCCAACAGCACACCAAACAGTAACACGTGGACTGTGTAGATGCCTTTCATGAAGCTGTCGAGGATTTTGTTCTGCCCAATAACGGAAATTCTGCCGGGATTAAGCTCGAAATGTATTCGAAAAGCTCTCTGCGTGGCGATCACAGATTCGTTATTTCGGATAAATGACTCAACAACAAACGCACGATGTATACCAGTCCACGCCATGATGGCAACTGAAACGGCAAGGCACACGCTACCGGAAACCAACACCACGTACCCCCCACTCCCTGTGACTCGGCGAAATGTGGGAGGTTTTTCTGCCGCACCCTGTATATAAATAAAATATGATTGCCTATGGGACATTTCATTCGGTTGCTAGATGAGCTGGAATCTGCTTGATTACCAGCAACGGGACATGCTTTAAAACAGAAGATTAAAACACTCCGTGACGCTTATCGTAATGAACTGAATAAAATTAAAAAATCTAAAAAGAGAAGTGTTGGGACGGAAGGTGTATACAGACTAAATTTAGTTTGGTGACACTAAATCTAGCAACTCCTGAAACTATGGTATGGATAACCGCATGATGTTATGGTACAATGGGGTGTCCTCAATTGCCAGCTCTGTTATTGGTGTTGGACAGTGGACCGGGCAACTGCTATGTTTGACTGTGACTTATTATTTTTTGCAGAGATAATATGCTTGTCAATTTTGACAATTATTATACACTGCCTGACGTTTATAACTGAAATGGACCTCACAACTCGTGACATCGGAACGGTCTGACGGTTAACAGAACTGACGGGTACGACGGTGACGGCTGCAGCTACTCGTGGATTCGGCTTACCCAGCGTTTCCGTGGGAAGTCGTCAGACACCGCTTACAAAGCACAAAATGCTACCATAAAAGTGAACAAAAAACATTTTTTTTTCGCCATCTTGCTGAGTTAACATTCGTACGCCACTGTAGCGCCCCCCCCCCCAACTGTGCCTATCGTCTCGACTAAAGACATCCATGAAATTCAATAATGAAGAATGTAATGAAGAAACCGGATATCCACCTTTCAAACGTCCATTGAACCCTCACAAAACACACACACACACACACACACACATTTTTTATTTTACTCTACTCTCTCTGCAAGCGTTTGTTTATTTTCTTTTAATTTCTTATATGTAGCCCTACATTTCATTGAACCCTTCCATTCAGCGTGGTCAGAGTTAACATTTGTTTGTCATTTTTATATTTGTTTGTGAATACACAAAAACAATCAACGAAATGTGTATAAGAAGTTAAAGTAAATCAACAGTTTACTGTACGGCAACGATATATTACAATCATACACACAGGCGCGCGCGCGCACATGTATAGTTTCACTACGGTTTCTTTCACCGTTCTTGAAGAATTATTACAGTATATATTCATAGTAAACCACTACGTCACGAACATTTATATTTTTATTTTTGCAAAGCGCTTTCGGGGTACGGTAGTATCATACTTCTTCTTGTTCTTCAATATCCATTTCCAGATTAAACTCATTGCTTCAATATTAAAGTTATTAAATCGATAGCAAAAGGTGAAGAAATACACATATTAGAAAACCTGTGTACGCCTATGTAGCAACAAGCAACAGATTAATAGCTGAAACATTATATGTGCTAAAATAATAAATAAAATTTTAATAAATTGCTAATAAAACACACACGCACGTTCATTCACGTATATACACATTTTTCACAAGGTTGAGTAATTTTTCCGCTCCACGTTGAGATGCTCATGTGTTCTCAAAAAATTATGAAAATTGTGTTCCAATAACGCTCCGAATCAGACGGAAACAGGAAGCTGTACACCGTAATAACTGGTGTTGCAATACAACGAGGTAAGAATAAACAAATGCAAGCTGCTGTGTACTTTATAAACACCTCGTTTGTATTCCAACGGTACAACGTGACGCCTTCATAAGCACGTGTATGCAACTTACGGTCTTCGCTACAAACTGCGGACAGCATTAATGCATTAATCATGTTGATACCGCACTGAATACCAGAACAGTCGCTAGATTTAATTCCTCTACCTAATGAAGGTGAGGATTCAAAACGTAGCTACAAAACAAAATGCGCGTGCGCAATCGACAGACAGTATCTGGATAAATTTTAACAGAGTCGTCTGTTTTGGAGATGACAAAGACGAGTCTGAGGTTCGGATCAACCGCTGTGTCTGTAAATCATACGGCAGTGTTGCCATGGCAACCGGTGACACGATTACCGTACGGCTTTATTAATTATTAGTACGGAGCGGGTGTGCGAATGACAAATCGGATTCTGAATAGACAAACTGCGCCAGACAAGTGACGTTTAAATTCGTGCGCTTTCCGTTTCTCGCGCTGCGTCTCTGTGTGAACGCGAATTATGGATGAATACGGCGTCTGTTGTACGTGCTCGACGGCGTCTTGAATCGAAGCCGCGGGTCACAAAGCTCGTCTGTAACACGTAACTACAATCACACGATACGCTTTATTGCTGAAATGACGACGATTGTAATGGGTGTTGGAATAAAGGCGCCGCCACCTGTGAACCGGTCCGAACGCAAGCCTTATTTCGTACCTGCTTGTTATTCCAAAATGCTGAGTGGTCACTACGCCCACGTATTTTCCAAACGCATTACTTTTTTCAGATCACACGTTTAACATTTTCCCACAGAGTATTTTGGTAAATTTTTTTATCCGTTATTTTTCTAAATTTCAAAGTACAATAGAATGTCGATTACTCGTGAACTTCTATTATCCGTGTACGATGCTGCGAAAAAAGCTAAGACAGAGAGTATTATAGGTGATATATTATGTTACACTATTTCTTAAAGTACGGTATGTAGGCCAAATACTTTAACCAAAGTTCTCTCAGGGTTCACGGAGTATATTGATTGCCAATTAAATCATACAGTTATATAAAACATAACGGCTTAGACATTCTACATTACTGTATTGAATGAAATGATACTAATGTCGTATCTTAAGTATGCAAACAAAATGAGGCTTCGAAATGTAAATATAAATATTATTAATGTAATCCTTTTGTTTGATTGGTGTGAAATCTAATGCAATCCTTTACTTCACAAATCCACTCAATTACGATCGACTACATATGTACAAAGGCGAATAACATTTAGCCATGTTTCCGTCTCCCGGTATCCCAGCTACTGGCGTTTGTGAATCAAACATTCAGTTTTCTTCAGATCTGTTTTCTATAGTACATCCTCTTTCTCTTTTCCACTTTTTTTCTGTTTGTCTACTTTTTTTTTTTACTCGTCCAACTACGTGTTATGCGAAAAATGGACTTTTCTATGAAAACATTTAGCCTAATATAAGCACGATTAATGATTATAAAAATACTCTTAAAAGTGAAGACTACCTTAACATATAATTAAATGTGATGGCGGGTTAATAGTACTTTCTAGTATATATACTTTTGGTATTTATACGCTAATAGCCAAAGTAAAAAAGTACTCTTCCAACCCGAGGACGTACTAAAAACTGTGAAGCTACTTCGAAAATGTAAGCATTTCATTCAATCAGTCATTTATCGAGTTTTACATGTCCCATAAGATTTTAAATAAACACAAATTGACAGGACAAATGATAAATAGCAGGGGGTGAATCTTCACACGCTGAGATATATAATCAAATTCCACTACGCAAAATATTCTGCATTAAACGATTGGTACCGGGACCCGTCTCAATAACTCACACGATTTCTGCTAATCATTACTTTATCAACAATAAAAAACCGGCAATTACGTACAAAAACACAGCTTAATTAAAAGCTACACTTTATCACAAAAACGTTTAATGGTAAACTACCACAAAATGTACAAAAAATGGAGGGCAGGTTTATCTGCGGCTGATATAATTTTCCCATACTGCGACTGTGAATCGGGGGAAATTTAAGGGACACATTAAAATTACTTTAATTCCAAAAAGAGATAAATTTTGAGTGTTTTTATTCAGCGTGCAGGAAGTGAAATCTGGCCGCTTTTCAACACTGCTGGGGAGTTACTATCTACGAGCCATTTCGCTGGCTCTGCCACAAGTCGACCACTACATAATGTTCGGTTACTTTGCTTAACGTCTGACAAGGCAGGACTTAACTTGATCTACATTATATGTGACGTTCACTGGCCTCTCAGCTCTACCACTGTATACACGGCTTACCGGAGAGTAGTTAACAATTGGCTCGTTCCGCGTGTGCTTCAACTAGCCGCATGTTTTGACCGACTCTTCATTTCAACGTCGAACCTCGATTTAATTTACGACAGACGTCTTTAGTTACGCGAGGTCCAATTGAGAACGTACCCACACCACGACTACTATGAACATATGAGATTATTCAAGTTTAGTTTATTCGAAAACATCTCAAAAGACAGTAAACAAAGAAAGCTTAAGTAGTGCTTTGGTTACATTTTTGTTGTTGCTGTCAAATAATAGCACGTTAACTGTAATTCCGCTGATCTTTTCCAAGCGGCTTCAGCAAAGAAAAACTTTAATTTTTTTGCCATAGGTTTACAGACGATTTTAGTAAATTATAGTAAAATTTATTCGAAACTAGCCTCTTCGGTTGGGTGAAATACGCGAACTGTCTGCAAGTTGGTTCACTAGGGATGAGTCACGTGTCAGTGTTGTTTCGCTACCAGAGTTGTAGTCATTCCTACAATACTGACACCCATCTCCTCCTATGGAGCTACAGCCTGAAGTCGAGTCTTGGCCTCCACCTCTCTCTACCCACCAACCACCTATCTCCAAAGGACTTCCATCCTCGCACCCCCATCTCTTGCATCCACAGCGACAGCATCTTCCCATCTTTACCTTGGACGGCCTTTTAGTCTTTTGCCATCCATACTCCCCACAAGGACTCTTTTAGGTGTTCGTTTGTCATCCATTCTTACGACAGTCCATTACAGCCTTCTCAGTTTTATGTACATTTCTACCGTTGGTTCGTTGAAGTGACAATATTTGTCATCATTAAGTCTATATACGGGGCCAGGATCCGTCTCAGAAGCTTCCTTTCAAATATCTTCAGGCGCTCACTTGCTCTTTGTCTTAATATCCATATTTCATTGCCGTGTCATACGATGGGTCGTATGATAGTTTTGTATAGTGCCCTACATTACTGACACTATCTCAGCCATTCATGTGTTATTGCGATTCTCCGGCAACCAACATCGGTGTTTTAATTTTTCTTACTTTTTCTGTCATTAAATCTAGCATCATCGTTGTCCCAACGCTATTGTCAAAGTATACAGTGATGCCAGCACATACCACTGTCATTCATCGGACTTCGTTCGGATCAGATTTATTTCTTAGAACATCCTAAAAAAAAAGTCTAATTTTACTAAATACCACAAAATTAAATAAAATTGAAACAACTGTAGTAAATATCGAAATAACACGATCATTAGATACGGATCAGATGTAAACTTCAAGAGCCGGACATTTTTCTTTAAAAAGCAGGACTCGCCACAAAAAAAAAACGGACACATGAATAAAATCATTCCTTCCTTTTAAAACAAGTAAAATAAAATGTGTAACACATTTTTTTATCACTGCAATTAACAAATTTATTAGTGTTTCGCAGAATGTATTAAAGCTACATAGATTTTGTTCCTTTAGTTGATTCAAAGCAGGTTTCATTCAATACATCATCGGGACAAACATGGACACAGGACTAATATATAGCCCATAAAAAGGCAAACGTGTCCGGCCAAATCCGAACGTCTTGGACAGTACAGTGGAAGTTTTAAGAAAACTTCTTAAACATCTCAGACGAATAAAGTAATACACCTCAATTTTCTGTTGTATTGTATTTATTGTTCATAGCCTAAAGGTACCATACATACGATTTTCAATAAAAATTTTTATTACTCACATTATTAAAACGATCGATTTCGGTCACAGACCATCGTCAGGTCATACACAGCACATTTGCGGTCACAATATATTAAAACATTCACTATTTACAAAAACGAATTCGTAGACATTGATTAGAAATCGTAGAGATTATAGGTACCATTAGTAAACAATAAGTGTGTGTGTATATTATAAACACATCACACTATCATGACTAATACACCTGTCACAGCGACTTAGAAATTACAATTTTTAAATCGAATCGCTTTCAATAGAAAAAAAAAACAAATACAAACAGCATACTTCTGATTTTCGTTTTCATATTCACATATTATTCGGTACACAATCGCTAGGTATCACTTATATACGTCGGTCGGATCCATTAACTACAGTAAATTAAAATCAAACACGTTGAACTCCATGTTTACCGTTCTCACCGCGAACTAAATCGCACAACGCAAACCGCATACAAGCGTAACGGAAACAAACAAGCTTCAGCTCTCATAAGGCTTCGCAAGTTTGTACGTTAAATTGTAATCCTCGGTTCCTGGAACCCATTATTCTGTTCAACTTATCCGCGTGTACGTCAGTTTCGTACAGCCCCTCTCAACTTTTGGACTACGTTCCAAACTGACTAGTTTCCGTGGCAAAAAATTTACAGGCATTGCACAAATGCAATGCACAGAGAAGGGCACTGAAAATGCTTCAATAAATCTAAAAAATATATATATTTATGTTCATTCACCAAACAATGAATTCATTCTTCATTCACCAATCAATGAATTCATTCTTCATTTACCAATGTACAGATTATAAGTTAAATGTAGTCGCATTCATAAGCGAAGTTTTATATGTGTGTACTACGTTACTGACAACAAAGGAGCAGTTTCTATGGAAACTCACCAGTTCCCATTTTCGATCACGCACCAGCGGTCGGCCGCAAATTTGCGACACGTCATTATAAACATTTTCAATGTTAATATATTCACGACACAACAATCGCATTCATTATACACAACTGTTCAGAAAGCAGTTTTTTTTTTTTAATACCCGAGTTCAGTTTCACGCACCTTGATATTAGAAAATACTCGAGTGTCGTGTATTACAATATGGGCACGATAATCCGGTTGCGCAAAATCGTTCGAGTAGTTCCCATTATCAAACCGTAACCCCGAGTAGGGTACAAATAAAAAAAAATATAGACCTACTATTTTAAATTAAAAAAAATCAGTGGCTTGTCTTTATTCCAGATATGCCTATTCCATGAATTTCACAGTGTGGTTATTATAGCTAAGCCATTTAAACCGTGCCCGTCGGCAGCTACACAACTGTTATCAGTGGTAATTAATTTATTATCCAGCATAAGTGTAATTACGTTGTTGACACGTTTATGCACATCATTAAACACCGGCTATACTGACAGCAGAATGAAGTGGACACGACGGGACGGCTCCATTGAAGGTGATAAGCTGCGGTTCATGAATACTAATTGTGGCAACGAAGAGTCTGCGTGAACTGAAAAAGGTAACCCCGTGTTACCCACGATACACTCCGATTGATCCATAAAGACGTGTCAGGACAGTGCCGCCCTTTTAAGAACAGTGATTATTACATCAAACGCTTCCGACTGTCATCCTTTTGACCGAGGCAGTATTACTATGTATTGTGGCCTCTGACAGAATTTATTCAGCTTACCTCGCCTTGTAAATCATTTAGGTATTCCGCACATTTTTACTTCTAATTAAAATGGCATATCGCGTAACGCCGCCATCTTCCAATCTGAGTTTTGTTATCGGCTCAAGATAAACATTTGACTCTTGCTCTTAATTATGGGACAGCTAATCTTCACTGTGACCTTCACTAGTTGTCAACTCCAATGCTCTGATCTTGTTATCTACCAGGGTATTCTCATCTTTCTTCACACTTCTGTTGTCCTTTCTTCATCGTATCTAGTAACATGTAGAAATATTCACAAACGCATTAGACTCAGAAAAAAAGTAAAAAAACAAAAATTTTAAACAAGTTTTCGGATACCGTGAAAAAGGCTTTAATAACTATCGAGATGACTGCACTTATAATTCGAACGCAGTATACTGACTAAAAGTCGCTGTGAAACGGTAATTGTACAGCATCGGACTCGAACCTTATTCTTCTCACTAATGACCGACAACAACAGACATTTTAAGGTAATGAGTAAAATCTAAAAAAAAGGAACGCTCTGATTTGTGAATCCGAACACTCGATCGTCCGACGAACGGAAAATACGCTCACGATAAGAACTTAAATAAGAAAAAGGAGCGCATTGTATTTATTTAACGGAGGAGAACGCGACTTTAGCCGCAACCAATCCCGTAAGAGCAGCGAGGAAAGAGGGAAAAGAACAAATATTAACGAGGACTCGCCAAAGAGGATTTACTCGCCCACCCCGCCGCCGCCGCCGCTTTCATTCAATCTTCGCTGCCGTTACAAAACAAGTACGCCACCACACGATGCTGTTTTCTTTATCAACCTTTTTTCACGCTTTTTATTTATTGGCGTAAACAACGTCTTATGGTCGTCGAAACATATAATACTCTATTCAATATTATAAGGAAGCACGTCCGATAATATTAAGTTTACGTGGAAGGCTACCCGACGGATTAAAACATATTCACTAGAGTAAACTATCAGATAAACCCTCTCGCCTCTACTCACTTCGTGCAACTGTTACCTATAGCCATTATAATAAAGAGAAAATTAACAAAACTCAGGAAAGACAAAAACGACTTCAAAGACGGTAAACGTATGCTAATTAAAACGCTTTCAATAGAAAGTATATGTCTGAAACCTGGATAGCAAAAGGGATTACAAAACAAACGAAGCTTCAAATTGTGGTGTACAGACATACTGTCAAAATCTCGCGGGTTGAACGCAGAACGAATCCATCCATACCATGTACACTACTGTTAAAAAATACGTTATTAAAGTACATGAACAAAGCTCACTTAAACTACTATACCACATAGCCAAAAGAGGAGATAATCTTTGTGTACATGAAAAGTCTCACATAGAAGAGTCATACAGAATAGATCTCCCGTACTGGGCATCCGTCCACAGTGGGAAGTAACGGTCCATTCTCTACATAAAGCAATACGGTTGGTCCTGGTGCAGATTTCAGAATACGAAACGGATTTCTGAAACCTACTGGCACCAAAAATCCTACGAGAGGGCAAAGACGAGACAAGGCGATGATAAGAAAGGGGTAGATTAATATAAGATCTGAGCCTTTTAAATGCCAGTAACCCCTTTCGATTCCGGCACTGACATTTTACCACTTACATCTGTGGCGCCACTGCCGTCTCAAGCCTCATGTTCTGCTTATAACAAAAAAAAAAGATATAATACCCGAGTACTAACGTACGCAGTATACGAAGAAAAAAATATTTAATATAATAATTTTGTTTATTTTTTCCTTCGGTACAAAACGTGAGGGGCCGCGTGCGAGAACATAAATTTTCCTGTTTACATCCTTCGAATATTACGTTAACAGCACACAGCCACTTTAAATTATTGTCGTCTCGCCACAGTGTTTTTACTCGTCAACAAACGCCGACAATTCGTACCGCTATAAACAAAAATTGCAACACAAACACATAAACCGTGTAAGTGTAACGGAAACAACCCTTTGAAGCGTTGGAAGTTTACCTCTCTCTCTCTCTCTTCTCTCTCTCTCTCTCTCTCTCTCTCTCTCTCTCTCTCTCTCTCTCTCTCTCTCTCTCTCGCTCTCTCTCTCGCTCTCTCTCTCTCTCTCTCTCTCTCTCTCTCTCTCTACGTAAGCGTGCTTCCGTGAAAGCCCATTTTGACTTTTGTACTCCCTTCGACTGTAATTACGTATCTGCCTGTTATACCGCAGTAAGCAAATAACACCATACCACCCACTAACACACACACACACACACCGATTTAAAAAGAAAGATATTCTAATTATGAAACAGCATTTCCATAACCCATATTATGTATTGCTTATGCTGTTGCTAAGATTATTTCAGCGACTGAGACGGCACCTGCACAAAGAACGTTACAAAATTAAAAGGTCCGATGGAAGACATGGAATGCAAATGGACGTACGACAAACCTCAGTCACAAGAACAAACGCTGAAGAGAAGATATGTCCGTAGAAACTTTAAACAGTAGAACAGAACTGCAGGTAGGCACACAGACTTGGGGAACACGGTGGCTAACGAGAGGACCTGATAAAAAGACAGCAAAGTGTCTTTTTCAGCGTGTTTTATTTTACGGATCACAGACGTGAACAATGAGAAAAACGATTGAAATATGATTTACGCCGATTTGGAGTCCGATAGAAGGAACAAGATGGATGAACAACGAAGAAGTGGGTTATAAAGAATCAAGATTATAAGAATCGAGGAGAGTTATAAAGAGGAAACTGGGGCGGCCATATTCTAATGACAAGCAAGTGAACTGCTAACAACGGTTACTGAGGGAAGAGCGGAAGGAGAGAGGAAGAGAGGGAACGGAGGATTCAATGCGAGATGAAGACTACAGACTAGGTACTAGTACGTAACTCTTCTTGCGTGTACATGCTGCATATTTTCAATTGTCTTCTAAATACTCAGTAACTACCTCATTGCCTGCAGATACCATACCTTCTTCTGTTATGTCATTCTAAACAGTAAAAACAGTTGTGCAGTTTCTGTTATGTTATTGTAAAAACAGTTGTGGCCTCGTACACGACGCAGAACATAAAGCTACAGCTCTCAACAGCTGTACACATTTCTTCGCTTTTCTCTCAATCTTCGCTACAGCCCATTTTGGTTTGCCATGTCTAAAACCTTCAGCGCGTGGTCTAAACGGAAACGTGAGCCACAGTGTGGATTCAAGCAACAGTTTCAGACTCGAGAAGATGTCCGCAGAAGAGGAAAGATAAGGAGGTGAGTTTGTTTCCGCGTCTGTAGCCTGCGCTTGAACTTTATTTTCTTTTTAAACTCAGCAGACACAAACGGCTAGTGAAATTACGAGCGACAGAGGTAAAAGTGACACCCACTACCGCCTCTTCTTTTGGAAGGGAGCAAAAGATAATTTGGTCTCGGTAAAGGCGACTGTTGTGCATCAACAAACGACGCTGTGTCGCAGGTGCACAACAAGTACAACCCCTTTATTTGTGTAAGGGTGGGTGGTGTGTGTGAAACGTGCCGCTCTGCACTCTCAGTCAGTCTTTTATAGGAGCTATTAACTCAAGTGTTGATTGCGCCCTTTAAATGGATGCGCTCATAAAATACACGTCATTAGCCGGCGGCAGTTAACTGCATTTAGCGAGCCAGCCGCCCAGCTGGAAGCACTACTTCCTGCTCCTCACTTAAGCATCGTTTTACATTAAAACATTTATTTAGGACAGCGAAGTCTGAATATAAGTACTTACATCTGCATAATGACCGAAACCGCATGTATAAAACGTATGCACCGTCTGGTATCGAATCAGCGATTCAATTTAAAAAGAAATTACACTCATTGTTGTACTTACATCTGCATAATGACCGAAACCGCGTGTATAAAACGTATGCACCGTCTGGTATCGAATCAGCGATTCAATTTAAAAAGAAATTACAATCATTGTTGACTCCGAATTCGATATATAATATCGATATCAAGACAGAGGTGAAAATTGAACAATTCTAAAAACGGCGTCATTCTGAGGAAATAAACTGTATTGTATGCAACTGTTACCAGTAGAATAGCTTGTGCATCGTGTAATATTTCCAAATTATTGTAATATTAAAAATATTAATTCACGGTCCACCGTTATTGAAAACAGAGAGAAGAGAGTGTAAAAGGGAAATTGTAATTTCGATTGTAGACGGCACCAGAAGTAAACGTTTAATTTTGAACGGACGTACGAATAAAAGACCAAACATCTTACAGCTGAACATCTGCATCTGCAGTAACACAAATTAATTTTTTAGAGGACATAGCCAGTACAACAGGCTTAAGAATTTCTGCAGAAAAAAAAAACAAATTTCTCACGAACATTAAAAATGGCCCAAAATTCCTGGTAACAGATATTGGTCTAATAGAGAGGGTTCGGAAATTTAAGTATCTAGGAGAAATAATTCAAGGGAATGGCTTACAAAAATCTGTCATAGAAGAAAGGATTCATAAGATGGAAAGTGCATATGGTATAACTAAAGATACTTATAATGAAAAGTGCATATCTAAAAATGCGAAATAAGGCATTACAGTACAATAGTGAAACCAGAATGCCTATATGCAAGTGAATGTCTACCATTGAATTGTAATTTAGACAAACTAGAAATATTGGAAAAACGAATTATTAGGAAAATATTACGCCGACGAAAAACTTCTGAAGGTTCGAAATTAAGAAGTAATGATGAAATATATCAAAGTATGGAAAATATAACAGAAACAATGAGAAAAAGAAGACTATTATTTTTTTGGACATTTATACAGAATGGACGACAATAGGTTGACAAATATAGGAAGCAAATCTTCAAATATCTGTGGGCGAAGAAGTGAACATCAAGGTGGATTAAAGAAGTCCAATAGAAAAAAATAATATACACGCAGAAGAAGCAATTGAAAGAGAAGTTTTTCGGGCAAAAGTGTTAAAAATGGAAGGAGTCCAGGGTAGGAGAGAGAAAAACGCAGGTTTAAAGTGGACTGAAGACTGGAAGAAGAGACACAGTGAAAAGATGAACGAATATTGTAGAAAAAGAAAAAACAGGGAGTAAAGATTGAATTTGGCATGTGGTCCTTAGATGGCCAATACAATAATGAAAATATCGGTATGGAGAACCATACATGACTTCCATGTTCTAAGATTTATATTTAAAATCATTTTCGAAATGAAATATTTCCATAGAAACTACTTCTTTCTACTTACTGCTTCAGCCTTAACCACAGTACTGTGGTCACTAACGTATACCGCTTCACGTTATCGCACTCGATTTTCACTGATGTTAGAAGTCGATGGCACTGCCGAAACGTCTGGTTTTGCAGAAAACATTGGACTACGGCCAAACAGCCCGGTAAGGAATTTTAACAACAAATACTTCTTTGTTGCCGATAACGTAGTACACATATAAAAAATTATCCCCTCCCCCTTCAACTATTATTTTCATTTATAGAAAATTACATCAAACCGTTCAACTAGCCTCTTCATTTATAGATACTTCATCTACGTTTCTACAGTGGATTATTATGATCTTCTTATCAGGATACTTTATTTATCAAAATTAAGTATTACTTTACTCTTGTTACAACAAAAAATGTTTCAGGTAAACTACCCTTTCCCCGTAACCGATCTTCACCAAAATCAATAGGCCTTGAGTCTTCTACAACTCAGGCACATATGTAAAAAATTATTTGATTCTGTTTGAATTTACGGCAGTTATCGTTCGTCATGAAAAAAATTTCTCTTGTTACAACATAAAATGTTGCAGGTAAACTACCCCTTTCCCTTAACTGATCTTCACCAAAAACAATAGGTCTTGAGAACTCTACAATTCAGGGCTGTATGCAAAAAATTATTTGATTCTGTTTGAATTTGCGGCTCTTATCGTTTGCCATAGAAAGAAATCTACACACACACAGACACTTTTCGAAAAATTATTTTTTTTCATGTTTTGATGGTACAATCAGAATCTGCCGTTATCTCGAACACGATTTTTTTCGCCATCACCATACTTCCATTTCCTTATGGAACATGGAAGTGAAAAGACCAAAAACAGACGTATAAAACAAATATTAAACTGGCAGTCCAAAGGCATAAGAAGAAGCTGGATAGAAGGCATAAACAGGGATACGAGGAAGAGGGAGGCCTACCTTAAACGTCGGATAACCTTGTACACGGATGTGATGTATGACTGAAACTGTCACATGTATTACCATGTTTCCTACTTTGAAATTTATTGAATTTGTATATAGAATTATGGGACCCACAAATAACTATGTACTAAATATAATTATGCACGATAATATCAGGACGTTCGTTCTAAATGGACAAGTATGGCGCAGCACAGTAGGCTACGGTCTGTAAGTTGCTGTTAATAGGCCTACGTTTTGGAGAAAAGGCCTACTTTTCCCTACAAAAGACTATACAGCGAACATTTATGAGTACGCTTTTTAAAACCACATGTGGACTTTTGACGTTAAAATACGAACCATCCAGCGAAAAAAGACACACGCCCGTGCGCGCGCGCGCACACACACACACACAGGTGCATTTTTGCAATAGCGAAGGCATAGAGTACGTGGAACATTTTTGCTATAGCTCTATTTTCACAAAAATTGGTTCGGCTGTGATAGACCACAAACTGACAAGTTAATAGATTTGTACGTTTTGGCAAATCTATACGAGAGGCAACGCAACACAGGAATGAACTGAGTACTATGTTTAAATATTGTTACGACGATCTACTCGATCGTCGTAGGTACAGTGGAAACAAAATAAGTACAAGACACCAATTAAGTCACTAATCACACCTTTAATTGTTATAGTAAAACAGTTCGTAATTAACAACACAGTGTCTACAACAAATCAAATGAAATTGTTCATACGCAATAAAATGTCCACTAATATTAAAACTCAACTGTATTACACTTATACCGTCCGAATACAAAACGCAACACTTCACTAATAACTACTTGAACGTACACCGTAATAACCCGAACCGCTCTGTAAAATATATCGCACTAATACTCTCGAACCGCACAGTCAAAAATCTCGCATTGAACTGAAAAACTAAGGCCGCGACGCGATGTATTTATAGTTACGCTACACACACCAGAAGCTTCAAAACTGCGTCTTATCTCTCGTGAACTACGTAATTGCTGCGGCCTTGACACAGTCCGAGCGCCCGAGCGAAGGCTGGCAAAGTCGAGATTTTTCTCGCAACATGCGTTTAGTAGCACGTACACCACACGCTTACGTCGAGATCTTTCTGGGACATTCGATAAACGCCTAGATTGTTCTACGCTGTCGTAGCACTGCCCCCTCCTTAAGCCTGTTCGTCCCGAACTGGCAAAGCGTCTCTAAATTTGTATTTAGCCAGGCGATCTAAGTGGACGACCTTGAACTTTCGCTGTCCTTCCTGTTGAATCCGATAAACAACATCGTTAATCCTTTTTTTTACAGTGTAGGGTCCTTCCCAGTTAGACTGAAGCTTAGGTGAGCGACCACGACGGCGCTTTGGATTGAACAACCAGACCTGATCTCCTTCTTGGAAACCCACACTATTCCTGCGAATGTCATACCGAGTTTTCATTTTATCACTGGCAATCTTAAGCCGTCCTCTTACCAAGCGATTCATTTCTCGCAGTTGGTTTTCTAATTGCGAGGAATAGTTCTTTGGCTCTTGGGACTGAGTCTCAGGTGATCCACACATCAAGTCCCCAGGAAGACGAATCTCCCGCCCGAACACCAATTTTGCTGGAGTCATGCCGGTTGTGTCATGTACTGATGATCTATACGCCATAAGGAATAGTGGTATACGTTGGTCCCAGTCTGTTTGGTTCTCGTCAACAACTTTCGAAAGATGCTGCTCAAGTGTCCTGTTGAATCTCTCAACCATCCCGTCCGACTGATGATGCAGAGGCGTTGTCCTGGTCTTTCGAATTCCAAGTAGACGGCATAATTCTTTAAACACTCCTGATTCGAAATTTCTCCCTTGATCCGTATGGATTTCCATAGGGGCTCCATAACGGCAACAGAAGTTGTGAACTAACTGCTTTGCCACAGTGGTAAACCTCCTGATTTGGAATTGCGTAGGCTTCCACCCACTTAGTAAAGCAGTCACCTACAACCATGATGTACCGGTTTCCATCGTCAGTAACTGGGAATGGTCCAGCAATGTCTATGGCAATTCTCTCTCGAAAGGTTGTCCAACGTTATACTGTCTCATTTTTCCCCTGCTTCTGGTTTGTGGGCCCTTGCTTGCAGCACATATTTCACACGTCCGAACCCATTCCTCTACGTCGTGGCGAAGATGAAGCCAATAGAATCGCTTCCGTATTTTGTCAAGGGTTTTGTTAACACCAAGATGGCCTCCAGATGTTCCATCATGCATCTCCTTCAAAACAGACTGCACTTTACTTCGGGGAACTATCAACTGCATGACCACGTCTCGTCCATCTGCACTTTCCCAAGCCCTTTTCAGCAATCCGTTTTCTAAGGTGAGAGATTCCCATTGTGCCCAGTAGCCCTTCAGCACTTCGGAACCATGGCAGATATCTTGCCAATCCGGGCGGCGACCTTCCTCTTTTGCTGTCAAGATCGGTCCAATGTCTTCATCAGTCATCTGTTCTTGTCGACAGTCTTGTGTTGTCCAGCCATCAGCCAGGAAATCTACAGTGATGGCTCGAACATGTTCACTTGAGTTTTGTTCTTCCTTTCTGTGGCAATGTCGGCAGTCTTCCGGGCAAGGTCTTCGTGATAAGCCATCTGCATTACCGTGCAGGCGCCCCCGCCGATGTTGTACCTTGAAGTTGTACTCTTGCAGACGTTCGAGCCACCTTGCCAACTGTCCTTCCGGATTTTTAAATCTCAAGAGCCATGCAAGTGCAGCATGGTCGGTACGTAGTGAAAACTCTCTCCCATAGAGGTATTTATGGAAGTGCTCCAAAGCTCTGACAATTGCCAACAACTCTCTTCTTGTAACACAATAATTTCTCTCTGGTTTAGAAAGCGTCTTGCTGTAATACGCTATTACTCGTTCTTCACCGTTCTGCACTTGAGACAAAACTGCTCCTAGACCAGTATTGCTTGCGTCTGTGTCTACGATGTACTTCCCTTCGGAAGCTGGAAAAGCGAGAATTGGCTGCGAACATAATGCAATCTTCAACGTTCTAAATGCTTGTTCACACTCTCTCGACCATTGGAAGTTTCGTTTATTTTCCGTTAGCTCATGTAGTGGTTTAGCAATAGTAGCGAAGCCTTTCACAAAACGTCGGTAATATGAGCATAACCCCAGGAAACTCCGAACTTCGTGTTTATTCTTCGGAACTGGCCAGTCTCTAATGGTGTCTACTTTATTAGGATCCATGCTAACGCCCGCTGCCGAAACCAGATGGCCCAAATACTGTACTTCCTTCTGGAATAGAGAACACTTCTTCGGGCTCAGCTTCAGTTGTGCACCGTGAATTCTAGTTAGAACTTCCTTAAGGTTTTCCAAATGATCTTCGAAAGTCTTCCCGATCACTATGACATCGTCTAAGTAAACAAGGCAAGTTTTCCACGTCAGGCCTCGGAGTATCAGGTCCATCAATCTCTCAAATGTTGCCGGTGCATTACAGAGTCCAAATGGCATGACGTTAAATTGGAATAAGCCACTTGGGGTCGAGAAAGCGGTCTTTTCCTTGTCTTCTTGATGAAGACCCACTTGCCAATATCCACTCTTCAGGTCCAATGTGGAAAACCACTGTGCTCCGGACAACGTGTCGACTGTATCGTCAACGCGAGGTAATGGATAGCAGTCTTTCTTTGTAACATCATTTAACCTCCGGTAGTCTACGCAGAAACGCAATCCACCATCCTTCTTCGCTACCAGCACTACAGGGGAAGACCAAGCACTTGACGAAGGTTCAATTACTCCCTCTGTCAACATGTCCTGTACTAACCGAGACATCTCCTCTTGTTTAGATAATGGAGGCCTTCGAGGAGGTTGGCGTATCGGTGTTGTGTCCCCAGTATTGATGCGATGTTGCACAAGAGAGGTTCTTCCCAGTGACTGTCCCCGAACTGCAAAACAATCTTTGAATTCGTGTAAAAACTGTCCGAGTTCTTTTACCTCACCACTTGAGAGGTCGTTAGAGGATCTGTTCAATAATTCTTGCAGTTCCTCTGGTAATTTAGAAGTATCCGAAGAACTGGGTCTTCGTTGCGTTATTCCGGCTACCCAGGCCACAGGAGTCAATTTGCCTAGGAGCGTATTGCTTTGTAAAGTGGTAGCTTGATCCAAAATATTCGCCACTCTAATAGGTACATTTCCGGTTTCGTCAGGTTTTACTAAACTTCTGGCAATTAGTATGCCCGGTGTGCTGACTACCTGGGGTTCGAATATAGAGCACTGATTGCCCCTAGTATCTACCGCAGTTCTAACCATGATGATCTTTTCGGAGTTTGGCGGAACAGTTACGGCCACTTGGTTTATGACGTCCATCGATTTTTCTGCTGTCGTCATTGTTGATAGCATTACCTCTTCGCCGCCGATTCTCAAGACATTGTTTTTGAAGTCGACTATAAATCCGTATGCGTTCATAACGTCCACACCAAGAATTGCTTCATCCACAATGTCTGCAACAAGTACTTGATGATTAAACTCAAGTCTACCGAGGCGTAGGTGTATCTCCACTTTTCCATACACTTTTACAGGCCGTCCAGTAGCTGTTCGCAAGCTGCAAGAGCACCAGATTGGCTTGAGATCTTTCACCACGTCGGGGCGCACAATAGAAACTGTTGCGCCTGTGTCAACTGTAATCGAGGTTGGCCTTTCTTGAACAAATCCGGTAACTACCAAGCTCCCGGTGTTTTTCTGAAGCGTAGAAATTGCGTATTCTCTAGGGGCTTCGTTCCTCCAGTTAGTCAGCACACGCCCCGTTGCACCGACTATTGCTCGTTTCCCTGCTGCTGAATTCTAACCCGACAATCTCATTGTAGATGTCCAGGTTTCCCACATCGATAACACTTCGGTCTTCCATCCTTTCTTATTTTATTCTGTGGCGCCGACCGTCGAGTCTCTGTTCCTTGTTCTTCCTCCTCATCGTCTGTGCCGTCGCGATCTTTTAGCTCGCGCACTTTATGACTTGTCCAACCAGACGCTGATTTGGCGGCCTCAAATTGCAAAGCATGTACCAGGGCGTCCGCACTGTTCTGGTGTCTTGCCATTCGTAACACTTGCTGTAGTTCGTTATCTCGGACACCGGCAGTAAATGTCTGCATCGCAAAACGCGTTCGAAAATCTTCTGGCGCTTCAGGATAGGCCAGTCTAATTAGTCTGTCGATACTTGCTTCAAACTCTTGAAGACTTTCCCCGGAATGTTGTCGCCTTGCTCTCAACTGGGTGCAGTACACATCTCGCAAATATCACCATACCGTAATTCCAGAGCTTTTATCAACTCGGCATAGGTGTTCTGGCTGTCAGGTGGCACTTTCTGTAGTAGTTCTGCCGCGGGTCCTTTTAATGCAAGAACAAGTGAAACAGCCTTGTCTTTTTCTGTCCAATTATTTGAGCATGCAGCAGCTTCAAATTGGCGGAGGTACGTTGCCCAGTGAGTGCTTCCGTCAAAGGTTGGAGCTTTGACATGAACTGTCCCTACTGCAGGCAAAGTGACTTTCTCTGTTAACTTATTTTCTGTCTTGATCACTGGTACAGTCTGTTCAGAAATTTGCTTTGGTTGAATCTTCATGCACTGTTCAACTTCAGTTTTAATTTGTTCTCTTATGTTTGCCATTGAGTTTTCTACTGCAGATATTTTATTTGACACAGATTCTTCTATAACAGATATTTTTGTAGACATCGATTCCTCCACAGTCAAGACAGATTTTTCTACTTCAGCTATTTTTAATGTCATTGACTCTTGTACCTCCGATATTTTAGTAACTTGTTTATTAAGCTCACCTCGTAGGAGACCCAACTCTGCAGCGGTTTGTTCTTGTGTCTGCTTTTGCTGCTGTATTAACTCCTTGATGTCCTCTGTTTCACGTTTACGTCGTTCCTCTGTTTCTAGCATTAGTGCTTTCTGACGTTCCTCAGCCTCTTCTCTTTCCTGTCTTCGTTCTTCTTTTTGTCGTTTTTCTGCTTCTTCCGCTTTCTCATCCTGTCGTTTCTCTGCTTCTTCCTGTGTCTGCCGCAGCAGTGTTTGTAAAGCTTCCATCATCTGACTGGGATCCATGTTTACTGATTTAATTACGAATCACACTCGTCTTGTACAAAGCGTCCACTGTTTCCACTGTTAACCGTTCTATCCCAGTTCTGACACCACTGTTACGACGGTCTACTCGATCGTCGTAGGTACAGTGGAAACAAAATAAGTACAAGACACCAATTAAGTCACTAATCACACCTTTAATTGTTATAGTAAAACAGTTCGTAATTAACAACACAGTGTCTACAACAAATCAAATGAAATTGTTCATACGCAATAAAATGTCCACTAATATTAAAACTCAACTGTATTACACTTATACCGTCCGAATACAAAACGCAACACTTCACTAATAACTACTTGAACGTACACCGTAATAACCCGAACCGCTCTGTAAAATATATCGCACTAATACTCTCGAACCGCGCAGTCAAAAATCTCGCATTGAACTGAAAAACTAAGGCCGCGACGCGATGTATTTATAGTTACGCTACACACACCAGAAGCTTCCAAACTGCGTCTTATCTCTCGTGAACTACGTAATTGCTGCGGCCTTGACACAGTCCGAGCGCCCGAGCGAAGGCTGGCAAAGTCGAGATTTTTCTCGCAACATGCGTTTAGTAGCACGTACACCACACGCTTACGTCGAGATCTTTCTGGGACATTCGATAAACGCCTAGATTGTTCTACGCTGTCGTAGCAATATATTTAATTTTACGAACTGTCAGGTGTGGAGAATGTTTTACATCTCTCCACGTAATTGTTTACATTGGTATATGGACGGAGAAAATTATTTTATTCAGACAATCCGCTTTGAAAACAAGATACATTTTTCTTTGTTGTTTTCTTCTATCAATGACTGTTTTATTAACACTGTCAACACCACGGCCGTACGTAATACGGGCAGACCTAAATGCCGCAGCGGACCATCCCGTATGCCATACTGGCACTCGGTTTGCGTATGTTTAAACGCATTTTTCCCGCATGCTGTGCGATCAAAGTCTGCAGCCTGAGGCTGCATAGGCTGCTGTTATAATTTACTTCGATATTTTACCAGTAGACAGTGCCGGATATACGACTAGGTCGCGGGCTCAGAGGGAGCCGCAAGCTACAGATATATTTTTTTAACAGAAGTATTTTTTACTGTTCGAGATTATTGCAGATTCTGATTCTACTACACTCAAAACATGAAAAAAAGTCGTTTTCCGAAAAGTGTCTGTGTGTGTGTGTCTGTAGATTTTTTTTCTATGGCAAACGATAACTGCCGCAAATTCAAACAGAATCAAATAATTCTTTGCATACAGCCCTGATTTGTAGAGTACTCGCGACCTATTGTTTTTGGTGAAGATCGGTTGAGGGAAAGGGGTAGTTTACCTGCAACGGTTTTTTTTTTATCAAGGGAAATTTTTTTTTTGGCAAACGATAACAGCCGCAAATTCAAACAGAATCAAATAATGTTTCGTATACAGCCCTGAATTGTAGAGTTCTCAAGACCTATTGTTTTCGGTGAAGATCGGTTGAGGGAAAGGGGTAGTTTACCTGCAACGTTTTTTTAACAAGGGTATTTTCTATGGCAAACGATAACAGCCGCAAATTCAAACAGAATCAAATAATGTTTTGCATACAGCCCTGATTTGTAGAGTACTCAAGACCTATTGTTTTTGGTGAAGATCGGTTAAGGGGAAGGGGTAGTTTACCTGCAACGTTTTTTTATCAAGCGTATTTTCTATGGCAAACGATAACTGCCGCAAATTCAAACAGAATCAAATAATTTTTTGCATACGTCCCTGAATTGTAGAGGTCTCAAGGACTTTCGATTTTGGTGAAGATCGGTTAAGGGGAAGGGGTAGTTTACCTGCAACCTTTTACGTTTTAACAAGAGTAAAGTACTTGAAAATTTATTTAAACTTTTTCAAACAATGGTAATTGTTAAAAATAAAATAATTTTGTTGCCAGGCAATAAAATTAAAATTTTTTCATTTTAATGTAAATCATGTATAAGAGAAAATATATCGCGCTTGGCAGGCGATATTAAGATTTAAATATAAATCTTAGAATATGGAAGTCATGTATGGTTCTCCATACCGATATTTATAAAAGTAGCCTACGTTATTTAAAAACAATTTTCTATAGTTTTCTTTTTTAAATTTATAAATTTCCCCGCAACATTATTTGTGTATGCTTTCTCCTACATTAATTCCATTAACCTACGTAGTCACTGAATATTAGTTTACCATTAGCTTGTTGTATCTTTAGTCAAAGAATCAAAAAAAAGACCTAGACCTATATTTTTAATTTTATAAAAATTATCAGAAAAAATTAGTGTGTTATACCTAGACAATAAAAAGACATTTTTTACGTTAAATTTCTGAATAAGCTTAGTGAAGTTACTCTACTTAAAAAATCAATTAATTTGCTCAATTCTTTGAACGGTTCTTAATATTTTGAAAAAGTCTGCTAAATGAAAGCACGCATTTTTGTACTAGCCCACTGGTTTTAAATTTGATAGTATTAATCTGACATCAAATTACTTCTGCAGCAGTATATATATTACTTCAAATTCACAGCCGGGGGGGGGGGGAGAGGTCAGAACTAGGGCCTCCTCAAAAATCTTAAATCCGGCACTGCCAGTAGATGTCTCCTAATCAATGTTCAGGTTCAGCTGTTGCACGTTCTAGGCGCGTTGTGTCTCTAACGTAAGCAAAACGTCAAATACACGTGATTTTGTACTTGATGAATCAATATATATATGACTAAAATTCCGATCAATTCAATTCCGAAATTGATTATATGAATAAGAACGTACTTACGAACCTGATGAATCTTCTTCTGATTAAACAGAAATATAACTTCGTACACATAACCTAAACGAGTTACGTGTCTTTTCATATATGTTTTATTTTTATTATTTCGTCCTGCAGTAGTGATATTGGTTTTCCTTGTATGCAAATGCATCACAAAAATAACACTAGTTAACGGTGCAAAAGGGGAGGAAATAGTGACAGTGACGTTGACAGTGATAATGACATCCAGCCAGCCGTCCCTGTGTTTCAACGAGAATCTGTTATAATAGTGCCAAATGATGAAAATTGTTGATAAGTTCACGGTTTTTATTGTTTTTTGATAGATACTAATTAAAATCACTATAGAGTGTAAATATAAGCGCCATAAGTTTATACAATGAAGATATAAAACAAAATTTTTTAGTGATAAAAGGGTCTGTTTAAGACTATTTTGTTAAACACATCTCCGAAGACTGGTACAGGCATAGACCCAAAGAAGAGGTGTAGAGGGATCTGGAAGATCTGGCAACGGCTTTCCGAAAGAAAAGACTGAAATTCCTTGGACATATGGTTCGGCAGAATCGGTCCAGCTTAAATAAACAAATTTTCAACTATATTTGGCAACTTTCAAGTCTGAACGGATACACCAAACAACTCAAGGAGGAAATGATGAAACTGGGTATCTCTTTGAACGACTGTGTGTATAGAAATACATACAGAAAGAAAATTCAAAATCTTGAGGTTCTCTGCTGCGGTGAGAAGATGACGAGAAAGGGGTGGACAGTGGAAAGGAAAGCGGCACATAGTGTGCGAATGAGGCGCTTCTGGCAGGAGAAGAAAAGGAAATGATATTCACATGGTACACGGCTGGCCTGTCCGTGTACAAAAAGAGGTATACTGAAGACTATTTTGTTAAACCTTATGTACGACTGGTCGAAATACTAAAACTGTACGTCAAATCTGCACAGAAAGAACTTAAAAATGATATATTTAAGTACTATTTTGTTATAGGATGAATCGGCTACAATTTTTTGAAATGATGCTAAAACGGTGGTTCACCAAGGAATAACACGTGGTGTTCAAATGTTAATATATAAATGAATGTACTTATCCCGAGTTTTATACACCATCATCATCAACCTCAAGGATCAGGCTCTATCTGAACCTGTTCCGGGGCCCCGGCCGTCCTACATCTCTCTTCCCCACCCGTCTATATTCCAATGCTAACACTGGAATCCTGTCACCTGCCATTATAACATCTTTACTTGTGTTATAACATAGGGAACCCGCATTAATTGGTTCTGCCAATTATACAGGCTGCCTTCGTTGTAACAAGCTGAAAATTAATCAAATCACTAAAACAATAAATATACAAGGAACGTTGGGGGGGGGGGAGTCTGCTGATTTATGCACTCAATTTAGTATTGTATTAAAGATGACATCTCTTTATTTATGTCTATTTGATTATACATAACATATCAACTTTTAACTTACAGTGAAAATTGTAATGGGTTTTCTACATTAAGATTTTTAATACAGTTAGTGCATTTTACCTCGGATCCGAGTTTATATGTATTACTTATGAATTTAAAGTTTACTCTACTCTCCATTAATGAATTACTTTATTACTCTTTATACCATTTGAGGAATGGTTTCATTTAGTAGTGCAATGTTCCAACGCTACATCACACGTGTTACTTTACAACTTATGGTTACTGAAATTACTTGTTACAACATTTATTCTTAAACTTTAGAGATTGTCATTTTAAAGTCTTGTAGTTTACAATTACTTCTATTTCAAAAGATACATATCCACGGAAGACAAGCCTCCGCGTCACCTCTTTGTTAAGGGTTTTAGTCCTAGTCCTCCACGCGTGATTCTTAGGTCCTCTCTCTGTAGTGGGTTGTCATCGTGGTAGTCTTTCTGGTGAAGGTCCTCGGACTTAACTAACGTTGATTCGGATGTTACGGTGTCATGAAGTCGTCCTGTTTCTCGGTGGTTTAGTAAATACAGTTGGAGTCTTCGTCTTCACATTTTACAGTTATGCACATCACATTTGGTAATAGTACGGTTGTATCTGAATTTACATATACAACTCTAAAATAACTTTAACTATATTTCTTACTGGGAGATGTCACCTTACGCACTTAATTTTCTATCTTCCTTTTTCTGTTACACACTACATTCTCGTTATATAACTCTTCACACGGTTATTTGAAACTAATAACCACATTTAACAAAAAACATATTTTGTACAGCGCTCTGCTTTGAGCTGCTTACTGGTTGAACGACGCATCATCTCTGCTGTCTAACTATGTAAGAAGGGTCAGTAAATCGCGCGGATGTTACGCGTCGCAGCGAAATAGTTCCACATTTCTCCTTTATTTAAATGGTTAAAGTTTGGCTTTTTAATTATTCAGAGATATTCTTAATTACAGACGTTATTAAAGTACACTACTGTGGTCTTGTTTAATTATTTAAATAATGTCAAATTTACAAGTATTATTAGTTTGTTTAGGGGTCGGAATTCAAGTTAATTCCGGTTAGCGCATGTCTATGCAGGGTTAATTAACAAGGTTTACCCTATCTGTACACTCGTATTCCTTTTTATTTTATTATTAAAACTCTTTATTAAATATTATTATAATTTAAGATAGCGATAAAATTTAGTTTAATTGTGCGATTTTATTAAAAATTTAAAATTTCTCAGCCTTTACATTACCTATTTATTAATTATTATATTTTTAATTAATGAAATCGTCACACCATCCTTTCCAAATGTTCACACCAACTTCGTTTGTTGCTCCTTAGCTGTTCCAACAAATAATTCCCAGCTCTGTGCTTATATCCACATTTTCTTTCTATCAAGAATGGTACAGCCCAGAGTACTCTCATAAATTTCATCTCTGTTGCCTGAATCTTTGCTTTATCTCTTTCTGCCATCACTCTGGCTTTATCTCCATACATTAAAACTGGCGTCGTATTCGCCTTCTTCAGCTTAGAGACAGACTGCCAGTATGTATTTAGTAACGGTTGTTGTATGGAAGGTGTAGTGGGGGTGGTGCGTGGAGGAAGGGGATTGGCGCGGGGATTCAAATTAATGTTTGTTTTTTGTATAATTGTGTCAAAAAGTGTATGTGATTTATATTGTAATTGGTCGTTAAGTATGTTGTTTGGTTGTGTCGTGTGGTGTTTGTATATTTCGTATTGTTCAGCTGTGTTAAATACGAAATATACAAACACCACACAACACAACCAAACAACATACTTAACGACCAATTACAATATAAATCACATACACTTTTTGACACAATTATACAAAAAACAAACATTAATTTGACTTCCCGCGCCAATCCCCTTCCTCCACGCACCACCCCCACTACACACCTTCCATACAACAACCGTTACTAAATACTGGCAGCCTGTCTCTAAGCTGAAGAAGGCGAATACGACGCCGAAACGCGTTCGACGAGAAGAAAAAACAGTAAGTTCACAAGTAAAAGTTTCATTTTTAGATAAAGTGTAGTGCTGTGAAAGAAGATGATGAACAATCAAGACAACTATTAAAACTGGTACCGCTACAGTGTTAAAAACCCTTATCCTTGTTTCCTTCTTCCTCTTCGTTTTATGATATCTGTGAACTGTTCCACAGATATTCCTAAATTTGTTTAATTTTTCATCCAGATCAATTTCTGTTCCATATATAACGTAATATCCCATCTAATTGAAATGCTGGACTTGTTCCATAATCATTCCATCTGAGTTTATACTGAATCAGTACACTGAGTTTTATACTGAATCAGTACACTGAGTTTTATACTGAATCAATATTTACACACTCGTTTTCGGACTGAAATTTTGTTACGATTACCGTGATTATACCTACTCCTATTTTATGGACAACTAGCAAAATACCCGTGCTTCGCTACGGAGTTTCACGTTGTACGTAATGAAAATGTTAGTTTAATTAATAAAGTTCAATTAAAGTAGGTTTCTTAAAAATAAATAGCTGTTCCCCACGACTTCGTTCACGTGGTCTTCAATTTATGCGATAATATATTTAGAACAGAATCTATTCTATTGGGTTGCCATAGTAACCAAATCTAATAGTTTTTTAAGACCCCAAAGGACCCCCCAGAGCATCGTATCGAAAAAAAATGTCCTATGTTGGTTCTCCCGTTGCGTAAAATATTTGTGCCAAGTTTGGTTGAAATCGGTCCAGTGGTTTAGGAGGAGATGTGGAAGACCCCAAAGAACCCCCCGAAGGATCATATCGAAAAAACACATATCCTGTGTTGGTTCTCCCGTTGCGTAAAATATTTGTGCCAAGTTTGGTTGAAATCGGTCCAGTGGTTTAGGAGGAGATGTGGAAGACCCCAAAGAACCCCCCCGAAGGATCATAACGAAAAAACACATATCCTGTGTTGGTTCTCCCGTTGCGTAAAATATTTGTGCCAAGTTTGGTTGAAATCGGTCCAGTGGTTTAGGAGGAGATGTGGAAGACCCCAAAGGACCCCCCAATGGACCCCGTCGAAAAAAAACACCTATCCTATGTTGGTTCTCCCGTTGCGTAAAATATTTGTGCCAAGTTTGGTTGAAATCGGTCCAGTGGTTTAGGAGAAGATGTGGAAGACCCCAAAGAACCCCCAAAAGGACCCCATCGAAAAAAATTCAGAAACCTTCGCGGGCGTGCGCACAACAACTCACCGAAGTTTCATCGCACTCGGATGAATGGTATAGGAACGCATACGGGACAAAGAAACAAAAAAACATTCATTTTTATAGATATAGAAGAAGATAATGTTTGATTTACGTTTTATCTCTTATTAAGAATTTTTGAATCATGGTTTAGTTTATTACTGACAGTCAAAGTACGCTCGTTACTCTGGTAGATGACTACGGTCATGCTTAACTGGCATTACAAAGAATTAATTAAATTAATTAATTAATTAAAAATTAAATAAATACCACTATATTATGATTTTTTGGATTACACATTATTGTAAAAACTATTTTATAAGGTTTCTAATAAATTCTGTTTATTATTATTACACAATTTGTAGGTACGAGTCGTTACACTGTGGCGAGAAATTCGTCATACATCACACGAGGGTCAAAAACAGCTATGGAATCTGATTTTGGGGCAATTAAAGGACGAAGAAAGGATAACTCGAAGAGCGTAGTAAAAGGCATGACCATTAAACAAGAGAAGCAAAAGAGACACGCCTAGGAATACACAGCAGAATGTTAGAAAAAAGGGGAAAAACTGGTAGATATGCCGAAGCAGCACTGGACAGGAAGAAACGAAAGAAATCGTGGAAAAGAAAGAAACTGTAAATAATTACCTACACAAACCGGCTTAGACACAGTACAAGGAATATAAGTAAGCAGACAAAGAATGTGAAAACAATTTGTGCCAATGAGCACTTTAACGGGGACCTACAAACGTCACACACCTATTAACCTATTAAATTCTTTTGCACTAATACTAACTTCTTTAGCAAATTGATCCGGAGGTCGATTCCCAAACAGTATCTTACAATCAATGTGCGTTTTTTAACCGCCGTTTGGACTCAGCCTCTGTACAAGGCGGTTCCAGCGTAGTGCTGGCCACACCACTGACTCACGTTGGGTAGCTTACCTTGCCTCGCCATAAACCATGTAAACGGTAAAACATGATAATATATTATTATTACTACTATACTACTATTATTACTACTTTTATAAGGAACATGACATGACTGAACCCGTTATTAATAATGAATACAACAGAAAAGTTGTGTATTCTACGGAACAGAAGGGCCACGAAGCATGCAAATTTGGATCCAATTAAACGGATATACAAAAAAAGCATCATCATCTTCTTCTCTAAGGTTAGCGGCCTGTTCCTATTCCACAGTCTACCTTTTCTTAGGCCTACCAACTTCTCTTCTGCCTCTATGATTATAATCTTTGGCTATCTTCGGTATTCTACGAGGGACGTTCACGTCAATCCGGGACTTTTGTTAGACTAGAGTGTAAAAGAAGAATCCTGCGCATTCTGTTGGTCATACACGTGAAGTACAAGTGTCAGCTATTACTTCATGGCGCGCTGTATTGTTTACATGTTAAACAATAACAACAGTCAGTCGTAAAGAACATGGCGTCCAATGCGCATGTGGAACAGCGTGTTGTAATGAAATTTCTCGTGAATGAAGGCGTAAAACCCGGTGAGATTTATTCGCGACTCCTTGCACAGTATGGTGATGAGACTCCTAGTCGCAGTAAAACATTTGAATGGTGCAAACGTTTTAAAGAAGGCCGTACATCAGTGAGTGACGATCCCGGTCGAGGTGGTTCGGCGCCTACTGTAGTCATTCCCATGAACATTGAGGGCGTGGAAGAACTGATCCTTGATAATCGACGGATAACTTGTCAGCACATTCCAAAAGAAACAAATGTGTCTGTGGGAACTGTAAACAAAATAATTCATGAACATCTGAAGTTCAGTAAGGTTAGTGCACGTTGGGTACCAAGACAGCTTTCTGCTTTCGACCGGCAAAGAAGATTGCAAATCTGCAAGGAATTAAACCAACATTTTGACAAAGAAGGGCAGCTTTTTCTCGGTCGAATTGTTACCTGCGATGAAACGTGGGTCCATCATTTCACCCCCGAATCAAAACGTGCATCAAAGCAGTGGAAGCATGTGGACTCACCACCTCCCAAAAAATTTCGAACAATTGGTTCTGCAGGCAAAGTTATGGCCTCAATTTATCGGGATAAAAATGGCATCATTCACGTCGATTTTCTACCCCGTGGAGTCAATATTAACAGTGAGTACTACTGCAAAGTTCTTCAAGATGTGCACAACCCTCTCAAGAAAAAACGGCCTGGTGCGATCGCTAAAGGCGTTGTTTCTGCAGGACAATGCATGCCCGCATACCGCCCACCGCACGACATGCACGCTACAAGATCTTGCCTGGGAGTTATTGCCACACCCCCCTTACAGTCCGGACCTCACTCCCAGGGATTTTCACCTGTTCGGGTCCTTGAAGTTGTTCCTGGGAGGCCAGCATTCCAACAGCGACGATGAGGTGAAGCAGTCAGTCCTATCTTGGTTTAGACATAACGACAAATCTGTCTACACTGCGGGTATCCAGGCACTAGTGAAACGCTGGGATAAATGTAGCAGGGGATTATATCGAGAAATAAAAGTATTTTTTACTATCATAAATGTGTTCTATATTTATGAAAAATTAATAATCCCGGATTGACGTGAACGTCCCTCGTACTTTCTGACATTGTATCTATGTGTTGAATCCATTTTCTTCTGTACTCTTTAATCCTTTCATTAACTACAAAAATATCTAAATCACTTATTATCTCCTCATTTCTTATATGATCTCGTCTATTACACCTTGTAACTGATCTCAGAAATTTCATTTCTTCTGTTTTTATCTTCTGCTCATCCTTTTTCTTTATGACTCAAGTTTCAGAACCAAACAGTAGTGTAGGTATTGCCATTGTTTTATAACAATTTATTTGGGTTTCTTTTCTACAGTTATTTCCCAACGTTCTCCAAATCATTCCACACATTCTTGTGAAATTCATGCCTTTATTTTCTATATCTCTATCTTGATCATAAGGAATGTCACGTCCAAGATAGTTAAAATGTCTTACTTGTTCTATGCATGTGTTGGCTACGCAACTTCGTTACTGTTCGTCCGGCGCTATTGTCTACTCTCTCGTCAACCTGCACTCCACACTTACGTGTATAATGAAATCCACGTATTTTTATCCAATCGGGGTTTTCCTGTGTGCATAGCGGATGAATTGAATATTGATTGTGGTCACAGTTAAATATTAAAACATAATATAGAATTAATTTAACCATATCGTTGTACAGTACTCCATTTATTACCCTGAATTGTAGTTTTAGTTTTAACCTTTGTTTCCTCCAGAAACAAACACAATTACACTGGCTCCCCAGATAAATATGAACCTTTTGACTACATCGTCGCATTAGTATATGAAATATACGTTTATTAAGAAAACTTATTTTATACTGTTTTGCCGGTTTTTAAGTTTAGTTTTTTGTACTGACAATGTTGGTTTTTATATACTGTACAGATTGCTGTAATCAGTTGTGGTAAAACTACTTTTTACCTGTGCACTAACTTCGTAGGTTGGTTTCGTATTTATCTGGAGTCAATTTAATCAATTATTTTTGTTTCTGGAGTGATAAACGCTGAAACAAAACATACAATTAAGTTCTAGGATTTCGTTGTCCATGATGTGTCCGTTACTTAACTAAATACAACTATTTCACTAACGACTCCGAACACAAAGTTTTGTGTTCCGAGTCGTTAGTGAAATAGTTGTATTTATACAATTAAGGTTATAAATGTAAGAAATGATATATGAATTTATTCTCAATTGTGTTTATTATTTATCTTGGAGAATACTTACAGCGCGTGTACCTAATAAAAACTGTTACACTAAAAATAAAATGACAAAACTTTAAAATGAAACATCGAAATGCTTACAGGACATGTATAGGTAGGTTATAGACGAATACACACAGACACTTGAATACACGAAAAATTTACTCTTGAGTTTACGCATTTGAAGCCGTGAACTTAAATAAAATTATTGTGCTAAAATAAATACACAAACTTTAACCAAACGTTTACCTAACTCACATCTGACAACAGAATATAGGCGGGCATAGATGAGACGAAGGTTGCCGAAGTTGCCCGAGTGGCTTCACGCTGTCAGTCTGCAGACTCAAGTTGTTACAGTTATATCTTAGGGTTGGTTCTCTTATACGGTGGTCTCAAAATCAAAATTTTTCAAAAATTCTCGTGAAACCTCGTGCGCAGAAAAATGCATAAACGTGCTGTAAAGGACCGCTACAAGTGCAAGATTGTTTGTTTATCTTAACTACTTCCTTCTCAAAATAAGTAATAAACGTATACACGTTACGAAAAAATTAATACACGCAACGTGAATTTATAACACGACTTGATATCGACGTGCGTGACACAGCGCCGCAATCGATAAATCGAATTCCACGAAAAACGTTTTACGAACCCCACAAACTACAATACGCCCGATTCCCGGTAACAAACAAATAGTTGCTACGGTTATAAAACGCCATTCTGTGAATACCGAATGTTTTCCTCGTTTCAGTACAAAGCTGATGAACCTTTCACAACTAATTGCACGGAATCGTATTAAGTTATTCATTACATAAATGGCTCGTATGAACAGAGTTAAATATAAGCATGACTGTAACAACATAGTGAACATATTACTTATGAAGTTTACCATCATCGTCATCAACAACATCGCTTCTTCAAGCGGCCTGTCTTACACGTCTTCTTTGGCCATTCTATATTCCTTCTCCTCTCTTCTTTGTATTGACGGATTTTTTAGGTAGGCTTTCTTACCCACACAGACCAGTATTTTCTAAGTTTTCTTTCCGTTTTTACCTATGTAATATTCATTGAAGTTTCTATTCATGAAATACGCGTACCCTCAATTTGCGTGTAAGGGAGTACCATATTCAAGAAAGCATGTGTACACATTTAGGTATAGGGTAATGTGGGACAAGAGTACAGTTTGGCAACTTTATCTGAGTCCCCGGACGGAATTCGAAGCTGAAGAGCCTCCCTTCGCCCTTTCAGTCCACATGTTACTCGAGCCACTCTATTTGTTGCCGCGCGAGCCAATAGGAGCTCGTTACGTGTGCTGTTCATGCAGCGCTGTCAGATACTACAATATGTTCATTCCATTCCAAGGCGTCCCACGGTAAAGGCCCGTAAGGCGAGCATTGTGGCATTCTTGTGGCTACATCACGCTCTGGTGTTGATTTACGGCAGTCTGACAACACTGCAGGCCAGGCGCTGGGTGTGACGTGCTGATGTGTTTCCAACGATGTGCTGATGTGTTCTCTTTCACTCCAAAGTAGGGTTATTCCCTCCCCACAGACGCGGAGCTAGCGCTGCCAGCCAGGGCTTCAGAAAGAGTTGCCAAGCTGTAGTTCCTAATACGTCGTAGTTACTAGTTTTCTTAATAGCTGTCGTGAGTTGGCGTCTGGGCTGTTGAAGAAATGCATTCTGCTGGCTGGACACAGCAAACAAGGAGTCTAGCGCCATTACGGTGAGTGAACAATAACGTTGTTTAAGTTTGTGGAAGTTGAAGTTATTTTACAGTGTAATTTAAGAGTATTTATACAAATATATACTTTCTTATTATTTATTTTCGACAGTACATTATTAAAAGGTAAGTCTGAGGTTACATATCAACTTAAAGTTAGTGGTCAATCTTATTTAATTGAATCATAATAAGTCAGCAAAAAGTATAGAACACAGTGGGGCAAGTTTCCGGGAACAAGAGTCCTCTTGGTCTCCTGTGCGGAATCTTACCCCACTAAACAAACTTCACATTACAATTAAATAAAACTTGCATTAGGCCTACAATTGTTGTTAAGCGTTCCAGAAGTGTGTGCTGGGGAGTCCCGCTAATTTCAAAGAAAGAAGAGGAATATCGTGTTCCGGGAAAGTTGATTATTATTGCGGAGGTTGTGGGCACCTATACGAATTCCCCCCTACAGACTAGATCATGTGTCGTCAGTGTAGTACGTGGTGGGAAGAGCCGTGCACGAATTACAGTGGATTGGGCCATTTCTTGTGTGATAAGTGTCAGTAGGACTCTTACCCTACACAGACCGGACTCTTGCCCCAAGGTTGGGGCAACTTTCCTATTTGACATGCTTTTGTTTTTTAATTTTTTTTACCAAATACTGTAATCAAAATTGTTGTGTACTCATTACATTTGTTAGTATATAGTGTAACAAATAAGCCAGTAATTTTCAATAAACTTTATTTTGGTTCAGTACCTGAGAATTTGTTATTGTATTTTAAGTGCGGACTCTTGCCCCTCATTCCTACACTTTATTTCCTGGCATGGTATTCCATAAATATACACAGACCCTATAAATATAGACTTATGTACACATTCACAATTGCCTATACACAAACGTCTTTTATTTTACAACTTATTTTGTGTTAAACTTGTTAATTTACACAACAAATATTTTAATATTAAATAAACAGTTATCTTTACTTGCTGTAGGAGGAATCTCCAACTGATATCAGAAAATAAGCTGTAATCCACAGGGTGAAACGATACAAACCTAATAACTGATATCAGAAAATAAGCTGTAATCCACAGGGTGAAACGACACAAACCTAATAACTGATATCAGAAAATAAGCTGTAATCCACAGGGTGAAATGATACAAACCTAATACTGTAACTGATATCAGAAAATAAGCTGTAATCCACAGGGTGAAACGATACAAACCTAATAACTGATATCAGAAAATAAGCTGTAATCCACAGGGTGAAACGATACAAACCTAATAACTGATATCAGAAAATAAGCTGTAATCCACAGGGTGAAACGATACAAACCTAACAACTGATATCAGAAAATAAGCTGTAATCCACAGGGTGAAACGATACTAACCTAATAACTGATATCAGAAAATAAGCTGTAATCCACAGGGTGAAACGATACTAACCCAATAACTGATATCAGGAAGTAAGCTGTAATCCACAGGGTGAAACGATACAAACCCAATAACTGATATCAGAAAATAAGCTGTAATCCACAGGGTGAAACGATACAAACCTAATAACTGATATCAGAAAATAAGCTGTAATCCACAGGGTGAAACGATAACTACGTCCAGTTCCGTTAGGATGAGATGGAGCATAAAAAAAAACAATGTTTGATTCAAAAAGCGTTTATATACAGTTCTTGTGTACTGTTTCATTGGATTAACTTAATGCATGCCACAGTTTTGTCATTCACTAATGTTACTTATTACTCATTCTGGGTGAACAGAGTACCAAACTAAATTAAATTTTTAAAAATGTTCACTCTGACTTTCAACCATCCACATCTTCACAACATGGTATAGGCAAGGTGCTGCCTGATCCTCCACCCCTCTCTTCCTGGGTCTACCCACACACCTTGCCTCCTAGGTTTGAATTTCCATATTTTTTTGGCGAGTCTGGAATCTGGCATTCTTTATAAGTCTTCTTTCCACCGTTGTTTGTAATTTTTTAACGTTTCATTCAAGTTAAAAATGTGTAACTATTCTCTTATGTTTTATTCTTCGTATTGTTTAAGACCTGAAGATGTCAGTAATGACGAAAAGCTTAGTCGAACAATAAAAAATTATAGCAGTTAGCAAATTCATAAAAGAAATACTGTAGTATTCTCTTATGGCCTCATTCTTCATACGGTCGAGTTTAGACCACCTTTTATCTACTCTTAAGAACGCCATTTCCGAGGCCTATATTTGACTGTCTTCTTTCTTGGTTGTTGCCCATAATTTACACCCATAGAACAGTACAAGGACTGCCATAACTTTGTGAAATTTTAATTCTACAGTTTGAGTTTAAAATTCAAATTATCTTTTGGTTTAAAATTATAAAATTATCATATTCTGAATTAATTTGTACTTGTTTGACTAATTCACAAACAATTGTTATTTTTTCGTTTCACAATATCTTTTAAAATTCAGCCTAAAATAAGAAAATTTTTCAGCAGTTTTTAACATTTAACTCTCATGACGTTAGGCAACTATTACTCTAATTATGTATGTATCCTAAATTTTTTTACATTTAATTTCCAAGAACGTAGACCACCGCGGTACAACGAATTTACGATTCCGAACAAATCAGAATCAGGTTCTATAAGGTCGTTCAAATACTATGTTGAACCAAAGTTTTTTTTCTATCATAAATGGATTGGTCATTCCACGTTCTGGCTATTCGACCTACGCAATGGATACTTAAAATTTCCGTTTACACATCTTTTTTATTTGCTCACCTTACTCACTACTAATTGTTACACCAGTTACCTACCTCCTGTTAAGCATGACTAGAACCTCTACGTATTGGTTGTACCGTGGAAATTAGTTGGTATAAGAACCGTGAATTGGCAACCGTGATCGTTATAAGCAACGCGCGCATTGTTTACAGTACAGAGCAGACTGTATTTAACCAAGACTGTAAAGTTGCATACACGTGCTAACGAAGGCGCCGTCATTGCAAGCGACGGAATACAAATGAGCTGTTTAACAGCAATGCAAACTCCGGCGAATTTATTTATTCATTTCTCGGATTGTAACACAAGTCATTGCAGTGTACTGCAGCAGTGAACCGTTTCCGTCTGAATTTCAACTTTATTAGGAAATATTTTTTGCGAAAACACATGCACGCACGCGTATACACGCGCAGTCAAGAAACCCACGGAAATACGTTCTACAGCCGGAAAATATGCGTGTGTAACAGTGTATATTTTAACGTGCAGCCAGACACAAAATGTGTAGTGATAAATTAAATTTTGCAGTGATAAAATTGGAAAATGTGCAGTAATAAAATTTTGAGAAAAAAAGTCGGGAAAATAATTGACATTTGAGTGAAAAATAATGTAATGAAACAATATTTAGCCTTATTAAAAACTAAAGCAGTTTTAACTAAAGCTCGACATATTTCATTTTAATTGTTATCTTTAAAACTCGAGTCTAAAAAGTCTTGCTCTTCATTTTCTTTTTCTCAAGGCCTTCTTCTTCCTTCTCTTTGTTTTCACGGCTCTTCTTGCTTGCCTCTGGAAAACCCCTGAAAGTAAAACTGTTCCGTCGCTTTTGGAGTCTCCCTGACTCGGTGTTGTCTTTTATTCATCCATGTGATCACTCCATTGAGGGGATCCCACTCCGACAACGATGGCATGTTAAAATGAATATGCAAATGGAGATTTTCAGTGCCAATACTAAGGCGTTGGCGGTGATCAGTTTTCAGCATGTTACTGGAACTTATAATTCTTTCTACATCCGCACTGTGTGGCTTGGCTGCTAAGATTCTACTCAATATGACACAAGTGTTTGAAAAGTTGTTTTATTGGCAATAAAATTAAATTTTGGCAAATACACTTTTGTATTACAAAAACCTTTTTGACATTATTAGAAAAATTCAACAATTTTTGTACCGTACTAAAGTAAAAAAAAACCCAGTTTATCAAGATGGTTTTTTTTTTTGTTTTCTGGAAATTAGGGAAGACTAGAAGCGCACTAAAATTACGTTTTGGTAGGTTTAATTTTTGAAAATTTCCCGGGGGACAACCCCCCGTTCTGGTAAACTACACATTTGTGCAGTGATAAAAATGTCTTAAAATATAGCCTGGTGTGTACCAGTGAGAGATCTAGAAATTTCAAACGCCCTTAAAGTTACTCTTAAGTGTCTCTGCCCCACGATTCAATAAACCTGATATTATAAAAAAAAATTATTATACATTACTGATCGGATGACTCGTGGTACAGTAAACCACAAGGATAAGTCAACAAGTATTAGCAAACAATTTTATAATTTATTGTGACAACAGTACAAATCAGAGTTAGCTCATTTTCCAACATAGTCCCTTTGCTTTCAATACATTCGGTCCATCCTTGCACAAGCTTCCTGATGTCCTCAGGAAAAAAAAGGTTTCCGGCTGAGCAGCAAGCCACGTATGTACCACTTCATTCATTTCTTGGTCTCTGAAGAATCGACGGCCTCTTAAAGCATCTGTAAGTTGACTACAGAAATGGTAATCCGACGGAGTGAGATCGGGCCTTTATGCAGGATGCTCCAATTGCACCTCGAAACGCAATTTATCAACAGTTTGGACAGTGTGCCACACGATTGCGCTTGGGTTCAGTTAACTGTTTTGGGGCCCATCTGGCACAGACCTTACGAAAGCCAAGCTTGTTATGGACAATTTCATATGCAGAACAATGACTAATTTGCAGACGGTATGCCACTTCTTCGATAGTCACTCTTCAGTCGGTCTAAATCATGGCATCAGTAGTGGAAGAGGTTGGGCGTCCTGACCTTGCCTCGTCCTTGACGCTTGTCCGACCGCTTTTGAATATTTCGATCCACTCGTATACACTTCGCTGTGGTAAAAGATTATCCCCACATTGTTTTGAAAGTCTTCTATGGATTTCGGCTCCTAATACATATTCGGACCACAAAAACCGGATAACTGCACGCTATCCTTCGTTGGTGCAAACGGAGAGAGCGGCGGCCATGTTTATCGTGCAACAATCCACAGCCGAATGACACGACGGACAGTCTAACAGTCCACAAGCGGAGAGAATGGATGGCACCATCTGTCGGCGTACAAGAGCACTTAGTGGTACTCCCAACCTACAAACGAATATAACAAAATCGTGGATACTTTATTGACTTACCCTCGTAGCCAAAAGCTACTAAAACCATGGGCGATCCTACGTGGCACAGGGAGCAACCGATATTACCATATTAAGAACTGCCTTGTAGTGGAATTTGGTTTCCTAACAGCTTTTGACGATCAATATGCAACGGCGTGTCGGTTTCTAAGCTTTAAAGGAAGTACGTTCCTACAAGTAGGAATTGTCTCTGATGTACAATTCCTGGTAGCCTAGGTTAGAGGTTTTAAACAGATCAATAACGCGCTTGTATAAGAAATAACTCATGACTTACAAAGGCCTAGGAAATCGGAGAAACATAAATAATCAACTTAGACAACTGTCAGAAATATCCTAAAATGCACACCAGTAGAAATAAGAATGTTGGTGGACCTAGTAACGGTTGATTCCGTAACACATTAATTAAGGTCTAATCCCTAGAGGAAAAATCTTCTTTTTTTTTTCTTCTTTTCCACTTCACAGCCTAGGCTGCACCGCCTCGTCCTCGTACGTCCCACACTTCGCAAACCTCTGCGTTTGTAATTCAGGGAGATTCGGGGAAGAGACGGTCTTGTTGCGGTCTTATAAATGGTTGCGTCAATTGACTTTGCGCTCACCAATTTTTTTCGTAAACTGAAAATTCCTGATATTTTCACTATGTATTCTGAATGTTAGCGTGCAGCCTTTTACAGACCTGAGAAATTTCATTTCTTCCTTTCTTACAAAGTACCCCAGTCTCACTTGCGTACAGTGTCACTGGAGTCGCCATTGTCTTGTAAAACTTCAGTTAAGGGGTCGTCTCTTCTCTATTTTATATTTTATCATTCTATAAATTATTCTACATACTGTACATGTTTAAGTCTATTAAGTTTATTTTCAACATCGTAATCTACTGCGGGAGATAACGCCCAAGACAGTCAAAACTGAACGTCTGCTCCACAATATTGCCATTTACTTGTATATTACTTTTCTTTTATAAAATTGCTAAACTGCTATAATTGTTTTTATTATTTAGACAAAGCTTTTCGTCATTACTGACATCTTCAGGTCTTAAACAACCTGTTTAAGACAGGTTCTTAAATGACAGGTTTTCTTTTTATGTTGTTTAAGACCTGAAGATGTCAGTAATGACGAAAAGCTTTGTCTAAATAATAAAAACAATTATAGCAGTTTAGCAATTTTATAAAAGAAAAGTAAGGATGGCTGATAATTTAAACAATACGAAGAATAAAACTTGTATATTAGTTCTTACTGGGTATTTCCCCATACAAGCCACTACTTTTTCTCTTTTACTTTGAGATATTATCAATTCAACTGATATATTTTTCAAGGCGAGTGAAACTGGTGATAAATAATTAAAAAATCAGTCGTGAACAGCACATTATGTACTGCCAATAAAAATTTAGTTGTTTGTTACTGTTTCAAGTGCGGTTAATAACCTTACCATAGACTGTAATAGTAACGAACATAAACGTAATCGCTTGACTGTGTGTTTAGTCAGCCGTACTGCTGTGTTTGTTGAACCAGGTCCAAGAGCTTAAGTGGCCCCATTCACCAGTGCTGGAGCAAGATCGTTAGGATTTACTGAGATAAGCAAAATACAGGACACGATTTATGGCCTTCATTAATATCCGTTGCGCCACCACACTACATAATGCTGTGTATTTATGCTACTTATCGTGTAAGTTTTTGTTTTCTACATTTTTTAGGTCCTCTTCAGCGCCTTACGGCTCCAGAATATGATGTCACCTTTCGGCCCCTCTATTGGCCGACTTCAAGCCGAGTTGGCCTAGGACTTCCACTGAGAGAAGTCACAGTATTACCCCTCAAACGGAAAAGTAGATTTTATTTTCCTTGTAATTAAACCTCATTAGTGGAGAAATTCATTGGTTTAGAAACACAGACGCACGGTGAAGAAGACAAAAAGGGTTACAAGTATAAGATGCTCAATAATTTACAGATAAAATTATATCAATAATTTGGAATTTCGTTTCTAAATACCCCTATTCAATCGGCCTTGCGTTCAAAAAGTAATATGGTGCACAGAATTAATTTACTTAACTTTCTTTATTATTATTATTACTGTACCAAAAACTGCTTCCACATGCTGATCAGGTGATTGGTCGATATCAGTGCGGATTTAGAAGAGGAAAATCAACAATAGACCAGGTTTTCACACTCCGACAAATTCTGGAGAAAGGTAGGGAACACAAGCTACAAACCCATCATCTCTTCATAGATTTCAGAAATGCATACGACAGCATTGACAGAAAAGAACTTTACACTGCTCTTGAAGAACTGGGCATACCACAGAAATTAATAAGATTGTGTAGGATAACAATGCTGACAGTGAAGGGCATGGTGAGGATTCAGAATGACTTATCAGGAGAGTTTGACTATGGAAAGGGAGTCCTCCAGGGCGATGCTCTTGCTTGCCTCCTCTTCAATCTTGCTTTAGAAAAAGCTATGACAGATGCTGGAATAGATTCCTCCGGGACTGTATTCAACAGGTTGGTGCAGGTCCTAGGATACGCCGATGACCTAGATATAATCGGGAGGTCCCTTCGAGCAGTTACTGAAGCCTTTCTTGCTCTTCAAGGAGGCTGGATCTCATAATAAATGAAAGCAAGACAAAATACATGGCCACAGGACAGAAGGCTAGAGAAGGAGGGCACATCCAAATTGGCAGCTATTCCTTCGAAAAAGTCAACAACTTTTTTATTTAGGATGCCAAGTTAACTCCGATAGGGAAACAACAGAAGAAATAAAACGAAGAATCACCTCAGTTAACAGGTGCTTCTTTGGTCTCAGACCCCCTGTTCCAAAGCAGAAATAATTGCCAGGAGCATCAAGCTGCTTTTGTATAAAACACGATCCGCCCAGTTCTCACCTATGGTTCTGACACCTGGACCATTTCTAGAAAGTCTGAGTCAAGCCTGCTGGTTCATGAACGCAAAATCCTCCGCAGTATATTTGGTCCAATATGTGTAGGAGGTGAATGGAGGAAAAGAACCAACCAAGAACTGAACACTCTTCTAAATGAACCAGATATTGTGAAAATTATAAAACTTGGTAGACTCAGGTGGGCTGGACACGAGAGCAGAATGGGAGATAATGAAATACCAAGAAAGGCACTCACAGAACAGATCTACGGCACCAGGAGAGTTGGTAGACCCAAACTACGTTGGGAAGACGCTGTGAACTACGATACGCGCCATATCCTTGGGACCCGGAACTAGAGAGCAGCTGCACTTGACCGGGACAACTGGCGGAGGATGTTAAAGGAGGCCTTGACTCAGTAATGGGTTGTTGCGCCGCGGAGGAGGAGGAGGAGGAGGAGGAGGAGGAGGAGGAGGAGGAGGAGGAGGAGGAGGAGGAGGAGGAGGAGGAGGAGGAGGAGGAGGAGGAGGAGGAGGAGAAGAAGAAGAAGAAGAAGAAGAAGAAGAAGAAGAAGAAGAAGAAGAAGAAGAAGAAGTTTCCTTATTAACATTATGGAAATACAATGGTCAATATCTCAATGCTAGTTTCACGAAGTTGAATTAATTATACTTTTTCAGGGTTACAAATTTTTAATTCACTTTCACACGTTTTATAAAAAAAATTTCTTACTATTAACTGTATTATGTAAATTAAATACTATATTTTGTTATTGTGAAAAAACAGTACAATTGGCTTTTCATAATTCAATGGTTAACACCACTAGTTTTACGAAATTCTATCAGGTGGTAATTAATGGAAAAACTTTTGAAAGGTAATTTATAGTGTTTTATTTTGTTGAATAAAATCTATCAGTATACAAAAATAAGAGAGAAGGAGGAGCAGATAGTCCATCTTATGGAGGAATGAAATAGCCAATCACGTGGGAATATACGCTGGGAAAACAGAATGGGAATAAAAGTAGTATACGCCTCCGCTTACAAATGTGACTAGTTCCAAACTAAGGAATCGTATATCCTGCACAGAGTATTGCGGGAGGGAAGGAAACTTATTTTACAGTGCTATTCTAGAGGTAAAAATAAGAAAAAAAGATTTTCGTCGAAGATGCAGGAATCGATAAAGCGCCGCGGTGAACACCTACCAGATGTAATCTTTAAAAACTAAAGTTATGAGGAATGAATGACAACCATTAAAGATTTTATTTGTTTCATTTTTATTCCCATGTTATTGTTCAGCTTTTCTTTGTGACTGTTTGAAAATCGTCAGATCCTGTTGCCGGACCTGAACACTATAGGCCTATGTATGAAACACTGTATGTAACACACCTGCAAGACTATGAGTATGTGGCACACGAACAAGTGTATCCAATAAACCTAATAAACACACACGCGCGATACATAAAAGTAATAAAATATTCGTATAACGTAGGTCTATTATGGAGGTTCCCACGGCCGGAATTACCATTATGAAAGTTGTAATGTTGCGTTATGCCTCTACTTGAGCTGCGTTCGGCCTGTCGCCATTTGTCGAACTTTCTGCTACTGAAGAAGGCCTCCGGTGTCTGACTGAAACGTTTAGAAGAAAGTATGAACGACGCTTCACGCAATCGACTACGGCCTAACGGCCCGCTAGTTTTTAATTTTCATAATTCGTATAACACGTTCAAGACAGATACCGCCCAGAAAAAAGGCGACAAACAGACACTAATATCGAAAACGTTATAACATTGGAATTATTAGATCATATTAAAAATGAAACAGTTCATATAATCTTTCGACACGACGTTTTCCCTTGACTCGACCGTCTCGCGTGTTTCTTACGATTAAACGTTGTAATATACGATAGAAAATAGTCCTAACCATTACAACGTAGTATAACAAGTGTATAAGGTTCGAATCGGTTGGTAAGACGCACAGCACAAAGAGAAAGAAGCCGCGACCCGTAATCCTCTTTGCTACACCGTTTGCTTTTCTCCCGTTCTGATGTTGTTTTGTTGTCGGATTCCCGTCCGTTGTGAGTTAAGCCACTCCATTCACTTCCGTGAATAAAAATCTGGTTTAAGCGTATTTGCTAGAGTGGTCGGTCGTCTGTATTTAGGTCAATCTTCCTTTCCTCTCGCTTAAGCTTGCTGCGTCTTATCGCAACGTCTGACCTTTCCGTTTTCCTTCTGTTCACGAACAAGTTCCTCACGAGTAAACATCGCCGCCAAAGGAATTCATTTTTTCACAGAGAACGCATTGGTATTCTACGCTCCAGAAATCGTTTCTTTCGTCTTTCATAACACGCGGTTGAACATCCACACAGTATACTGTCGCCATCGAGCACATCCGTAATGCTGTCCTTATTTTGAGGTCGGGAGTTAGACGAATTGTTAAAGAAGCGTATGTTGCTTTCGGACATTTATACAGTTGCATATTTTTATTCATATAAGACGTTTGCAATACTTTCCTACGTAAAAAAGAAATCTCCCAGATTGTCTCAAGCCAGTAACGTAAAACGCATCTTGTTAGAAAGGTAACTAGTAGTACACGCATAAGCGCAATAAACAAATAATTAAGCCAAAAATTCTAAACTGTATTGGCCGTTGAGTGCACGCTGTCAAATAAGGGATGCAGGTAGAGTTAAAAAAAACAAATGCAACTATTTCAGAACATGGTGCTCAAAACCAAACCTGATGTAGTAATATTTATCAATCATCGTAAATACTGTGAGAGACTACACGATCACTGAAATATTTTGGCCGACAAACTGTTAGTTAGAGCCTCCAGGTGGTCTAGTAGCTAACGCGGGCGATTGATGCGCTCGTGTTCCCGGGTTCAATTCCCGGCGGAGGCTGCATACGGCGTGCACTCAGCGTCGTGAGGCAAACTGAGTAGGCGCTGAGATAACAGCGCCGCCTCCTGGCCGTGAATACCGCAACTACCGGCTGGTGGCGCGTAGTACTAGCCATACACCGTGTCATACTAACACAAAAGCCGCGCGGTACGCCTTGGTCCTTAACGGACTGTGGAGCGGAGGTTTATTTATTTTTATTTATTTAACTGTTAGTTAATACTGGTGAAGAAGATTTAACAGGTCTGCCACCAATCTGGGTTTTCGTGTGAAAGGGGTAGGTCCGGAGTGATGGAGCAACTTTTTGTTCAAGTCAAGGAATTTCTAAGTGCTTAAAGAAACTGTCGGAAACGCTTCTTTCAGTAAGCATGTGGCAAGGTTAGGCAACAAGTATGCAAAGCTGAATGTTTATGTTCTATATAAAGTTGTGACTGGCTTCATACCATTTTGTAATAGACAATGGTAGCGTTGTATTTGTAAATGTAGGCTATAAATTTTTTTATCATTCACCAAGGATTGAAGCAAGAATGGTTTGTTCCGGTCCAAAGCAAATAAGACTGTATGTGGTCACTCCAACGTAACACTTCTTCGGACGTCCTTTCTGTTTATAATTGCATAGCTGTTTGTGGATGCCGCAGACTTTCATTCGGTTAAGATGATCCATACATTTTATCCGATATCGGGCAATCCTATCAACTTCATTAAAAACGTCAAACCCTAAATATCAAAGACACCTGTTTGAAAACATAATTACAACAATGTTCAATCCCCAAGAGAATCAACTCTCAACAACACACAACGTCACGGAAAGAATGAAGCTAGTTCTAAATTATAACTCGGTCGTTTGGGACTTGTCTATCTATCTATCTGTACGTCTGTCTGTCGGGGATGTCTAACGACAATTTTTAAATACACCACCGATTTTTATAAAACACAGCATGCACGTTCATGCTTTTACTCCACAGGCCCCTACGGTTTTCGAGACTGACACTTTCCCCCCCAAAATAATGGGGTGGGAGGTAAAACATTAGAGGACAATTTCGAAAAATTGCAAAAATATATGTGGAGTATAAAATTCCAGAGACTTTCACCCCAAATTTGAAAATAGTGTTCAGTTTTGGAAATGTCAACACGTTCGGACAAGAGGGTCCAAAACAGGGGTTAAAAATCTTTCAACATTATAAACGGGATATCGATTAAAGATTGCGTCAACGAAAATCTGAATATAGTGATCAGTTTTGGGAAATTCAAAATATTTGGGCTTCATGGCCCAAAAAGGCCCAACTCTTAAAAAAATTTGCAGAAATCAATCTCGCTTATCTGACTAAAGCGAACTATACCCAAATCCGAACGTAGTTTACTTTAAGATTTTTTTCTTACTTTAAGGGCACCACGGGAAGTCAACGTTTTAAGAGTCTATAAGAATAGGCCATTTATAAGACGGCTACAGCCCAATACAACATCAGAAGATTTTTTTGTTTTGTATATAGAATAATTAACTTTTATACTAAGGAAATAGTTTGCAACCTCTTCATTTGTATACTTATACAAAAACATAAAAAGTAAAAAGAATTAACAAACCAAATATGAGAAACGAGAGATGTTGATGTGAAAGAGAGGTGTTGGAATGCCACACTAGAAGATGCTTAACAGATGAAGTCACCTTCGTCCTCCTTGCATCATGCTTTGTTCACGGTTTTGAATCGTGGATTTGAATTATTGGAAACTTTACAACTAGCCGTCATCAACGTCACTAAAGCAAAACACCCTAAATATCAAATACGCCTGTCCCAAAACATAATTACAACCTCGTGGCGTTTTTCGGCTATCGCTAAGAATCGTACATACGAAGAACTTTACTCCCAGCTTTAAAAAATCAGTATTTCTTAATTTGATTATCTGATAATAACGGCATTACTCAATTATGATCATCATCATCATCATCATCAACCGTGGCTCTACAACCCTTGGTGGGTCTTGTCCTGCTCTAAGAGTCGATTCCGTTCCTCCCTATTGCGTCCCCTGGCTTTCAAGTTTCTTATGTTCAGCTTTCCGAGGTCCTCCTCTATATGGTCTTGAATCTACTCGGAGTCTTCCCCTTTTTCTACTACCCATAGGTTTCTGGTAGAAAATATGTTTCGTAGGCTGTCCTTCCTCCACTCTCTCTGTGTCCAAACGGTATTACTATTAATAAAAAATGTCTTATATTAATAATTGTTAAAAAATAGCTTGCGAGTTCTGCAGCTCTGGGACTTACTATTTTTGTGTAAAGGTACACGTAGAGGTCGTATAGTGATGGCAGATTATAGGCGCTGAAACAGTACAGATTCAGTCACAGTCATAGAGTTAAGCAGTGAAGAAGCTATGTGGTTATGAGGATAAAACACGTATAAAGACAAGTAACAATAGAGATGGACATGGATACGCGGTGGTGGTGCTTGTAACTGAAAACGAGACAGACGTCCGCGGGCAGAGACGAACACACTGTCCCACTATCGTCATCATAGTTAATGGCAAACTGAACAGTAAGGTACAGACTACCTGTCATCCCAGATGTTTGCTTGTCTCGGGTGTAAGTAGCTCTGACGTCACTTTTGCTGCACACTCACGTCATCCGACTCTGTTAGCTTTATATTTACACACGTCGCCAGGACTTACCTGTAACAAACAAACAACATGATCAGTACACAATTATATATTATAATACCTATAATAACGTGCAGGCGCGCTCGTGTGTGTGTGCGCGCGTGTGCGGTGACCAACATGAATAATAACATATCTGAACTGAATACGAAATATTCACAACTTTACATGTTCAGCTTGTCACTTTTAACTGTACCCGGGGCGTTTGAAAATGTCAAGTCCTGCAACCAGAGAGGGACAGACTTCACAGTAATGACACACGTAGGAGTTGAAAATTCTTATCATCGAAGAGGACATTGCAGAGAAGAAATATAGAGATAGACTGCTAATCTGAATGGCATACTGCAAGGCAGTTTACCCCAGGAATTTTGGCAAAACAAGCCCACTGTTAAAAAGACATAAGAAAACCTAGGATGAAAATATAATGAAATGGGGAAGAAGATGAAAAAGAAGAAGAAATACAAAGACGAGGAGGAGGAGGAGAAGCAGCAGCAGTAGGATGAAAATGACACGAAGATGATGAAGAAGAAAAAGAAGAAGAGGAAAAGGAGAAGAGAAAGAAGAAGGTTAAACAAACAAACAAATAGGCACGGCCGGAGTCAATCTTGTTAAAATTTTCTGGTGTCCATGAGATTAATCTCTGTCAGCTGATTAACCTCCAACACCCATTTCTTTTTATACATCCTGCCAACAGGCGTCTACACTGGATTAGTCAGACATCCGCGCGCGTGTTCACCGGTTCCTGCTGCCACTGTACGAACTCTCGTCTAAATCTGTCGAACCGGTCGGCACCGGTTGTCGGAATCCGAAAACCTGCCTGCGTACCCTTAATCAGGATTCCTAACACGGCCCGCTATAGACCGCTGCACGGTAACCAGATCACCAGCACAGATGAAAGCGTTCAAAGAACAAAATGTGTCAGAAACATATGAAGAGTTAGCGTGGTATACGTACAGAAACAATGAATGACACGTTTTATCTTGTTGGTGGGCGAGCAAACTGAATCGACTCGTTCAGAATTTCAAGTAACTCGGAACCGGGTGAGAGACGAGACGAGACGCGCGTGACTCACACAGCGCGAGTTTACATTCGGCCGTCAGAAGTAATTATTGTCCGTTGAGCGTACATTATTGTATTAACGCTTTATTAACCGTCTCTTTAAATGAAATATATAGCAGTTTTTAATTGGGTTTATGCGTGTCTTTTCATTGCGTTCAATTGTGGAACGCCCATTGTTCTTCTTCTGTATTCTACAATTAAACCGTAACTATCTTTTGTTTTGTACGCGATGCAAACGCGAACGCCCATAACATGGATACCGTGTAGTAGACGCCGGGGATACGGGGGTTTATGGACGTGGATACCGTGTAGCAGACGCCGGGAATACAACCGTATCCCGGGCAGAAGGATTGCTACCTCATACCGTTACGTGCACTCCTCTTGTGTTACGGTTTTCAGATGAATTACAATAGACATCTGAGAGAGTAAAAAACAATCATTAATATTTGTGAATTACGTATCTATGCCCTAGTCTTACAAATCCCTAAGCATTTAATTGATAAAATTTTGTTAGTAAATTGTAGGTTAAACTAGCTGCAGAACTCGGTCACTATTTCGAAAAAATATACTTATTATTAGATGAAAGCAAGTTAGTGATAAATTGTAACTTTCACTAGTGAACACTTACGTTTCTTAGTGTACTCGTACGTTTCGGTGTGCTGTTCACCTTCTCAGCGAGGTTTAAATACAGAATGTCTTGAAACAGTTGTAACGGATTTTTTCACAGGTTGGTGGTATGTGTGGGGGGGGGGGTTGTTGGTGGAAGGGGGTTGGCGCTGGGATTCAAAGTACCACCAACCTGTGAAAAAATCCGTTACAACTGTTTCAAGACATTCTGTATTTACACATCGCTGAAGAAGGTGAACAGCACACCGAAACGTACGAGCACACTAAGAAACGTAAGTGTTCACTAGTGAAAGTTACAATTTATCACTAATATTAAGTCCGTGAATGAACGACCAAAACAACTGGAAGCAAGTTAATAAAACATAATTTTTTAAAATCTGTTAGTAAAGTTCTTCGCTTGTGTGATTGTCGCCTTTACTCGGGAAACGCCACGACTCGACAACAATACGTAGTTTATCATACTTTAACTTTCTTTTAACGTTTCGCGTGTTTTGTATGCATATAAACATGAAAGATTACAAATAATGCGCTACCATATTTATTTAAGCCAATATTCTACACACATAGCTTTCGTAATGGAACACAGTCGTCTAGTAAATACTGTACATACTTTTGTTTCGAAATCACTGAATATACTGAAATCAATTTTTTCGACATTCTGATTTCCATTCTGGCTCGTGGTAACCCCTAAACTTAACAAATTTTCAAAGTAGATATTACACTTGTTGCAATCATTCGTCTCCCGCCGAATGCAACATTCCGCAAATTGTACCTTGCCCGACGCACTGACGTCACGCCCTCCCTTTACCAACCCTATCGCACGCTTTGTTTAATCTCGTCAGTCTCCCATCAAACGCTGTGAGCTGAGCGGCCCGTCGCCGGACATTCGTCAAGTATGGGAGCCTCAATAACCAAGGTAATTATGATTGTTTTTGAGCTATCGTAAATCAATGCTGGTGGCTAATAATTTTGTATATTACGTTTGTAAAGAAAAAGAAAACTTGTAATAGATGTAAAAAGATTGTCATCCGTAACCAACCAAGATGTATCTTGTCTGTAATGGTCAGCCTCGCCTAAATTTAAATTTCAGTCAGTCAACTTGATGAAAAGACCTAAGATATGTAAGGTTGAGTGTCAGTACTCGTTATATATGTAATTTAAAGTCATAACCTTGTAATGCTATTTTGTAATATTGTAAATTGTAACACGCACTGTATGAATGCATGCGTGCGTGTTAATCGAACGATGTGGGTATAAAAGTGTACTAAAAGATGTGAAAACTTTCAGTTCGAAACTTGGTTCAACGTTCCGGACAGAAGACACGAGAACACGAACTTCGTACAGTTTTACACAATCTTCCAGCACAGACATAGCAGTGGTTCAAACCAGGTACGGAGGAACACACAGCCGTTGCGACCAGATACAGCAGGTTGCAAAAAGACTTTTCTGGATTGCCAAGTAACATTTTTACCTAATAACTTACGGTGGTAGTTGCTGCATAATCACGAAGCAAAAGCGAGACAAACTAGTTACTCGCCATAAGTGTCAGAAACGATTTTATAAACTTTTACGATAGATAACAGTGTCAGAAATTTATAAGTAGATCACAGCGTGTACGCTGAATACCATTTTGTAAGCTAGCATTGATTTATGCGACACCCCCATATTTAGCATTTAACATTTTCTATATTCAGTTTTTCAAAAAAAAAAATTAGCTCAGTACTGACCGTTGCTGACTGGCACATAATTAAGTAAATTTTAGAGGCTCGTAATGTTTTTGAAATAAACGGGTCCCATCCGACTCAGCTCACAGATTGATGCTTTCAACAATTTCTTTTACTCGCACCTCCTCCTTTTATATAATTATGTTAATTATAGAAGCACTTGAGAAATAAGTTGTAACACAGAAAAGGTGTCTTAAGCATTTTGATGTATTTAGATATTATATTATGTTATTTGTGTGTATGCTGAACACTTCCGGGGCCTAGCAGCGGGAAGTGCTACAGCACACTCGGGCTTCAGTTAATATTCCTTTTAGTCTGATAGCCGGTGGAACTTTTACAATTGTTTTTCAAAACTCTGACCTTTTCTTTACAGACCCCGGTGTCCAGTGCCGGATTTAAGATTTTTGAGGCCCTAGGCCAAGTTGCCTAGGACAAGTCAAGCGCTGTGACTGTGAAGTAATATATTGTGTACTGCAGAAGTAATTTGATGTCAGATTAACACTATCAAATTTAAAACCAGTAGGCTACTATAGAAAGTGTGCTTGCATTTAGCAAACTTTTCCAAAATATTAGCGTTTAGTGTACGGATTCAATTCTATGTTCATAAAGTTTTCACACTAATAAATATCAACGAAACAACACGCTGCCCACCACAGAAAGCTAAAAACCTTGTTTACATTCAAAACAAAATAAAAACATAATCCCGAATCGCAAACCGTTCAGTCACAACGCAGATAAACAATGATAACAAACAAGGGTGATACCACGGTCGTGTAAATTAGGGGGCAATATAGCGGACGTTCAAAATTCGCATGCGCAGATTAGTTTTCAAGGATGCCAACGTCTTAAAAATAAGCGCGCAATATTTAAATAAGAACTGTCTTCCATTTGTATTATTAACAAAAACTGATCATTTAACTTCAAAAAATCATACTTAAATAAATCAAAGTGCCTCCTACTTCTGTTAAAAATAAAATATCTGTAGCTTGCGGCCGTGGCCTAGTGGTAAATCCGGCACCGGCGGTGTCCACATATTTTTAAATTTGAAATTTCCAAAATCGAACACCCCACACTCAGCGTTGGTAAAAATTCTCTTGCGATTTTTTCAAAATCTCGACCCGTCTTATTTCGCTTCCGGTCTCATTATTTTTGGTCGATCAATCTCGGAAACAACAAGGGTCACTAAGATAAAACTATGAACGCGCGTACTAAGTTTTACGAAAATTGGTAGGTGCGTTCAAAAGTTACCACGTGACATACTTCAAGCAGATTGAGAATTCACTTCACTCGTTTAAAAATATATACAAAATACCATTCAATTGTACTCAACTATTTTCACTGACTTCCGATAAGCTGTTTCGAGCGTCTCAGCTCATCTTGAGAGCGTGATTCCTGCCATCGTCTGAAGAGGAGCCGAAATGCTCAAAAGCACGGAAATCACTGTAAATAATGGAGTGCAACAAGTGACATTCTACAATGTTAAACATAAGCAACATTCCAACACGCACTTCACGGGTATAACAAATACGTCTTTATATATATTCTATATTCAAAACGACTCTGAGGAATTCAATGGATATAATTTCTCTAACCGACACAAATAATAACATAATACCGACATAATATCTCACGCAGATTTCCCTTATTCATGACTGTATACACCATGTGCTATAAAATTCACGTTTTCTTTCTTTTGAGCCTATATACGTCTTTTAATCCGAATAATTTATAAATTCTGATAAAAATAAATTAATAATTTATTGGTGTGTGTGTGTGTGTGTTTCTCGTGTTTTCAGAAACGCGACTATAGACTACGTTTGAGCTCTCACGCTGCACTGTTATCTGCTAAACGTCTTCCTCATGGAAAACAGTCTGAAGTCCCCGAGTCGCCAGTGTCGTGTGCACACAGAACTTACATCCGTTACAGGAATGCTGTGACACGAGGCGTAGCCAGTTGGCGATAAAGCCTGCACGAGCGTGGATTCGAACAAAGTTCCAACAGGCGCGGATCCACGTTGGGGGAAAAGGGGGGCTTTCCCCTCCCAAACGATCACTTCGGACGAAATTTTTTTGGTCGTTTTATGAGTGTTAATATAATAAAAGAATTCATATCACGTTATGTAGGTTTATTGTTTCACTCTTTAATTACTTTAAATACTAACCGTACCTTGCCAGCATCATAATTTTTGTTTGGTACATACCACAGAAACAGTTATAGAAAAACGGTAATGTGTGTACCAGACTAGTGTGTATTTTAAACTGTAAGTGAATACTATTAAAAGAACAATGAACTGACAAACACAGATACAATTTTATATTTGTACGTTAATAAATTTATTCTTCGTATTGTTTAAATTAGCAGCCATCCTTACTATTTCTTTTATGAATTTGCTAACTGCTATAATTTTTATTGTTCGCCTAAGCTTTTCGTTGTTTAAGACCTGAAGATGTCAGTGATGACGAAAAGCTTAGTCGAACAATAAAAATTATAGCAGTTAGCAAATTCATAAAAGAAATAATAAATTTATTGTGCTGATAATAACAAACTGTACTTGTGATTTCACTCTTTCCTATAATATATACTTTAGGCCTTTAAATACTGGTCCTAACTTTCCATAATCCTCCTAAAGTCAATTTTTCCCCACCCAAAATTGCTTGCTAGATCCGCCCGTGGTTCCAACGCCTCACGTTTTCTGGACGTCTACCTTGCACATTACTTCCAGGTGCACAAAGTCTGTTGTAAAAGCGAATTAAAAATCACGAGTACGATGACACACCACAAGCTTCACGCGCTCTGATAACTTTGTAAAACCTGCTTCACGCGCAAGTAAGCTTTGTAAAACTCTACAGTTTATCACGAAACTGGATGACGATATTTTAATTTTATAAAATCCTATAAACCTACTCCGCTGTACGTACGGTAACACTGTTCGGACTGTACACACAATACGTAAAATTCTATAACACAGTTGCAGGGTCTACTAGTTATTCAGTTTTATTGATGTAATATCCGAGTGTCAGGAAACAAACCACGAGAATTAAGTAGTGGAACGAAATTTTGTGACGAAAAAACTTTCTACACGGAGAAACACAGGATTAAATATTAGGGACATGCAGTAGCGTAGGTCTACACAAGAGCTCTGCGGGAGTGTTGGCCTCCTCTGCGATCTGTCACCATCGACCACGCTTGTGCGCTGACGTTAACTAGTTTTTAAAGCCCACCTTTTTTTGGATCGTTTTCTAGCCCGTTAAGAAAACCAAATATATCAACAGGAATGAACACGGTACACAAGTTAGTAAGCATAAGTAAAAGAAAAATCGGTATGGAGAACCATACATGACTTCCATCTTCTAAGATTTATAAGTTTAAAATCATTTTCAAAATTAAATATTTCTTCAGCCTTAACCACAGTACTGTGATCACTAACGTATATCACCTCACGTTAGCGCACTCGATTTTCACAGATGATGGCAGTCGATGGCACTGCCGAAACGTCTGGCTTTGCAGAAAACACTGGACCACGGCCAAACAGCCCGGGAAGCAATTTTAACAACAAACTATTTCTTTGTTGCCGATAAAGTAGTACACATATAAAAAATTATCCCCTCTCCCTTCAACTATCATTTTAATTTGTATAAAATTACCCCTCCCCTTCAATTACCCTTTTCATTTATAGGTATTTCATCTACCATTTTACAGTAGATATTATGGCCTTCTTTTCAGGATACTTTATTTATCAAAATTAAGTACTTAACCTTTGTTAAAACATAAAACGTTGAAGGTAAACTATCCCTTCCCCTTAACCGATCTTCACCAAAATCAACAGGCCTTGAGTCTACTACAATTCAGGCACATATGTAAAAAATTATTTGATTCTGTTTGAATTTGCGGCAGTTGTCGTTCGCCATAGAAAAATTCTACACACAGACACACACACACTTTTCGAAAAATGACTTCTCTTCATGTTTTGAGGGTAGAGTATAATCAGAATCAGCCCTTATCTCGAACACGATTTTTTCGCCATCACCATACTTCCATTTCCTTATGGAACATGGAAGTAAAAATCACATTGAACAGAATGAAATAAATTATAATGATAAAAGTACGGTGCTGGAACAGCAAAGTCCTAATCCACAGCGTCGTATTCAGACACCTCATAAGTAGTGTTGGGTAGGTGCGAAAGTGTTCGTGTAAAAAACTGAAAACGAAAGTTCGTTTTAGGGAAGAAAAGTCACGTGCAACTTTCGCTGTCGTAATTTCTCCTACATACTGAACGCACGGTAAATCAAATTGAATAAATTTCCGAAGTTTATTTTCCAATTTTTTCCACGGGAAATATAATCAATAAGTTTACGGGAGTCGTAACTTCATCTGCATAAAACAAGTGTACAGCCACGTCTTTATACACGTTGTGTTTTGTGTTGTTATTTATTATGAACTAACAGCAGTGGTTTTTATAGGAAAAACTGGGAGTGTTCCTACTCTCTTTTAACCTAAGCTTTAATAATTATTGCATTTGTTATAGTATATCTTTGCTTAATGCACTTTACTAGATAATTTAATAGTATCGCCTCGTTCGAAAACTGGTTAGTTTTTAACTGAATAGACTACAAACGGCCGAGTCCTAGTTAGGTAAGGTAATGCCGAACCATATAATTTAGAAATACACTGTAAAACGTTTACCGCGAATGATGTGAACCAACCGTTTTTTCGTGTTAACAGAACTTCGTATTAAACGGATATAAAGTGAAACAAAATGAGATAAATGAACAGTACTGTATAGTTACTTACTGCATTGAGTAATAACATCAACAGAAGGTAGTTTTATACAGAGTGGGTCAAAAGTCACTACCCATTGTGAGTTACTGAGTTACCCATTGTAAACATTAAGATAACTTTGGTTGTGATCTTCACATCGATTTTAAATTACGCGCCTTTGGTTTGTGTCTGATAGTTTCTTATGTAAACAACAGAGTGCAATTTTATCGACAAAGATGGAAAACAATTTGAGAAACAATTTAATAAATAATCATGTAGCTTCAATAAAGTGTTAATCACAACCAAAGTTATCTTAATGTTTACAATGGGTAACTCAGTAATTCACAATGGGTAGTGACTTTTGGCCCACTCTGTATATAAACGTTTTATTTATCCTACTGGATAATTTCTGGTCAATTTTTGGAAACAAACGTGGTTAATTGTTTTTAAAATTTCGTATTCACGCACTCTAGCTGTTCTTAACATAGTCTTGGGTTTCCTTGTAACGTAACACAATAGCCTTGAAGTCTCAAAGTCGCTATACTGACAATGTTCAATTCTTTTTAAAATCGTCCGTTATTTACTTTTGCACACAATTCTGTACTACTTTACTGCCAACAAATTCTTCTAATTTATCAATGCGGTCAAACACTTCACCTTCCGACTAGGCTTCTAAATATCGACGAACACGGCTCAGCAACGACATCATAGGCCGGTCTATCGGTAGCGGTAAGAACTCATAAATTTTCACTGTCATTTTCCGCGAGAAGTTGGTCGTGCACTGCCTGCACTTTCACAGTTTTTAACTTGCAGTTTTGGCGCGTGCAAGTATGAATTTATTTATTATGCAGCTATTGAAAAGACAGCAAAAATATTATTTTTAACAAAACGTTTTCGTATTAACCAATATTTTGTAGGTAAAAGTTCCGTGTTAACCGTACAACCTGCAGTAGTACAATATAAGCAGCGATCGGGACCTGAGTCATATTTCCAGTTAACCGATGTTTCGTATTAAACGTTGTTACAACACAAATAAGCCACCCCAGTACCAGGGATAAAAAAGATAATTTTTAAATACAAATATACTTCATATCAAATAAAATAATTAAATATAAATAAAATATAAAAACTATGACACGACAAACGACATTACCCAACCCAAGTGATTGACCCCACAACAGGAAACAAAAGAAGAAGGGAACCACGAAAAATAAACAAGGAAAAAGTGATTGACCAGACAAACAGGAACTAACAAAAGAAGGGAAGAAACCAGAACCAAAGAAGAATAAAGACAATTAAAGGAAGTGAACGAATTCCTATAACTGAATAAAATCAAACCAGACGAGAAGAGGAGAACCGAATTAAAATGCAGACTATTGAAAATGAAGAAGATGAAGGAGGAGAAGAAGAAGAAGAAGAGGAATAATGAAGAGGAAACGAAGTGAAACCAAGAAATAAGAAACACCACATATAAAAGGGAGAAATGGTACGCTCAAATATAGAATATTGTAAATAAACCCCAATAATTATCCACTAATGGAAATAAATATTATTGTAAATGAGATAATTTATATACTTGTTTTAAACAAAAACAGTAAAAAGTAACCTAGTAAAGAAAAGTACACTAACCCAAATATTAGAGTTAGAGATAGTGAAATATATAGCAAAATATCATTAATACTATGTATAATTTTATAATGAAAGAAATAATGAGAAAGTGAGAAGGCGAGAAAGAGAAAGAGAAATAATTATAGGGATTACCCACTAAAAAACACTTAATATAAACAGTGAAAAAAGTGAAATAGTGAATGTGTAAATACCCCAAAATAGTGAGTGTATCAGTGATAAACACCAATTAATTAAAAGTGAAAGTGATAAGTGGAAAAAGATATTATAAATAATAAAAAGGTAGTAATAGATAAGAAAACACTTAGTAAATCATTGATGAACCAATGAATGATTTAAGAGTGCGCTTAGAAAAAATTAGATAGTTAAGGATAATTAGAAATAATATTTAAAGTAGAGATTAGGAAACGATATAATGTTATTTAGGGAGAAAGCCCATGTAAAAAAAGGAATATGGAAGTAACAGTTTGTGTTAACATGGAATGGAGAAAAGAAGTAGTAATGAATTAAGAATTTAAGTATATAATTAAAAAACACCCTATGTTTGAAGGGAAAATAAGTTAAATAAGTTGAAGGAAGTGATGATATTTCTCACTCAAAATAATAACAAAAGAATGAAATGTATGTTAAACCAACAGTAACTAATAACTTGAAAAGAATTGTTCGTTTTAATTTTATGAATAGGATATGGCTGAAGGAAGCTTTCAGTCCATAGGCCTAATTGTTATGTTTTAAATATTAAGAGATAGAAAATAATCTTGACATGTAATCAGAACACAAACAGACTCAAAAAACAACACAACCAATTATAATAGCAAAATAAAGCCCATCAGGCTGAAATGAAATGTAATTTAAATGAAATAAGTAAAATACCATAATGGCTACTTAGGCCTATGAACATGCCTAACTGTCAGAAACACACAAATACAAATTATAACAAATTAACAAGGAAATTTACAAATCTAAGGCAAGTAACTAGCCAGTAATTATGTATAAACCATTTTCAAAGAAAAATATTACTATAAGAGATTAAATTAAAAGAAATATGTAATTAGCAAATGTCAACATAATTAGACAAAAGTTAATATATAATAGAACATGACCTTATGAGGTATTGTTTTAATCTTTGAAAGGAAATAAACACAATAGTGATATATATAATATATATTACCCAGAAGTGAAGACAAAAGCATAAAATCAATCAGAAAATATATAATAAATTTGAATACAAATTTCAAATATAATAACAATGCTTTTAATCTCGGCCTTAACCAATCAAAAGGTTTCTGTTACCATAGAAACGGGCCGTTGGTTACTAATTTTCCGTTAAATTGACTTACTGGAAAAATGACGCTTAAGCAAGAGGTACGCAAGATTGAGATGACCGAAATTTTAATTTAAAAAGTACGAAAAACATTCAGAAGTCGACAACATTAACCAGTGAAGAGGCGATGAAGAGTTTCAAATATTAACAGATGTCCAGGAACCAAATAAACAAAATTAAATAGCAGAAATTCCCAAGACAAATTAGAAGAAGATGCCAGCAGCCTAAGTCACCCCAAAATTGATGAATTTTCATTACCCCAGAACGACGACACATCGTAACCTTCTGAACTGATAAGTATCAACTAAATACAATAATCCCCGGAATAAAAGCACTTTAAATATTTCTCACATCAATCAAAAAATTCTCACTATTAAGCAAAATTAATTTTCTTTCAAGGATTGAATAATAATAAACTTACGTAAAACAATTGTTAACTTAGAAATAACCTCGTATTAATGTGCGAAATTTGTAACAACTATTACTACACTGCCGAACAATTTGTAAACACACTTTATACCATATAAGTACGGATAAGGTACGGTAGTGTACTTTTTTAATGTAACCATCTTTTGTTTTCTTTATAATCCAAAGAACTCCAAATTTTGAGAGAGTTAATATATAGTGTACAAACAGACGCCATGTCGGCATCAGTATAACTCATTTCAAAATCAATTTCGTCAGCCCAGAGATTTATGTTTCATGTCTTAAGCCGGAGCAGTTTTATTGAAAACTAATTTAGAATATTTTTGTCACATTGATTAATGACCAAATCACAATTAAAGTTACAGTACAGAGTATTACCATTGTTTTATTTCATAGGTAGATGTATAATATATGTGTGTTAGCAATTTCACTGAGCAGACAACTAGCGCTCTTGCCAAGTGGGCAATACAGTAAGCTATACAGAGGCGGGAACCATTTGAACGCTCCAGCTGTCAACGCTGATAACACCAATCGAACTTGTTAATTATCAAATTTAATTGTTTTAATATAAACAATTTGGCGCCACCCGGGACTCACAATCCCTATGAAATTACAGGTAGGTTGTAATGATAAATTGTGACCACGCTACGGACTTCGGTAGCGACAAACATTAATGTAACTACAGGTGTGAAACGAACACACCACACTAACAATTTCTACACATAAAAAACAGGTGTACACATTTTACAGATACGACGACAGCGAGTGGTTACAGATTGGCTTCCATCGCGGGGCTTAAATAAGACGGACGACCCCTTTTGAGTGGTTACAACGTTTACCACTGTATCATAAAAAAGTCAACGAACGAAGACAGAGATGATGTCAAGTTTGTATCTTTAAGCTATTTTCTTATCGTTTGCTTAGTTTGCACTGTTACTGTCTTCCTTCCACGTCGGTAATTCAATTAAGGGAATTGTACCTTCTTCTTCTTCTTCTTCTTCTTCTCCTCTTCACTGATTAGGTTATATAAACCTGTTCCGGCCCCCATCTCATCCACGGACGACCCACGCCTCTTCTACCAGTCGCTTTATAGTTCAGTGCCGCTTTCGCCAACCGATCCTCTGTCATCCTTTGCAGATGATCCCACCACTGTTTTCTGTAAATTGAAATAATTTCATTTATATCCTTTACTTCGAGTTCTGCTCCGATTTCTTATTCTATCTTGCTATGTATAATTTAAAGTATTTCGAATAAACTGCATTCCAGCATTCTGAATCTTGCCGCTTTCCTTTTCTGTCATGACCCACGCCTCACTCGCATAAATTAACGTGGTATTACAATTGTTTAATAAAATGTAATCCTTGTGCTGTGTATTGTTTCATTTCTAAGATTTCTATGAATCGTACCACAAATATTTCTGAATGTATATCTCTTCTCTCTTATATCATATTCAGAGTCATAGCTTACTGCACAGCCAATATATTTGAATCGGCTCAATTGTTCTAAAGTGCTGTTGTTTATAACTATCATAATCCTCACTGGACTATCTTCCCTCTATTTCAAGAAAATGAGGGAATAGTACTTATGTTGACAGTCATTGGCTGATTACTACTGAAACAACTTTAGCTTGTATTATGAGTCATGTTCTGTCCTGATTAACGTTGCTGTTCGGTATAAGCGTGCGATTAATTCAAAACGAATTTCCGATTTCTCACGCCAAATATTCTCCGTTTGTAGAAAATTCTTAGCGTTTCCGAGTTTCATTTCAAAAGCTGGAGTCTACCAAAAAAATGTCAATACCAGTCATGTGCTTTATGGATCACCGTTGACTGAACCACCATCTCCGGGCACTAACTACGGTAGTAATGAGGTAATAACAGAAAGTGCCGGTACGGTCAGGTATTACTTCAGTAGTTAGTGCTACACCTTCAACGGGCAATTTGCATATTAAAGCCCCTTTACACGGTAATGCTGACGGGTTGTAGGCTCTGCCGCGTGGTCTTCATTACACTGAGCCGGCAGTTGGGAACAGATGAAAGCAATAACTCTCTCCGTCTGTACTTAACGTAATCGACCTGCCTGCATGAACTCCACCGAGAAACCGACATGACATGGAATGATCCGTTCCGCGTAAACTCAGTTTTATGGGGCGGCAAATTATACCGTGCTAACGCATTAACGATCTGTATACTACACACTGTAAACCCAACCACGTGTTCGTATTCACCCCCGCGTGTCATTCCTTACATTTTTGTATGTGAAACAGATGTGCTTGTTCCCTAAGATTAAGATTACGACGTTCATGAGAATCGAGTTCCTTCTCAAGATCTCTGCATCGTTCCCATAAGCCGCCTTTCGATTTAAAAGCGATGGAAAAGAAGACACTGTAATAAAATTAAACTGCTTCAAATATCTGTGGGGGAAGAAGTCAACATCAAGTTGGATTAAAGAAGCCCAAAAGTATTTAGAAAAAAATCATATAAACGCAGAAGAAGCAATTGAAAGAGACGTTTTTCGGACAAAGTGTTAAAAATGGAAGGAGTCCAGGGTAGGAGAGAGAAAAACGCAGGTTCAAAGTGGACTGAAGACAGGAAGAAAACACACAGTGAAAAGATGAAAGTATATTGGAGAAAAAGAAACAACAAAGAATAAAGAACTGAAATTGGCATGTAGCCCTTAGATACCCGATACAAAAAAAAAATTAACTGCTTTCTATAAGCGCCTAGTGCAGTGTAGTATGCACTCAAGAGCGCCACGAAATCCTTGTGAACAAAAAAAACGGAAAACAGAAGAGACGAACAATTAATCAAGATATTTCGAATTATGTCAGCGATAGTCTACGGAGTCATGCCACGGAACACGAGCAATTCTAAGTAAATAAAGGAACTGATTCTGTCTATGCTAAAGAAACGATGTTCACTTTCATATAAATCGTACAAAATTCCACATATAAATACAAAATTCCCGGTTGGAATATTCCTCGAGTGTCTTGCGCCAAATTTCAGGTTTCATTAAAACGTTTGATAAGAGTGTTTCTGCATCCATTAAGAAAATAAGAAACGTACAACTCAAACGAATAAAACACGTACAGAGCTCTCCGACTCGGCGCTGGTTTCTGAAACCAGAATGAACATTTCATTCCGGTAAACTGAGTCAGACTACCTGCTGCCACTATACGCGCTCTCGTCTAAACACATGGTAGGCCTAATAAATACATGGTAGGTATCTGTCACGCCTGACGGCACCGGTTGTCGGAATCCGAAAACCTGCGTGCACTCTACGCGTACCGTAAGGGCAGAATAGTAAATACCCAGCCACGAGTCTCACATAATCCATTCATACATCCGAGACTGCTCTACAACATCACTCACAGCGCATACCCCATAACACACATTCTTCCGTTCCCCTAATTTAATTCATTACCATTCCTCACTCGGTGTCTACTAGAAGAGCGATTCCATCTCTCTTCTCGGACACCGATTCTACGAGCTACAGACAATGCGTCATACATCGGAGCTATTCTTTCAAAAGCCACTCAGAATCTACACTTCGAACACAAAACACAACACCGATTCTACCGTTCCTCTAATTATACACGTTTTTGTTTTATTTAAAAAATTTCTGCTCCACCAAAAAGTATAAACTCCTTCTACAATATTCCCAGCCTGGTGCACGCGATTTATTTCTGATACACATGCAAATTCGGAGAGCGCGTGTTTACAGATTCTGTCACAGGTGCAGACAGTTCTACGTCGGCTCATAATACCAACGTGTAGACGTTTTTACCAGGCAGGCAGACCGTTGGTTAGATCTCCATTTCCCTGAAAGGAGAGACGAAACCCCTCGGAAACCCCGGTCAAACCTCACATATGTTTTCTTTATTACTACTTCAACAATATCACCACTGTCGCTCAACAAACTTGGAATTTAACATCACTATTTACAAGCGAATTTTGATTCGCGTTATCCATAACTACTGTATACTGATAATAAATCGAGGTTGTTATTTGATTAATATTATGGCTTCCACGAAAACACGAATTTTAGACGTAGCAAACAATATGAGTCGTGTGTGGGTGTAGTTAATGCAGGCGAGAACGACATCGGTTAATGTATCGGAACACATTATTTACCGGGCAGCACTTAACCAAACTGGTCCCCGGGTTATGGACACACACACAAAGGACACAACGCTAATGTAACTAGGCCGGACAATATCTTGTTTCTACAATATATCACTAGCTAAATATTTTCGGCGGCTCACCGGTTTTTATTCTTCGTTTTAAGAGGGTGTGGGGAGACAAAGTTATTTTGCTGTGCACATGACCTTAAACTCAGAGGAGGTTGTTATCTCGTAACGTCAGATCGCAGTCTCTGCTAGAATCGAATATCCGGAAATGAACTGAAATGGAAATGTTTCAGTCCTCTTTGAGTAAACTCCTCGTTCGTTCTAGCGGAATGAATTACATTATTTCGGTTGATGGTGTACTGAGTAAAAAAACAACAGAAAAAATTTAAAAAAATTCTACATTTATTATTATTATACCTCTACAATCTTCGTCTTTCATTTCAACCATCTATGGCTGCGATGACACAACTTCGATCACTTTTTGATGCCTGAATATAATCTGTCTTTTCAGTAAAACTGTCTTACAACAGGCTTCATATGGATGCTCTCCATTTTTCTAGGTCCTGTGATTCTGTCTTCCGGTCCTTCCGTTTCTGATGTCACAAAGCATTCCAACCTTTCTTCTTTCCCGCCCTCTCTTTCCATCCAACTTTCTTACATCAGACAGTTACTAGCTATGACGCCCCGCTGCAGACAGTTTCTACGCAACAGACGCCCCAAACCAATATGTTTTTATCTTCCTTATTACTCTCAGCAGTATTCACCCCACTCCAACTCTCGTCAATACTTCACACCGTTTCTCGCTCTATCAGTTCATTTCACCTCAGTCATTCTTCCCCACAACCATATAGTATTTTGAAACTCTCTAGATTCATCTTTCCTTTTTGACGGTCCGTACGATTTATTTTCCTCTTGTTAAGACGCTTGTAATTCATCTAACCGTTTCTGCTATATCTGGGGTAGTCCTTCATGGTCTGTCTCTACCGTTTCAACAACCGCTTTTCCACGAAAACTACTGTCGTTACCAACTTGGATCATAATCCACGACGACGACAGAGACTCGTAAGTACAACGCCAAGTGTGTCTGACTCGACGTTAAACGGGAGTAAAACTAACGAGTAGAGACTAAGAAACTCGCTGACTTCAATTTAACGAAAGAACTAAAATAATGGAAAACATAACAACCAAAAACGCTAAGGATTAGAATTAAAACACTAGCGTACTGCTGGACGGAGGTTTAAATAAAACAAAGGCAACGGAAACCGGGAGAAGAGTGAGTCGTATACAGGTGAATTTGAAATGTAAAGGACAATCAATAAAAAGGTTTAGCCGAGCGGTGGAATTAACAAAATAGAGCGGCGGCGAAGGCGTGTTCACAGTGGAATTTGTCACTGGCGGAGCGGCAGCGGCCGGTGTTCAACCAACGGTGAAATAAATTGGACCCCCTCGCGGAGGCTGTAATTGCTGCATCCGCCGCATACGTTATAATTGTGGCCTGGCTACACCCTGCACGCGCCACGCCGCCCTCTCTCTCTCGCTCGCTTCTCCGTACGCTATTTTTACCCTATTAAAGACAATTCACATGAAGGGAATTTATTGACGACAAAGCATTATGGCACGCACTTGTGTAATAGTACCCTCCACTACGTGATATTATGACCCATATAGAATCTGTCTGGAGTACCGCAGGGTAGCATTCGCGGACTCATATTTATGCAGTAAACCTACCAGACACCGAACACACGATGTCAGAAATCCACGCTGACATGTAACTGTAACTTCACACCCACTTACAGCATTAGATACATATTCTCCGACAAATCTACCAGTGACTCAACCTGTTTTCAATTTACATGAAATTTACAGTAATTATTCTCCTTACGACTCAAAATATAAAAATTATTAAAAAAATTGTTGTGGAACCATTTTTGAGAATCAGATTTTTGAAATTTTGAAAAAAGTCCATTTCCTTCCTCGAGCCACTTTTCTACTCCTTAACTTTTCTACTTTAATAACTTGTCTTGCATTGGTGATAAAATTATTTTATATAGTTATTTTTACGATTTTTTTGTGGACTTTAATCTGATAATCAACTTCACACACTCACAATATATGTTTTTATAGATTAATGTAGCCCATTTTGAAATTTTCCATTGCCCAATGGTTTAATGATAGTCGTTCAAAAATTTCAAAATTCTAAATTTTCAAAAACCTTTACAACTTTTCAAAAACGTTTTAAAAAGTAAAAAGTTTGTGTTTTAGATGCTAGTGTCCGAAGTTGTATATCAGATTAAAGCCAATAGAAACACTAAACAATGAGGCGTAGAAAATACAAAAGAAGTTGTCAAAAATTTTTTAAAATATACCACGGAAAACATTAACTTATTCCGGAATTTAAAAAATCGAATTCTCAAAACATTCCGTGTAAAAACCAAAAGTTGAAACTTTACACTGCAAAAATTTTGAAACGTTTTGGTTCATGATAATACACGTTCATTAGATATAGGCTAAATTGAAAATTTCAAATTTCCTGAAAACCACAATTCAATATAATCTTTTTGAACTGAAGTTTCACATCCCAGCCAGAAAAAAGTTTAAAGTACTAACCGGCAAGGAAGTGCTTCCACCCCCCCCCCCCAAGAAATATCGTGCAACGCTCAGTGGGGTATCTAGAATCTGGTACGGTCGAATCGGTTTCATACAAACTAATCAACATTACTATCTTTAAAGTGACTGAAAAACGTGTGATAAAAGTCCTGAAATCGAATCCCATTAAAGTAAACGCTGATAACACAATAAAAATACTCGTGACTGAAACATAGATAGTTATATACTCGTTTATAAGATAGTTATTGACTCAATTGATTTTCTTATATTTCATATTTCAAACTTATACGCAAATGCTGTACAATAAACCTGTTTGTAGGCCTATACTTAAAAAAGAGTTACTACTATATTAGCGTAAACAGCTGAAAAAAATAAAAACTACCCTGTTTTCAACTTTTCTCGACCGTCTGGGGGTGGTCCGGTCCCGTTCCCCCCGACCGTAAATTATGGCAGCACTTTAGCAGACCACATTAAGCTCAGTGCCGAGTCTGGTAATTTTCAACGGTTATCTTTCACCGGGCGCATTCGCGTTCCTTCCACTGAACGTCGGCAGCGTTCCGCCCCGCTTCAAATTAACCCACACGTCATGTCACATCTATCGGAAAACTCACGTCACAGAAGTCTTACCTGCACTATAAGCGTCATACGTAAATGTCAAACGTCCGCGAAAGCCCAGGAGTAATTCGCCGTCACACTCGACGGTGTTTTGTTTTGGTTGACTTCAGCGAGTCGTTTCCTAGCTACGCTCGTGCTTCACAAAATATACTTAATGGGTTGTTCTCGTTGCGCGGTTACGTCAGAGACGTTTAACACATGTATTTGGCGACGAACGTTTTCTTCTATTTTCTACTTTCCTAGAAAACACAGTGCAAAGAGACGGGATCGATTCGTGCTGTTCTGTACTGTGTGTGTGTATGTGTTAGACCGGTCGGTCGCCCACTCTCCGTCTGCGAGTGTCGCCGCCTTGTACCGCCCCCCTTCAATCTGCCAAATTTCTCTAAACTCTCTCTCGTTTTCTCTTTATCTCTGTCTTCTCCCCCCTCCGTTTGTCACAAAACCCTTGGTACTGTCTGACTTCTGTCTCATAATGTCTGTAGGCTTAGGTTACGGCCTCTACCCGCATCTGTATTTATACCGCTTACTGCTACGGACAAAACCCTTGGTACTGTCTGACTTCTGTCTCATAATCTCTGTAGGCTTAGGCTACGGTCTCCGCAATCACCGCCAGCGTCTGGCGTCTCTACCCGCATCTGTATTTATACCGCTTACTGCTACGGACAAAACCCTTGGTACTGTCTGACTTCTGTCTCATAATCTCTGTAGGCTTAGGCTACGGTCTCCGCAATCACCGCCAGCGTCTGGCGTCTCTACCCGCATCTGTATTTATACCGCTTACTGCTACGGACAAAACCCTTGGTACTGTCTGACTTCTGTCTCATAATCTCTGTAGGCTTAGGCTACGGTCTCCGCAAACACCGCCAGCGTCTGGCGTCTCTACCCGCATCTGTATTTATACAGCTTACTGCTACGGACAAAACCCTTGGTACTGTCTGACTTCTGTCTCATAATCTCTGTAGGCTTAGGCTACGGTCTCCGCAATCACCGCCAGCGTCTGGCGTCTCTACCCGCATCTGTATTTATACCGCTTACTGCTACGGACAAAACCCTTGGTACTGTCTGACTTCTGTCTCATAATCTCTGTAGGCTTAGGCTACGGTCTCCGCAATCACCGCCAGCGTCTGGCGTCTCTACCCGCATCTGTATTTATACCGCTTACTGCTACGGACAAAACCCTTGGTACTGTCTGACTTCTGTCTCATAATCTCTGTAGGCTTAGGCTACGGTCTCCGCAAACACCGCCAGCGTCTGGGGTCTCTACCCGCATCTGTATTTAGGCCTATACCGCTTACTGTTACGGACAAAACCCTTGGTACTGTCCGACTTCTGTCTCATAATCTCTGTAGGCTTAGGCTACGGTCTCCGCAATCACCGCCAGCGTCTCTACCCGCATCTGTATTTATACCGCTTACTGCTACGGACAAAACCCTTGGTACTGTCTGACTTCTGTCTCATAATCTCTGTAGGCTTAGGCTACGGTCTCCGCAATCACCGCCAGCGTCTGGCGTCTCTACCCGCATCTGTATTTATACAGCTTACTGCTACGGACAAAACCCTTGGTACTGTCTGACTTCTGTCTCATAATCTCTGTAGGCTTAGGCTACGGTCTCCGCAAACACCGCCAGCGTCTGGGGTCTCTACCCGCATCTGTATTTAGGCCTATACCGCTTACTGTTACGGACAAAACCCTTGGTACTGTCCGACTTCTGCCTCATAATCTCTGTAGGCTTAGGCTACGGTCTCCGCAATCACCGCCAGCGTCTGGCGTCTCTACCCGCATCTGTATTTATACCGCTTACTGCTACGGACAAAACCCTTGGTACTGTCTGACTTCTGTCTCATAATCTCTGTAGGCTTAGGCTACGGTCTCCGCAATCACCGCCAGCGTCTGGCGTCTCTACCCGCATCTGTATTTATACCGCTTACTGCTACGGACAAAACCCTTGGTACTGTCTGACTTCTGTCTCATAATCTCTGTAGGCTTAGGCTACGGTCTCCGCAATCACCGCCAGCGTCTGGCGTCTCTACCCGCATCTGTATTTATACCGCTTACTGCTACGGACAAAACCCTTGGTACTGTCCGACTTCTGTCTCATAATCTCTGTAGGCTTAGGCTACGGTCTCCGCAATCACCGCCAGCGTCTGGCGTCTCTACCCGCATCTGTATTTATACCGCTTACTGCTACGGACAAAACCCTTGGTACTGTCTGACTTCTGTCTCATAATCTCTGTAGGCTTAGGCTACGGTCTCCGCAATCACCGCCAGCGTCTGGCGTCTCTACCCGCATCTGTATTTATACCGCTTACTGCTACGGACAAAACCCTTGGTACTGTCCGACTTCTGTCTCATAATCTCTGTAGGCTTAGGCTACGGTCTCCGCAATCACCGCCAGCGTCTGGCGTCTCTACCCGCATCTGTATTTATACCGCTTACTGCTACGGACAAAACCCTTGGTACTGTCTGACTTCTGTCTCATAATCTCTGTAGGCTTAGGCTACGGTCTCCGCAATCACCGCCAGCGTCTGGCGTCTCTACCCGCATCTGTATTTATACCGCTTACTGCTACGGACAAAACCCTTGGTACTGTCTGACTTCTGTCTCATAATCTCTGTAGGCTTAGGCTACGGTCTCCGCAATCACCGCCAGCGTCTGGCGTCTCTACCCGCATCTGTATTTATACCGCTTACTGCTACGGACGCCTATTACGCGTACAATAACGACTACATAGATGGCGACCATGGATCTATGTATATATGTATGTGTATGTGTACGTCCGACCCTAGCGTCCAAGTCCTGCTACCTTCCTCCTTACGACAAGAACTCTTCATTGCTATACCCTTTCTTTCATGCCATTATTTCTGCATCATTCGCTCAAAGTTGCTTTAAATCGAACATTCTCTTGGGAAAGACATTCTCCAGCATCCTTTTAAGTGGATTCTTCTTACAAGAACAGACACGTTACTCGCGACTTCTCTTATATTCTGTTGTGTCCGTGTCGTCCATCTGTATGTTCCTTTCTTTTCTTAGTTCCAAACTTCGAACGTAATAGTAAGACGCACATTCGAATAAAGCAATTTTTTTTATTTCCGCTTTCCTTTTATCGTTTAAGCCGTCTATGGGGTGTGTGGTAAGTTCTCATCGCATTCTCAAGTTCTTGTCGCCTTCGTCAGTACTTCTTCATTCTCTGGCTCACTCTTGGTCGATCTTCTTCGTATAACACCCTTTTGGTTCCGCATCTTCCACTACCGCAATTTTCCGTCTAAACACTTATCTGTTTCTATATCTTTTCCCCTGATATCACATTTTCCTAGACCCTGATCTACTTCTTTCACCCACAGTTTTGTGTCTTTATAGTCTCCTAGAAGGTTAGTATCTGTTTCCTATCCTTTCTGATTCTATTCTTGTAATGTGCCCATAGTATTTTCGTGTTTTCTTTACCATTAATACTCTATAAACTTAAATAAAATTACGTAATACATGAGGTCAAAATATACAATTTACAAACGTCGTACGTCAAACTTCTATTGGTTTTGAATTCATTCCCATGTGTACTTCTCTGCATAGCGGGGAAAAGTTTTATGGCAGCAACCGCAATGTAAATTAGAGAAAGAAATGCTTAGTTTCAGAAAAAATTTTATAATTAGTCTAGTGGTTATTATAGTAAATTCAAGTTTATTTTTAACTTTTTAAAACATTAAAGTGATTATGTTTTTCTTTATACAATCAGGCAGCGTTCCGAACTGCCTTCAATATGTGTTATGTGAACACGAGATGTTTAACATCTAACAAGTTAAAAGTCTACAAATACTTTGAATTTACAATAAAAAGGAGACAAAATGCAAATGGTGAGCGACTACTGGAAGTAAGTGTAAGTCACAACGAATATGACAGTGGTATCTACGAGAATTACTATCTAAGGAAGCGTAATTGGATGGAAGGGAGAGAGAGAGAAAGATATTCTGTATCTCAGAAGAGTTAGAGGGATGAGGCGGTATAGATACGATAATAAACGAGGAGCACGATACTGTTTGCAGATAGTTCTGGGCGGTTGAATTACGTACGCACTACATAATTAGAGAGCCCCCTTCCAAACGATTCTCGTACGTACGCACTACATAATTAGAGAGCCCCCGTCCAAACGATTCTCGTACGTACGCACTACATAATTAGAGAGCCCCCTTCCAAACGATTCTCGTACGTACGCACTACATAATTAGAGAGCCCCCTTCCAAACGATTCTCGTACGTACGCACTACATAATTAGAGAGCCCCCTTCCAAACGATTCTCGTACGTACGCACTACATAATTAGAGGGCCCCCTTCCAAACGATACTCGTACGTACGCACTACATAATTAGAGAGCCCCCTTCCAAACGATTCTCGTACGTACCCACTACATAATTAGAGAGCCCCCTTCCAAACGATTCTCGTACGTACGCACTACATAATTAGAGAGCCCCCTTCCAAACGATTCTCGTACGTACGCACTACATAATTAGAGAGCCCCCTTCCAAACGATTCTCGTACGTACGCACTACATAATTAGAGAGCCCCCTTCCAAACGATTCTCGTACGTACGCACTACATAATTAGAGAGCCCCCTTCCAAACGATTCTCGTACGTACGCACTACATAATTAGAGAGCCCCCTTCCAAACGATTCTCGCATATTCTACCCGCATCCAGGCCCGCTGTGTAATTACAATGCAAGGCGGCCGAGGTATAAATACTGGATTCCTAACAGGTCGAGTTCAGTTAGACCTGGCGAGATTACGAGTGCCGTTCAGATTTAGTGGAAATTGATTGTTGTGTTAATTAGTGTAAAACTGTAATAAGGTGACATTTATTGTTGTGTACTGGGAAAATCTAAGTTGAATTACTTTTGTACAGACTGCCTTTGTTGTTTTTGACTGTTGTTTGTGTTTAATTAAAGTCTGCAATTAGTGACTTCATTGGTGTCAGTTATTCTGTTTCCACTGTACAACGCGACAATCCGTGAGACCGTGATGACGATGTACAAACGAACATTATCTAGAACACAAGAGCAACGGGGAAGAATAAAAGAGAAAGATCAAGGAGAATGTGAACAGTCCAGCTTAAACAATAACCTAAGAAGCGGGAGAAAACTGGTACTGAACTCAAGAATTTACAAAGAATCAGAAAAGTCGAAGGCTTTCGTAAAAAAAAAAAAAAAAAAAAAAGGTAGGGATATTTTAAACACTCTACCTTACAAAACACGTAATGTACGACACTTAATGTTAGATCCGGAATTACTGTCATAGTTTCTTTTCTTCTTTATTTTTCCCTTTTCCCTTCTGTCGTCAAGCGTCGGGACCTTTCAGCCAATACCGATATTCAGTTCTTTCCTGGACGTGGAACTGGGCCTCTACCATGGTCTCCCCCCCCCTTCAATAATCCGACTTCTCAACATAGTTGTTGATCCACTCCAATGTTGCTCTTCCTTTTCCTCTCCTTCCGTCTGAGTAAGCGTCCATGATGACACTCAGTTTCCTTTCGCTCATCCTTATTATACGACGAACCCATTGCAATTTTCTTTTCCCTAGTAAAGTTACCTCAACAACCGATTCCTGCTGGAAAGGTTCCCATGGTCATATTTCTAATTCGTTCTCTCCTAGTTTTTCCCCGCTGCCTGCCTCAAAAATCTCATTCCACTGGCTTGCAGTCTGCTTCTACGTGTTTTTAGCAGGGCGAGGTTTTCTCTGCCACAGAGAAGTGTGGCTATAAAATTATAAAATACTGTTTTGTATATGTTCATAGCACCTCCTGCGAAATTTCAATACGCCTACCCTCACTCCCCCCCCCCCCCCCGTCAATGTGTAATAAAGTTTCCGTTAGCGTTTCACCGAATTACTTTTCGTCAGGCGATATTAGCTAAAAACATTAAAAATATACACACAACGTTTGAAAACTGAACTAGGATTGCAGATACGTAGATACACGAAACGGTACTCAAAGCTGAAAAGGCAGCCCATTATTCCGCACACAACACGAGGCGTATGAATGTGAACGCGGTGCCTTTGAAACGTACTTGTCTGTCGGGCGAAGAATGTCGGATAAATCTGTCTGCCATTGTAATTCAAATGTGAGCGTCGATCGATGCGGCGGACGATTACACTGAGCCGACATAAGAACACGCGCGCGCGCGCGTGCTACCGCACCGTGAACAAAACATTTTATCTTGTGTACTGTGATTCCAGACATTTGATATTTTCACATCCGGCGGTAAAATATGTATTTATATAACTAGGTGTCTCTGCAGAAGGAATTTCTTTAGCTCTTCCAGAAAACCTCCAACTGGAGAAAAATGTCAGAAACCGTCTATATACACATACAAACGTGTGTACACTGGCACAGAAACACGCGCGCCGCACTTGCGGAACTGAAGGAAGTATACTTTCAAGTTTATCTGGTTTGTTACAAAATGTTTCACAAAATAGCCTCGGCCAAAAGGATGACAGTGTGTTCTTTATAGTGCGGCATATCCAACAGTGTCTCTATGCACCAATCAGACTGCACCATGCACCAATCAAAATACACCCTTAGTATGATTCGTTCTGAGTCCACGCTGATTCAAGGGTGCCACAATTAGTATTCATCAACCACAGCTTATCGCTTTCAACGGAGCCGATTCTCCGTGTCGTCGACATTCTGCTGTCGGTGTAGCCGTTTTTTCATTATATGCGGAAACATGTCAACAACGTAACTATTGATAACAATTTCAAACATAAAGGCCTCGGAAATGAAATTTTTAAGAGCAGCTAAGGGATGTAGTTTGAGAGATCATCTGCGAAACGACGACATACGAAAAGACCTGAAGTTACACTTCCGGTTCTGGAGAGAATAAAGGAACACAGACAGAGTTGGAAGTCCTATGTGGAACGCACGGCAGATACGTGTATTCCTAAACAAGCGTTTGATTATAGGCCAGTGGAGACGAGAGATCGTGGAAGACCCTGGAAAAAATGGTCAGAGACTCTGTGAAGTCGGAACGGGCTATAGCCTAAGCCATGCAGTGAAGAAGATCATTGATAACAGTTGCTTTGCTGCCGACGGGTATCGTTTTAAATGAGGAAGAATACTACACGGCACTTCAGTTGGTGTAACTTATAAACTCACAACACGTCTCAATGACAACTTTGACAAAAGCAATTAATTTATTGTGTAATCGAACGCCGGAGTAATAGGGTACCATGTGGAAAATCGTTCAAAAGCACGGTGAATATACATACACGGGTGTAATTTATTTCCAGAGACAAATGGACAGTGTAAGAAATATCGAGACGAAACGTAAGTAAATTCAAAAGATAAACACCCTACTACAGACAACACACGTTCAAAAATCGAATAAAATGCATCGTGAGAGATTTCAACAGCGGGTGAAATTGAACGGTGGTCGAATGCCACAAAGAAGTCCAAGAAAAGCGTCGTGTACTCAATGTAACGTAACCGCAACGATCTGTAAGCAGAGGTGAACAGAAAAGACCAGGTATCGATGGAACGCAGACAACAAGGTTAAGATGGTAGACATTTGGTACACACATCACCAGCTCCCCCTTTAGAATCAGTATCAAACAGATGCAATTAGAATGGTTGTATCACGGAAACCACGAAGGCCAGGAATTGTAAAATGAATGAGTGGGTAAAATGAAATCACAAGACCCAGAAAATTGAACTACCACTGCAACTACCTAACAACATCTAGAATACAGAGAATCTCTCAAGAAAACCCAAAATTAGACACCACAATACAGTAGTCAAGAAAGAAATGCATGTACTCCATGAAAACAGCAGAAATAGAAGAGACAGTGGAGAAGGGGAAAATAATCTTTCAAAATATTTCGGGATAACTGAAAACAAAGGATGATGTGTTTAGACAAAGCAAGAATAAAGACCTGTACAAGAGAGAAAACGTAAGGATATCAGATGCAAAACGGTGGAGAAGAGTTATGTTCGGCCACGAGTACCATTGGGTACGAGGGATAAAGTAGGACATGACAGAGATTGGAATCACAGAGGACATAATACAGGACTGAATGACTCACAGACCTGACACAAACCTTCAAGGATTTCCAAGACATATACAAGAAAAAAGGAAATAACATCTCGACTGAAGAGGGAAGAGAACAGCAAAGCTACAGAGAATGGAAAGTTATTGGCAAGGAAGAAGAGACGCAAGAAGAAAGAAATTCCACGCTTTCGCGGGAATGAATCCATTAGGTTATTTGGCGCGGTTCTCAGACGGCCAAAACCGAAAGAAAAGAAACAAACCGTTAAAAACAAAACCGAAACAAACTTGGTTATTCGTCGTAGTTTTTACACTACGATCTAATGACCATAACCGTACGTCTTGTATAAATAAGTTTATCAGCTGACAGCTTAAAAAGAAATCAAGTTGGATGTTCGTATTGTACGACATCTGTGAATCGTTGGATAGTACAGAAAAGCCAATATCCCTTTGGCTGCAGATGATTTATCTTCAATTTTTAAAAGAAAATGCAAGGATCACAAGGAAACTCGTAAAGACGTAAATTATATTATAATAATACTTATTATAATTACGCATTATATAGCTACGCCATTCTACACGTTTCTCGATTACGCAGCGTCTGTGTCAAGGTCACGCACACAAGGAGCCTCCAGACTGTTCGAGCTCTTGGAACTTTGGAAATTAGGTCGGCACGCAGCCAAGAATACGAAAAATTATTCTGGAACCTCTGCGGGATCTATATAAACAACAGCGGCCGGCTTAGTCAGTCACACCTGGCGATTTGTAGCGTGCGTATCAAGTGATTGTTGCGGATTAGTGGAAAGTGCTTGTTGTGTTAGGCCTATAATTACTGTGGAACTTAATAGTTGACACTTATTATTGCCTGTGGACAAAATCAACTTGAACTGTTGTTGAGAGTACCTCTGTTGATTTCAAATTGTTGTTGTCACTAATTAAAGTTAGTAATTAGTGACTTCATTGGCGTCTGTATTTTTGCTTCCACTGTACAATACAATGATCAGTGAGACCGTCTAACATATGCCATGTGTCATTTAGGGTTACTGCCAAACGAATCCGTGTGACTTTATTTCTCTTTGCAGTGTCATACCACTGACGAATATTATTTACTAGCTGCTACCAGCGGCTTCTAACGCGAATATTTGACTTTTAATATAATTTTTATTGTCTATGTCTATATGGCGTTCTGTCAGCTCGTATAACAATTTTGTGTTCATTAGTCAAATTCTCTCCAAAGCTGTTTTCAACACTTGTACTATTTTAACTTGTACTAAATTATTATATTGGTGGAACAGCCTTTGGAGATTTAAAAGTAGCCGTTTATAAAGCCTTTGGAGATTTTTATAAAGTACCTGTTAAATCAAAAACGCTAAATTCTTTATTTTAAGTGTTACTGTGTTAGAACCATTGTATAACACATTAAACGTTATGTTTTGATCAACCATGGATTTTATTTATTTCAGCAGTAAACTAAAAACCAAAAACCGTTGTCACCTAACCTCCAACACGTATTTTCGCCTTGAATTATGTAATAGGACAATTTACAATTAGTACACTTCTTCTTTTCCACACCGTAATGTATCGATACAATCGCATATTATATAAAACATAGAAAATGTACTGCAGGAATGGATAAATGTACAGTTTCGATGCCGCTAAATAGCTTTTGTTTATTTATTTGTTACTATGGTAATTAATTCTGGTCTCCATGGTGTTGTTGACATCTTTAGTAGTAGTATTTAATATATTTCATTACTTACTCATTGCATCATCAGAAATACGTATAAACATAAATTTTATGTTTAAGACAATTACAAAATATATATATATATATATAGACGTATCTGTATACAAAATTACAAAATATATCGATACAATCGCATATTAAAAACATTAAAAACTGCAAGAACGGATAAAGGTACAGTTCCGATGCCGCTAAATATCATTTGTTTATTTACTTGTTACTATGGTAATTAATTCTGGTCTCCATAGTGTTGTTGGCATCTTTATAGGCGTCTACGAAAAGGCATAATTAAAAAGGCCTAAATCGTATGAACGGGGCAAAGTATCAAATTGCAAGTTAGACGGTATTTTGCGCCTTGTATCAAAGGTTACCTGTGCAAAATTTGCGCAAAATTTGGTGCCAATCGGTGTAACGGTGTGGATTTGTATTCAGTACCCATAAACCCTCAGACTTTGAGTTTTATACATATAGATTATTATCCCAGCTTATGCGTACTGGAAAGTATTTATTTCATTAATTATTTTCCACATTTCTAAGATATCAGTTGTCGCAATACAGGATAATGACTACCCGAGGTCACACTAACAATGGAACGGACACAGGAGATGTAATATAGGCTACTCGTATTATTGAGCTCTACGAGTAGGCACACACAAACGGTATCGAGTTGGCTACTGGGACGCTTCAATGGTACTTGACTGCGAACGGAACCGTACACACACTTCACAATTGCAACTCTCCGCGAGTACTAATAATGTAACTGCGACTTGTGACTATTCTTGTGCATAGGTGCGTTATGGTTAATTGCAACAGGATAATTGTTATGATTACCTCCCTACTTTACCAACTGTTTAAGCTTTTTCGTTTTTAAGTAGACGGGAGGTTTTCGTTTCAACTTTTTTTGCAACTATAACGTTGAATGACGAGGGCAGAAAAACACGATAAAAATATAACCAAGGTAAGTGAGTCCAAACCCGATCAGCATGCAAGGAGCTAGAATTTAGACCGTTCGGCTATTTCACTTCCGGGACGTCCGGTTTCGTGTAAATCAAAACCGGTGGCTAGCAACTATGCAAAAAAAATGCCGGTCGATGCGATTTCGACGAGTTTTTTTTTTAGAACGATTAAGGGATACGATTTCAAAACGATTAAAACCAACTAACGGGAAAACTAAAATATTTCACACAACCAGATATACTATCTTAAAGTGGTTTATTAAATAACCTATAATTCCCCAGACTGTTTGTTAATCAAATGTTAAGTAACAGAAATCTGTATTAGCGAAGCATTAATCTGGACTTTCTAAACAAAAAGACACCACCGCCTTATGGAAACTGGTTGTTTGCGTCAAGTCATATACAATTACAGAATATACGCCTATTCGAAATCCTTAAATATATATAAAATATCACCCTTAAATATGTAAAATAATAATAATCCTCGGTTTATACGTATGTGATTATGTAGAAATTTATGCAATACACAACACCAAGAACTGACTGAAATTTAATTCGGTAAACTTTCTAGAGAATCTATAATTCTATCGTTTTTGCTAAAACAACTGCAAACATTTTTTGTTAGATGGAACAGTAATAGCTGCGATCGTGTTCGGTATACTGAACACGGAAGTCCTTCGTGATATCGACCCACCGACATGAATATGATACGAAAAATATTTCTATTTTTCTATGTGTAACATGGAAGGCAGTGGGAGAGGCGAATGCATCGGCGAGCCGCGGGTCTGAAACCGCGGGCGTTTATTGTTCTACGTACGTACAGTAATCGCTGCACGGAACAATCGTAACGCGCTGTGATGGTGACATAAAAATACGTGCGATAAAATACGAGTGGACATAACGGGTTTTATTGCGTCATAAATGGCGGTTTGCTGAACGGGAAACGAGAGATAATGACCGTCGATATTAAATGGACATTATCCATATTGCGGTGGACACCATCGTTCCACGCGAAAGGGATCTTTGTTTCGGTTCTCGTAGCCCTCAACTGGCCGCTAATATGTATCACTTTTTTATCCTTTTTATCGACGTTATTAATACACTGGTATCACTGGTCTCCCATCCGTATAGGCTACAGGCCGGATGTGACGCAGTACCACATTATCCTATATATTTTCGCGTTACATTCATCAGTATAATCATTTACAATTGGTACACTTCTTCTTCACATCGTGGTATACCATGGCCCGGCTCTAGTAGAAGGCCGGAATATTAAACGTGGCAACACTGCAATCAGCTGAAATTTGTGGCCGACTAGACGAACTCTTAAATTTATGTATTTCAATCATCAAATCGCCTCATTTTTAATTACCGGTTAACAGCAGTTTTATAATTCGTAATTTTTTTCAAATTAAAAGTTTATTATGTAAAATACTGTTATATTATTTAAGAAATATAATAATTAACTCATTCATGTGATACGAATTCAATAATTCGAACAAAATTAATTCATTAGGCTTAAGAGTAATTCACTAATTTCTTCAACTTAAACGTATAGTACTGAGTGCGCACAGACCTACAATTTAGATTTAGCTATAAATAGGTCTCATGATTTTAGTAATGCTATGAAATTAAATCAAAATATAATATGTTCACTTTAGCTATTTTATTACACTATGCTTATAGGTCTCAGACCCAACGTTGCCACGTTTAATATTCCGGCCTTCTACTAGAGCCGGCCATGGGTATACTATCGCATACTCAAAACATCGAAAATGAAGTATATGTATGGGTATTGGATAAGTATCACTTGTATAATTCAATATTTTTTCGTGTATTTATTTTCCTTTTATTCACTGCGAGTAAGAGACAAAACATTTAACGGGAGTCTGTAGAAGAGCGTTTTGATTGTACTGACTCAGTGTAAATAACGTTCACATACTCCCTTGAAAGTACCTCTGAGCGATCGGCCAGATTTTCGTTCACTTCTTACAATCATACCATTTTCATTCTCTCGTATGCAGTATATACACATACAATTTCACAAAAGAAACAGAATTATTTTCCGTTATATTCTTTTCTCTTGGAACGATTGCTTTCAAGTATTATATTCGATCTGCTTATTACTTTTCAACCTGAACACTAGCCTATATTGTTTAAGAAAATGCGTTTCTGAGAACGTAAAGTAAGGTGGAAAATGTTCATGTTTTTTATCTGTGAATCTGCGATCACCTCTCGCCCCCCCCCCCCGCTTACATTTGCACACGACTGGAGCCGGAGAACGTCGCCACAACTGCGGAAAACTCAAAACAGGAGCTTGGTGGATTAAATGTGGTCTATATTAAATAGCCTGTTCAATGTCGATGTAAACTCTGCGATTTCGTCAAAGTGTTCTAGCTACCCTGTGCGGGAAGTTACTTAGAATGCTGGCTGTCGTTACATACAGAAGAATTCAAATAAAGAAATGTGTGGATGCGTGTGTATATATGTTGTCTTCGTATCTGTTGGTGAATTCAACCAGAAAAAAGTGATCTTTGAGACCAACATGAAAAACATAAACAAACAATTTTTGCTATTTCTTTTATGAATTTGCTAACTGCTATAATTTTTATTGTTCGACTAAGCTTTTCGTCATCACTGACATCATCAGGTCTTAAACAACCTGATACCAACCTGACAACGTTGTTTAAGACCTGATGATGCCAGTGATGACGAAAAGCTTAGTCGAACAATAAAAATTATAGCAGTTAGCAAATTCATAAAAGAAATAGTAAGGATGGCTGCTAATTTAAACAATACGAAAAATAAAACAATTTTTGGTTTAATTCTTGCTGAATATGATGAATAAATTTCACTCTATTTTCTATTGTAGTGTATTCACTGTACATGGTCTAAAGGTACCATACATATGATTTGCAATAAAGTTTTATTTCTACTAGTAATTTCGTACAAACCACTACGTTGTCTTTGGTATTGATTTATACAAAAACAAGTCAGTTTGTACATAATTTACAGGTAGTGGTTTGTACAAAATTATTAGTAGAAATATTTGAGACCACTAACACTCCAATACAACAATAAAATAAAGTTTTAATTACTCACATTCTTAAATTCGATCGATTTCGGTCATAGACCATCGTCAGGTCATACAGACTGTGCACTTGCGGCCAAAATCAGTTCTTTGGACACCAACGTACGTTTCACGTTCATTAATCAATGTCCACGAATTCGTTTTCGTAAATAGTGGCTGTTTTACGATATTGTGACCGCACGTGCACAGTGTATATGACCTGACGATGGTCTATGACCGAAATCGATCGAATTTAAGAATGTGAGTAATTAAAACTTTATTCCAAATCATATGTATGGTACCTTTAGGCTATGAACAATGAATACACTATAATAGAAAATTGAGATTATAGGTACTATTAGTAAAGAATAATTGTGTGTATATTATAAATACATTACAGTATTATTAGTTAAATTTCACTCTATTCTTGCCAGGGAATATAGCTGAATACGTCTGACTATTGGGATAAAAGCACCCGACAAACTTAACCAATCTCTGCGCACGCGCGTGTCAAGTAAATCACGCATGTCGCTAATGTTTCTTTGTAATTTACTGCGTCTGTTATGTTTTGAGTTCTGTTTGGTTAGATTTGGTCTCATTTGCGTTACTTGCAATTAAATACACAGACGTAATTAAAACTACCGCGTTTCCAGGCTGGACCAGTATTGCCACCTGGCCCGAATTTGAAACAACTTGCGGGGTTTTGTGAATCCTTGTTTCCAAAGAATTCTCTTGAAATTGGAAAACTTGCAAATAAACTGAACAGTTCCACACTATAAGTTTAAACATTTTCCGTAAGGGGCGACACTGTCCCCGAACGACATTTGTTCACCAGCAGAGACAGCAAAACACGTTTTTGTAACACAACATGAAAATTCATGTCAACTTTCGTCGAACGTTAGGAAGTGAATTAAAATTTTGTTTTTATGAATCCCTACATTTTTAATTAAACATACAAAGTTTTCACTTAACAAGAAATGGATATATGTAACATAAATGTTTGTTATAACCAATAGCTTGACAGAAATAATACTGGGAAAAGTATATATTTTTATACAGTTTTTTCGTCATATGTCGATGACTTTTCGAAAGGTGACAATCTTCATGAAGGCATGACGGCTTGAAGGCGTTAAATTCGGAACCAAGACGTATAAAGTGGCATCGTCGATGGTCCTTTAAAGGCGTAGGGATTCAGACGTGGTACAGCGACCAGGACAAGCTGATCTTGAGAATCACTGTAGACGATCGGGCAAAAGTTAGCTCGTCGGCGCGGAGAAATATGGTAGTGACATTCAATATACCGTGCTATTTTGAAATACAGTAGTACGTTTTCACCGGCTCGCTGAGTGTAACCGTTTGAGCTGAAGCCGAGTCAAAAGATACACGACTCATCATGCACATGCCAGACACATGCGCAGGGCGAGTTTATATATAGTAAGCTAATTGCATCTGCTGGTAAGAGTTGTAGACAAACATTTAGATAGAAGTAGTCCAGAACTGAAAGTGGTTTGGCAAGACACGGAAGTTTACTCAACACTCGTAAAATACGAGCCCAAACTTTCTTTGCCTCGCGCTCAACAGCAAACTTTGTGCTACGTTCATAAATTAACCACTACGAAAACGTACACACACACACACACACACACACACATCAAAAGACTATTTATTTACATTTGTGGTGACTTTATTTCCACATATAAGTGCATGTATCCTCTATGCAAAGATACAGTATCTAAGAAACAGTATGAAAAAGAGACACACATCATAAAGCAAACAGCTCAAAGCAATGCATATCAGCCTCAAATGATCGATAAAATCATTGAAAAACAAAAAAGAAATAAATCAAAAACAACGTATCAATCAAGAGGAAGAAAACCTATATACCTGCACATTACACTGACGACAACTCTCAAAAATTAGCTAGAACATTTGCAAAATACGACTATCAATTAGCGTTCAGAACAAGCAATGACATCTACAACAATCTGAAAATAAGCAATACAAAAAAGAAAAGCATTTATGAAAAAACTGGAGTTTACCAATGTCAATGCCAGCCTGCTAACTCGACAGAATATAATGTGGGGTGCAACCGAAAATACATAGGATTCACTTCAAGATCCTTTAAACACAGATATATTGAACAGACCAAAAATTTTAACATTCAAATCCGAACTAAACAGTACCCAAACACATAAAACAACAGTCTTGTGAATATGGTCCAATACAGCAACATTTAACCGTATTGAAAACATGCAGTGATGAAACAAGATCTAATATATATATGAACACTACCGAATATGCAAACATGTAAAAGAAGAGGGCCACGAAAATCTATTGAACATCAAACGGACTTCAAAAATCGTATCACATTTGAAATATTGCAGCAAAATGAAAATCAACATATAGTAATCAGCTGATATAATATATATAACTGAATGTAAACATAAACACTCTGTAACAAAATCAGTTCTCGAGAAACTTTGGACACCAACGTACGTATCACGTTCATTAGTCTACGAATTCGTTTTTGTAAATAGTGGCTGTTTTACATTGTGGCCGCAAATCCACAGTGTATATAACCTGACGATGGTCTATGACCGAAATCGATCGAATTTAAGAATGTGAGTACTTAAAACTTTATTGCAAATCATATGTATGGTACCTTTAGGCTATGAAGAATAAATACAGTACAATAGAAAATTGTGCGTAATGGTTCCCGCATCCTACACGCTATAGAATCATTTCATTTTTTACAGCACATGTGGACTTTTTTCGAAAAACATTTACCTAATTTTATTCCGACCTCAGAACGTCCTGAATGGATTTTGTTACAATGCTCTTGTCAAAAACTACAGATGGTCAAAACATGTTTACGGGTTTATAAATGGGTTTACTGAAATATTTGTGTCATGAACTGACGCTGGTCGTGATAACCAAACCACGAACGACGGACAAGGTTAAATCTTGCTTAGGTGTTCTAAAATAATTAAGGAGCATCCAATCACGTACTCCCTTTTTGCATAAAAAGAACAGTATGTCTTTTTAACTTGAATGAAATATTAAAAGAAAATAAACAAAGGTGGAAAGGACACTTATAAAGAATGTCAGATTCAAGACTGGCCAAACACGGCTGGAAATACAAACCTATAGGACACGGACGTGTGGGTATACTCAAGAAGAGATGGCTGGATGATCTTGCCTATGCCGTGGTGTGAAGATGGTGAACAATGGTATATGAGCAGCGTGTTCTGCTGGTTCTTACGTACAGTGCTGACAGACTTACTGTAAATAGAAAAGTCATACAAAACATTCAGAAGGGCGAACAGAAACGAAATTGGAGCGCACAGAACGCAACATTAAAGGACGATTGGCAGACAAGTTATGGACTGAAATGTCACACCATTCAAGCTACACGCGGTTGTTTTAAATAAAGTACGTTTGTATTTGCAGATCGTATCGTATCTACTGATGTATTACGGCATATTCTACGACAGTTTTAAATGGCCAAAATCTAAATCAAAATGGCAAAAAGGTTTTTAGATCCATTCTTACGGATTCAAAATCAATTATCGGTAGAAGATTTTTGGTCTAATGGATTGTTGTTCGAATGTCCAAACACACACACAGCTTCTTACAAAAACATATGTTTTACTACTGCGCATTTTTTCTGTTCATCGGTGTCAAATGAGCATACGTGATAACGTAAAGAAACCCATCACAGAGGACGTTTCGCAAACGTGTGTGTCTGTGTGCGAGCGTCACGAAGCGGACGGGCTGCAGCTAAACGGAGCTAGAATTACGCTACGGTGATAAACATTTGCGAGATGTGTACTACGCTCAGTTGAGAAGAAGACGACAACGTTCCCGGGGAAAGTCTTCAAGAGTTTGAAGCAAGTATCGACAGACTGATTAGATTGGCCTATCCTGAAGCACCAGAAGAGTTTCGAATAAGGTTTGCGGTGCAGACATTTATTGATGGCATCGGAGATTGTGAACTTCAGCAAGTGTTACGAATGGCAAGACACCGAAATAGCTCAGAAGCTCTTGTTCACGCCCTAGAGTTTGAAGCTGCCAAGTCAGCGTCCCGCTACATTAATGGGTTTGTGTCAACACACTGCAGTCAGAAGATCGCTGTATCACATTGCCGTTACGATGGGTGAAGAAAAACAATGTTGTCGGACAAACAATTCAAAAGTTCAAGAGAGTCGCAACAATTTGAAAAAGACAGAAGACCGAAATGTTACAACTGTGGAAAACGTGGTCGTCTACAGGTAGATTGTTGGGAGAAGAAGATACCGAGAGAAGAGAGTGATCGCACCAATTGGAGAAGTAAAGCCCCAGAACAGCACAGTTTCCACGCTACATAAGACCAGTGGAAACTTAAATTGTTAATGGGTTTGCGGAAGGTAAACCACCATCATTTACAGTTGACACGGGCGCACCAGTGTCTATTGTTCGCCCTGACTTAATCAGCAAACGACGGCCTCAAATTAGCTCTTGTACAATACAGACTGTGACTGGAAGCCCCGTCAAGGTGCTAGGAAAGGTAGACGTACGTGTACGCCTGGGTCTTCTCGAGTTAAGCCACCAAATGCTCGTTGCAGACATTGTCGATGAAGTGATTCTTGGCACGGACATTATGAATGCCTACGGATTCGTTGTGGACTTAAGAGAGAGTGTCCTGAAGGTTGGCCAAGAGAAGATAAAGCTTTGCATGCCTAAAATGTCAGGGTCTGCCAACCATTCAATCAAGGAAGTGGCATTGGCCGAAGAAGAAGTCAACAGGTCTGGTCAAGAGGAACCCTCCCTATTGCAGGCGGAAATGAAGGAAGAACTAGCAGAGGAAATATAAATAAGTGTAACGACAAAAGAAGTGATTGGAAAGCCAACTATGGGTGTCGAGACAAAACCCTTGCTTGTTTCTGTGCTGACAGAAGCGCCCGAGGGACGGTAGCTGAAGATGAGGTTACACAAGAGGTTGTTGACGAGAACCAAACAGACTTGGATCAGCCAGTGGTGTTTAGGCCATCAGTACATGACGCAACGGGTGTGATTCCAGCAAAACTAGCGGTTGAGCGGAAGACTCGCATTCCTGGGCACGTGATGTTCGGATCACACGAGACTGAATTCGAAGAACGGGAGAATTATCTTTCGCAAGGATGTCCACCTAGATCGGCTGGTCGAGTATTACTTCAGAGACGGTTTCCCAGTTCGGGACGAACAGGCTTTAGGAGGAGGCAGTGTTACGAGATTACAGAACAGTCTACGTGTTTGTCGAATGTTCCAGAAGAATCTCGCTCTAATGTGTGTGGGATACGTGATTCTCGACGCATTCGCGAGACTTCTCTGGAAGCCGCCAGCCGCGCGGACTGTGTCAAGGCCGCAATTAAAATTACGTCGTAGTTTAGAGATAAGCCGTAGTTTGGAATCTTCTAGTCCGTGCGCGGATGTATAAATACAACGCGGCAGCGGCTTTAGTTTTCAGTTATAGTTGCGATAAATTACAGTGCGGTTCGAGAGTTATTATCGGACGACATTACTGTGTGCGTTCAAGTGGTTATTAGTGTTGTGTTTTATAATCGGGCGGTATATTGTAAAACAATTGTGTTTTAATATTAGTTGACATTTTATTGCGTGTGAACAATTTTTATTTGATTTTTTGTAACAGACTGTGTTGTTAATTACGAACTGTTTAACTGTGAAAATTAAAGCTGGTGATTAGTGACTTAATTGGCATCTTGTATTTTGTTTCCACTGTACCTACGACGATCAAGTAGGCCGTCGTAGCAATAGTATCCAAACGTCTTCGGCCGTCCAAACAATGCTGAGCGGTTGTTCTTCTATTCTGCATTGCTTCGATTTCGTTTAACGTGCGTTCTTGGTCTATCTCTTTTCTCCGTAATATAAATCGAAACGAAAAGGTTAGGATGATATGGACGTGACATGAAAATGGCCTAATAAGATGTCACGTCCAAAGTATTATTTACTTATTTATCGCCCAAGTACGAGACTGAAGTGGTGAGGAAAAAACAGCTTTTCGAACTTGCATTATCAGTGGAAGTTTTCGACTCTGTCGGATTGATTGTGACGACTGTCTCATTGAAAACAATCTGGACGTGCTATTTCCTCGCAAAGCTATCGGCAGATCTACATGGACGACATATTTCGGCGATGTACAGCTAAAGTTGACTCGGGAATATCACTTCAGCGAAATATTCAAGTAAACGCATCGCTGTATGCAGATGACAACGTAATGATACAGAAAACAGAAGACCAGTTACAAAGGGCGATATTTACTTTCAATAGCATCATACAAGACTATGGGCTACAGATCTCTGCTACAAAACCTAAAACGATGGCATTTCAGGGTAGGTATCCTATAAGAACTAAGATAGTCGTGAGTAATCAGTTAGTCATTTAATTACCTGGGTTGTAATATCTCATATGGAACTGATATTGATTGGGACAGTAAGCTAACAAAATTTAGACGCATCTGTGGAACGATTCATAAGTACCTGAAAAATAAAACACGGAAGGATACCCGTATGAAATTTTATAAAACTGTGGCTGTCCCCATATTCCTGTATGCTAGTGAGACATGTACTCTTGGTAAAAGAGACGTGCAGAGGATTCAGGCAGTCGGAATGAAATTTCTAAGAGGGACGCAAGGTTGTTCTCTCTTGGATCGGAGAAGGAACGAGGATATTAGACACGATTTAAACATTGTATCATTGCACCAGAAGATTGAAGACCACAGAAGGAGATGGTGTGACCACTTGAATCGTATGCCTGATATCCGTCTATCTGTGGCTGCCTTGGGTTATCATCCTACTCGCAAAAGAGATGTCGGTAGACCGAGGAGGAGATAGGTTCCGCAACAGGTCTAAGGCCTAGTCCTTGGAGTGATGATGATGAGCTATCGGCAGATTTGAGTATGTTGATCTAGCTTAAGACGGGTCACTAAAGACGACGACGGGAGGCTAGGAAACAGACTCTATTCTCAACTGAGTAGTATATTGGTCTTCGAAAGGAAGATCTTAAACTCAGGAGGACCTAATGATTTCAGAAACTGGCCACCTCTACACCGATCCCCGGACTGAATCGCGTGAACATATGAAAATTAATTATTTAATTAATACAACAACAATAAAACCACAACTAAAATATGCAAATATAATAAGTAACAATAATTTATTGCTGCAATAAACGTCGACAATACAATTTTTTCTCAACAACGTACATGACGCTCCATTTCAATAAGAAAATAAATCATTTAAAAAGATTTACAGGCATTGCACAAATCCAATGCACAGAGAAGGAAGGGCATTGAAAATGCTTCAATAAATTAAAAAATATATATATTTATGTTCATTCACCAATCAATGAATTCATTCTTCATTTACCAATGTACAGATTATAAGTTAAATGTAGTCGCATTCATAAGCGAAGTTTTATATGTGTACTACGTTACTGACAACATAGAAGTAGTTTCTATGGAAACTCACCGGTTCCAATTTTCAATCACGCACCAGCGATCGGCCGCAAATGTGCGACACGTCCTTATAAACACTTTTAATGTTAAAACATTTTTCTGTGTGATCTCAGTGGCTGACGTCAGGACGTCGTTAATATACGGATTAACAAAGGAAATAGTCGCTGGACGACTCCAAACGATTCAAACGCTTAAAATTACGTTTAAGTACAGTATAGTTAGTTGATGACTAACGCTGGCTGCAGAGACGTGAGAGCGCGCCCACCGAGTGTGGCTTGACAGTCGCTTCCTGCCATCCATCAACAGTACACGGTATTCACCGTTACACCCGCGCGCCGTCTGCAGCCGTAAACCGATGTAACACAAATACGGCCGTCCGTCCACATTGAACACTGCCTCAAACCGTACGAACGGAGCAGCCCATCATCTCCATTAGAAAAAAATTAATAATAATTCACACAATTCTTGCCAGAGTATATAGCTGAATACGTTTGACTGTTGGAGTAAATCCACTCTACAAAACTTAAACGATATCTGCGCACGCGCGGTTCACGAACATAAAGCACTTTCCTTAGTTTTTTTGCAATTTACTCCGTCGGTGATGTCTTGTGATCCATTTGGTTAAATTTTATTTTATCTTACACTCACGTTACTTGCGTTTAAATGGAAAAACTAATTAAAATTAATAAACTCCCCTGAGCTGAAGAACGCGGGCCACTCATTTCAACGGAATACACTTATTATTATATAAATTTCAATGAATGTTTTAGTGGATGGTTAGTGAGGATCGGTCAATAATACAAATTTTAGCTATTTTGCGTCGACGTTTCGACAATATTTATTGTCATCTTCAGGACCTGTGTATGAAATACAATAGAAATATCAAACATAACGAAATAATTAAATATTTGGGTGAACGTGTTGGTGTATGTGAGTGTGTGCGTGCGTATGTATGTATCATTGTATATGTGAAGACTTATGATAGTTTGTTTACATCTTCCAATTATCTTTAAGAAAACGAGCAAATTATAGTATGACAGAACTTAATTTATACAGTATTACAATTTAAATTACTAAATGTAATGATGTTTTAATTAATTAAACAAACAGTAATCAACAATTGGATATTAGATTGGTACATAAATTGTTTATACCTACAGCAGTCAACATATAGCAAAGTAATATATTACCTATAACTAAAACAGATTAGGGGATGTTCACTACGTAACTATTAAAAGTTATTTTTACCATGTTTCACTCCCTACTGGTGTTAACAAACAATAATAATTTAGAAACATACAATTTACACAATAACTGTAGAACATTACGACTTAAATCAGATAGTTGACCAAGGTTACAAACAAAAGTTTCTGGTACATTTTACTAACAGGTAAACTTGGATAATAATTGTAATCATATTATAAAATATAGTCAAGAGTACTACAAGCAGATAAATCTAACAAGACCGTTATCATGTATAAAACAGAGTACTTCAACAGAATGAATTCATTAGTAGGTGATTGTAATACATATGTTAAGCTTAATAGGGACCCCACTACTTCTTTAAACAACTCAACTGTTACAATACTCAAAGAGGCTTTCAAAAACGGACAAATTGACAACAATACCTACAAACGCTTAGTTCCCCATGCCCCAACTCCACCTAAATTTACGGCTTAGTAAAAACTCATAAACCTGACAACCCTCTTAGACCTATTATATCATTTATAAACTCCCCTACATATGAAACATCAAAATGGCTAGCAAATATTCTAAAAAATGCGTCTTCTGAAAAGTACAACATTAGTGATAGCTTCACCTTTGTTGAAACTATAAAGAAACACACAATCCCTTCCAATCTTGTTTTAATTTCACTAGATGTTTCCTCCCTATTCATTAATGTAAATATCCAAACAGTGATCAACATTTTAAATAAAAATTGGAACTGCATCTCCACACATACAACATTAGATAAGGATAGTTTCCTTAAACTTCTGTCGAATTGTTGCAATAATGGTTATTTCACATTTCAGGGACAATTTTTTAAACAAACATATGGCACTGCTATGGGTAGCAGTCTCGGGCCTATCTTAGCTGACATTACTATAAACCAGTTTCTTGACACAGTTATCCCTACGCTAACATTTTAACTCCCCTTCTTATATAAATACGTGGGACGATATTATAACATGTATTCCATATGACCAACATGACACTATCTTATCTCAGTTCAATTCCAAACTAATGGGCTTCGAACGAATACAGTTCACAATAGAGCACGAACAGAATAGTTCCATTTAATTCTTGATACCAAGGTTATTAGACAGACAGATGGTACTATAGTCACTGATTGGTTCATAAAACCCACCAACTCAGGTAGATATCTGCATTTTAATTCCAACCATCCCATACATCTAAAAACTAACTTAATCCACTCGGTATATAAGAGAGCCACCGGTCTAAGTGATCAATCATTTCATCAAAAAAACACTGAGTTAGTATTTAAGATTTTCAAAAACAATGGTTACCCAGACCACATAATCAAACAGGTAATTCATAAACATAGCGCAAATCAGCTGAGCCCCAATTTTGCATCTGCCCAATCTAATACACCTGAGCCTAACGCCGGCTCGTACTTTTCTACAACTTATGTTAAAGGGCTTTCTGAAAAACTTAAAAAATGCCTATCAAAAATTCAAAAACTTTAGCATTCAAAACCAACATACTGTTCGATCTCTCTTCTCAAGCCTCAAAGACCCGACATCCCAAGACAAACGATCTAATGTCGTATACACTATCCAATGCAATGACTGTCCAGCCACATACACTGGTATTACGTCCCAATATTTACATAAGAGAATTTATCAACATAGGTATGATTGCCATAAAAAAAACGCATAGTGATAACCCCAACGCTTTAATATCTCACCATTTAAACACCGGCCATGAATTTGACTTCAACAACACCCAAATTAAATATTACGAAAATAATTATTTCAAAAGATGCGTACTGGAAATGATTCAAATAAAAAGTGACCCTCACTCCATTAATTTTCGCACTGATACTCAAAACCTCTCGTCCAGTTATGCTCAACTTATACACACCGTCAAAACATGAATTTGAAGAAATAATCAGTAGTCTCCCTACAGGATGTGTTGGTCATTTTAATGGCCAGCTTGTCGTCAGATATTAATTAGTGTCACACTCCCCCCTAATGCAAATCTTTTCTCAACCGTCTTCCGAACACATGTTACTTCATTTCCTACAAATGTACAAGGGTCGTCTGCTAGGCTTTACAATAAGGTGTTGGTCCGGGAAAATTTACAGTTGTGCGTTTGTCGTCAGCAACAATTGTAAGTGTCTCACTGATCATATTATTTAGTATTAGCTAATAAACATATAACATTTCTTATACACATATTCGATCAGTTTTAAACTCAGTACAGTGGGCATCTCCGTTGTGCATAATTTACACTTAGATGATAAAAAGAAGAGAATAAAATAGTGTTATATTTATGTATGGATTCTCGAATGTGTAGTTGGCTTGTGAGGTTGTTTTGTTGTGTGTGTGCGCGCGCGCGCGTATGTAGTGCTAGCGTGTGTGTATGTACACGTCTACGTGTTAGATTTGTGGTATATATCTGTTTAGATTAGAGTGAGTGAGAGACAGAGCGCCCGTAGTGGTTAACGTGAGTGAGAAGGTGTTGTATGAGTCTCGAAAGAGATAAGACAGAGAGAGAGAGAGAGAGAGAGAGAGAGAGAGAGAGAGAGAGAGAGAGAGAGAGAGAGAGAGAGAGAGAGAGAGAGAGAGAGAGAGAGAGAGAGAGAGAGAGAGAGAGAGAGAGAGAGAGAGGAGAGAGATTATGACCGACATATATACGAACTACATTGACTATGGTACTCTGTATAGACCTGTTCCAGATAAATAGGCCTAACATTGTACAAAATGTAAATATTAAGTAATAACCATTTTCATAGAATAGATCTGTTATCTATAATGTTGTGTTATAAAGTCTGTAACTCTTTAATACAAGTTGGTAAATCATTTCTGTTATCGTGTGCATAATTCTCTATTTTATATGAGGATTATAGTGTAATAAAAATGGTTTGTGTTTTAGAGTGCCAATCGAGGGAGAGAGAGAGAGAGAGAGAGAGAGAGAGAGAGAGAGAGAGAGAGAGAGAGAGAGAGAGAGAGAGGAGAGAGAGAGAGAGAGAGAGAGAGAGAGAGAATGAGAGGGAGAGAGGAAGAGTGAGAGAGCGAAGGGTGGAAGAGTGAGAGAGGGAAGAAGGGAGACAGTGAGTGAGATATAGAAGAGAGAGAGAGAGAGAGAGCGCGAGTGGGAGTGGGAGTGATAGTGAGTGATAGATCGATTTCAGGTTAGAGTGAGAGGCTGTGAGAAGGACTGGCGGGGGAGAATGGGTGAGAGAGAAGGTGTGATTGTGGACACATACATAAATTACATTATTCTATAGTACTCTTGACTATATTTTATAATATGATTACAATTATTATCCAAGTTTACCTGTTAGTAAAATGTACCAGAAACTTTTGTTTGTAACCTTGGTCAACTATCTGATTTAAGTCGTAATGTTCTACAGTTATTGTGTAAATTGTATGTTTCTAAATTTATGATTGTTTGTTAACACCAGTAGGGAGTGAAACATGGTAAAAATAACTTTTAATAATTAAGTAGTGAACATCCCTAATCTGTTTTAGTTATAGGTAATATATTACTTTGCTATATGTTGACTGCTGTAGGTATAAACAATTTATGTACCAATCTAATATCCAATTGTTGATTACTGTTTGTTTAATTAATTAAAATATCATTACATTTAGTAATTTAAATTGTAATACTGTATAAATTAAGGTTCTCTCATACTATAATTTGCTCGTTTTCTTAAAGATAATTTGAAGATGTAAACAAACTATCATAAGTCTTCACATATAAAATGATACATACATACGCACGCACACACTCAAATACACCAACACGTTCACCCAAATATTTAATTGTTTCGTTATGTTTGATATTTCTATTGTATTTCATACACAGGTCCTGAAGATGACAACAAATATTGACGAAACGTCGACGCAAAATAGCTAAAATTTGTATTATTGACCGATCCTCACTAACCATCCACTAAAACATTCATTGATTGACGGTCACTAAAAATTTAAGAATAAATTTCAATATTAGATAACTTTCCAACTATCATCAAAATTACGAAATTGGTGATTACTCTACTACTTATTTTTTTTTTTTTTGGAGATAACTTTAAAGCATGAAAGCATATAATAAACACTAAAAATTCGGAATTACTGCACTGGTTTTTTAAATTTATATTTATAATCATAACGCCTAAATGAAAAATGGTTTACTCCTAGCTTTTAAGTTCGTTTCCACAGATATCTATAGGCATATGTGTACTACTTATCACCAGTAACTGATAACAATACATAACTTTTTTCCAACGTTGCTTATATGCTATTTGAAGGCGGTCCAAAATTTGGAAGGGTGTGTTGACAGATATTAATTCATCCAAATTATTAAGATACTGAGTCCGCCTTTTGAATAAAACTCCTCATCCCTTGATACTCTACATAACCTTTTACATTTTTCTTAAACTCTCCGTTTCCATTTTTGGCCCGTGGTAACCCTAAAATTAAGACATTTTCAAAATAAACCCTAGATAGCATTTGAGTTAAAATTCCCTCACGGGCTTTTTTCCAAAGTGAAAAACTCCTCACATTTTTACCTGCCGCCCGCTATTTTAGGAGGGGATCGCTCTCAAAAACCAATAATGGTCTGTGGGGTAAAAGAATGGACAAGGGTTCCAAGTTTTACAAAAATCTATTGACAAATTCAAAAGTTATTTTGAGACATACTCCAACGGTGGAGTTAAACCGAGAACTTGCTTCGCTCATTCAATTACACGGGCCTCTAGTGCACACCCCTTTTTTCTGTCTCTGTTTATTGTGTGATGCTTCGCCAGTGGTTCCAGTCTTCAGCGGGCCTCATGATTTCCTGCCTCGATAGGTTCGTTAATTTCATAAATTTCCACGGTTTTATGGTAGGTCGTTCTCATGGTCAAATGCATGAGGAACACCGTTCATATCTGAAAGTTGTAAATAAAAAGCCTAATTGACTAGTAATCTTTCCATATTTTATTCGTTTTCAGGTAGAGATATTTCCTACCTTTCTCTTCATTTTACATGGTCTGTAAACGTTCTTTGGCGACTCCCCTCGTTCAAACATAGTTACCACTTTTTCCGCTTCGGGCGTGGTCATCATCTGAGTCTCTACAGTCCTTCTGACAGGGGCGCAGTCAGAATTTTCTTCCTAGGATTCTGGCGGGCCCTGGGGGGAGCGATTAAATTTTTTAGAATAAAACAACAAACCAATAAGCTAAAAAGAACCTGCAATCACGTAGGTAATTGTGGAAACACGTGTTACATTAATTACTATCTAAAATTTTACGAAGTCATGAAACAATAAATATGACATCTCACTTTCCAGTATAAATGAAATAAACGATACCGGAATATTGAAACAAATTTTCACCCATCGCCTGACGACACTGGCAGTGTTAAATATTTTGTACAAGTTTTTTTTATTACTTCCATATTCCTTAAGGAATGCAAGTATGGTGATGGCAAAAAAAATCGTGTTCGAGATTATTGCAGATTCTGATTCTACTACACTCAAAACATGAAAAAAGTCGTTTTCCGAAAAGTGTCTGTGTGTGTGTCTGTCTGTGTGTCTGTCTGTCTGTAGATTTTTTTTCTATGCCAAACGATAACTGCCGCAAATTCAAACAGAATCAAATAATTTTTTGCATAGAGCCCTGATTTGTAGAGTACTCGCGACCTATTGTTTTTGGTGAAGATCGGTTGAGGAAAGGGGTAGTTTACCTGCAACGGTTTTTTTTTTTATCAAGGGAAATTTTTTTTTTGGCAAACGATAACAGCCGCGAATTCAACAGAATCAAATAATGTTTCGTATACAGCCCTGAATTGTAGAGTTCTCAAGACCTATGGTTTTTGGTGAAGATCGGTTAAGGGAAAGGGGTAGTTTACCTGTAACGTTTTATGTTTTAACAAGGGTATTTCCTATGGCAAACGATAACAGCCGCAAATTCAAACAGAATCAAAAGATTATTTGTATACAGCCCTAAATTGCAGAGTTCTCAAGACCTATTGTTTTTGGTGAAGATCGGTTAAGGGAAAGGGGTAGTTTACCTGCAGCGTTTTTTTATCAAGGGTATTTTCTATGGCAAACGATAACAGCCGCAAATTCAAACAGAATCAAATAATGTTTTGCATACAGCCCTGATTTGTAGAGTACTCAAGACCTATTGTTTTTGGTGAAGATCGGTTAAGGGGAAGGGGTAGTTTACCTGCAACGTTTTTTTATCAAGCGTATTTTCTATGACGAACGGTAACAGCCGCAAATTCAAACAGAATCAAATAACTTTTTGCATACGTCCCTGAATTGTAGAGGTCTCAATGACTTTCGATTTTGGTGAAGATCGGTTAAGGGGAAGGGGTAGTTTACCTGCAACCTTTTACGTTTTAACAAGAGTAAAGTACTTGAAAATTTATTTAAACTTTTTGAAACAATGTTAATTGTTAAAAATAAAATAATTTTGTTGCCAGGCAATAAAAATATCGGTATGGAGAACCATACATGACTTCCATATTCTAAGATTTATATTTAAAATCATTTTCAGCCAAACAACCAGGCTGTGTCTTACCTGCCTTTTTATTGCTGTATTAAATGAAAAATATTATATTACATTAAAATGAAAAAATTATAATTTTATTGCCTGGCAACAAAATTATTTTATTTTTAACAATTACCATTGTTTCAAAAAGTTTAAATAAATTTTCAAGTACTTTACTCTTGTTAAAACGTAAAAGGTTGCAGGTAAACTACCCCTTCCCCTTAACCGATCTTCACCAAAATCGAAAGTCATTGAGACCTCTACAATTCAGGGACGTATGCAAAAAATTATTTCATTCTGTTTGAATTTGCGGCTGTTATCGTTTGCCATAGAAAATACGCTTGATAAAAAAACGTTGCAGGTAAACTACCCCTTCCCCTTAACCGATCTTCACCAAAAACAATAGGTCTTGAGTACTCTACAAATCAGGGCTGTATGCAAAACATTATTTGATTCTGTTTGAATTTGCGGCTGTTATCGTTTGCCATAGAAAATACCCTTGTTAAAAAAACGTTGCAGGTAAACTACCCCTTTCCCTCAACCGATCTTCACCAAAAACAATAGGTCTTGAGAAATCTACAATTCAGGGCTGTATGCGAAACATTATTTGATTCTGTTTGAATTTGCGGCTGTTATCGTTTGCCAAAAAAAAAAATTTCCCTTGATAAAAAAAACCGTTGCAGGTAAACTACCCCTTCCCCTCAACCGATCTTCACAAAAAACAATAGGTCGCGAGTACTCTACAAATCAGGGCTGTATGCAAAAAATTATTTGATTCTGTTTGAATTTGCGGCAGTTGTCGTTTGCCATAGAAAATACGCATGATAAAAAACGTTGCTGGTAAACTACCCCTTCCCCTCAACCGATCTTCACCAAAAACAATAGGTCTTGAGTACTCTACAAATCAGGGCTGTATGCAGAAAATTATTTGATTCTGTTTGAATTTGCGGCTGTTATCGTTTGCCATAGAAAATACCCTTGTTAAAAAAACGTTGTAGGTAAACTACCCCTTTCCCTTAACCGATCTTCACCAAAAAAAAAAAGGTCTTGAGAAACTCTACAATTTAGGGCTGTATGCAAATAATCTTTTGATTCTGTTGAATTTGCGGATGTTATCGTTTGCCATAGGAAATACCCTTGTTAAAACATAAAACGTTACAGGTAAACTACCCCTTTCCTTAACCGATCTTCACCAAAAACAATAGGTCTTGAGAACTCTACAATTCAGGGCTGTATGCGAAACATTATTTGATTCTGTTTGAATTTGCGGCTGTTATCGTTTGCAAACAAACAAAATTACCCTTGCTAAAAAAAAACCGTTGCAGGTAAACTACCCCTTTCCCTCAACCGATCTTCACCAAAAACAATAGGTCGCGAGAACTCTGCAAAACCGGACTGTATGCAAAAAATTATTTGATTCTGTTTGAATTTGCGGCAGTTATCGTTTGCCATAAAAAAAAATCTTCAGACAGACAGACACACAGACAGACAGACAGACACACAGACACTTTCGGAAAACGACTTTTTTTCATGTTTTGAGTGTAGTAGAATCAGAATCTGCAATAATCTCGAACACGATTTTTTTTTGCCATCACCATACTTCCATTCCTTAAGGAATATGGAAGTAATATAATTTTTTCATTTTAATGTAATATAATATTACTTCCATATTCCTTAAGGAATGGAAGTATGGTGATGGCAAAAAAAAATCGTGTTCGAGATTATTGCAGATTCTGATTCTACTACACTCAAAACATGAAAAAAAAGTCGTTTTTCCGAAAAGTGTCTGTGTGTGTGTCTGTCTGTGTGTCTGTCTGTCTTAGATTTTTTTCTATGGCAAACGATAACTGCCGCAAATTCAAACAGAATCAAATAATTTTTTGCATAGAGCCCTGATTTGTAGAGTACTCGCGACCTATTGTTTTTGGTGAAGATCGGTTGAGGGAAAGGGGTAGTTTACCTGCAACGGTTTTTTTTTTATCAAGGGAAATTTTTTTTTTTTGCAAACGATAACAGCCGCGAATTCAAACAGAATCAAAAGATTATTTGTATACAGCCCTAAATTGCAGAGTTCTCAAGACCTATTGTTTTTGGTGAAGATCGGTTAAGGAAAGGGGTAGTTTACCTGCAGCGTTTTTTTATCAAGGGTATTTTCTATGGCAAACGATAACAGCCGCAAATTCAAACAGAATCAAATAATGTTTTGCATACAGCTCTGATTTGTAGAGTACTCAAGACCTATTGTTTTTGGTGAAGATCGGTTAAGGGGAAGGGGTAGTTTACCTGCAACGTTTTTTTATCAAGCGTATTTTCTATGACGAACGGTAACAGCCGCAAATTCAAACAGAATCAAATAATTTTTTGCATACGTCCCTGAATTGTAGAGGTCTCAATGACTTTCGATTTTGGTGAAGATCGGTTAAGGGGAAGGGGTAGTTTACCTGCAACCTTTTACGTTTTAACAAGAGTAAAGTACTTGAAAATTTATTTAAACTTTTTGAAACAATGGTAATTGTTAAAAATAAAATAATTTTGTTGCCAGGCAATAAAATTATAATTTTTTCATTTAATGTAATATAAATATTTTTCATTTAATACAGCAATAAAAAGGCAGGTAAGACACAGCCTGGCTGTTTGGCTGAAAATGATTTTAAATATAAATCTTAGAATATGAAGTCATGTATGGTTCTCCATACCGATATTTTTTCATTTAATACAGCAATAAAAAGGCAGGTAAGACACAGCCTGGCTGTTTGGCTGAAAATGATTTTAAATATAAATCTTAGAATATGGAAGTCATGTATGGTTCTCCATACCGATATTTTTAAACGTCGCTCGCCCCCCTGTAAATATTTGAACAACAAATAGAATTAAATGGCTGAAGCGTAGTGCTGGCCACACTGCCTTCCTTGTATGCCGTACGACTCACATTAGGGAGCCTACTCCTAAGCTACTCCGGTGGTATACATGGGAACCATTATTATTATAGAATTAAATCGATTTAGTCGTTATGCGACAGAGAGTTATAAAATGTTTTATAAAATCTACCCTACAGATGTAACAGTTCATAAAAACAGAAAACAAACATTTAAAAATTGCACTAACAGTCGGGGTAAAGACTGTGGAGCGTTCGCATGCAGGCCTACAGCTAAAATAATAAGATATGAAACGGGGTGTCTGGTTTCGCAGTATGAAAAAAATCTGATTGCGCATGCTTCGTAAAATAATCTCTCTGTCGCGTTACGCGATGTTTCAGAGCAATCGTTTTGTGTTCACAACAGCTGCATTGTTGGTGTGTGCGCACCCCACTTCCTGCTCCAGCTACGATATGCGCGAACCATTTCATGTCTTACTATTTCGTCCGTGACACGTTTTAAGATTTTAATCGTTGATTTGCTTTCGAAATGGTAATAAAGCATTGAATTCAAAAATATGTACAAATTATTAAATAATGCTGGAAAACAGTGTTGAACAATAGGACATAAGAGTCGACTAGCGAGCAACAACTGTTTACTATAAGAATTGGAAATGTTTAAGTAGGTGTAGAATACCTTATTTCGTTTTAAATATCGTAAGCTAACTTGGACACACTGTGAGATGTGAAACATGTGAAGGCCACCTGTCTCCTACTCAATAAGAGGTCACTATCTCAAAACGTCTTCTTCTTCTTCACTACATGGCTTGGGCTACAGCTCGTTCCGACTTCACAGAGTCTCTGACTATTTTTTCCAGGATCTTCCACAATCTATCGTCTCCACTGACCTATACTCAACGCTCCTTTAGGAATACGCGTGTCTACCATGCGTTCCACTTACGACTTCCAATCCTGCCTGTATTATTTTATTCTCTCCGGAACCGACTGTAACTTAAGGTCTTTCCTTATGTCATCATTTCATAGATGATCTCTCAAACTACAACCCTTAAATGGTCTTGAAAATTTCATTTCCGACGCCTGCAGTTTTGAATTATCTTTTTGCAGGAGATTCCATGTTTCACGTCCATACATTAAAGTCGGCACAGCCACGACCTTACAGAACTTTCTGTGTCTCCCTCTGAGTTTTATTCTTCAGTAGTCGTCTTATTGTTCCACAAGTGTAACTAAATTTATTAAACTTTCTCGCGATATCGTTATCCTTCCTATGTGAGATATCACATCCAAATTAATGAAAATGTGATAGGCCTACCTGCTCCAAAACACTACTATCAATTACAATTTTTGTTCTTACCGGGTTCTTCCCTAGGAAGGCCACTACTTTTGTTATGCCAAAACTAAGATACAAATTTGGACCACCCATCAACAACGAGTTAACCAGCAATGTTACAGGAAATAATTTCGTGCTCGACAGACAATTAGGGCGTACCGTAAGTAACAATATTCGTAATCGCATAAATAGACCTAATAGGCATAATTATTTTTTAAATAGACTTACATGGCTACATTTTAACTCTTTTTTTGTGACTCTCCTTATTTTCATCCCACTGCGGGCGGAAGGATTTAAATCCCAACAAACCACCTCGCTGTGCCACTGCCGTTCTAACGTTGTCTCCCCACGTTCTCGGGGCAATTCCTTTCTTCTTTCTCGCCCTGCCCCTGGTAATCTGTCATCCACTACAACGTGCGTCACGTGCGCAAACCATTTTTACTAGCGCCACTCAACAGTCTGCACTGTAGTCTCCCAGAATCCCAGACCTCTAGTAGTATTCTGCAGACGCCCTCAAAGAAACCTTTCCTACTACTTCCATTCCCTCTTATGCCACTCAAGTCAGCCTCCAAGATTTCGTCCCATCCACAACTCTTACTATGGTGCTGTATATACTATTTTTATTTTTTGACATCTTTTATTCCACCATATCAAACACAATCTCTTTATGGCAATTACTCTCTGTTCTATCCCATTCCTAATGTTTCCAGTGTCCCCCACCAATTTTATTAATACCCATCGACATGGATAGACTTCTTACACCGCAATGTCTTATTCCATTTTCGAGCTCTGTCACATTACTGGGCTTATACAACTCACAAACATTTTGTTTACTCAGTACTCATTTTCATGCCCCGTTTCTCATACTCCTTGTGCCCTTTCTTCGTCATCGTCTCTATCACGTATCGCCAATACTTCATCATCAGCAAACTGCCAGCTGTGCATATATTTATCCTTAATTTCAACTCCCTTACAAATTTACATTTTCGCTGCAGTGTTATCAACTCTATCCCAAAACCATTTTAAATAACGAGGGCAATTCACATCCCCCCTCTATCTTAGGCCTTTACTAGTGTAAAAATAACGAGGACAAGTGTCTCCCAATTCGTAGTTGCCCTTCTTTTGACTTCTCTTTCGGAATTCCCAATCCTTTTGAGATCTGAACCTCAACAAAGATAAACTGCGTTTTGCCCTGAACGTATCTACATTAATTTCTCCTGTGGTGGTAACAAATCCTGTTCTTCCGATAATCACTGGGGAGCACTTGAAGCGGTTTAGATTGAAACAGACCTCGGAGCTGGTTGTTTTGGCCCTTACAAAATGTACTCTCTTTTCTGAGGACATAGAATACAAAATGGCTCTTACAGCATGTGAATTCAACTCCTTCCAGCAAATTCGTCACCCAGTAATCCTCTTTAGAATATAAATTTTCCTCTTGTAGCCATAAAGTCTCTACAACGAACGCTGTAGGTCGAAATATGTTACAAGGTCACCTGCGCATTACCAAGGCCATGCGTCACAGAGGAGATAACACTCCTTCCTGTTAAAGGGGAATACGACCTTGAATTGCGTATTTCTTCGACCATCATACAGGCATAAACTTGCAGTTCAAAAAACATGGCTCAAGCACAAAGTGCCGCATTCAAATCCGGCCTGAAAGCGTTGAGCGATAACCAGCATATGAGTTTTATATACCCTGTTGTGGTATCGAAAAAACTGACGAGAAAAGCTTCAGGGATTAGCGAACAAAGCTGCGTCAACTCGGGCACTCCCTGTAATACTTTATTGACTCTAAAACATGAAAGCTTCGACGAAAGTGGCTGTTATAAGCTTGTCTCGGTTAAGGAAAACGGAAAGTCGTAATGTTGCAGAAAATAATATTCATAAATCTTTATATTCTATAAGAAGCGCCTGCTGTAGTGAACGTGTTTATTAATTCAAAAATTTCTGGAAAGCACAGACGCCCAAAACGCGTACTAATCTATACAAACAGGCGTTACCAATACCAATGCTTTAACATTAGAAGAATTAAGTTAAAGTACGAGGATATTGTCGTTTTTTATCCGAAAATTTACCTTAAACCTACATTCACATCTAGAAAACTCCATGTTTGTTAACGAGAAAACGATCCACTGCCAAAAAAAGGATTGGTGACGACTGGTTACCGATTAAAAAGTTTAGTTTGGGAATTTATTTTTAATTAATAAAGTTGTGTTAGTGGTTATAATCACAAACAGAATTATCACTGTTGCACACCACTGTAGAAAAATTATTCCGATTAGCGCTTTCAAGCTTCACAGCTCATCATCAGATCGGAAATAACAATAATATGACTAGACAACTTCTTTATACCCCCACTTGCCCTACACCGCGTACACATTTCCGTAAACAAACTTTAAGTTAAATGTGCATTCTGGCTGCTATTATTAACTAACGAGTTCAGTCACCCATGTCGGCACTTTACATTTCTTTACCCATATCGGTACTTTACATTTCTTTACCCATATCGGTACTTTAAGAAATGTGAATTACCGACATGGGTGACTGAACCCGCTAGTTAATAATACCAGCCAGAAAGGACATTTAACTTAAAGTTTGTTTACGAAAATATGTACGCGGAGTAGGGCAAGTGGGGGTATAAAGAAGTTGTCTAGTCATATTATTGTTATTTCCGATCTGATGATGAGCTGTGAACCTTGAAAGCGCTAATCGGAATAATTTTTCTACAGTGGTGTGCAACAGTGTTAATTCTGTTGGCAATTTATTTTATTAACCAACAAACCGCTTTACCATTTACTGACTTTTTATCTGTTTATTAATCAACGGACGTTCGTTGGCCTGTGAAACTGTACAGCAGATAAGTGGGAAGAAGGTGGCAGCGACTAGCGGGAGACACGCAGACGAGATTAAGTGGAACTACGTAATCAATTTAAACGTCTGAAATACGACGGTGGTGCACAGATAAGGTGGGTTGTTGGTATGCACTGCACCGTCTCAGCTAAGTAGATTACACGACGGAGGTGTGACTGTGGCCGACCGTCACTCGGTTAATCGGCTTTGTAGTCCGTCCGGAGAGATACGGTCCAGATGATTGAAGACGCGCTGACTGCGGACTTCGCTAATGAAAATTCAATACACTTCAGCGCTGTCATACATTTGAAACGTCTACGTCAGCATTCTCAAGTCCAGTTACAATCCTTCTATTTTTAAGCGTAAAGTGAGTGATTTTCTAAGCTCGACTGTATTATTTACCGATTCTTATGAGCTTTCTGTTCATCCGCGGAGACAAGTTTTTTATCACGCTCCAGTTAATTATAAACATACTACTGACGCAGTTTAGGAATGTCAGTGAGGGCAGACGTTCGCCGCCCTACGCTACGACCGCCGATTATCACTCCCACCATATTATCTCCGGTAAAGTCTACAAAGTTATGGCAGTCTCTGTACTGTCCTATGGGTGTTAATTATCGACAACAACCAAGAAACAAGGCAGTACAATACAGGCCTCGGAAATGGCGTTCTTACGAGGAGTTAAAGGGTGTTCTAAACTTGGCCGTACAAAGAATGAGGCCATAAGAGAAAGATTAGACGTTTTCAACTTGAATGAAAGATTTAAAGATTATAACCAACGATAGAATGGGGAGACTCAGAAGGGAATGGATACATGAGGTGTGAGGTGGAGGAAGATTTAAGAAGAATGGGCGGGTAAAGGTGGTGGAGAGAGAGAGAGAGAGAGAGAGAGAGAGAGAGAGAGAGAGAGAGAGAGAGAGAGAGAGAGAGAGAGAGAGAGAGAGAGAGAGAGAGAGAGAGAGAGAGAGAGAGAGAGAGAACTGAAGGCGAGTGGTGGCGGGGAAGCCAAGGGTCATTCCGGCCTGTAGAGCTCCGGAAGAAGAAGAAGAAATGACACGAGCATTTTACATACATGTTAAAACGTTCACAAACAATCACAATTAGATTTGCATAGTACACTGAGTAATGAATAAAGTAGTTAGCCTTAACTAACTTAACTAACTATGAGTAATTTTACATAGAAATGAAAGGGCGTTTTTTTATTACATGTAAATGCATATCTTTATTAGCAGTTTAATTTCAACAACAGTAACAATAAGTCCCATACAGATTTATTACATTATTGTAATACAAATAAAGTGCAATCGTTACACTCATGCAAAACAACGTAAATCTCTCTCTCTCTCTCTCTCTCTCTCTCTCTCTCTCTCTCTCTCTCTCTCTCTCTGTAGCTCAATATTTTTTCTCTCTACCCCATTCGTAGATACTATCCAATTATAATTATGTGAGCCTAGAGTAAGATTTATCGTAAGACATAAAAAGTCCATCCGGTTCTTCCACGACGAAACTCTCTCCCGACTGCGTTACGAGCGCTGTGCGAGGAAGGTCGGCCGCTGCCACCTCCTCGCTGCTTCTGATCTTGCATGTAAGGTTTTTCGAAAAAAGTCGTTGACCATTTAGATTACGTGGATGTGACTTGTCTTACGTGGGAGAAGTAGACGTCAATTACAAAAAAAAAAAAAAAACAGAAGTTTAACCACATGTGTGAAACTACCAGTAAAAACATTTAAGTGGAAGGTCAGACGGGACGTGCCACTCTCTTAAATTTTATTAAGCGATGGTAGTGCCACGCGGCCTTGCAGGTAATCGTACAAGGCTTTTAAGATCTGTATTTCAAGTATTCAAGGTATAAGGCCTGAAGAAGAAGGCATATAAAAAGCAGGCCTATTAGCCTTTAGTTCTAGACATATGTAGCTCTGATTTTAAAAAACACCCACGCGCGTGCACATCGAAAAGAGCCTTCACATATTAAAAGGCACATCTAAGGAGTAAACGACGCCTAAAATACCACGAAAACTTTTTTGACGCATCAACAGAAGAGACGGAAGATCAGCATTATAAAAATGTACAATATATCACCTAGTATAAAAATTCTAAGTAAACAGAATACATCCGAATTATCCAAAATGTGAATATTTAATTTGCATATCTGAGAATAACTGGCTGCATAACAAAATTATGTGACCGTTCACTGAACCCAACGTCTGTGTACGTTGTTCCTATTTATCGTCTTCCGCATTTCAGTAACAACAACAACAACGACCAATATTCAGTCTTATATTCCTGGAATGTATAAACGCAATAACAAAAAACGTAAACACACGGGACCGAAGACGACAAAATCGAATAATGCTGTGACCAATCAGGAGACGACAAAATTTTTGTTTAAGTAGGTACGCCGGGTAAAGAGGATTGTTTTCTCTCCACCTTTCTCTGTTTCAATATTTATTTTCGCCTTAAACAGCGTCACGCTCCCTCTCTACCCACGCTGTCTGAACCTCAAACAAACACGTCATGATTCTCGCCGCTTTCTAAGAATCGGGGATTTACCGCGTCTGCAGGGTTCATCAAGTTGCACAACATAATACACCAGTGTTGACACTACACTGTAATTGGAAAACGTATTGTCACTACGCGCAATGATGAATACGTAATTTCTACAGTAAATTGAATTAACCTAGATTTATGACTCCGTACCGTGAGGTTGCGTAGCCGGCGGAAATTTATTTTATTCTTTCACTCCTCAGCAAAATTAAAATCATAGTCTTCCTCGAGCCGACTTCAGCCAGATGTATTCAAGGAAAACATTTTAATGAGGGAGATGATTTCGCATAAATGCTTGTGTAGTAGTACACTATATTGTACATTACCAGTAACAACTTGAGAAAAATTAGCTTTTCAATAAGCGTCCTATATAATTACCTAATGAAAAGAGAAGAAGTTACAGAAAAACAAACGTATATAGTTCCGGTATGTCTGTGATTTGTGAAAAAAGAAGCGATTGTTTGTATAAGTAGGCCTATACGCAAACAGAAATAAAACTCAATTACAGTGTCTCCAATAGATTACAAATCAGAACACTTTTTTGACAGTAAAGGAATATATTTATATACATGTCTCTACCTGACAGTAAGACAGCAGTAGCCTACAAACAGTACGACAAACGTCTTCATACTGTACTCCCGGAATGAAGACATATGGAGGCGAACAGTAAAGATGATGATAACATAGTACGTTACAAAGGTGTTGGACTCGGCCTTTGCACCATGCGTGTTCGTCAAATACCGTAATGTGCGCGCCTCAATATAATAATTGCAACCACCATTCAAAAACAGTAACAGGAGGCTGCCGTTCAACTGAGAACCGTACACGAGAGAAATGGCGGAGGATATACAGTTGCGAACTAGCGATGAGAAAAGGAATAAAAACATGAAGAAGAAGAAGAAGAAGAAGAAGAAGAAGAAGAAGAAGAAGAAGAAGAAGCAACCGCAGCAGCAACAGAAGCCGAAGAAGAAGAAGAAGAAGAAGAAGAAGAAGAAGAAGAAGAAGAAGAAGAAGAAGAAGAAGAAGAAGAAGAAGAAGAAGAAGAAGAAGAAGAAGCAACCGCAGCAGCAACAGAAGCCGAAGAAGAAGAAGAAGAAGAAGAAGAAGAAGAAGAAGAAGAAGAAGAAGAAGAAGAAGAAGAAGAAGAAGAAGAAAATGTATACAGACTTCTTGTTTGTGTAAATTTGGTGTAGCGTTACGAGAAGGCTACGGAACAACCCAGAACATTCTCCACTCCGTCCGTCCAGTGTGGCAGCTGTGCGTCATTCAACTACGTGATTCTAGCGAGCTCCAAGAACACTTGAGATACTATGATGCATTAAGCAGCCGGCGTGCAGTTAAGGAAGGAAAGCTGTACTGTACCTCAGCGCGGCGTATATAAAGCCACGGCAGCCGGGTTTTCAGTTCAGTAACGTGAGCGATTTCCGCTAGTGCGGATTGAGTGTTTGTCGACGTGAAGTAGTATTGTGTTAATACAGTTGTGTTTAATATTAGTTGACGTTTTTATTGCGTGTGAACAATTTTTATTTGATTTGCTGTTAAGAGACTGTGTTGTTAATTACGAACTGTTTAACTGTGAAAATTAAAGCTGGTAATTAGTGACTTAATTGGTGTCTTGTATTTTGTTTCCACTGTACCATACGACGATCAAGTAGACCGTCGTAACAATACATAGTACAAGGATAGTCAAAGAGACGGCTTACCGATGGGTTCACATCTATCCATATTTACGGAACGGTATGGAAACAGAATGTTCAGTAAATCTGCCAACGAACCCAAGTTACTGCTGCGGTAAACAGGTTTGTTAGTTGCCCGCACGGTAGGGACCGTTTGAAATATGTCTTCATAGGAACTGAATAAAGAAGTTGGCTAAAAGAAATGAAAGATACAAAAATACTCTTCCTCGATGTACTCAATAAAGGAGAGGATAACATTATTAACATAACTGTTTTTAGGAAATCTATGTATACGGAACAATATTTCCACAAACTTTCTATCATCCGCAACATGTAAAGAAAAGTTATGTGTTTTTCCGATCCAAGAGGAATTAGTGTCAATTCCATTAAAAAGTTCAGACATTAACACTTTTTATGGTTAATGGTTATTCAAGAAGTCTTGCAAAACAAGTAAATAACGAACACAGGCGTGACGAGCGGCTGATAGGCAGTGTAAATACGCGTATATGTGCCACATGTTCTTTAAGTACGTCGTTCCGAAAAACCAGGACGATAGTCGCTGCATTTACATTGCGTATTGCGCTTCACTGCCACCACAGACTACGAAAATAAACCGGACCAGAAACCTACCATGGATTGATACCCCGTGTGACTGGTTGTGAACGTGTGGCCGAAATGTGGAATCCTGTACAGGTCGTCTTGGATAAGCACAAGGTTAATGTACAAAAAAAGGACACCACTTCATGCCCGTGTGGTATTTACAACATAAAATTTTATGAAACAGTGAAAATTACTGGCAAATAAGAAAAACAATTCAAACAGATGTTTAAGGAAGCAGTAATATTATTTCAAGTTGTGACGTTCCAAAAATGTGCCTTCTAGTTTACTGAACGTTTTCATTAAGAGCTCTGGGTAACGGTCCTTAGTGCTGGTATGTCGAAGGAGGCAGCGTTTCTCAACCTACTGCCCATGGGCCATTGCTGTGTCCCGAAAGGGCGTTTGGAGGGTCGCAAAGACGGGCTCGAAAATGTGCCTTCTAGTTTACTGAACGTTTTCATTAAGAGCTCTGGGTAACGGTCCTTAGTGCTGATATGTCGAAGGAGGCAGCGTTTCTCAACCTACTGCACATGGGCCATTGCTGTGTCCCGAAAGGGCGTTTGGTGGGTCGCAAAGACGGGCTCGAAAATGTGCGTTCTAGTTTACTGAACGTTTTCATTAAGAGTTCTGGGTAACGGTCCTTAGTGCTGATATGTCGAAGGAGGCAGCGTTTCTCAACCTACTGCGCATGGGCCATTGCTGTGTCCCGAAAGGGCGTTTGGTGGGTCGCAAAGACGGGCTCGAAAATGTGCGTTCTACTTTACTGAACGTTTTCATTAAGCGTTCTGGGTAACGGTCCTTAGTGCAGATATGTCGAAGGAGGCAGCGTTTCTCAACCTACTGCGCATGGGCCATCGCTGTGTCCCGAAAGGGCGTTTGGTGGGTCGCAAAGTCGGGCTCGAAAATTTATTTACTACGTCTTAAAAACCTATTACTTTTAAATTACTACGTTATATTGTTTTACCAATTTAAAACTCAACCCGTTTTGTACGCAGTATAAATTCTAAAATTATGTTATTCGCTCTTCACCGACTTCTCTCTGATGTTTAACTCTTGGTAACCAGACTGAAAATTACTTTCCACAAAGCTACAGTGAAATCAATTGGATTCGAGACTCATTCTTGTACTTTGCAAGTCCATACATGTTGTTATTAAAACTAAAGGAACATGTGCGTGACATCAGCTGTGATTCTTCTATTAGAACTAAATTTTTAGATTCAGGCTTAACTAAGTTTTGGCTATCTTTGAAAGGTGAGTACCCTAAACCTTCGGATGAGGCATTAGAGTTGCTCATGCCGTCCCCCAACTCATATTTGTGTGAAAAGGGACTTTCGTCTCTGATTCAAGTGAAAAGCAAGTACATAAATAGACTTGACGCGCATTCAGTTTTACTAGTTAAGTTAACCACCCTTGAACCCAACGTACACCCAGCTTGTGGGGAAAAGGCAGCCCCAACCGTCACATTAGTAACCCAACGATTAGTTCGGTAAGTAAAAAAATATTCTGTTCTCAAGTTAAGCATCCTTAATCTTTTGAATTAGTAAACTAGTCTTTTGAATTACACATTTACTTGCCTAGAATTAAATATGTATAAATTGCTTAACCGTAAAAGAGAACTAAAATACTCGATGTTAGCAAAAATATGATTACAATCTGGGTGCACACCTCTACCAGTGATTCTGCCGCCTCCTATGTTTATGGGTCGCAAGAAATGTAATATCCTTCAAGATGGGTCGCGGACTCAATAAGGTTGAGAACCACTAGTCTAAGCTATCGCGTAAGCTTATTATTTCTCGACCATACACATTTCATCATTACGATAAAAAAGAATAAACACTTTACCATCGGTACTAATGGTACAATTTAATGTCTTATTAAAGGTATCTAGTTCACTATATTTTGACACACTATAAAGTTACAAACTGATTCCCTTATCTCAATTGACGATTTGTTGACATTTTATCTCTGTCCACAACAAAAAATGTGTGTTTTCGGTCGCTAATCTTGCATTAACTTCGGCAATGAGAATATTTTTTGTACATTTCTACCCTCAACCCTCGATTAAAAGATTACACCTAATATAGCACTGGGGTGGAACGGCAGTATACGACATACAGATGTTCGAAAACGTAACGCGCAAGCCTACGTATGGTGACTTTCTCTTAGCTTTGTTTTTCAAAACTATCGATAATGAGAAACGTCTTTGGCATCGTACAAAGTTGGAACACGAGCGATTGTCTAACTGGATTGCATACCACTGTGTACGCAGGCGCTGTGTATTCCTACAGCTGGAATACAAAGCAGCCACTTAAACGTAGTACACAAAGCTCGACAATACATACTTGTTTATATTATATATTTTCCCAGTTTTGAAATATTTTTCTTGTGTGAGTGTGTGTGTGTGATTTTATTATGAATACTCCACGGGTAGCGCACAGAAAACTACTGCGCGCGCGCGCGCAAAACACACACACACAGTAATATAACAAAGGGTAATATAAGAGACCAGGGAATTTATAGACATTCATAGTACTTTGTACAGAATGCGCGCGTGCACGAAACTGAGCGTGTGTATTGTAATCAGAAAGGCCGTTTTAACTCAGCCCTCAGTACTAGTCGTAGGGTCCAGCCCTGCTTTGAAGCGAGAGCAGCAAACGTATATTTTTTTTTTCGCTTTATGAAATGGACATGAAACTAATGAAAAGAACTCCCTTCCCGTCTAATTAAATTAAATAATTATTTTCTTCTGGACAGAACGGAGTGGTCTGTAACGAGCGACCTTGTTTTTCGTGTTTCTAGTTCGTCACACCATTAAAGTAGTGCCCTGTACATACACGCCAATTAGCGACACACAATTATTTATTTTTCTGCGTGCAAAAAGCAAAAAATGTACTATTTCAACTTACAGAAGACAACGGTGAGATCATCTGCAAAGGATGACAGAGGAGCGATTGCCGAAAGCGGCACTGAACTACAAAGTCATTGGTAGAAGAGGCGTGGGTCGTCCGAGGATGAGATGGGTGCCGGAACAGGTTTATATAACCTAATCCTTGAAGAGAAGCAGAAGAAGACTGTGTGCAAAAAGCACTGTTACTAATACTAACTCCATATGTGTCCTTTTCAGTTTTCTTCTAGCGCCATTTCTCCTAAATAGTTCAACTGGAGAGTGATGAGCAATCCATGACTGTATTGGAAGTTTGTTACTTAGCTTTCCTATTCAATTCTGACTGTCGATTGCCGAACTCCGGGAACAGGAACAATCCTAAGGAGGACTGGCCAACTCATTCCAGTGGGAAAAAGTGTCAAGACTGACTAGATCGATGGAATGGTCGTCCGATTAACACGGGGTCGGGCCCCGAACCCTAAGGTAGACAGCTGGGAACCTAAGGTAGATGAAAAGACTGGACGATGATCGTGTACCCGAAAACGTAACGAATGACGTAAGGACGCTCAAAAACTAACGAATCGTAGTAAAGTGATGGTTAGGAATAGACCTCGTCGGATTCTTATATCTTTGTACAAACTATGCACTGAACCAGGTGCAATGGATAACCTCTTTCCTCCAATATGCTCCACCATTCTGATCTACTAAAATTTGTTAATTTCTCGACGCTTCTCCACGATTTGGCAAAATATAAAAATTACACCAGGTGCTGACCTTTTCTCTCCTGAAGCCCATTTTCTCCTCCTCCACCAAATTACTTGCTGTCACCTTTAACCTGAATTTAAAATCTTGAACACAAATTTTTATGCTGCATCTGATAATATAATATTCCTAAAATGTTCACATTTGTGCTACCTTCCTTTTTATGTAATCATATGACGTCTTGCCACTTTTGGGGGAACTTTTCCAGCTATCCAGGCACAAACGCAAGGGTTTTTATCTCAATTAGTAACTGATACATAGACATGTAGGTTGCAGTAACCTTCCCATTTCAAAACGTCTTTTACGATAATAAACTAGCGTACAGCGTAATAAACCGAAGAGCCAATCTTTGTCACACGTTCCGGAAGTGCAGTGTAACGACAAACATATTTATGGGCTTGTATCCATTTGTAGTGGCGCGCGCAATGAACGCTCTAAAAGCTTGTCTCTATAAAAGAGCCCCCGTACACTCGTCTACATCAATTTTTACAACGCTAAGCGTTGCGACAAACGCCATATCGGATTTTATTGAGAACTGTTCTCGCAGGGCCTTCACTTGCCCAAACCACCGCCGCCGCCTCGGATAGCCGACAGAGCAAGTATTATTTATGGGTTACGCGTCTTGCCCTTAGAACGCCACTCCAGCTGAAATAAATTCTTCCAGATACTGTACTGTATTAGCCTATATAACACACTTATCCCATTATTTATTTCTAAAACATTAACTGCAAAGCAAAGGCAATTTTTCTGATACCATCGTATTTCTTTTTACACGTTCATTCTCACCCCTCCTCCACTCTGTCGTTATAAGATTGACGTTAAGAAATAAAGGATTCTTTAATTTCTGTGCCAAATATCGAACGAAATTCGCAACATTTATTGTCCATGTCACTATCATAACAGCAAGTTATGTCACAGACGAAGAATTTAGAATGTTGTAAATACTACTGGCTTTACAGTACAACCGTCACTTATAATTATTGAGATTACTGGGCCTATTTCGGCGAGTGGCATTCGCCAATACTACTGGCTTCACAGTACAACCGTCACTTATAATTATTGAGATTACTGGGCCTATTTCGGCGAGTGCCATTCGCCAATACTACTGGCTTCACAGTACAACCGTCACTTATAATTATTGAGATTACTGGGCCTATTTCGGCGAGTGCCATTCGCCAATACTACTGGCTTCACAGTACAACCGTCACTTATAATTATTGAGATTACTCGGCCTATTTCGGCGAGTGCCATTCGCCAATACTACTGGCTTCACAGTACAACCGTCACTTATAATTATTGAGATTACTGGGCCTATTTCGGCGAGTGGCATTCGCCAATACTACTGGCTTCACAGTACAACCGTCACTTATAATTATTGAGATTACTGGGCCTATTTCGGCGAGTGGCATTCGCCAATATTACTGGCTTCACAGTACAACCGTCACTTATAATTATTGAGATTACTGGGCCTATTTCGGCGAGTGCCATTCGCCAATACTAGTGGCTTTACAGTACAACCGTCGCTTATAACTATTGAGATTACTGGGCCTATTGCGGCGAGTGCCATTCGCCAATACTACTGGCTTCACAGTACAACCGTCACTTATAACTACTGAGATTACTGGGCCTATTGCGGCGAGTGCCATCTTTTAGTCATTCTCATGAACATTTCAACATTGTAATCAGCCCACAAAATATCCAACTGTGCGTTGAAGTCCTGCTTCTGTTTCTTGGATTAACATCTGTCCGTCTGCAAATAACAGGGCTGAGACCGTTTGTGTGTCACTAATACGTCAATAGTAAGGTGCTCTATTTTCCATTGACTTCCCAATGACAGGACAAGATGGAACGCAGTTCAAGCCAGAGAACCTTCCGTCAGGCAGAACATTTGGTAATAATAATACTGTCAACGTTGGCGTTAAGCCGATTTCTTTGCATACTTTTATCAGACAGTCCCTTTCACTCTCACCCACACGGTACTCGTTTACGCAGCACCTTGTAAGCTAAACTAGTGGAACGAGTCTGTTGTTATGTACCTCTGGTTGCGCTGTACACACCTTCAGCACATTTGTGAGCTTCTTGAGGACCACTTCTCGTGAGTGGACCACCAGATGGGAACCATTGGTAGAGGCAAGACGATGTAAATTGAACACTCGGGTGTCGATGCGCAGTAGACAAACACCTCGTTGCGAGGCTAACAAAATTTTCATTCACTTCGCACATGCGCAGAACAGTTTTGTACAGTGCTTCATAGCGTGAACAGCGGCTGCAATACGACTGGCGAGAACAAAGGAAGCATGTGTGTGTGACAGAGAGGGAAATAATATGTAAGTGAGACAGTGAACGTTATAGCGTCGTCCCCTCTCTCTAGATAACTTAGCTATACTTGAAAGTGGGGGTAATTCATGCGTTGGGTCGGTGCAGATTACTGTTCAGGGAAGGCTGGCGGGCCTATATACGCAAAGCAACATACTTGTCCTGACGATTCGATAACAGAGAGTATATTTTTGGGTTTAAACAGAGACGTTTGTAGACGACTTCAGTACGACCGTAATTCAGTAAAACAGAAGGAAACACGTCTCGAGCGACCAAAATAAGCCGACGACGGTAATACAACACCATAAGCACTTATGCGTTACGGTTTTGCTAATCTACGGACGGACGTCGGTGGCCGCGAGAGCGGGAACAGTGTGCAAACACACGGAGCGGTCGAGGGATGCAAGTGGAAGTACATAATCAGTTTATACGTTTGAAATACGACAGCGACGGTGATAAGGTAAGAGCTCCACCGACTCACCTCACCTCAGGTAAGTAGATTACGTCAGATAATACGAGCGACTGTTCCACGTCTAATCGGCTTTGTACGTGTCCGTATCTGTATCACGCTCCTCGAGAGCCGCGCGCCGTAACTTCGTTTTGTACGCTTCTGCTTTGGAATATTACAAGTTTTAAATTAAGACTTTAATGCTTCATTATTTAATAAACTGTACATTAACCAGGGAGCATTCGTTATGCAGCGCAAGATTTTTGACTGAACTGTCTGCAGATTCTTTGTGTTGGAAGGTTTAGACCAGCCCCACAATTCTATACCGTAGTCCAGATTGGTCTGAGCACAGCTTTATGTATGACGACTTTGTTTGCGAGAGATAGTTGAGATTTTCTACCTATGAGCCAGTACATTTGCCTAGCTTTTAAGTTGAGCTGTTGTTTCTTAGCCTGAATGTAGGCTTTCCATGTTAATTTGTCGTCCAAATGCAGCCCCAGGTATTTAACTTCTGATTTTATAGGTATGGGGGCATCGGTTATGGTAACTTGTGGACAAGAGCTACGTTTCATGGTGAAGGTTTATTAAATAATAATAAACCTCTCTAATCATACTCTTCATAAAAGACCTTAACATTCCATACATTTCTGATGTCATCAAGATGCACGCCGCTAAGCACAGAACCGCAACATAGGACACAGCAATAACCTGATCAACGAGCTCCTCAATCCATCACTGGATGTAAGAAGGCTGAAGAGACAGTGGCCAGATGACCTGACCCGGTGAACGTGGTAATCATCGCTGGATGGTTCCCACCTCAAGTGACGACTTGTACATCACTTTTACTTATTACTCTGTGAAATGAGTAGATTGTAAAACTGCATTATAAATAAACAAAAATAAAAATAATAAACTGTACATGGCTACGTGATGCCACCTCGAATATACTGCTTTATGCAGACGATGTAATTCTAATAGCAGAAACGGAAAGTGACCTTCAAATGGAAGTTCCTTCCTTACTCATTCAGTGAGATATGTAAGGATTACAGTATTAAAATCTCAAGTAAAAAAATTAAAAACAACGGCATTCCTGGGAAACGACAAAAACAGTTGTCGAAGGTACAGTCATCGACAACTCCCAAATGCTAACTTGAAACTCTTCGACCATAATAAGACAAAAACAGAGTCGAATGAAGCCGAGCTTCGTCAAGCAGCCTTACACACTGTACAAAAACATTTTCCCGCTGAGCAGTGGATACGAATCTACACAGACGGATCCTCTGTACCATCTACACGGGCAACAGGGGCTGGGTTCTACAGCTCTCTATTTGAAGGCCACCTCGCTGTAGGAGGCCGGCTAAGCAACTATGACGGAGAGGTAGCAGCCATAAAGGCAGCATCTATTGAGGTTGCCAAGATCTCACCACCTAACAAAGCCGTCTTCCTCATAGATCCGACTGCAGCGATTCAAAACGTGACCTCAAATGGTGATACAAACTGCTCCCTGACAATTGAGTGTAGGCGAGAACTGCAGAACCTTGTACAATTAGGCTGGCAGATTTAACTGCAATGGGTACCCAGCCATGTCAACATCATGGGAAATGAAAAAGCCGACATCCTCGCCAAAATGGGCGCAGCACTACCTCAGCCGGAGACCCCCAGCTCATATGCATCTGCGAAAGCAAGAATAAACTCCTCAATAAAACTATGGCTAAAAGAAAAACAATTAAGAGCCTGTGTGGGAAAAAGATGGGCAACATTGGTTACGGACGGCCTCATCAACAGAACTCTACCCCGAGCAACTAGTGTTGCTCTTTTTAGAACTACAACCGGTCATGACTACCTGGCCTCCCACCTGCACCGCATTGGCGTGTTGTCGTCTCCTGAATGTGTTCTCTGTGGATACGCTTCCATGAATGCGAATCACCTAATTGCATGTCCAGCCTTGATATCAGACACGCAAGTCCAAGACGAAGATGGTACGGCAAGGCTCTCACGTCTCTACTGGTCAGCGCGCCGCCTAATGGCCCAACAGCCAAGGGTGGGCGTTGGCTAGTAAGTAAGTAAGTAGGTACAGTCATCGAGCAGGTTCAGCGTTTTAACTACTTTGCGTGCGAAATTTCATATGGATTCGACAGGGATATTGAAAACAAAATCAATATCACAGGTTGGTCATATCTGTGGTGTAATACACAGACACTTTAAACAAAAAACGTGAACAGACACAAGAATTAAAGTGTCTAAAACGATTACAGTGGCGACGATGCTTTATGGCAGTGAGTCGTGGGTTCTTACTGGAGACAAGAAAACCACATACAGACAGTACAGATGAAATTCCTCAGAGCTGTGCAAGACAGAACACAAGACGCGGCCATGAGAACTACTACTGTACTACTACTACTGCACGACCTTACAGCTCATGAAGAGATCTAGCCTCCACTCCTGGCTATCCTATGCGACTCTTCGCCACCTTCTGACCCCCCAAGTCTTCTCATACGTTCATCTGCATCATCCACCCATCTTCTTCTGGGCATCCCTCTTGCTCTTCTTCCTCCTGGTCCTCCAACGAATACTTTTTCCACTGCTCTTTCCTCTGTCATTCTTTGTACGTGACCTGCCCACCTAATTCTGCCTTGTTTTATTGCCGTGATGATGTCCGGCTCCTTGTATAGATCGTACAATTCGCCGTTTGTCCTCATACGCCACATTCCAGTATCTAGTACACCTCCATATATCTTCCTCAGAATCTTTCTTCCCCATCTTCTGATTATATCTTCTTGGGCTGAGGTCATGGTCCAGGCTTCTGAAGCATACAATACTATTGGCCGCAATACAGTTTTGTAAATCTGGACCTTGGAGATTCTAGAAATGTTTCTGGGCTTTAGGATAGGCAGCACAGAAAAGTAGCACCTATTTCCCATGACCAGTTTGTCTTGAATTTCCATTGCCATCTAATTTTTTGACGTCAAGAGGGACCCAAGATATCTAAAACTATCCACCCTCACAAATTCATTGCCATTGACTTTAATTTTTGGGATTATTTCTTCTCGGACATTCTTCTTCATCAGCATATATTTCGTTTTTTGGCTAGGTTGGTCGAAGCATGATCCAAAGAGGTGTACGCCTCTTCCAGTGCCAGTTTGTTTCTTGTCACGAGAACAATATCGTCAGGATATGCAATGCACTGCGACCTTCTATTCATAATTGTGCCACTAGGGTTTATTGGTAGTTGCCTTACTACTTTCTCTACGCATATATTGAAAGGGAGGGTAGGGAAGACATCCCCTTGTTTTACTCCTCTTTTAACTTGAAAATCCGGCCATAAGAACGGAACTGCAAATATACAGTTTGGAGGGTAAAATAAAGAAAATATAAGAAGGTGGGTGTATCATAACAACAGAATGGATCCAGCCAGACTTCAAGTTCAAGTCTGGCATTATATACCATCGAAAAAAAGAAGTCTTGGAAGGCCAAACAAGAGATGAATACCGTAGCACAGGGGGCAACTTGTTCATCTTAAGGACACGTTTAAGTGTTACTCTATCTGTGCCTAACACTTGAAGTGCAGACAAGGATTTCGATGTTATTTTCATAGTTTCAGTAAGCACTCACTCTGCCTGAATTCCGCGCTGTGCATAGGATACCTCCCCTCTGTCCCAGACGAAGTAGAACAATTACAGCCAACGGAAACAGAAACCTTGAATAAGCAGGGATCGACTCACAAGAACTGAGCAACTCCCATCTGGTTCCGGTACATGCCACATTCTAACCGAGAAACTTGCCAAACGCTATCCCCATAGCCAACACTCGAACTGAGAAACATGCGAACCGTTTGTTTAATTAGAGCTTCTAATCCTTCTATCCCCTGAACAAGGAAGACCTTTTGCAAATTATATCATGGAAAGTCAGTCCGGTAACATAGAATAATAGAGGTTATTAATTAATAATTTACTTTCCTGAGAGAAGCTAAATTACAGGTCTGCTGATTACAATGTTTTGATTACACTAATAACACATAAGTTCGGGAGACACGTTCATCCTGACATACTTTACAAACAACCCTTAACGGTATACGAGTTTGGTTTCCCGGCGGCACGGGCTGCCTTCCTAGATGGTAAGTTTCTCATATCAGTTCCAGTGAACTTTTTCCTACCGTTCTCGCAGTCGTAAAATGTTTCTCAATACGAGCGATGCCCGTATCCCACCACAACACGTTATAACGTTTCAGATTTCAAGTGGGGCTATCGCACGAAATGACTCAGCGGCAGTGGGCATATCTACGACAGTGGCATACAATCAGGCAGGAAAGTCCAAACTACCGTGTCTGATCAAATTTCTCACACAAAAATTACATCGTCACCAATATCATCATCATCACAATATGACATTTTGAACTGTCGCAAGACCTAGACACAACTCACCATTTATATACAGGGTGATTCACGAAGAAACGGAAATACTTCGGGAGATGAATCTACATCGAAAAATAAGAAAAAAATTTCATATAAACATAGGTCCGGAAATGCTTTGTTAGCGAGTTACAGCTAGCGAAAGATTTCGCCCGGGGTTCGGTTCCCCCGGGTAAATGAAGACTTTCTTAAATTCTGGGAAGGGGCGAATTCTGCTGTTTCTTATGGTTTTTGACCTGAAAAATCGAATAAAACAGGTCGCAGAACTGTATCTCCCATACGTTTCATGATATCCGACGTAAAACAGAAAAATCTTTGCCTAAAAACAAATTTTGGAAAATTGGAAACAATTGGAATTTTTTGTTGATTTTTATTGACTTTATTTACACCATTTTTCTCAGAATTAAATTCTTTACAAGTTTTGTTTTTAACTTTTATGCATTTATTAGTCATTTAACAAAGTTATTGTACTTCTAACCTAACCTTAGCTGTAACTCGCTAACGAAGCATTTCCGGACCTATGTTTATATGAACTTTTTTTCTTATTTTTTGATGTAGATTCATCTCCCGAAGTATTTCCGTTTCTTCGTGAATCACCCTGTACAATCCCCCTTTGTATATCTTCAGTATCCTCCTTGCTCGTTTGTTAGCTCCTCTCACTGTTTCCTCAGAAAACCGTTATTAGCTGTACATTTTCCCTCCAGCCGTCTATATCCAATCTACCTACCTTGATTTATTTAACACCGCTTCATTGCCTACTTTATCATAGGGCCTTATTGCTTCCATTCGCCTTCAAATTCACATTTCCAACGTTTCAATCCTGTCTCAATCAAATATACGTAGGTCAGATATATAGTCGGCACTGCTAGGAATATTTTTGCGTATAGTGTGTAATACCAACACTGAAATAAGAAGAAGAATCTATCTCGTAAATAAAACATGGATTAAAAAAGCACCCTGTAATCTAGCTACATCTCAAAAATGCAAAATTTACAAAATACTAATCAGTCCAGAGCTGACATATACTTCAGAAACCTGGAAAATGACAAAAATTAGCGGGAGACTTCTAGGTTGCTTTGAAAGACGGATTCGAAGAACAATATTTAGAGGAGTACAAGAAAATGGAATGTGGCGCAGGCGCTGTAATTATGAACTATACCATCTTTACAAAGAGGACATTGTCAAGATAATCAAAAAATATGTATGCTATGGTGGGTTGGACACATAGAGAGAATGGAGGAAGGTCAGCCTACGAAACACATTTTCTACGAGAAACCAATGGGCAGTAGAACAAGTGGAAGACCCCGAAGTAGATTCACAGACCAGATAGAGGAGGACCTCAGAAAAGTGAACATAAGAAACTGGAAAGCCAGGGCCAGCGCAATAAGGAAGAATGGAATCGACTCTTGGAGCAGGCCAAGACCCACCAAGGGTTGTAGAGACCCGGGTGATGATGATGATGATGATAGTAGTAGTAAGCGTGTTTCCTGCAGTAGGATGTAAGACACGGAACGCAGTGACGGGCGAAAGCAACTCCGTTTCGTGTTCTGAGAAAATAATTATCCAATTCAATTATACGGCAGGGCAGTTCTTTTCATTTGTTTCATGCCCACTTCGTAAAACGAAAAACGTACGTCCAAGCTCTCTGGACCACACGAGTAGTACGTAAAGGCTGATTTAAAACGGACGGACCGATTGTAACAGAGGCGTGCGCCTGTTGTACAAACTAGGCTATTACGAAAGACTAAAAATTCCCTCTGTTTTACAGTAATAGTCCTGTTTCTTCTTCGCTGTGTGTGTGTGTGTGTGTGTGTGTGTGTTCGTTTTATTATGAATATTCCACGAGTAGCGAAGGGAAAAAATAGTAGCGCTAGCAAAACACAACACGCGCGTAAGAAAAAAAAAGATTTCACAGAATGGAAAAATATATAAACAAATATATACTGTCGTCCTTTGTGTAGTATTTTTAAGTAGCAGCTTTGTATTCCAGCAACGCAGCAATAGTACGATGGTAATACATCGAGTTGTAATTTTTCAAAAAAAAAAAAAAAAAATAAATAAAATAAAAAATGGCACTGCTATGTTATCTACTGCCGACTGTCTGGCAGATATCATTCATAATACGACTAACCCTAGTAATAAAGTGAGGAACATTTTGCGAATAAGAAGGAAGGCCATAGTGTTCAGCTTACAATTACAAAAAAATTAAATCCAATGTGTCCATAAAAACAGATAAAACTATAAAGTGTGAGGAAATACCACTTCACCAAAATCCTCGACTACCTCATAATACGGATTAAGAAATTACAATGTCCCAGATGTCCTGCCACGCTCTAGGCCTTCGGTCATTCGGTTTACCCAACAAATTAAAGTACCGGACAATTTGCCAAGAAGGGTGGGACACACCCATAGCTTTTCTTCTGTACAATCGCCTCCTACATATTCGCGGTACGTAATCTCATCTGTACGTAACATCTTAGCTGGAAGAACAATGTCAAAAGTAAAGACACAACTGGAAATTAAATCTACAAAATTACAATGGACCTGTCTACAGACCGAAAATTCTAATGCTAAAAAATAGTTTTTAAAAGTAAACAGACTAGACTAGAATTATGAAAAGTACAAATTAAAAAAACAAAAATTAATACAAAATTAATACGAATGCAATAAATCGAATAAATCTAGGACGTTTCCTTGACCCAGTGCACCTCTTCATCAGCTGACAATTAATTACAAAATGTTTAATATTGATTTGCAATTTACTCACTCGCATAAGACAGGAACTACTGACAAACTACACACGCGAAAGCAGACAAAAGGTTTCCTACGTGATACGTTAGCGTACCCTATCATTTCTTTCATGCACTTCAATAACAAACAACTCGCTAATTAATCTCGTTACTTTGGACGCCCCAAAATAACCTTAAGAACAATAACGTAAATAAGCAGGAGGGAGTGAAAGGAAACTCCGAATTTCGTTGTGGCTAATCTGAACGACAATATTTTGCTTTAAGGACGTTCGTAGCAGCGCCAATGTTTTTTTTTGTCTCATCTTTTCTACAAACCGTCTGTCTTTCTCTGTTTCAATATTTATTTTTCGCTTAGCCGTCTCGCGCCCTCTTACTCTTCCTTTCTCGCTCGTATTTCTCCTCTGCAGCCGTCCTCTGAACCTTAAACAAACACACGTCATGATTCTTGGCCCTTTCTCAGAATCGGGGATTTTCTCCGTTTGTACTGTACTCTTCGCAATTTTTCACCGTGCAATTTTCCAGCACCGTCGACGACTAATCCCGTGTGCAATTATATTTTGCACGAAAAACATTTTCCTACCAAGGTTTACAGCCAATGCGTAATCTTTCCTTTAATGCACAGATTTAATCCTCTAATCTCTGTCTATAACTACGCAGATTAAGTATGTAGCATGACAGAACTAAGTAATGTAGTGACAGCACTAAGTAATAATTCCATTCTGATCATAAATATATTTAAATTACATTAACTCAATAACATTAATTCAATTACATTATTCTAATAAATAATTGTCAATAAATAATAATAATTCAACTATCTGGTTTTAATTTTATTTCACACGTTAATATAAGAGTTTTAATTAACCACACGACAAACAGAAAGGCGACCATTACTCAAGAGGAGTAATATACTTGAGAAGAAGAAAATCGCCAATCGATTAGTGAAGTGAGACAATCTTATTAACTCCAGATTTATTTACGATTTAAATAACTTAAGGAACTTTAAAATTTCAACAAAACATAATTACAAGAATTATTATTTAAATTATTGAACATTAAAACGAAACATTAAAATTTTTTTGTTGAAAATTTTTAAAATTAAATTAAAATTTTTTTTATTTTTGTGTACAGAACAAAAATAATTATTTGTAACCACACGGACTAGTTACAAGTAACACGGCCGGAGTATAAGTAGAGTGGTTTTTATAACGTATTCTATCACGTATTTGAAATCACTATTTCTGAAACTAACTTATTCACAACTCGTTCGCATGGATCTTCACGTGTACTTAAAAGCACATTAGAAAACCACTTTTGAGTGACGGAGAAAAACGACTAACAGATGACTGCAAAGACGACTTAATAGTAACGGTACCTTTCTGTACCGCCCAAGTACATTAGGTAGGCTGCCTGGCTGAGCAATACGGCACAAAAGCTATTCTTCAGCAATCCATCATTCCACCATGTTCTCATTTCCATAGAATGATTCAGTCTTGACTTGGTGAAAAAACGTTACTTACTTTCCAGATAACAGGAGTTGGCCAGAAAATAACTCGGATATTTCTACGAACGTCTCTCTGGGTGTCGGACAAAAATTCAGTTTGAATTTCTCGCTGCATGTGACTTTAGCAGTCGATGGTTGTTGGCGCGCGTTTAAGACGTACGACAGATGTAACCTCAAAATGACCGAGTTATTTATAACCTTATAAAATCCAATCGCTGTCGGAAAATATACACAGAATAACCAAAATGAATAGTCGGTTTCTTTGCTGATGCTCAGAACGTACCGGTTCGTCGTACCTTTCTTTCCGTGACACGATACAAGAGGATACTTTATGGGTACACGTTATTTTTAAATTCCAACTGAAGTATTTAAATCTCAAGATTAATAGATTTCTCCCACAATACGATATTCAATACAAAGTTACTACGAGGGTTATCTCAAAAGTAAGTTTCACTGATTTAGGAAGAATAAAAAACATGTAAAAATTAAAAAGAGAACTATGCTTTTATTCAAAAACATTACCTATTTTTCAACATAATCTCCAGCCTTGTCAATACACGTTCTGTCGATACAATTCCTACTTTGAACCAGTGCATGCCCAGATTTCAGGGGCAGGCGTCAATCGCCTGTTTCACTCCCGTATCCGTTTCGAAACACTGTCCTCCCAGGTGTTCTTTGAGGTGGGCGAAAACATGGAAATCACTCGGAGCCAAATCGGATGGATATGAGGAATGGTAAAATATCTCCATTCGAAAGGACTCCCAACAAATTCTGCGTGACTCAACAGCAATGAGGACGTGCGTTGTCGTGGAGCAGAAGAAATTTATTGCTCATCAAACCTTTCCCTTTCAAAAACGACGTATGCCACCAGCGGATCATGTGAATGCTCATGCACTCAGGCCCGTACACAGAAACTAAGTGACAAAGAATTTCAGCCGCTGGTTCATTTTTTTTTTTTTTTTAGCAAAAATTCGAATCGCACTACGCACTTTGCAATCGGACACGCTGGTAAATGTTCTCCAACCTTTGTCAGCCTGCTTGCGCCATTTCCCTTTGAAAGAAAAAATAGGGAAACTTACTTCTGACATGTGACCCTCGTACAATACATAGTTTGCACGGAAGAAACGAAGGCAAAGGTGAGGATAAAACACGTATAAAGACAAGTAACAATAGAGATGGACATGGATACGCGGTGGTGGTGCTTTTAATTGAAAACGAGACAGACGTCCGCGGGCAGAGACGAACACACTGTCCCACTATCGTCATCATAGTTAATGGCAAACTGAACAGTAAGATACAGACTACCTGTCATCCCAGATGTTTGCTTGTCTCGGGTGTAAGTAGCTCTGACGTCACTTTTGCTGCACACTCACGTCATCCGACTCTGTTAGCTTTATATTTACACACGTCGCCAGGACTTACCTGTAACAAACAAACAACATGATCAGTAATAATTATATATTATAATACCTATAACAACGTGCAGGCGCGCTCGTTGCGCGCGTGTGCGGTGACCAACATGAATAATAACATATCTGAACTGAATAAGAAATATTCATAACATTACATGTTCAGCTTGTCACTTTTAACTGTAATCGGGGCGTTTGAAAATGTCGTCAAGTCCTGCAACCAGAGAGGGACAGACTTCACAGTAATGACACACGTAGGAGTTGAAAATTCTTATCATCGAAGAGAACACTGCAGAGAAGAAATATAGAGATAGACTGCTAATCTGAATGGCATACTGCAACGCAGTTTACCCCAGGAATTTTGGCAAAACAAGCCCACTGTTAAAGAGACATAGGAAAACCTAGGATGAGAATATAATGAAGAAGAAGAAGAAGAAGAAGAGGAGGAAGAGGAAGAGGAAGAGGAAGAGGAAGAGGAAGAGGAAGAGGAAGAGGAAGAGGAAGAGGAAGAGGAAGAGGAAGAGGAAGAGGAAGAGGAAGAGGAAGAGGAAGAGGAAGAAGAAGAGGAAGAAGAAGAAGAGGAAGAAGAAGAAGAAGAAGAAGAAGAAGAAGAAGAAGAAGAAGAAGAAGAAGAAGAAGAAGAAGAAGAAGAAGAAGAAGAAGAAGAAGAAGAAGAAGAAGAAGAAGAAGAAGAAGATTTAACATACACAAAAATAGGCAACGTTTTACGTCTTTGGGGGGTAAATAGACAGCGGACACAGTTCTTTTTACTAACGATTCGTGTACGCTGTTTATTTGTTTGAAAATACGATTTACCGAACTTAATGACTTAATAATTCTCAATGTTCGTTACAAATAACCCCTCGTAAATATTTGCACTTTCAGAGGAAACGTGTTAATTAAATGTGATTTGGATAGAAAGTTTACTTGAAGTTGTAATATTGTTTTACAGTCTCTGTTTTTTCTTTTATTCCACCACATTAATAACTGTTGCCCACGTACCAATATGTAATACGGTACACTCGTAACAAAAACAGATACTATGACCTACAACCGAGGCTAAAGAAAAGAAATCGCTCACCCCAGTACACACACATCTATTACTTCTTTACTTATCAACGGGTGCTTGTTGATCCGTAGAGGTGCAGCTGGGATTAAGTGGAAGAACGTAATCAATTTATACGTTTGAATTACGACAGCGGTAAAGTGGTGCAAAGATAAGGAGGCAAGGGTTGATGTTTACTGAAAGACTACACCGTGACCGTCTCGGTTAAGTAGATTACGTTAGCTTATACAGACGTCGGACTGATCGTTATTGTACAGTGGCACAGGTGCGTTTTTATTTCCTTCTATACTTTTCACCTACAAATTTCTACATAGTTGACATGTTACGACAATGGATACCAAACATAAACAATGCACACAATAACAATAGATACGTAAACAACTGGCTTATTCGGCAACATTCAAGTGACAGTAAACACTGCGAATATTCAAGTGACAGTAAACACTCGTTGGAAGGAGTGAGCTACATTTATTAATTGTAAAGAATACAATATCACAACTTCAACACTAAAAAATTAAAGTCATGTCAATTAAGGCCTTAGAATGCTTCTTCAGGTGTAAAACATCAGGTATCCCTCAGATGTACACACACACACACACACACACACACACAATGCTGTACTTTATTATTTTACTTTCTTTATAAAGAAATAAGAATATATATTTTTTTTATTTCACAGTGTTTCCACAGTTTTAATTTAATTTACTGTCATCATCAGAAATATAATGTATAATAAATAAATCGTTAATAAATATAATAATAATTTATATAATATAATATTATAATAATATGATATACTAATAATATAATATATTTTATATTATATTATTATAATATAATGATATTAATATTGTAGCGTGACAGATAATCCACACAAGTACATTACTCAATGATCATTAATAAAGCTCTAATATATGGAATATCCAGATGGGAATCGATTAAAATGCACTATTTAATAATATATTCACAAGAAAGGTTAAATAAAGAAAATTTCTGCAAATAATATAATATAATACAAATTTGAAAACCCAGAAGACTAAAAATGTTAATAACAAAATTGCCCAGGTAAGATAGAAGCAGGCAATTAATATACCCCGACAAGGAAACCAGACCAGAAGAAACAAAGGCATACACAGCGAAAAACTACAGAAGAGAGAAGAAAAATCAAAAACTAAAATTATTGAAGAAAGAAGAATAATCAAAACCAAAACTACGGAAGAAAGAAGAACAATTAAAACTACTGAAGAAAGAAGAAAGAAGACTAATTAAAACTAAAGAAGAAGGAAGAAAGAAGAATAACCAAACTCAAAGAAGAATAATTAAAACTAAAGAAGAAAGAAGAATAACCAAATCTACTGAAGAAAGAAGAATAATCAAATTTAAAACTACTGAAGAAAGAAGAAAGAAGAATAATTAAAACTAGAGAAGAAAGAAGAATAACCAAACTTAGAGAAGAAAGAAGAATAACTAAAATCACTGAAGAAAGAAGAAAGAAGAATAATCAAAATTAGAGAAGAAAGAAGAATAACCAAACTCAAGGAAGAAAGAAGAATAATCAAAACTAAAACTACTGAAGAAAGAAGAATAATTAAAACTAGAGAAGAAAGAAGAATAACCAAACTTAGAGAAGAAAGAAGAATAACTAAAATCACTGAAGAAAGAAGAAAGAAGAATAATCAAAATTAGAGAAGAAAGAAGAATAACCAAACTCAAGGAAGAAAGAAGAATAATCAAAACTAAAACTACTGAAGAAAGAAGAAAGAAGAATAATTAAAATTACTGAAGAAAGAAGAATAACCTAAACTACTGAAGAAAGAAGAATAATCAAAGCTACTGAAGAAAGAAGAAAGAAGAATAATTAAAACTACTGAAGAAAGAAGAATAACCAAACTCAAAGAAGAAAGAAGAATAACAAAATTTACTGAAGAGAGAAGAAAGAAGAATAATCCAAAACTAAATCTACAGAAGAAAGAAGAAAGAAGAATAATCAAAACCAAAACTACGGAAGAAAGAAGAATAATTAAAACTACTGAAGAAAGAAGAAAGAAGAATAACCAAACTCAAAGAAGAAAGAAGAATAACCAAATTTACTGAAGAGAGAAGAAAGAAGAATAATCCAAAACTAAATCTACAGAAGAAAGAAGAATAATCAAAACCAAAACTACGGAAGAAAGAAGAACAATTAAAACTACTGAAGAAAGAAGAATAATCAAAACCAAAACTACGGAAGAAAGAAGAACAATTAAAACTACTGAAGAAAGAAGAAAGAAGAAGAAACCAAAACTACTACTACTGAAGAAAGAAGAAGGAAGAATAATCAAAATAAAAACTACAGAAGAAAGAAGAAAGAAGAAAAATCAAAAACTAAAGCTACTGAAGAAAGAAGAAGGAAGAATAACCAAATCTAAAGAAGAAAGAAGAAAGAAGTGAGACGACCCATATAAAACAAAAACCCCATAGGGAAGGAACCCCAAAAAACCCCAAAATCAATGAATGTCCAAAGAGAAAGTATAACACCCCAAAAAACCATATCACTGTAAAACTGACAAAAAACTAAAAGTGTTCGTAGTATTAAATATTAGTGCATTCAAAAAGTTATTGTTTAGTTTGTATAAACAAATCTTCACAGTTCCCCCCATGGTTGAATATTTCATGTTAAAAACTAGAAAAAGACTAGTAAATATATTAATAATTCACCATAGACAAGTGTAAGTGATCAAATTATAACTAATCAACTTTAAAAAGGTGCATGAGTTACAATACAAAGTAATAAACTTTAAGTTTTGTGAACAGTGTCTACTTTGATAATGAAATAGTAATATTACTAATAAAAAGTTACTAAAGCTGTATGAACATTCCATAGAATGGAATATAACTTAGTTAGCCAGGGTTATACTTAAAGAGGGGGCATAAATCTTGTAAAATGGGGAATTACAAAACAAACTGTTAATGTTGAAGTGGTAAAAGATGTTAACCATTATATGTAACCAGGATGTTAGGTTCCTGTTACGTATAGTAATTAGATAAGTAAGGATTATTCATAAGAATTATTAGTGTTATAATTTGTTATTGTATTGTTCATTTTAATTTAGGAATGCCCTATCTAAAAATAGATATCATTCCGATGTTATAGAATATTTTTTATTTATGTTATTAGGTGATATACAAAACAATGTTATTCAGAACACCAGTTTTGATATAGAGAGGTGTTATATGTTAATTATATAATCAATAATTACTGTCATACCAGTCAAAGAACTAATTTTTAATCAAATATATAATAATCAGAAGTCAGAGAAGGATATAAAATAACTACATTAATAAAACATTTGGCAATTAGCCACACATCAAATCTAGGCAATATAATGAATTTAAACTGCAAATAATTAACAAACCTAGTCTTATAAGCCAGACAAACTGACAATATTTAGGCAAGATAAGCTCAACATATGAAATACTATGTAAATAAGGCTTGCTAAAGATATGGTCATTATATGAGTAAAATTATTTATTTGTCTAATAAAATACCATTAAAACTGAAATAGATTCACTGACATTATCATAGGGGGAGTCATATACAAATGAATTGTATTAAAAAACCATTATTAATATACTAAATTGCAATAAAATAAGTGAGAATTGATAATTATATCAATTTCAGATTTAATAGAATAATAATTATATTAGGGAAAATGGCTATTATTTACTTAGAAGACAGGAAGTATAATGTTAGGCCTACCTCCCAAAAAATTATAAGAAATATAATTTTCAGATAAAACTTTGTAATACTAACTTAATTACTATCAAAATAAGTAGAATAGAATAGTGAAAACGAATATGTATTTAATATTTCAAACAGTTAACTAATAACGAAATTACTTTATGAGCATAATGTACGGTTTTAAAATGTGTCGGAAGTTAAGATGATTTGAAACAATGTATGAGATATATTATATAGGCTAAGATTTTCATGAGACGAAGGAAATCCAGACAGTTCATTATTATACCTCGAAGAGAGCACTTCATGTGAATATTTGATAGAACCAACCTTTAATGGCTGTTACGTTATAACAGAGTTCGGAATCATTTTATATAAAATTAAATTTTTTTTAACTATTTTAATTATTGTGAAGTGGTGAAGTTGACCTGTGAACTACATAACACCAATAAACGGAATCGCATATAAATAATTAAATGAAATAACACTGAAATCGCACCAAATACCAAGTGAAAATTAGAGGTTAACTGACACACATAAACACCAGTAGATATACCCATTTAACAACATTTTTACACCAAGTGAACTATTCCATCATACACCAGTGACAATAAACTATACCCCAGAAGATCATATACAATTGCGAAGAACATTTAACCGAAGAAAGGACATATTAATTCCAACAAGTACTTCGTCAACATTAGAAGCTATCAACGCGCATGCGTCAGGCAGCCATTTTGACCCAATATCATCACCGCTATAAGACACGACTGTGGACTGCATTCTGGTTCGAATAAAATTATATATAAACTTTTATTATTAATAACTACCATTGTATTGTTTAAATTTAAGACATTTTTTGAATTGTAAGTGTTATACTTTCATGTCCCTGACCTTCTCTGGCTTTTTATATTAATAACCGTTCAAAGAACCTACTTTTATAATACGAATATAAAACTTCTAATATCGACCGGCCCTGAGCGAGTCGATACGGCATTGTAACCTCGATTAATTAATCGACCAACTTTATTATTTTTGTTTAATAAACGTTGTGTTTGTTTTTTGGTAACTTGGAGTTGGTTTTTTATTATAAAAGGACATAACAGTTAATTACTCAAGAAAATTAAATAACCTTTAAAGGCAGTATAGGTGAACCTATCACCTTTCAAGAGTAAGAAGAAGAGAGCCGTTTTCGCCTAAACTTGAAGTTAACTGGATTGTCTTTTCAACAAATTTACAGAACGGAAAATTGTTACCAGAATAAACACAATACCAACATAATTATAAGTACAATCAACAACCTCGATTTATTCCTAAATTTCAAGAACATAAATACACCGAAAACATTTCTTCAGAATTTATTTTTTTTTTATAAATATAAATTGTAAATTTATATTTTATTTCAAATTGCTACCACAGCAATATACACCGAGTTTATTTGATAACAACAAAGATCAGGAACATTACCAAATCGACGTTTTCCAGAGCGGAACGTCACTACTACACACATTCTTACTTTGTAATATTAACGTTTTATTACAAAATTGGCTTCCATCGCGGGGCTTGAACGAGGCAGACGTCTCGTTTTATTACAATATTATTACATTAATATAATATATTAACATAACGATATTGTATTATTATAATATTATTTATAATAATTATTATTATTTATATAATTATTATTATTTATAATAATATATCTCTATATGTATAATAATTTCACTTTTGTATACATATAAAGCATAATTTAGATATATGTAAAACACATGTTATAACAATTGATTTCAAAATATATTTATTATACATCATATGTGTGATGATGACAGTCAATTAATTTAAAACTGTCGAAACACTAAACACAATAAAAAATATATTCTTGTTTTTAAAAATATAAAGTATTAATAATTATTAGTATAAATAACAAGACTCCGTGTGTGTGTGTGTGTGTGTGTGTGTGCGTGCGCGCGCGCGCGCGCGCAATTGTCGACCAACATTTAAAGTCGTTTTTCGCATCCCAGCTTCCAAACTTTACGATCTTTCCAATAATCATCCTTGAGATTTCTTTGTGCCATTGCATTCGTTATGCCTTCTATCGTAGTGTTTCGTGGCCTCCATCTTTTTATTCTTTCAGGAGCGGTCCATTCTTGTGACTTGTATGGCCATCTAACATTACTCACACGGCACACATGTATGTACATATCATCTTAATTTTTTTTGTATCAATTGTGTCATTTATTTTTTTGGTACATGTAGACACACTTTCTCTTATTTCTTCATTTTTAATCCTATCTTGCAATGTAAGTACACAGCATCTTCTCCAGTATCCCATTTCCAAGGCTCGTGATCGCTTCCTCATACGTTCTGTAGTTGCCCCACACTTCAGCCCCATATGGGACAGAACTTTCCACGATTGTCTTACATATGTTGCTTTTTGTTTCGGGCCTTAGTTGATTGCTCCATAAAGTGCAATGTAACTGTCTCGTCACTTGTCATATACGATTTGCTATTTCTGTTAAACTCCTACTGTCTTTGTAACCATGGACGCCACAAGGTATTTGTAAAAACCTCCATTCCGCCAACATATCTCTGCATGTATTTCCGACGACAATATATTCAGTCTTATTTGTATTTATCGTTATGTCCCATTTCTGGTACTCTTCGTCTAACTTTCTAAGCGTAAAACAGATGCCATCCTCATCCTCAGCTATAACTACATGATTGTTCACATTGTATTAACGTTATTAACAGTACACAGTGTAAACAAAGTGCGGACAGATAGGATAAAGAAATTCAACATAACCATGGCCACCACATGCACGCGTACGTATATAAACCACAGACTTTAACGAAAGGAAAAGAAAGAAGAAAACGGACAGCAGAAATGAGCTTCCAGTAGGACCGGACGAAAACAAATAAATGCACAGTAAAAGAAATATTGATATAAGGGCGGAAATACCAATGCGAAGCTAATGAAAGAATGAAAAAATATAAGAGAAATAATAAACGGTTTTGGGCGTTCAAGGAAAGATGGATGATCAATAGCAGTAGTCTAATAAGTTAACAAGACGTAACAGGTGTAAGCCTAAACCGCGACGAAAGACGAAAAAGACGTTTCACGTCTTGAAGACCGTTTTCTATAGGCCTAACTGAAAAGTTTTATGCATTGTGAACGTTACTCTGAATGTGGGTCAGTAATCTCTTCCCGTTTAATGGAGATATTTATAACGAGCTTTGTGCCGAAGTGTTTAACGTGCAACGGACTGTTTATCAGCTGACCGGCAGCCTGCATTATTGAATCGCCGGGGCCGCTCACCTATCAAACGTCATTGGCGCCGACAACCACTGCCTCGGTTAGCCTCGGCGCGATTTTTAAATTATGCCGAACACTTCGGCACACCCTCACCCCAAAAAGGCAACATGGTTGCCCCAAATTCAAATCAACCGTAGCCACTTGGCTGTCAATACCACAGTCCACTTGGCCTCCTGGGGAAATCTCAGAAAAAAATTACCGCTCTTCGGAAGACAGAGGCTCAGAGAGAAAACGAAACAAGAGGAAGGAAGAAGTGGAGTGTGTATGCATGTGTGTCTGAATGTGTATGTGTATGAGTATGCGGTGCTGTATGCTGAGCTTTAATATCTCGGCAATGACCATGGAGCCTGGGTTTGGTATAAATGAAGAAGGATAACCGAAACTGACCTACACAAAAAACACCTTTCCATTACTGTAGAGTACCAATGTCCGTTTGCAGTACACGTGTGCAAATTTCAGTTACGACATTTCAGATGTGAGTAAATGCATGTTTGTAATTTCAGATGCTGTGTCATAACATCTCCGCACACTGTCTAGCCGTACTCTTCAACGTCGAAATTGTCTGAAAATCAAACAACAGATGGTGACAGGCGTATACTGAAGACCACCAAGAAATTCCAATTGGTAGTGATCTTCTTTTTGCGTCATCAGTCTTTCGACGGTCTGAACCCCCCCCCCCTCCGCATATACCCGTGGTACGTGTACAGATTCTCTCTAACACGCATATGTGACCTACAGTTTAACGCCGGATCCGAACGGCATAGTCTGGGGATCGTCTTATAATAGGGAGGATACCTCTCGCTGGTTTGCCATCGCCTTGCGTAGGGGAACAGTCGTATATAAATCAGACGACTCCAGCGAGAATCGAACCAGCTCCAACAGCGTTTTTGCTCCATTTCAATGTTATAAAAATAAAACGTAATCAATCACATATTTCAAGATGTATCAAAATAACTGCAACAAAACTATAAAAATGTAAATAAGCGAATCAGGGTAACAGAAACACCGAATTTCGCAGTGGCCAATCAGAAGCAACAATATTCTGCTTAAGCACGTGCGCAGCACAGAGAATTTTATTTTTTTTTCTCAGCCTTCCTGCAAACTGTCTACCTTTCTCTGTTTCAATATTTATTTTTCTCTTAGACATCTACCACGTTCTCTCTCTCTCTCTCTCTCTCTCTCTCTCTCTCTCTCTCTCTCTCTCTCTCTCTCTCTCTCTCTCACTTGAATTTCTCTTCTTCTGCCGTTCTGTAAACCTTAAACAAACGTTTTATGATTCTTGATCCTTTCTAACAATCGGTGATTTCCTCTTTTCTCTGTCAGCACTCTTCTCGATTCCCAGCGCCGTCCACTACTCCCGTGTGCAATTACTTCTAGTGGCGCGCAATGATTTTCCTGCAGCGTTTACAGACGAATGCGAAATGGCTGCATTAAATTACATTTTGACATGTTTCAAACTAAAATATACTAAAATTACAGCCAGTGACTAAGTAACACGGACCACTGGCCCTCATTCTGTAACGCGGTCTTAATTAGCATTTCTAAAACTAACTTACTTCACAACACGTCGAATCTTCAAGGCACACAAGAAAGCCACTTAAACACAGTGCATAAAAAACACCAACAAAAACAGGTTACTTGTCTAATTACAGAACTACAGGAAGTTGGTATTTCATAGGCTTGGCAAAAACGTCTGCACAAAGCTGGAACAGTTATTCAAAACCGTGGAAATTACTGAACATCAAGTCTGACGTAGCGACTCCAAAAGTTTGTCTGAATAGTTTAAGGTTAACATGATAGTTGTTGGAACTTTCCTGTGGTGGCTGCCTTATTTAAACAAGACACTTGTTATACGTCAAAAGGTTTTTATATATTTCGATTCGTACAAGTTTCAAGTTGTTAACGACGTAACTGAAGACACAAGGTTGACAGAGTTTCATTTTAACTTATTCTGCATACTCTGCGTACCGACCACTTTTCTTTTTACTGTAAAGTTACGAAAGTAAGATGAACGTGTTTCATACTATAAACGCATCCACGTAATGTGATTCACGAGGGAAAATACGACAATAATTTTACGCGCCAACTTTAGGTGAGGTGACCAATCTTTGCCAAACCTACATTCACGCGTTAGTAAATTAACTTACGTCGTTTCAAAAGCAAAATTGCTTTTCCAAGCAGCATGGAGGAGTCGCTGGAAGAAATATGTTCGGAAACGTGAGCGAGTCATAAGAATTCCTACACGACGTTTATTTTACAAGTTTTCTGGAAAGAACTGCGTACTAACAGAAGACTGTTATGGACACAATGCCACTATTAATCTTCATTCGGTCTGTTGTGTAGACAACAGACATAGGCTACACCTGCAGGGTGGATGCTATAAATAAACCTAAAAGCATAATTAAAAACGTTTCAAATACTTTGACATTATTTTTACCTCTAGCCCGCCACATAATAAAATTGCAAGAGGTTCTGACAGTTGGGGGTTCACTGTCTCAATGTTTCTAACAAAGTACGACCATTTATCCCATTCCAAATGACACATGGGATGGGTCGCAACATGGAGAAGTGACTGTTGTATTAGTAATATTAGGTTGTGTTTGTGCTATTTGTAAGTTATTCTAAAAATATGTAGTTAAAATAGTAGGGTAGTTAAACGCCCACCATAAATATGTTGGAATCACATATTTTGTGGATAAATTGTTCAAGATCCAGTTGGTACGCTGTTCCCAGCATCTTTTAGACTGTTTGTTACGGTGCTTGTTGTTGAAGTTCTAAATGTTTATGTAATAAATCCATCTTTCTTTCCTTTTTAGCATCAAATTTATCAATAACACTTTCATTGAAACCTACATTTTGGCGAACAAATTCTTTCTCCATTGACATCATCACTTTTTATTCGATTTTAATACTTCACTGGACAGGTTTTCATTGCAGAATGCATGAAATAGAGAAATCTGACACAAAACTGAAAGCAAACGGACAAATCGTATGGTAAAAATCATAATGATGGTGGTATGAAAATGTTGACATTCCCGGTCGGGGTGGTTCGGCCCCTGTCGGAACTATTCATCTCTGTTGCTACGCTGGAATGTTAGCGACAGTTCAATGTAATTTTGCGTATAGTGACTTCCCCCTCCAAAGCTCTCTACATAGCCTAGGAGGTAAAAAAAAAAAAAAAAATTATTCTAACAACGAAAAGGTCATACTTAAAGTTATTTATTGCATTCATTTGGTTATAATGGACACGGAGGTTTGTATAAATAAGCTTACTTCCAATTACTATTTGAGGAACACGACTCGGACGCAAACTGAGTTAAAAAATTGAAATTAATTAAATATACAATCGCTTTATCGGGCAATTAGCTGTTTCACACAATGTTTTATCGGTCAACGACCCTGACCTGACACAACAACAGTCTCCGACGAAATTCGTTTTTCTACCAAAACTAGTTCGTGAACGACCACTAAAACCCGAATCTAGAGATTTGCTACTGTAATACCGACATCAGGGTAACAAATCATTGCGTATGAAAGTCTCTGAAGATCAAATCAGTGCAAACAGGGGAGACAAATTCATACCCGCCATGGCGGATCAACAGAGGCAGTGCGGTGATTAATTTAAAAGGTAAATAATACACAAATCATATGACCAACTACGGCTTAATATACTTATTGGAGTTCTGGCGTACCGATCGAAAAGTTTCAATGTTTTAAAAATTATATATACACTTTATTCGTACACTTTTTTTCTCACAATGTTTCGCAACAGAATATGTTGAAAAATTTACAAAAACTAGATAATAAACTTACGCAAGGCCTGATGCCTAATACTAAAAAAAAATAATAATAATAAAAATGGGGTTGACGAATTATTATTAAAATATTAACCCCACGAAAAACTTCAGAAGGTTGGAAATTAAAAAGTAATGACGAAATATATCAAAGTATAGAAAATATAACAGAAACAATGAGAAAAAGAATATTATTATGTTTTGCACATTTATATAGAATGGACGACAATAGGTTAACAAAGCAGATCTTCAAATATCTGTGGGGGGAAGAAGTCAACATCAAGTTGGATTAAAGAAGTCCAAAAGGATTTAGAAAAAAATAATATACACGCAGAAGAAGCAAATGAAAGAGAAGTTTTTCGGGCAAAAGTGTTAAAGACGGAAGGAAAGAGAAAAGCGCAGGTTCAAAGTGGACTAAAGACAGGAAGAAGAGACACAGTGAAAAGATGAAAGAATATTGGAGAAAAAGAAAAGAACAAAGAATAAAGAATTGAAATTGGTATGTGATTCTTAGATAGCCGAAAAAAAAAAAAAAAAAAAAAAAAGGGGGGGTCAACGAAGTACCGAGGGAAATTAAAGCGCGACTGGCGGCAGGGAACAGGTGCTATTGCATAAGTTATTCAAAGCATGCTTTGTGACAAAGATACCTTAATTTGTTGGTGTACGGAACACTTATCAAACCAATGATTAAGTACGGTTCTGAACACGGACCCTGAAAAAAAAAAGGATGGAAGCCTCCTTAACTCGCAGGAACTGTAGGTTCTACGGTGTAAAATCTTTGGATCCGCTTGTGAGAATAACGAGTGAATGGTAACAACAAATGTTTGCAATACCCCATCAATTGTAACCGACATAAAATTGCGCATCCTAAGATGGCTCGGCCACGTTGAGAAGATGGGTAATCAATGCACCTAAAAAAGTGATGAGGACGAAGCTCGAGGCTGTGATGGCTGGCCGGACGATGTCGAGGCTGACCTGCGTACGTTGCATATCCGAAACTGGAGGTGGCTGGCGATATCAAGAGACGACTAGAGAACACAAGTATACGACAAGGCCCTGGCTCTCAAGAGGCTGTAGCGATAATTACGAGAAGAGAAGAGAAGAGATATTAAAAAATAAACAAGAGGGTACTTGTCTGTTTCTGATTATACCGAAGAAAGTGCGTTTGACAAAACGCTTTCCCTCTCAAAAACCAAACCAAAACTGGCTGCGCTACGTTCTGCACACATGAAGCCTTACTATACCAGAAATCATATCTATGCGAGTTTGGCGAAGTTTATCTCAAGTGTACAGCCTTGCCAAAACTCTGCAACGTACTGCTCCCGCCCGTTCTGTCGCGTTGACGAATTGTAAAACGAGTGTACACTTTAAACTCACTATAAAAAACGCTTTAAATTTAATGTTTTAGAGAATTACTACTGAAAACAGTGCGACGAATGCACAACGAATCCAACACTGCAAAAATTGTGACTTTAGGCCGTCTGACAACTGAGACAAAGAAGGATCAGAAAATGTACAACAGCTTCTTAATAAATTAAAATAAAATTTTAAAACTAAGGTAGTACATTTAGGAATGTTCGAACTCCATACTATTAAAATTAAAAGGTGGCGTTTTAACTTAGTTTTTGCAAACTTAGTTTTCGAAGGTGAGCTTCCCTCCCGAACTCCGAATAAAATAGTTTTATTTGTCTTCACTTCTCCAACGTAGAATTAAACCAGATTTTCTTTCAGATTTATTGCATTAAAATTCGACTAACCATTATTAAGATATTTACTTTTAAACTCAAGTGCATATACTTTCTACATACATACTTGTAGGTTTATGTATTAGTCTACGCGGCATTCTACATACTGCTGTCTAACTCTAACGTGTGTATTCAACACAAATAAAGTTTGTTTCTTAATTTCAATACACGCAATCACTTCATTCAGCTTATCATTACTTCCTTACTTTGTTGACAAATGTTAATAATAATCTTCCCTATTCGCGGGTTCTTCATAACAGTGACAGTGGAATCTCGATAACACAAATCTCAAGGGGATTATACAAAATTCGAGTGATCGAGGAATTCGTCAAAGCGAGGATCGTGTTATCAAGGTTAAGACAACAAAAGTTCGCGTTATAAAGGTCCTGCTTCATAACAATCGGCTTACTGAGCTCGCTGTCGTGGGTAATTCGTCTTATGGATGTCAAAGCCGTGTTATAGACGTCGTTCTGTTGAGTAATATGTTACTCAAATAATATGCAGTACAGTATTTCGATCTTAAATCAACGAAAATTCGGCTTGTCCAGGTTTATAACTAAGGGATTTCAGGTTATAGAGGTATTTTTAACATTGAGTGTTATGGGCCATTTAAGGGGATTAAAGAAAATTCGTGTTATCAACGAATTCATGTTACTGAGGTTCGTGACATCAAGGTGCCACTGTATTTAAAAAGCGGTTGATTTTGTATTAATTTTTAATATCTATGGAAAGCCAGTCTATTCAACTGCGAGTGATTTTATGTCTTAGAAATGTTGAATATTTAAAGAAAGTCATATTGTTGCTTTTAACCTATGTTTTTAAAATTACTCGTCCAAAATTGAACAGACTTGCTGTTAAGTGAAACATCGGTCTCGCACCCAAAGCTCGCATTCATTGGTTTGGATGATTACTTGATCATCCGCAAACGCCACTGTATTCATGTGCGTTCTTTCATTTATTTTTATTCCCGGATTCACTCTTTAATTTCCACTCCCTAACTATGTTATCAATACATATTTTAAACAATGGAGATGATATGCTGCAGCCTTGGCGCACTCTCTAATTAACGTAAATCTCTTCTGTCAAATCCTCTCCTACAGACAATACTATCCTTGCACAATATTATAAGCTCTTTGTAACGTCTACATGATGTTTAGGATAACCTCTCTTATACATAATGCCCCATAGAATGGAACAGTGTTAATCTCTGGAACTCTAAAAACATGCACATCCCTGACTTATGAAGCCACCTTTTGATTAACAATTATTTAATCAATGGAAGTTGTTTGGGCGACTAAGTATATCTGTTAATGCCCTTTTTCCTAAAAAAAAATATTGTTACGTAATGCGAAACGTTGTCGCGCGTTCGATGGTTCTACAAGCTTCTCGACTCGCCCTGGCGGTGTGTGTTTCTGCCAAGGCCGCGCTGAAGTATCCTCTAGAATTTTCGAGTGCTAGTTAAGGACGCATATTATGGAACCCTGCAGACAATAAGTAGCCCTCACCTGTCGCTTAGTTTTCAGTTTATTTCGGGCGATTACTCCGTGCGTTTCAAGTGGCTATTACGGTAGTGAAAAGTGATTACTATGCGGGACTCTATTAGTTGACGTTATTATTGCGTTTGGACAAATTTAATTTGAATTACTGTACGAGTATAATCTTGTTGAATAACTTGTTGATAACAAACTGTTCATTCTGATAATTAAATCTGGTTTTTAGTGACTTCTTTGTTGTCTTGTATTTTGTTTTCCACTGTACCACACGACGACCATATTGAGACTTTCGTAACAATATATTCGTTACTTTAAGTCTATTTGCGCTAGCAAATCCTCTCAATCTTATAATCTGTCCACTGCAAATTAAAAATTAATAACAAATTATTTAAAACTTCTATTTTAATAATTTAAGAAAGTATTAAAAATACATAGTAAAACAAAAAATATTACAGTGTTACAAAATGTTTAGTTAATATGAGAAACGTGATTTTTGCTTTGAACAGTACAGGTGAAGTTTGAAATGTAGCTGGCACAAATACATTCTCAACGATTCGGCGGCTCGTGCAAGTCGATACCTCTGAGTCACACACATACGCCCACGCGCTCGTGTGTGGGAACGAAAAATTCAGTGTTGTTTTCTCACGCACACAGAAACCCGAGCCCGTTTTGTAATAAGAGGCAAAATCACAACAAACGCAGACGGGCTATCGTTCGTTTCGGCCAGACACCCAGTATTGACTAAATAACATAGCAGTGGTGTGGGGTGTACGGCATAGAGTTGTTGAAACGCGTGATATATATATATATAACTACGGTACTGTAATGGTAGTTTTTCTTTCAGATATATGCTAATGTGGAGTGGTTGTTTGCCCTGTATTGCTGTGGAACACACGAGCCAGGCAGTGTTTAGCCGCGTTCCATACTACACCGTACACAGGCGCCGACTATTGCTACGTCGCTCGAATACAAAGCAGCTACTTAAAAACAGTACACAAAGCACAACAATACATACATATATATATATATATATTATATATATTTATTTATGTATTTTTCCGTTCTTTGTGCAATAAATGTTGCCGTGCGAGTGTGTGCGCAGCAGCGCATTATACATTTTATTCTGAGTTCAAACGTTAAAGTCAACTCTGAAACTCAAGAAGAAAAAAGAATCTCTCTCTCTCTCCTCTATCTACCTCTCTCCCTCCCCTCTATGTATCTATCTAGGTCTCTCAACTCTCTTACTGTGTATAGACGTATATCTCCTTGCGCGCGCGCGCGTATGTGTGTACGTCTCATTCAAAAAAAAAAACCTTGTGACTACAGGAATAGTGAAAAACAGGAATCTTATAGCGTTCATAGTTCTTTGCATGTCATGAGTGAATACTGGTATATTGGAACCAGACCGACCCCTTTAACTAAATCTCCGTGTATTACTACTGGAGTCGCTTCTATTTGAAGCGAAAAGAAAACAAGAGTTTTGTTTTATTACACAGTCATGGATCGAAAGGACTAACTGTTCTCTTTACAAATTACAGTATGAGGTTTCGGACATTGGCCACCGTGAGTTAAAATTAAGAAACACGACGTTTAGACCTCTGTCGAACAACACAGACAACCACAAAATTATACGCAGGCCTATACGAAAGAAATAAGAAATTTTATGTTTCAGTTCATATGTACAGGGTCCGTCACGGGAACCGCATGTTTTTGTATTGGGTAGTACGGCCGAGCGGTTGCCATCAGTGAGTGTGGGTTGGCCTTGATTTGTTCGTTAGAGTGGGAAGTTTTGCCGCCATGTCGTGGAACGTGGAGCATCGTACTTTCGCTCTCCGGCGGTTTTTCGTAAACAATGAGTCAGTGACGCAGACACAACGTGACTTTCGCACCCATCTTAATATTCCGGTCCGCCGACCTGTTCCAGACCGCAGCACCATTTTGAGATGGTTTGAAAACTTCAACACAACTGGCTCCGTAATGAAGAAAAAACCACCTGGCCCTGTCAACACAGCCCGTACGCCCGAAAACATCGAGCGAGTTAGGATGTCTGTGATACAGAGCCCTAAACGGTCGGTTCGCGTGCGTGCTGCGAGTTTAGAGATTAACAAGTCAACAGTGCGAAGGATTCTGCACAAAGATCTTCATTATCACCCATACAAAATTCAGGTATGTCAGCAACTTAGTGTAGGTGATTATGAACAGCGTCGTGTCTTTTGTGAAACCATGCTTGAAACCATGGTCAATAATGAAAACATGATTTTTCTCATGAGTGATGAAGACCATTTTCATTTAAATGGGTTCGTTAACAAACAAAACTGTAGATATTGGTGTAATGAAAATCCTGAGATGTTACATGAGTCTCCTCTTCACAGCCCAAAAGTAACAGTATGGTGTGCAGTTGGGGAGAAGGGCATTATTGGCCCGTACTTTTTTGAGGAAAACAACATTACTGTGACTGTTAATTCAGAGCGCTACATTACGATGCTCCAAACCTTCTTCTTCCCAGAACTTCGACGTCGCAGATGGGCAATGAGGAGAGTATGGTTTCAACAGGATGGTGCAACTGCACACACAGCTCGTAATTCAATGGCTGTCTTACGGGATCAGTTTCCAGGCCACCTTATCTCCAGATATGGCAATCTTCGCTGGCCTCCTCGCTCCCCCCATCTAAGCTTATGTGACTTCTTTTTATGGGGATATCTCAAGTCCCGAGTATATGTTAACAAGCCACGCTGCCTTGAAGATCTGAAGACGACAATCCAGGAGGAAATCGTTCGTATTCCACGTCAGATGTTAATTAACGCTACTCGGAGTTTTCGGGACCGGCTACAATCATGCATAAACATAAATGGCCAACATCTGAGCGACGTGATCTTCAAAACATAAATGAACAATGAAATTCCCAACATACACTGTGTATTGTCATAAATAAAAATATTTTTTAAGCCAAACTGACTAAGTACATTGTGCCGAGTTTTGGTATACTCGGCCCTTTTCCCAGTTAATTATGTGACGGTCATTGCGGGGGTTTGTGAATTAATTATTTGAGCGAAGTATAAGCCGATATCTGCATGCTTTGTTGCCGATCCGTGCGCGCTCTAGGCGGGAGTGATACGTAATATTTTTCTTGTGACTACGGTGTGCAGTATTCGTCAGGCAGCCGAACACGAAACAGTTACCAATTTCTCCCGGCGGCTATCAGTTTGATTTTGTTGTCTGCTAATATCTATCATGACTAGATAATCGACTAAGCGACTCTTCGGTAAGTCTGTTCAAAGTAACTTATTTATTATTTAAGAAAAGAATTGTTATTTAGCTTAAAGTAATGCCGATGCAATGCGATATAACTACGAAAGTCACCACGTGGCGAGCGCGAGTTAAATTCTGTGTATGCATGTCTTGAAAGTTAACACTGGCTGAGCTAAAGCATTTATAAAGTAATTATGGCTGTGTATTTTTCCTAATTATATCATAATAATTTCTTTATAATCATAGGGGGGCGTAAGAGAATGTTTTATGAACTAAATGTAGAGGTATATGAACTGTATATGTATTATGAACCTGTTTAAGTTTGCAACTCATCTCGAAATTGTAATAAGGGTTTATTTAGTTGACGAACTGTCCATAAATACTAGTCATTTAATTCTAAATTTTTTTACTGAAGGTAACTTCTGTGCTTTCTTAAAATTTCAAAATTTTCTTTTAATCTGAGCATGTGGTAGTGTGTGATTTATGCTGGAGTCATGAATATTAGGGGGATCGTGAATTGGGTAACATTTAAGTAATTGTCAATTCAGGGTCAGGGGGTAATTGTCGTTCAGGGTTCCCGACCTAAGACGATCTCGATCCACTCCAGCGGGTGGCCGAACATCTGCCACCAATGGCATTACACGAGTAATTCTCCGTCTGTGCCGTCGGGAGGAAGAAATGGACAATACATCAGGTTTTGTGCCGGATTTCACAGGTGACATTTAACCCATTTATCTATATTTTGGCCTCTACAATGTAGAACACCGTATTCTCTTCCTGGAACTTCTCCAATTAAAGTTGTTGGGACACAAGTCCAGCGAGACAATTAGTGCTTTTAAATTTTGTCAGTATATTTTATTAAGGCTTATGCCCCCTGAGTAAGTGTGAGCCCGGACGGGGTCATGCGCTACCGAATTTTGCTGAGAAATTTTCTTTAAGGGTAAAAGTGTGTGTGACTTAAGTTTACTGATTTGTAGGGGGTGAATTATGCTTGCATTGATTAGGGGTATTCATAGCTATATGAGTTTTGTTTTTTTGTAGATTTAAAGGTTTGGGGTGGTGCTGTAACCTGTGGACGTCACCCGTAGGTGCCGTTAGTACAGGTCTATAGCATGTTTTAGGTTGCTGGATCTGGTGGTGCGCATGGCCTCGCCTGTGGCCAAGCCAATTCTGTAGAAACAACTCAAATGTGTTTTATTAGGGGCTGATGTTATAAAGTTTTTTTTTAATTAAAATTGTCTTTATATATATTTTATAAAAATTATCTTAACTCAGTAATGATTCAATATAAGTGAAATTTCATTCCGTTCTTTTACTGCCATAGCCAGTGTACTACTAGTTCAATTGTTAATATGAGCACACTATTGGTTCAATCATAAACCGTATTATATATACTTATAAAAATTATCTTAGCTCAGTAATAATTCAAATGAGTAAAATTTCATTCAGTTCTTCTACTGCCATAGCCAGTGTACTACTAGTGCAGTTGTTAATATGAGTACACTATTGATTCTTACTGTTATTCATAAATTCTGTTATACCTTCGTACGGCCGTGCAGCCATGTTGACCTGGCCATGGCGCAGTCCTATCTGGGGGAGCCTTTCTAAAATTTTGAATTCTTGTGATAATTTCTTTGGTTGCAAGCAGTCATAACTGGACTGGTTAATGGTTTGGTTTATGAAAGTTTATGGAGGCTGGGTACTTTACCCTTTTACAGTATTTTGGGATGGGGATCTAGGTCACTGATACTGAAGATGCTATTCTTCGGTGGCATGGTTAAATGTCTCTGAGCTGCCTGCCAGGTGAACATGTGTGTAGTATATATATGTGTGTATATCGATATGTGTGCGCCATGTGTATTTATGTAACTATTTATTTGTGTGTAATTATGTGTGTATATTGATTGATGTTATATTTATTTATATTTGGGAGATATTATTATGCTGATGTCTACATGTAATTTAATTTGATGAAAGGATACTTGCATATTTTCAGAGGATTGTACACTGGGGGTGATACTTGCATGTTATTTGAAATAGCTAAATAAAATTGTTATTGTTGCTAAACAATGAGTTTAATTGCAAGTCCCGTCATACTGGACCCAGCGCAGTTTTGGCTTCCCTAGGCTCTGGCCTAGTTTTAAATAACTAGTGGCCCCTCTTTCAAAAAAAAAATAAAATAAAAAAAATAAAGTTTTTTTTTAATAAAGTCTAAAAGTTGAAAGAGGGGTTACAACATCTTATTTGAAAACCATGCGATTCCCGTGACGGACCCTGTATATGGGAATGGCCTACGAGTGTCAAAGATGAGAGATTGATAATAGTTTTTAAGACTTGTTGTGAACAATATATCGTGCCCTATTTAAGAACAAAACCCGACGTAGAGGATTAAGTCCGAGCCATGAACTTTACAGATAACAGACGGTGCTAACATGCTGCAAAAGCACAGAGACTGGCACTGTTGAGACACGTATCACAAACAGAAGAATGAAGACTACACAAAAAGAAAACAGAGAAAGTCAACAGGGAACAGAAGGAGGGGAAGACCTAGGTAGAGAAGACGTGGAAGAGAATGTGACAGCTGAGGATGAAGATGGCAAAAGGTGAACGTAATGAATGGTGGACTGTCATTAGAAGACTAAACCATAGTAAGGATTATAATGCCAGAAAAGAAAATTCACATATAACGAGTTACAAAGCGTCTCAAACGTTTTCTAGTTACTCCAATTCCTGCGTTTTCATGCAGTAACGTGGATTCGTACCTTCAACCCGTCTGAACGTTCTATTTCTGGCTACCGTTTACATACTTGCGTGAAACAATCTACTGAAAAGGTACACTGGATCGAGAAAAAGACTGAGGCTCCCCGGGTAAAACTGTAAACAAGAAACACAAATAGCATTATGAAAAATTATTTACTAATTATTACATTTTAAAATGCATATTAGTTCTGGTATCCAAGTCACGTCTGAACAGTAAATTATTATAAATAAATCACCTTATATCCGTCGTGTGACTTCGTTACGTCGATTAAAATGACGCGTTTCGGAACATCTGTTCCATCATCAGATAAAATCGCTCTATTGAGGTCGTTAAACGTTAAAAACACATGTTGCACATAATTGTCCACTACGTAATTCACTTGCTACGTAATCAACTTTCGTTGATTGATAATCTCATCAAGAAACATAAAATTCGAAAATCCAAGCCCCCAATAGATAAGGATACAAAAATAACTTTAATTTCTACCGCATACACAAATATAATGCCAAAGATTCTAACCTCCACATTTAATAAATTGAATATTACTGCTACCTTCAAAACAAACAATAGTCTATTAAAAATACTACGTCATAGAAAACCCATACCTTTAGAAAAGAAATCCGGCATATATAAATTATCATGTAACGACTGCAACAGTTTTTACATTGGTCAAACGGAGAGAGGTTTCCTCAAACGATTTAAGGAACACACACCAAAACGTCACCTAAATAATCTCACTTTGTTAAATAATATCAAGTCCAACTTTGCCCGCTACTTAATCTTACACAATCATAATTATACTGATTTTAAATCTAATTTAATACCCCTACATGTGTGCAACAAAGGCCGTTACATGGACGCCATAGAGGAGTTCGAAATATACAAAGCATATAATAACATAAACAGCCGAGACTTCATATTGAATGACCACTTAAATTTTAAATCCAACCCGCTATACGATACAGCTTTGAACCTGCTTAGGCGTAATCACTCAGATAATAGTTCAGTGTCCGATCGGCTTCGTCGTGGTGCGCACCATTTAGGAAGCAAGTGAATTACGTAGTGGACAATTATGTGCAACATGTGTTTTTAACGTTTAACGACCTCAATAGAGCGATTTTATCTGATGATGGAACAGATGTTCCGAAACGCGTCATTTTAATCGACGTAACGAAGTCACACGACGGATATAAGGTGATTTATTTATAATAATTTACTAATTATTACACTTAATAAGGCGTTCATTGTAACAGTTTAAGGGTGAAATTATACGATTCTGTCTAGAAGCCTCGACGCTTTCATTCACTTCCGGTTATAAATCCCCAGCGCGCCATCTATCAAACAGGTATTAAGTTGAGAGGAAATCGACGTATTTCTTTTATCGGGCCACGGGAGTCGAATGTGTCTTTGAGAAATTAACACTGAAATTGGCTCGGTAAACTCGAATTGAATAGAGATAAAAACAAAATAATAAAATCTGCGACCCGAATACACTCTCAGCAGTGCTCAAGCTTCAACTGAAGTCTCTCGCGACGTCTATTTTATAAGGAAACGATTTAGAAATTATTTCTTTCCCTAATCAGAAGTAAAAAACGAGTACAATTTCAAACAATTCGAATCTTTTTTTTTTTTTTAACAATTGACATTTCATGACTGTACGTATTTCTAATTTTCTACAACTCTGCTACTTTCGAATTAGCATTCAGAAGTTCGAATTACGGTTTCGAGTGTGAAGCAATTAGTTGCTTTTAGCTGACAAAAAGCGTTTGTACAAAACCAAACGAAACCTTAATACCATACATTTTGTAACAGTACAGGCTGCCGCAGTTAATACAAAGTTACAAACCAAGTCTTCTTCTTCTTCTCCTCTTCAAGGATTAGGTTATATAAACCTGATCCGGTACACCCATCTTATCCTCGGACGACCCAAGTCACTTCTACCAATGTCTTTATAGTTCAGCGCCGCTTTCGGCAATCGATCCTCGGTCATCCTTTGCAGATGATCCCACCATTGTCTTCTGTAAATTGAAATAATTTCATTTACGTCCTTTACCTCGAGTTCTGCTCTGATATCTTCATTCCTTATTCTATCTTGCAATGTATAATTTAAATTATTTCGAAGAAACTGCATTTCAGCACTCTGAATCTTGCCGCTGTCCTTTTTTGTCATGACCCACGCCTCACTTACATAAATCAACGTGGTTATTGCAATTGTCTTATAATATTTAATCCTTGTCCTGAATCTTGTTTTATTTCTAAGTATTCTATGAATCGTTCCACAAATAAATATTCCTTTTATTTATCTTCTTTCTTATATCATATTCAGATTCACATAGCTTACTGCACAGCCGAGATATTTGAAACGGCTCACTTGTTCTAAAGTGGTGTTGTTTGTAACTATCTTAGTCTTCACAGGATATTTACCTTTAAAGGCCGTGGTTCTAGTCTTTCTTTCTGAAATTGTCAGTGAGTACTCTCTTGCCACTTCTTATAATTGAAACATAGCTCTTTGTAAATCATCCTCATTTTCTTGAATACAAACTAAGTCATGCGCATATAGCAGGGATCCCATATAAATTGAACTGTTAAGCTGTATTCCCGAAGTCACTCTGGATTTCCATGCTCTCAACATGTCGTCAATGTATATATTAAACAAGCTTGGGGAAACACAGCAAGTCTACAATTAAAATGCATTCGCTGTCTCTGAATGACAACCCCGGACATCCACAACCCATTATTATCGTACTTCCTTAAAACTTATACTATAACCGCTAAAAAGTCAACGTTCCTGCTTTACACATTTCCACTCATATCACTTTTCTGAATAGCATACACAAATCATCAGTTCCCACAATATGATGCTGCATTCAAGAAAATGGAAACTACATCGAGAAACTATTTTTATTATGAATTGTACCATTATATTTATCTTCAATAACAAATAGGCTATTTCGTCAATTTATTAAACCGTTCTTAAAAGGCCTCCTTACTTTGACTTATAGAACACACACTAGGATTACTTCCATACAATTTAAAATCGCCCTGTATATAATGTAGATCCATTCAAACGGGAGTTCAGACCTAATAATGACAATATGCAAACTACTACAACTACCACGTCCACTATCCACGTCCTGTTACTTACCGCCGGTATAGGGAAGTTTACACTACTGTACATGTCTTTTACGACAGTAAACTTGAAACAGCGTAATAAAATGAACAGAGACCGAGTCCGCGTGTAACCAGCCCCTCAAGTGTCGACTAATGACACACATATTTTATGAGTCACCATCCGTTTGGAGCAGCGGGCAATCAACTCTTTCGTAGCGTGCCATCATAAAAGTTGACGACACGCTTATTACAGCACCTGCACCAATTTTTACAACGCTGAAGGGCGCGACAAACGCCTTGTATTGTACTGGATTTTACGGAGAACGGTCCTCAACCCACCCCTCAACGCGCAACCTTCACCCCCATCGCTGCCGCCGCGGGCCACCAAGACGCCAAATATTATTTATGAGTTACGCGTCCCGCCTAAATCCCCCACTCGAAGAAAATAAATTTCCCCATATACGGTACTGTATTAGCCTATACAGTACATAAATCCCTTTATTTATTTATAAACCATTCGCCGTAACCTAGAGGCGATTTTACGCATACCAAATCACATTTACCCCCTCACTCCACCTCTACACTTACACAGCGCCAATATAGCGCTCAACTTCTGCCAACACGCCATCAATTATTTATGAACCACATTTATCTCTATTCGTCTCCAACAATTAAATAAAAATATTTAAGCCCCTGCAACTCTGTGACTCTCAACGCAACATCACCCCTGCAATACCCAAGAATGCAACTTAACGAGTACGAAGACGGCGACCAACAGCACTCAAAACTTTATGTTTACACTGAAGCCACTTAAATAAAGTTAATATCTGCAGGAAACATTACTTAATCATTAAAAAAAAAAAATTAAAATGTATTCAAGTGAACGTGCGGAAGAGTTATCTGGATCACCTTCCTAGGTATAGTAATACCTAAACGCATGTGTGACCGACATCAGCTCCGTCAATAAGACGGGCAGGGACAATGCCGTAACTACGGATAATAATCATACCGTAATCACTTAACGTTGGCCTGATCCTAAGACCGTTATGAGTTTTGAAAAATGTTTTATAAATAACTGTAGAAACTAGTAACTGGTACGCTCCGTGAGCTGCAAAACTCGCTCACTATTTTGAACGAAGTACATTTAGCTATATATGTATACAGGGTCCGCCAGTGAAGCGGGAAATTTTGAAAGTCCAATAGTTCGTTTTCTGCTCACGAGACGGCGTGGAGGTTTTCGATTGTTGTTTTACATTTAATGCCATTTGTTAAACATAAAGCAGTGGTCCGGTGCACAGCGTGCTTTCTGCGTAAAATCGTTTTATAAGAATGGTGACTGTGTGACCTCTGTACAACGATTGTTTCGTAATCATTTCAATATTCCACGACATGGAAGAGTGCCGACCGCTCATGCAATTATGTCATGGGTGAAAAAGTTTGAAGAAACTGGTTCCACATTAAACTTAAAGCATAGAGGAGCAACAAGGTCTGTAAGAACAGAGGAAAACATTGTAAGAGTTCGAGTAGCATTGACGCGTAGCCCACAACGTTCTGCAATGAAACATGCATCCGCACTAAACATTAGTGACACATCGTTACGACGAATTTTGCATAAAGACTTATCTTTTCATCCTTACAAAATTCAAGTAATCCAGGAGTTGAAAGATGGCGAAATGCTGGCTCGCAGGATTTTCAGCGAAGAAATATTGCGACGTGTAAATGATGATGAAAACTTTATTCACCGCATGTTTATGTCAGATGAAGCACATTTTCATTTGAATGGATATGTAAACAAACAAAATATTCGATATTGGAATGATGTAAACCCAGGTGAGTTGCATGAAAAGCCATTAAAAAATCTCGTTACCAACGACCCTAATTCGTTGCTATACAGTTATGGAAAACATGAGAATTTTGCAATGGAGCTCACAACGTAGATTAAGTGAGTGCATGCTATGTCTGAGAACGCATCGGGGGTCTCGATGATCCGCATGTGTTTCAATCAATTTTTTGTATAGTTTTAAACGACCTCTTTTGAAAAAAGTCCCAAGAAGAGTTTAAGATCCAAAAAGAAGAAGAAGAATTGTGCAAAAGACACAACTGTTAGTTAAAACAACTATATCAGTTCATTAAGTTAGTAGACCGCTAAAAAAACAAAACAACTTCAGTGGGCGAAACGTGGAAAAGTGAACAATCTCAAGTGTCAAAAAAAAAATGGTTAAGGTGGTCAATTGATAGGTAGCAGAGATAGAGACTTGGAACTCGCCGGTGAGATGACAACCGTGTCACCGGTAGTACATCCTACAAACCGGCAACCAACGGCTACGGATCGACCTCACCGGAAGCAGAAACTAAAGTTCATCCGGGTGCGGTCGCAGAGCCGCAGAAAGAAGAGTAAAAGACGAGTTTTTAACGTCTCCATCTAAATGCGTGCGTATGCAGGTACTGTTGTATCTCTTCTCTTGCCTGTCTCCTCGCTGTAAACCTCTTTTTTCGTCTCGTCCTGGTCCAACGACTTCCTGGGCCTATGTCGTTCCTGACGTCTATTTGCAACCCAGTTTAACAACTTGCACGGTTAAAATGATCATCAGGCATCTGTTCCACGAGGCCATACCACATGAGGCGCTTCGTATTGACGGTTATCTGATTGTGTTTTTCTACCCGTATTTGCTTCCTCATGTTTTCGTTTCTAACACATGAGCCTGGACATTCCACAAAACCTTCTACAGAAATCCATCTCCTATGCTTGAAGAACTCGACAGGTTCATACATGTATTCTCCAAGTTGAGTGGCCGTGATTTCTAAGATGGCACAGTAAATCATCTTCTCAGTTTTGTGGGTTCTTTCCCCAATGGAAAGCACATAATTCTGCTGCCTTATCACCATTTTCCCCCTTGTTTTATTTTGTTGCTAACAAAATAGTTTTAACAAGATAATTTACAAAGAGACTAATTTTTATTACCATCTTGCCTCACCGACTGTTCTGTTCTGTTCTGTTCTGTTCTCACCTGTTTCTACCCACGAGTCGGGTAGAAGTTACAGTACCTAACGAGGGTAAACGAGACAAAGCGCTCGCTGCTAGGTCTTGGTCGTTAACGTTGACAACGCAAAACCACCACAAACGTAGAAACCAAAAGAAAGAGAGAGAGAGAGAGAGAGAGAGAGAGAGAGAGAGAGAGAGAGAGAGAGAGAGAGAGAGAGAGAGAGAACAATCAACTGAACGTAAGAAGTAACGGGGTGAGCAGCAACTAATTAAGTCAACTTGTTGAAACCGTCTTGTTAATGTTGATGGCGGGGGATGCGGGGGTAATTAGTAGAGGCAGAATGTTTTAATTTGTTGATGGCGGTGGAGGTGGCGTTCGTCTAGCCAACCGTGTGATTCGTTTTGCTGGCGATTTCACACATGCAAACAATGTGTTTGCTCGCGAGCGCGCGCGTTTACATAAAGTCTTTCGTAACTGCGACTGTTTGCTTTCATTAACGTCTTCTATCCACATTTCAGAAATAAACAAGCACGTTTTTAAGTAGCAAACATACGACGTGCCAAGTTCATCCGTACGTCTTTAAAATAAAAAACTTACATACTAAACGTATGTCGTATCACGTCTGTCATCTTTGTTTGTTCGTGACGGGGAGTCGGACCTGTTTTTACGGGTAGTGCTACCTACATTCTGTGGACGCTAAGACTGGGGCTCCGGAACAATATTCTCGAGAATGGGAAAGGCCAATAACCGTAAGATTGGAGGTCGGATTGGAGGATGTGACGGATAAAACGGCATCGCAAACCACTGTCGGAAAAATAAAATGAACAACATATACAACCACAAAAATTATTCTGATCTGAAGTATATTCAGAATATACCAGTTTAACGTGCAGCCAGACACAAAATGTACAGTGATAAATTAAATTGTACAGTGATAATATTGGAAAATGTACAGTGATAAAATTTTGAGAAAAAAGTCGGGAAAATAAATTGACTGACATTTGAGTTAAAAATAATGTAACGGAACAACATTTAGCCTTATTAAAAAAACTAAAGCAGTTTTAACTCACGCTTAACAAATTTCATTTTAATTATTGTCTTTAAAACTCTTGTCTAAAAAGTCTTGCTCTTTATTTTCTTTTTCTCGAGGCCTTCTTCTTCCTTCTCTTTGCTTTCACGGCTCTTCTTGCTTGTCTCTGGAAAACCCCTGAAAAATAAAACTGCTCCGTTGCTTTTGGAGTCTCCCTGACTCGGTGTTGTCTGTTATTCATCCATGTAAGCACTGCATTGAGGGGATCCCATTCCGACAACGATGGCATGTTAAATTGAATATGCAAATGGAGATTTTCAGTGTCAATACTAAGGCGTTGGCGGTGATCAATTTTTAGCATGTTACTGGCACTTATAATTCTTTCTACATCCGCACTGTGGGGCTTGGCTGCTAAGATTCTAGCCAATATGACACAAGTGATTGAAAAGTTGTGTTGAGAACCCCCGGACCCCCCGTTCTGGTAAACTACACATCTGTGCAGTGATAAAAATTTCTTAAAATATACTCTGAAATATACGACGTACCAGGTTCATCCTTATGTGTTTAAAATAAAAAAACTTGCATACTAAACTTACTGTCGCATCACGTCTGTCACCTTTGTTTGATCGTGACCTGTCGCACGGACTCAAAATTTTTCACGCTTACAGAATGCGACACAATAAAGAATATGCGACAGGGACCACAGTAAAAGGAATACGTGGATCAACGTTAGTAAGCCAACAAAAATGGCAAGAGAAGGAAAAGAAAACTATTTGGATCTCGGAAATAGAAGTATAAAATACAAGCCATGACATTCACCACGTCACATGGATACATCTAACAAAACTGCTTAAGGAAAACGAGTTATCAGTCAGTCAGCTAAATGCAATGTTGTGAGTAATAACATTCATAAAGACACGAAAATTATCATACGCAAAGTAACTGTTGAAAGGTGTGAAACTTAAAAACAGACTACATTCACTGGAAGTCATACATCTCTTACGTCAACTGGTTATTCACTGGAAGTCATACATCTCTTACGTACTTAAACATGGCGTTACGGTCCTTAAACAACCTTTACCTCTATCATAACAAGGTACTAGTGTAATCTACATTTATCTTTTGTTTATCATCCCAAATTCTCATTCTCCGCCAGTTGTTCTGCACATCCTCGAGCACAGCGCCTTTTTGATCTGCCCATTCGTCTGGTTATTTAAAAGAATTTTCTTTACTGTTCAGTTCTCGGCCATTCTCTCCACATATCCTAGCCACCGCAACTTACCCTTCTTTGTTGCATTCGCACCAATCCGGTATCTTCACAGTTCTGTCACCTCCCTAATAATACTTTTTCTCCAGTCTCCATTTTCTTAGACAATCCATATACATTCCTTAATAATCTTCTCTACAATACTCTCGATAGGTTTTCATACTCTGTTCTTGGGGACATCACACTTCCGACCTGTTCATTGTAACTGAATTAATTACAGTTATGTACATTCTCATCACAGTATTACTCCACATGGCTCTTCATTTGAGCATCCTAATCAACGAGTAAGAACTTCTATTACCAGCAGTTACTTTAGCCTTAAACTCACAAAAGTTCTCAGTCACTAAGGACTCCGGATATTTAAATAGGGTTAATATTTAAAAATGGCTATATCCTACTCGAAGGACCGCTTTTCTTCGTGTTCATCATGTACGTTGTTTTCTCTTCGTTTACAAACAATTTTGGAGTCCTTGCCTTTTCTACCAACTCTTTTGCACGCCTCACTGACGCGTCTCCAAGCGCTAGAGATACTGCAGCATTCTGTTAAACATGGTACCGTTTCCAACGGGTTCTACCATCTCAGCTTCACAAGTCATATGTTCAAACACAATATTCATGCCATCCGTGTAATCTGTACTTATTACACCTGTCTTCTTTTGCACCTGTCAAGTTTCGTTGCAAAGTCATGGACTTTCAATAGTAAGGAAACTGTCTTGACCATCAATACACTTCTCTCGACCAACAGAGTAAATACATTACAAATACTTTACGACCTGCAAATATCCTTAACCTGTGCTTCCACGCTTTGACGTCTATAAGTATCATGTTTCTCACATGATGTATACTCTTATTATTCATCATCATCACCACTACAAGGATTAGGCCCTACACCTGCTCCGGAACCCATCTCCTCCTCGGTCTACCGACATCTCTCTTCCCAGTAGGATGATAACCCAAGGCAGCCACGGGTAGACGGATATCAGCCATGCGGTTCCTGTGTTCACACCATCTCCTTCTGTGGTCTTCAGTCTTCTGGTGCAACGACACAAAGGTTAATTCGCGTCTGATATCCTCGTTCCTTTTCCGATCCAGGAGAGAACAACCTTGCGTCCCTCATAGAAATTTCAATTCAGCCGCCTGAATCCTCTGTGTGTTCCTTTTACCAAGAGGCCACGTCTCACTGGCATATACAACAATGTGGGGACAGCCACAGTTTTGTAAAATTTCATTCCCGTATCCTTCCGTATTTTATTTTGTAGGTACCTATGAATCGTTCCACAGATGAGTCTAAAATACTCTATTATTTGCACACAAAATTACTTAATAAAACCACTTCCTATCGTCATGTAATCAATTATTTGACCGTCCGGCTAGCATGGATGCAACCAACTTCACACAGCCGCTGGTAAAACGGGTGAATTCAACTTCAAGTAAAATATCGGATTTTCCTTTTATTAAATTCTTAAACAAATACATACTTCTTTTTGCCCAGTGCAAGTTATTTTTATCTATTCAACAGAGTTCCAAAACTGTTCTTTTTCTCTTTTCCCAGTCAAAACAAGACGATCGGATACAACAAAACAACACAGTATCGTATGGAGAAAACATCGCGTGCCAGTGAAACGTGCGACAGACAAACATACACGTGTTTATCTTTGTGCCTGTTATCTGAAACAAAACGAAACGAAACGGGAGGAAATCAATCCGTCTGGCGAGCAACACTAGCGAGACACAGCTGGTCGGAAACATGCGGTGGAGATAACCGTACTGACCTGACCTTACTGCCGGAAACTCTTATCTGTGGCCCAAGTTTTAATAACAGACAGACAGACCACATGTCTGGCTGAACAACAGACTATTCCCAACCAGATGAGCAGTAGTGCGGCAATCGCATAAAGCACCATTACTTGCCCGCGCGCGCGCGTGTGTGTGATTTCGGACAGTGCTGCCAACGCATCCTATGTAACATTAGTGTCAGTCACATAAAGAGAGAATTTAACATTATTAAATGCATCGGCCTGTAACCTATATAATCATATCCTTGTCTACATTAAGATATAAAATTAATATATTATAATACAATTCTGAGCAGTGTACAAATATATCCGACGCTTTCTTACTTTTTTATCGATCCTATAATCCCTGTTTCTTACTGTTTTATCGATCCTATCCCTGTTACGTCACTTCTCTTTAGAATCGATGTCACTTATCGATGGACGTTTTATCGATCCTATAATCCCTGTCCCTGTTACGTCACTTCTCTTTAGGATCGATGTCACTTTATCGATGCACGTTTTCTTCCGTCCTCTTCGTCGTTTATCACGTTTAACTCTTGTTTCCCACACACGCTTCCCCACCCTCTTATCATACCCAGTGTAGTTCCTGTTTTTTTTTATCCTTCTAGTTATTTAATCGTATTCTATATGCCTTGCTGTTACGTTACTAATTGCTCTGGCAAAGCGCTCGCTTCCGTAAATTAACACCGACGTGCAATCTGTTTTGTATACAGTCGTTTTCATTTTATGTCTTCCCTCTTTCGTACGAACGTTTGGTTTACTCCGTGGTAGATTTAGGTTCAGGTAGATAAAACAAGCAGGTTGGATAATATGGGAATCCCCATTTTGTCAGACTCCAGGACGTGCCTCGCCATGTTGAAAGATTCCAAATGGTATTCACTCACGAGTTAGTTAAATGTTGTTAGAATATAATCATTTTACTGATAAATAAACGTGGTTTCTACAACTGTATTTACAGTTTTGTTTAAAGTAGCAGAGAAGAGACAGTTAAGCGTCAAAGTGAGTCAGAAATCGATATCGTCCAAAATTAACAAATCTGAAAAACGAACAGAGTTATTTGTAAGACGCTGAACGCAGTCCAACTAAACATACTGTACATGCCGTTTGGCAATGCTTGTAGCAAGCAGTTTTCTATTCATCCGGCAGATTTCGAGGCTAGTTTGCTTTGAACATGAACATTCCCCGTTTTGTCCAACTTCCCCTACTTGGGATATCCTGGGGTAATAACGGACGGCTGAAGCGTAGTACCGGCCACACTACCTTCCTTGTATGTCGAACGCCTCAAAAAGGCAGCCTATCCTGCCTGACGCATCGACTGCCTAGGAAGTTAGAAAATCGAGCCATTATTATTACATTAGAAACTGTTATAACGTCGTATAGATAACACACACGTCGTTATACTTTCCTGGTATTACAAGTATCAGGTATGGAGAACCATACATGACTTCCATGTTCTAAGATTTATATTTAAAATACTTTTCGAAATGAACTATTTACATAGAAACTACTTCTTTCTTCAGCCTTAACCACAGTACTGTGATCACTAACGTGTACCACCTCACGATAGTGCACTCAATTTTCACTGATGATCGCAGTCGATACCACTGCCGAAACGTCTGGTTTTGTAGAAAACATTGGATCAAGCCCAAACGGCCCAGGAAGGAATTTTAACAACAAACTACTTCTTTGTTGCCGATAACGTAGTACACATGACATAAATAAAAATTTTCCCCACCCCCATCAACTATCATTTTCATTTATAGAAAATTACCCCCACCCCGTTCAACTAGCCTCTTCATTTATAGATATTTCATCTACGTTTATACAGTGGATTATTATGATCTTCTTATCAGGATACTTTACTTAGCAAAATTAAGTACTTTACTCTTGCTAAAACATAAAATGTTGCAGGTAAACTACCCTTTCCCCGTAACCGATCTTCACCAAAATCAATAGGCCTTGAGTTTTCTACAATTCAGGAACGTATGCAAAAAAATATTTGATTCTATCTGAATGTGCGGCAGTTATCATTCATCATAAGAAAAATTACCCTTATTAAAACATAAAATGTTGCAGGTAAACTATCCCTTTCCCTTAACCGATCTTCACCAAAAACAACAGGTCTTGAGTACTCTACAATTCAGGGCTGTATGCAAAAACTATTCGATTCTGTTTGAATTTGCGGCTGTTATCGTTCGTCATAGAAAAAATTACCGTTGTTAAAACAAAGTGTTGCGGGTAAACTACCCCTTTCCCTTAACAGATCTTTACCAAAATCAACAGACCTTGAGTACCTACTTAACAATTCAGGAACGTATGCAAAAAATTATTTGATTCTTTCTGAATGTGCGGCAGGTATCATTCGTCATAAGAAAAATTACCCTTGTTAAAACATAAAACGCTGCAGGTAAACTACCCCTTTCCCTTAACCGATCTTCACCAAAAACAATAAGTCTTGAGCACTCTACAATTCAGGGCTGTATGCAAAAAATTATTTGATTCTGTTTGAATTTGCGGCTCTTATCGTTTGCCATAGAAAAAAATCTACACACAGACAGACACACACAGACACTTTTCGAAAAATGACTTTTCTTCATGTTTTGAGGGTAGTACAATCAGAATCAGCCGTTATCTCGAACACGATTTTTTTCGCCATGACCATACTTCCATTTCCTTATGGAACATGGAAGTAAAAAGGCAGGCAGGACACACACACACACACACAATTCGCGTTATTTCTGGCCTCACTCATTTTTATTTTCTTACGTTTGCACGCTTTTTAAATGGAAAGTGTCGAAACCCACATCAACACAACGTGTGCAAGCCGAAAAAGTGTCCAGCGTGGATAGCGATTTGCTTCCTGTGGATCGCTGGGTAGTGTAACTGCACGTGTTTACAGAGGAACGGTTCATAGACAGACTTTTCGTCTTTAGGAAGTGAACCCTCTGCAAGATGGTCAGGGTCCATGAGAGACTTCGGAGCGATCCTTCTTTTCCGCGTGTTTGTTCTGTGAAACGTACACTGTAGATTCGCAGCTTTACTCTGAGCAACGCTCCATAGGGAATGTTGAATTTTTTTGCACGGTGTACCCGAGGATACACACTAAAACCTGCTCTGATGTTTTGATTACGGACATAATAATATTAAAACTTTGGAAACTTAAGCACTACTTAATGGAGACCAAACATTAACTTTTACAGGCCATTAATTTTTTGCATATTTTGAAGCAATAAATGTTTTAATAAATGAATACAATTTGTGTACTTATTTCTGTTATAATATAAGAATTACAAACTAATATGTGCATGTGTGTGTGTGTATGAAAAATATATAAATATTTTTCTCCTCTGGAAAATTGTTTGCCCCTCCTGGAAAATATTTTGACCTCACTGATGACTAGTTAGTTACTAGCCTGTGTGGAATATAGCGTTATGACGTGGATCAGAATGGTGGGTGTTAAACAGAAGACACAAACGTATTAAGGAAGAAATGTTTTGCTGAGAAATTTATAATTATATGGGTAAACAGAATCGTCGTTCTGGAATTCAGAAGACGAATGGAAAGAAAGAAGGACTCGATTTAAAAAAAGAAAAATGACTAGTTTGTATTAACAGGAAAGACTTTGACAACACTATAGTCATCATTCACTCTAGGCCGATAACTCGCAGCGAGAGCCTAAGTTCATTACGGGAATCAGATCGCAGCTCTCTTTGGCCAGCTCTTCGTTCGACCTACAAACATTTTATTCAAAAGTACAGTCCTTCCTCACGAAGGTTGAGGATAGTCGTCACCCACCTAACACCATTTTAGCTGACACGTCATTTCTTCAGAACTCAAGCATCCACTTAGTTAACATTTAAATGATTTTAAATATAAATTTTAGGACATGGTAGTCATGTATGGTTCTCCATACCGATTTATATATTTGTAGTATTTAATACAAAAATACACAGTGAGAAATTTAAAGCCGGCCCCTGCGCAACCAGCCACTTACGGCGATTTTTTTTTTTTTTTTTTTTTTGAATGAGAAATAAGAAAAAATGAAAGCTAAAAACAGATTCTGAAATACTTTATCTGTCAATGTGACATGACATCTGTAAAATAAATGTTAAGAGGCAGACAAGAATTCACATCTGCATTACTGTCACTGGTTTGTCAAGAAAGTCGCTGATAGAGAATTAGACACAACGACGTGTTCTATAAATAACGAAGCACGGCTTCATTTATTTAGAGAAAATATCAATTCAACAAAGACGAGGTATTGTTCTTCAAACCACACAACAAGAACAAGAACGAGAGATCGCTTCGCGAAACACCTTTTCACGCGACAAGTATATAACACAGACGCACACAGAGGTATATCTTATAATTTTTAAGAACTCTGCGTCCAGTTGACGCATGGTGAACTCGCGAACTTCAACAATCGTCTCCAACATGGTGTCGTTTCTTTCAACAAGTTGGAGCGACATGCCACACGTCTCGTGACTCACTGACCCGTGATCATGATGGCGTTTTCACAGAAGTTTCAGAATTTGTGTCTGTTGCGCTTCTCCAAGGAAAAGCGTTGGACACAAGTCCTCACACTTTGGATGAAATCAACGTGAATATTCGTAGCGTTGACTAGGCCTAATAGCTTAACTTATTATTTATTTTAATTATATGAATAATTAACAAACAATCTCTCAACCAACAATTTCTCAGTTACGTGGCAGGATATACTCTCCATGATCATAGAAGAAACACAGATATACGGCAGGAACTGAATACTATGAGTATACTCCGACAGGATCGCCCAGTATCGGCTGAATTGGGAATGGATGACTGCCGCATCCCCCAAACAACTATGGAACTATAAGCCGAGGGGACGGAGAGGCGTGGGACGTCCGATGAAGCTCTAGACTCTTTGACTGTTTGAGGCCGGAACAAACCATCCTTGGTTTAATCCTTGCAGATCATGATGATGATCACGATAATGATGATTAACCAACAATATTCTTAATTCAACGTTAACGGCTGGATGGACTCGGACCTCCCCAACTCACACTGGCCATCGCGGCAGGAAATATGACCAAATTCCTCAAAATTCTTTCCGTGATGAGTCAAACAACAGTTGGTGTGTACGTAGAACCAAATCACAGATGCAAACTAAACCCGTTAAAATTGTTTTCGCCGACCCAACTAAACCATACTCGACCTCATACAACAGGCAGTAGGCCTACACTGCCTAAACGTACGTCACGGCAGTAACGTAAATTCGTTCGAAATTTGGCAACTTCGTCGCTCTTTGGGTTAAGCTAGTCATTTACTAAAAATATTAAATGCAGTAACATAACATTTATTAGTGCAGTACTAGATTCTTGTAGTGCAGTACTAGATTCTTGTAGTGCAGTACTAGATTCTTGTAGTGCGGTACTAGATCTTGTAGTGCAGTACTAGATTCTTGTAGTGCAGTACTAGATCTTATAGTGCAGTACTAGATTCTTGTAGTGCAGTACTAGATCTTGTAGTGCAGTACTAGATTCTTGTAGTGCGGTACTAGATCTTGTAGTGCAGTACTAGATTCTTGTAGTGCAGTACTAGATTCTTGTAGTGCAGTACTAGATCTTATAGTGCAGTACTAGATTCTTGTAGTGCGGTACTAGATCTTGTAGTGCAGTACTAGATTCTTGTAGTGCAGTACTAGATCTTATAGTGCAGTACTAGATTCTTGTAGTGCAGTACTAGATTCTTGTAGTGCAGTACTAGATTCTTGTAGTGCAGTACTAGATTCTTGTAGTGCAGTACTAGATTCTTGTAGTGCAGTACTAGATTCTTGTAGTGCAGTACTAGATCTTGTAGTGCAGTACTAGATTCTTGTAGTGCAGTACTAGATTCTTGTAGTGCAGTACTAGATTCTTGTAGTGCAGTACTAGATTCTTGTAGTGCAGTACTAGATCTTGTAGTGCAGTACTAGATTCTTGTAGTGCAGTACTAGATTCTTGTAGTGCAGTACTAGATCTTGTAGTGCAGTACTAGATTCTTGTAGTGCAGTACTAGATTCTTGTAGTGCAGTACTAGATCTTGTAGTGCAGTACTAGATTCTTGTAGTGCAGTACTAGATTCTTGTAGTGCAGTACTAGATCTTATAGTGCAGTACTAGATTCTTGTAGTGCAGTACTAGATTCTTGTAGTGCAGTACTAGATTCTTGTAGTGCAGTACTAGATTCTTGTAGTGCAGTACTAGATTCTTGTAGTGCAGTACTAGATTCTTGTAGTGCAGTACTAGATCTTGTAGTGCAGTACTAGATTCTTGTAGTGCAGTACTAGATCTTGTAGTGCAGTACTAGATTCTTGTAGTGCAGTACTAGATTCTTGTAGTGCAGTACTAGATCTTGTAGTGCAGTACTAGATTCTTGTAGTGCAGTACTAGATTCTTGTAGTGCAGTACTAGATTCTTGTAGTGCAGTACTAGATCTTGTAGTGCAGTACTAGATTCGTTACAGAACATATTGTTATGCCATCACAGAACGTTCTACATGTTTCTCGGCTATCCCAGCAGAGCCCAGCTGTGCGTACATATTGCTGCTACTTTCAGATGAAAGACAAATTACGTGAAACTTATCGCGCGTCAACCACCGAGGCTGTTCCAGATTTCACCGGTCCGCGCGCAGTTTGTTCAAGGCCGCAATCAATTACGCTCTAGTGTTTTCCAGTAACGTTGACGCGTATTATGGATTATTCTGGAACACTTGTGCTATCTATTTAAACAATGACAGCTGCCGCTTAGTTTCAGTTTAAGTGGCGATTTCTTCAAGCAAGGTTCGAGTTTATGTCGGGCGATTTACAGTGCCAGTCTCAAGTGGTGTACTGGTGAAAAGTGATTATAGTGCGGAATTATTTATAGTTGACATTATTATTTGTGTGGACAGATTGACTTGAATTATTGTACGAGTATAATCTTGTTGAATAACTTGTTGATTTCAAACTGTTAATTGAGATTAATTAAAGCTGGTGATTAGTGACTTCATTGGTGTCTTGTATTTTGTTTTCCACTGTACCATACGACGATCAGTTACACCGATCAGTGATATTGCTTTATCTCATCACGCTGCCTGATGGTGTATATTTAACCGTCAGATTCTGAAACTTTGATGTGTATACAGGATTCCAATAGTACCATACCAAAATGTTTAGAATTTGAACTTATCCCTGCATACGTTTCTGACTGTGGTTACAATACAAAGACAGGGCACAAACGTCTCCAGTCAGTTACACAAACAGAGTTTACAAAAGACAAAAGTTTTAATTTTTTCATTAACCCCCACATGAAAACTTTCACCTACGTCCATAAGTTCAAAAAAAAAAAAAAAAAAAAAAAAAAAAAAAAAAAAAAAAAAAAAAACACTTTACAATATAATTTTAATTGAATTTTGTTTGAGATCCTTGTTTTTTATTCACGTGGCTGCTCGACATACCAAAGAAGACAACATATTTCAACTTCTTCAGAAGCGAAGTAAAGTATATTCTACTACAATATTTTATAAAACGTGACACGATGGTTAGGAAGGAATACGGGTTCATATAAAGAAAGGACTCATAGAAGAAGAAGGAGGAGGAGATGATATGAACACTTGAATCGCATCCCTGATATACGTCTACCTGTGGCTGTCTTGGGTTATCGCCCTACTGGGAAAAGAGATGTCGGTAGACCGAGGAGGAGATGGGTTCTGGAACTGGTCTAAGGCCTAGTCCTTGGAGTGGTGATGGTGACGATGATGATAAAGAAAGGATGGAATAAAATCCGAACTGTAAAACTTGGTTGTATGAAAAGGTGCCTACAGGTTGCGAAATATGAAGAATGGAGAAATGACACGGTCAGCAACCAGTAGATTAGTGGTTTCAGCGGCTTGGATGAAAATAAACTGTTATATAAAAATATTATTCGAGCGGAAGCTGTAACGGGAAATACCGAAGATGCGAATAGAGAAGATAAAATATGCCTCAACCCTCAGCTATCGTCCTGCATTAAATCAAGAGGGTCAAGATATCCTCTCTCTCTCTCTCTCTCTCTCTCTCTCTCTCTCTCTCTCTCTCTCTCTCTCTCTCTCTCTCTCTCTCTCTCTCTCTCTCTCTCTCTCTCTCTCTCTCACACACACACACACACACACACATTTTATAAGACGTTCGGCTGACCAATTTGCGTTCTGAATTACTTTTCAGGATTAACAAAGTGAGCACGTCTTCGTATCACAATCGCGTTCCACTAACAATATAGGCGTAGGCCTACTCGTTAACAATCATATCCTTCTCCTTGTCACTCTCTTGTGCCTACATACGCGCAATTTTAAATGGCAGTACTATACGTAGGCTGTATTATAAACAAACGCGCCTCTGGGTATACGGACACACGAACTGGAGGACAGTCAAATCTTCCATCCAATGGAGTACTTCAACTCTGTAATGTGCGCAATGTGTGTAATGTGCAGGGTGTCCCGGGAGTAGAGGGAAATAATTTGAGAAATGGTTCTATAGTGTAAAAGAAGAAGAAAAGTTCATATAAACATACGTCCGGAAACGATTTGTTAGCGAGTTACGGCTAGCGAAAGATTTCGCCCGGGTTTCGGTTCCGCCGGATGAAGACTTTCTGAAATTCTGGGAAGGGGCGAATTCTGTTTTTTCTTATGGTTTTTGACCTGAAAAATCGAATAAAACAGGTCGCAGAACTGTATCTCCCATACGTTTCATGATATCCGACGTAAAACAGAAAAATCTTTGCCTAAAAACAAATTTTGGAAAATTGGAAACAATTGGAATTTTTTGTTGATTTTTATTTACTTTTTTTACACCATTGTTCTCAGAATTAAATTCTTTACAAGTTTTGTTTTTAACTTTTATGCATTTATTAGTCATTCTAATTTAATTCTGAGAACAATGGTGTAAGAAAGGTCAATAAATGTCAACAAAAAATTCCAATTGTTTCCAATTTTCCAAAATTTGTTTTTAGGCAAAGATTTTTCTGTTTTACGTCGGATATCATGAAACTTATGGGAGATACAGTTCTGCGACCTGTTTTATTCGATTTTTCAGGTCAAAAACCATAAGAAACAACAGAATTCGCCCTTTCCCAGAATTTCAGAAAGTCTTCATTTACCCGGGGAACCGAAACCCGGGCGAAATCTTTCGCTAGCCGTAACTCACTTACAAATCGTTTCCGGACGTATCTTTATATGAACTTTTCTTCTTCTTTTACACTATAGAACCATTTCTCAAATTATTTCCCTCTCCTCCCGGGACACCCTGTATAAATCCGAAAACTGACTGACGATTTGTTTTGAGGAACACGTTCTAGAATCCAAGCGATTCAACCTTCAATGCAGTGACTGAATTTATTTTATTAAAATCAATATTAGATCACTTTGGAAGAACAACGTAATTAAATTACACGTAAGTTTTTGCAGATAAAGTCTCGTTACCGTTTTTGGTACAAAGATCGAGCGTCTTATTCGACTTCGTTCCAGTAATTTTCTTCTTCGTCTTCTTCGGTCATTTGGCGACTTGCGCAGGATCAGGTTAGGAATGTTGTTGTCACTCCTATCATCCATTTGACTTCCCAAACGCAAGTCCCAACGTTTGATATTTAAGCCGGAAGATAAATATAATATTTTCCACTTTCGTACTAACATTTCGTGTCTGCTTACAATAATACATATCATACATACTAATGTCTCACCGAGTGATTTTCCAGTAATGGATTAATTTAATTTCTTTAACAACATTCAAGTCCTTTCATGGTCAGCTTTCGAAGCTTAAGTGTACTCACTAAGCCTTCTACCTTTAACAATCGGCCCGAAACTGATTTCGACCGCAACAGACCGACACAAGAGAAAGCTTGAGCTTTACGTACGGTGAAAACTGATGCTTATTCGCATTACCAACACACAGGGGACGTGAAGAGAGAAAATAGCACCGGGGGGGGGGGGGGCGAATCCACATTATACTACAGACGGTACGAATTCCTATGTATTATTATCGCTAATAACAGCAACACAGAGTTGGAAATACACAGTGAGTGAGAGAGAGAGATTAAAGTATTGTAGCGGTGTCGAACCCGCGCTCCCTCCGTATACAAGCAAAATTGTATGTAAATTCCTCTTTGTTGGCGGCAAATTGATATGGGAAACGGTACACAGAATACTGTTTCTAGCCGTGCTGAGTCTGAAATCAATTATAACTGAAAACGGTAATGAATAATTACTCCGTAGCTCCGTTTTGTTATGATAAAATTATTCTAAAAACAATAATACGAAAATTTTAACGAAATATTTTAGCATGAATTTAATTTGTTTTTCTGCAATTCAAACGTAAGTCAGCAGTAACAGCTTTTCCTAGTTTTTTTCGTTCACGAACCGTTTTATACGAAATCAATTTTTGTATTGTTCAATGAACTCACCTGGTCGTATCGTCGTCATTCTGCTGTCAGTATAGGTCTTGTATAAGTGAACAACGCGTCAATATGGGTGGAACTGAAAAACTAATTACAATTGATAAAAGTTGCTTGAAGACGACTCGCGGCAGTACAGTCATGTAAAAGTATCGTGGTTCCAACGAGGCGTCGCATGCTTGAATAAAAATCTAGATAAATAACCCTTTCTGTGGTCAGGACCACGTGTACTCATAAGGACATACAAATGGATTAGGGATTCGATTCGGTTACATTCATAGATAAATAAATTCATCTGTTTATTTCACTTCATAGTATATGTAAAGAAAGCGGTCTCGGTCAGTTGCGCCGAAACGACGTTTTTACCTGTCCTTACCCGGTCAACTGCGCCCACTTGGTCGCAACTGACCGAGTCTGTGGCAACTATAGTAGAAATGTTCCTATTCCAAACTTCCGTGAGGTTTCAGTTCTGTAACTTGTTCACTTGTCCGGGTAACCTACTTCTTCCAATATTTTTGTTACGTTAGGTTCGGTTAGTCTAGGAATGAGTAGAATTATAGTGGTAATTTCTGTATTATTGTAATATAACATGAAAATGTTAATAACGATTGGCACTGCCTTACGACAACGTAAAGTTCACTCTATGATAGAGAAAGATGATTATTCGTTAACGGTATACAGACACTGTCGTAGCGCATTACCATTACAGCCGTGAGTCTTTATTTCTTCACACGCCTTTGATAGATGCAGTCTATGTCTGTAGCTTATAGGACGATATTTTCGATCTCGATTGGCCGGGTCGCAGTTGACCTGTTTCAATTTCCATCTCGATCGCAACCGATCGGGTTTCATACGATTGGGTTGCAACTGACCGCGGTCCGTGTAAAGATAAACAAGTTTTCATGTCTATGTAACAGTACAATGCGTTTTAAAATTCTATAATTATAACCAAGAACAATACTACAATTCGTATGAGTAAAAACCACTGTTACAATCGTATAACACGAACATACTGGCGAAAATACGTTTAAACAGTTACAATGTATGTTTCTTTTACCGTTGAGGAAAAAAAAAGAATTTGAATACGAAAGAACGTGCACACAAAAGGAAAAGCAAGAATACAAAGGGGGGGGGGTGAAATCGATTGCAGTACAAACGGGCAGACTTTCCTGCAGAAGACGGACGAAAGAGAACCGTACTTCACCACGCCTGACCGATACAGTCTGCGCTCTTTTTATCCCTTCTCCCAGGGAAAATATTCATTACGTGTAATGACGTACGTACGAGACACGGCACAATGTACGATCTGAAACATTTCGACTCTGGACGAGCGCGCGCTTGTGTTTAAATTGCGAAATTAAAGCAGGAAAATTATTGAGAAAAAGGAAACCTAAATGGACTGTGACACAACGAGGACGAGAGAGAGAGAGAGAGAGAGAGAGGGGGGGGGATTTAGAGGATGCACATCCTTCTTTAGTAAAAAATAAAACTGGAATTAACAGAAAGACCGCACGAAACTACTTCTTTCTATCGTCTTGAAACTGATAACAACATCAGCACATGCTTACATCTGTTTCTATCAAATCATGATCGTTCGTACTGACGTTAAACCAAAAAGTTTACATTTTCTAGTTTCCCCATAAAAACTAAAGTTTTAAAGTCATTGTACTGGTATCCGCGTCACAATTATTATAAATTTTTAAAAATTTTACCTTAATCCGTCTATGTGACCGCTTGGTTTCTGTCTTCTAACGCGTTTCGGATTAATTTAATCCATCATCAGAGTAAAAATTCGTCGGTTATGACTTCGTTAAAACATTAAAAAGACACTAAAAATACATTTATGTATATGTTCTACAAGCACAGCGACGTACGCGGATGTGAGTGCGCACTCGACACCGGTTGCCTACGACCTGTTGATGTCTGTCTGGCAGTACGTAGGCAACCGGTGTCGAGTGCGCACTCACATCCGCGTACGTCGCTGTGCTTGTAGAACATATACATAAATGTATTTTAGTGTCTTTTTAATGTTTTAACGAAGTCATAACCGACGAATTTTTACTCTGATGATGGATTAAATTAATCCGAAACGCGTTAGAAGACAGAAACCAAGCGGTCACATAGACGGATTAAGGTAAAATTTTTAAAAATTTATAAAGTGGCTACCCTCACATTCGTTACCCTACGGAACACTGCACCTAAATGTTTTACGTAAACAAATTACTGGTCTCTAGAATCTCACACAACGGTCAGAATTTTAGACAGAAGCTTACTAACCTCATATACAACAAAGGAGTAGAAACACCTACCTCCACACCACCTGCCTCACATGGTGATCTTAAATGTCTTTACAGTAATAGTTTTACCTTGACTTCCAGGCCTTGGCCTACCGGAAGCTTTTAATTGGGCAGTTTCTCATTATAACTGCGTGAATGTCGTCTGTCTGTCCACTCGCTCAACAACTCCTGAAGAGACGAGACGGGTAACACGTAGTAACTTTCTACATATATATGCGAAATAACGTTACATGCGACAATTTCCTGGGGATACCAACGCAATATAAATGAGTAAAAAAAGCTGACATCACGCTAAGATATAGGGTACGGATAATGATGTTAGATGCGAACCAAACAAGAGCACGTATTACACTAATTGACGAAAATGGTGCCAACTTAAAAAAAAAAACGGTAAAACAATGTTCTCGTTAAAAGCGCGATGACACACACACAAAACTCTCCCGGATACAAGAACCAGGACCCGATCTGTCTGTCAGCCTTAATTCTTTAAGTTGGGAGAGAAGGATGGGGAATCCAATAGTTTACGACCTAAGACATAAACCAATTGGCGGCCATAGTGGCGTAATGTTGAAACAACGAAGAAAAGGTAACGCGGGAAGAGATCTAATACTAAAATTGGAAAACTGTATTTCCATTTATTTTTGTATGGAAAAAATACGGTATTGCTCCGAACGTCACTGACTGTCAAACTGCTTCCACACTATGCTGCACAAATGGGGATACACTGTCGACCATACACTGTCCGATTAATCGACTAGTAAGAGGATGCCCATAGTGGGAACGTCCTGAGCGACTCGCCAAGTTACAGAAGAATTTAACGTTGATGTTATTTCACTGTGGAATGGACGAAATCGCAAAAAAAGATGGCATTAGTAACTACCGTGCCCTCGATCAGAAGGACGGCAGTCGACATCAAAGTAACTACAATTAGTGGTAATTAATTTTTATCTCGCTTCGGTTTAGTTACGTTGTTGATTGTTGACATGTTTCTGTCCATCATTAACCACCGACTACACCAACAGCAGAATGTCAGTGATTCGTAGGGTCGGCCCGACTTAAGGTGATCAGGCTTCGGTTGATGAATGTGGCAACGTGGACTCAAAACGCTAATCTCATCTTACTAACGGTGCAATCTGATTGGTGCACCGAGACAATGTCGGGAAGTGGCGCGCAATTAAAAATAGATTATCACAGCAAAGTCTTCCGACTGTCAGCCTTCTGGACGGTGGAGCTATACACTGTGATCGGCCGGTGCTTTGAAACTGTCAAAAAATGATCCTATATGGGATTATTAAAAACCACGTTTATTTAAAACTTGTAAAGGTTAAACGTAAGGTTCACCATTTTGCAGGAGCACGCAAACATGAAGATACGGTAACAAACAAATACGGTAGCACTAGCAATAACAATTACTACGGCTTCGGCCAGAATGATAATATTCGGAAACATTTCATATAATAATATGTTGTCAATTGCGCTGCATTTCTCGACACTGCCTCTGCACATCAATGAGATGGCGCCGTCCACCAATCAGATTGCATAGTTAGTAAGATCTGATTACCATCTTGAGTCCACATTGCCATAATTAGTATTCATGAACCGCAGCTTATCACCTTCAAAGGAACCGACCCTCTACAACGTAACTACACTGATAATAGTCGTTTTGGCGCCGGCTGTCATCCTTCTGACCGATGGAGCTATACAGAAACTGCTACTAAAAGCTCATTTTTTTCGCCATCACTTTCACCAAATATTTCACGTGTGCTGTGAACTGGGCAGAGATGCTGTTTCCCCCCTACGTTAAGTGGACGTAAATCGGCTTTGTGTGTACCACGCACCTTCACGTTATCAGGCGCGTCCTTCCTATGTTGGCTGTGGCTTTGGTGATGTGCATGCATGCCTGCTACCTACAAAACTTGCTCACTCTCCATTGATCGCGTAATCGATCTCCTTCCTCGTGAGTACAAATATGCCAAAATATTCCAAATGGTTGTAAACAACTTCAGAACGATACCCAAAGTCATTAATTGAAATACGATATTGATAAGTAAATCGAATTTGCAAAGACTCTGGATTATAAATATCCACACATGAGACTACGATGTTGGCTTTTCGTGGAACTGATCCCGTACGGGCAAAAATTGTTATAGATGGTACTGTCCTGAGACAAGTCAGCAATTTTGAATACCTGGGCTATAGTGTGTCTTATAATACAAGCAACGACGTTGTGAATAAGTTGCATAAGTTCAACCTTATGTGCAAGATCATTAGGCGGACTCTTTAGTCTACAAGTAAACAAACACGCATAAAATTCTACAAGCTGACGGCCCTTCCCACACTTCTTTATGGGTCTGAGACTTTAACGAAAGGCCAGGCCAGGCGCATCCAAGCGGCTGAAATGAGATTTCTCAGGCACGTGGCAGGGCACACATGATCATAGAATAAACACATATATACGGCAGGGACTGAATGTTATGAGTATACTCGACAGGATTGCCCAGTAGGCTATCGGCTGAACTGGTGCGGACATTGTTGACGAACGGATGACTGCCGCATCCCCAAACAACTATGGAACAATAAGACGAGGGGGACGGAGAGGTGTGGGACGTCCGAGAAAGCTCTAGACTCTTTGACTGTTTGAGACCGTAACAAACCATCCTTGGTTTAATACCTGCAGATCATGATGACGATGATGACATTGGTAAACAGGAAGGAGCAGGATCATTGTAGTGGATAGACATTTTCTAATCTATCGGTCGGATGAGTTGAAACTTTTTTTTTAGAGTAACCCCACTGACCACATATGGGGTTGATCATCGTCCACAACGTACGATCAAGTCTATTCCTATGGCTGCTGAAACAAAATGAGCATACAGACCGTACACCGAAATCGTTGATCACGAAATATCTTCAAGGTGGTTATACGTATCATCACATCGGGAGAAAGTATGGGTATGACTGGGATGTCGGTCAGACAAACCTTTAATTTCTTTCAATGAGTTTTCCTATTTTGTTTCTCATGGTCGACTGTCGACGTCAACAGATTTATAACTACTTGGAATGATTTCTTCATTTATACATTTTTAATTTTACTTTACACGAAACGAATATAATGATGATATTAACTGCACTGCAGATTATGAGACACTCGTGATAAAGGCTGTGACAATAGTGGCGGTCGTTGATAATGGTCCTAAGTTTTCTAACGCTTTAGTTGTTCAAGATCTAAGCGGTAAAGGTTTCCAGCAGACATACAGTGAAAACTCCTCACAACGATTACCGGTACAAAGATAATCCGCTCGAACGTGATAAAAGAGTTTTGTACCGATGTTAATTCGATTAATACAATGTAAAATTATCTATTAATCTCGATAAGTCTCTTCGATTCATTTTTCAGGCACGTCAATGCACTTGCCTAGCGGTATTGCGAAATACGAACGATGTTAGGAGAACCTGTCGCTCTGATTTGATGAATGGAATCGACTCCTATGATCCTGTACAAAAAAAAGACTCCTTTCTGCACAGTGCTAACAGACACTAAAGTCTACTGTCAAGCTATGTGAAAAATGTACTTAAAACAGAAATAAAGTGTGGTAACAGAGAATAAGAATGTAGCCTACGTACTGTACAGTTTTGGACATAAGGTAAGGTACTGCAATGCTGAGGTGACCCTTCGCACGTATTGTGTGAGCGGTAGACTTACGCAACGCTCTAGATCATCTGAGATCCGCCTTCCAGTCGTTGCTCGATTATTCAGGGACATCCTGGCCAGTCGTGTCACTACTCAGCCATACATCCGGGGTATGAATAGTGGATGTAGAAGCGGAGTTAGATTCAGTTTGGACCTCCGGTATTTGATTGCATATCGGACATGTTTTTCGACTAGCGGTTTAGTATAAAGTGATTATTGTGTACTACTTAGTGAGACAACTGTTACTAAGGTGACATTTATTGTTTGTTACATTACTGTTGGTCAACAATCTTTTGCTTGAAGAACTGTATATGAGTATCTTTGATTATTCAACCGTAATTAAAGTTGAAATTAGCGATTTCATCTGGTGTCAGTTATTGTATTTCCACTGTACAACCACCGTAACAGTATGTTAAATGTATATATAGGCAAGGTCTTTTGTACTCTCAAATCTCATCTGAGATCGTTGTAGTGAGATTTCACTGTATTAGAGTCTTAAAAGTGAAATGAGGTAGCCCTACGCACGTTTTGTACCGTTAGTGGTTTGTAACGTGATGTATTTATACTTAAAAAAAAAGTATAACGAATGTACAACACTAATGACACACGAAAACAATAATGAGTAGACAAACTTCCGCAACCGCGTCACAACACCGGGGATTTCCATAGCCATTGTTGGTTAACAAACGCCAAAAAAACAATCATGTGATGTTTAACAAGTGCGAATGAAGTATCCTGTACTTCCTTGTACAGATATTAAACAACCACGTGCTTTCTATGTACGAACATAGTGTACAGTTACAGGGCATACCAAAACCCAGGAGATACGTCGCAAAGTGAATACAACTCTCACTAATTACATCGTCTGGTAGCCTAGTCACGAGTGACTAAAGAATGTCGTAAAGGCGAAACGCGAATAAACGATTCAGTTTTTTCGTACACGAAGCAGGTGAATAGATCGAACAAACATTACTGCACTGAGAATATGAACAGTATAATGTCTTATGAGTAGAACCATGGCCGACTCTAGTAGAAGGCCGGAATTTTAAATAAACGTGGCAACACTGGAACCAGCGGATATTTGAGGCCGACTAAACGATCTCTTAATTGATGTATTCCAATAATCAAATCGCGTCATTTTTAATTGCCGGTTAACAGCAGGTTTATAATTCTTCATTTTTGCAAATTAAAAGTTTATTATGCAAAATACTGTTATATTATTTAAGAAATATACTAATTAACTCATTCATATGATCCGAATTCAATAATTCGAACAAAATTAATTCATTAGGCGTAACGCTAATTCACTAATTTCTTCAACTTAAACGTATAGTAGGCCTACTAAGTGAGCACTGACATATAATTTAGATTTAGCTATAAATGCCTACTCATGACTTTAGTAATGTTATGGCATTAAATCAAAATATAACATGTTCACTTTAGCTAGTTTATTATACAGGGTGGCGCAGGGAAACGGGAAAATTTGAAGTTGATGTTGGCAGCCCTGTAGATGTAGCAGAAGTGAAACTGTCTGCTAGCAGTAACGGACATTTAGTTGCCACGGAGCAGTGGAGCTGTGTAGAGTGTGCGGTCGCCGTAAGGGCGTTTTATCGACATGGTGACAGTTTGACAGCTGCACAACGAGAGTTTCGGCGCCACTATCAGATCCCGCCCCGCGGTCAAGTTCCTTCGTTACACGCAATCGAAACGTGGGTTCGTATTTTTGAAGAGACTGATTCAGCTTTGAAGAAAAAGCCTAGTGGGGGTATACGGTCTGTACATACCCCAGAAAACATTGATGCCGTGCGAGCTGCCATCTTAAGGAGTCCTCGTCGTTCGGTGCGAAAAATTGCCTCATCATTGCAGCTCGGACGTCGGAGCGTTCAAGAATACTCCATGAACTTTAATTTCATCCGTACAAACTTCAGATTGTGCAACAACTGAATCCTAATGATTGTGTATTGCGCCTGCAAATTTGTGAACAATTGTTGGCTAAAATCAATGAGGATGCTAACTTCATTCAAAATCTTTGGATGTCCGCTGAAGCCCATTTTCACTTAAGTGGATACGTGAATAAGCAGAACTTCCGTTACAGGCTCAAGGAACCCCTGCTCAGCTTCGCCAGCGTCCATTACACAGTACCAAAGTTACCGTATGGTGTGCAGTGTCGTGTCATGGGGTGATAGGCCCTTACTTTTTTGAAGAATGAACGAGGCATTGCTGTCACTGTGACGTCTGAACGTTATGTCAACATGCTAGAGACATTTTTGGCTCCAAGACTCCATACTTTTCCAAATCTTGACATTCAGCACACCCGGTTTCAAGAGGATGGAGCCACCTCACACACTGCCAGACAGTCTATGGCAGCATTGAAACGTTTGTTTGGGGATCGCATAATTTCATGAATGCTAACATCGCTTGGCCGCCACGGTAGAAACCGATCTCTGTCTAAATATTCGAGTTCACAACAATTGGTGCACCGATATCGTTCTACATTGTTTCCAAACTCTGTTTTACGTTTTGTCCGCCTTATGTTACGATAATTAACAGATTTTATGAATAAACACGATGACACGAGACTGGTGATCGCGTATCCCCAGCTGTGTGTGTCGTAGTTTCGCTTCGAAGTCGAGTCTGATCAAACTGGAACAGTCAATTTGCGGAGACAGCACATTACCCTCGCCTGGCCATCGTACACGATCAAGTAAAAAGGCGACACCACAGAAGCACGTAACATAACAGAATAAATAGACTCCGTTCTTCGTAATTACAACGTATTCCGCTACACACGCGTAGTAATACCGGCTACTGACATGGAAACTGAAATCTTTCTTCGTATTCATCAGCACTCCAACGCTAGCATTACTGCCGACACAATTACCAGTATCTTTAATACTAACCTCGGCGGTTTACATTTTTATATTAATACCAACACTCTAATAGATATTTTTAACGAAGATCAGTTTAGTAACCACAAGAAAAAACTAGTTTTATCGATACACAAGCTTTCCAAATGTGATACGTTCTAAATTTACGTAATTGAGGAAAGTATGATTATAAGTTATTTTTGAGGGAAATATGTTCACAACAAACGGACGAGGAAAACTCGTTCATAACTCCTCTTACTGCACTCGATATATAAACTCGATAACCGATCTCGTACGACTGCTGTTACAGCTCGACATCGGGTTGCTGCTGGTGTTTAATTTCCAGCAAAACAAAATATCCAGTCTCTTTTTAATCCAATTCAAAGACAACGAATCGCTTCTACATTGTAAAATAAAAACAGCAACTACGTTAGCTAATCTAGTTTGTGTTATAAAGCTGTGGAGGAAAATAGACTTGTTACAACTCTCTCCCTCTCTCTCTCTCTCTCTCTCTCTCTCTCTCTCTCTTCTCTCTCTCTCATCTCTCTCTCTCTTCTCTCTCTCTCTCTCTCTCTCTCTCTCCTCTCTCTCTCCTCTCTCTCTCTGTGTGTGTGTGTGTGTGTGTGTGTGTGTGTGTGTGTGTGTGTGTGTGTGTGTGTGTGTGTGTGTGTGTGTGTGAAAGGTTAGCAAAAGTACGGCTAGCCTTACGCTAGCACGAAAACAAAATTAATTACTCCTTCGCTCACTCTCTCTCCTTCTCTTCCCCCACTATATACACTATCACTACTATCTGTCTCTAAAAATCGATAATCGCAACTATTATTGAAAACTCCGCGCTTGAATCGTCTGATAAACTCACTGCTCTCTAATCAGGAACAGCAGCATCAGCAACCTGCATTTCACACGTACGTAAATAGTTAATCCGAATGGCCGGTTAGTAATTACTCAGCATCAGATACAGTAATTACATACGAATCAGGTCACTGCAGTCTGTCGGCGCCAGACAACGACAGCTGACACTTAAAACATTAACGCGATGTCACTGAAAACGAATAAATGTGGAAAATAATACTCGTACGTCAGGAGGCGAAACAGAGATCGAAGCAGGGTGATATACGAGGATCAGCTGAAAAGTTCGCGGAGCGACATCTTTAGATTAGCGGTAGTATTAACATTTTTCGTGTGTTGTAAGATTCATATTTCGTACAAACAGCTGTTAATTTCCAACTCTGTCTGTCAGTTTATTAATCAATTGCCAGCAGTTCGAAATTTACATGTCAGACACGAGTTTTAAAAAATGGACAAAATCAAGAATCCTTTTTTAAAAAACATCTAGCGTCAATGGAAATTCAGAACGAAATGGTAATTTAGAGTATCAACTAACTAGATCGGTGAATGTCGTTATTGGAACGATATTGTTACAACGATCGGACAGATCGTCTTCTTTACTCAGTGGAAGTAAATAATTTTTTACACCAGAGAATTCGTACTTAATAACTTTAATGCCAGTTTCAATAAACACAGACACACAATACAATTCTTAAAGTTTAAGATCGCCCAACACACACTAATGTAAACAAAAGAATATATATTTCCTAAATAACACAGTTGTAATAAATAATACAAGTCACCAATTACAGACGTCAGTGCACAATAATTCATAAACAGTAACTACCTATCTTAGCGCTTCAATTCGTGCTCTATTTTGGGCTGTTTCTCAATTTTTAGCTGACAGAAACGACGGAATTACGTACGATAAACGTCCAATGCGTTACAAAATAATTGTGAAATAAAGGCGCGCCAAGCTACAGAAACAGCAAGAACATTCCACGTTTCGACGTCCAGCCGCTTACATGATACGTGTACGATATCACTGGGCTACTACGCCAGTCTGCTTATGATAATAGTGAAAACAAGATATCTAATGAAATAACAAAGAGAATAATGGCCGGGAATAGAGCTTACTTTGGCCTAGTAAAATTATTAAGATCTAGTCTTCTCACCCAACATACTAAAGTGAAAATGTACAGAGCAATGATCAGGCCTGTAGTGGACATACGGTTCCGAAACCTGGACATTAAGAGCAGTTGATGAGAAGGCTTTTGAAAGGAAAATTATTAGAATATCTTCGGACCAGTATGTTGTACTGCAGAATGGAGGATCAGATCTAACCAAGAAATAGACTTCATTCTAAAACAGGTAGATATCGTCCGATTTATAAAGTCCAGAAGAATCAGCTGGATAGGACATGTAGAAGGAATGGACAACCAAAGACTCCCCAAAAGGATAATGAATGGCCACACGGGCGCAGAAGACGAGGTATGCCAAGAAAACGATGGCAAGACGACGTGAAAGAAGACCTGACTAGGATGAGTGGAAGACCAAGACACATGATCGGACTATCTGGAAGCTGATCATTAGGGAGACCAAGGTCCATCCTGGACTGTAGTGCCGGCATGTATGTATGTATGTATGTACTAGGTCAGCCTCCTACCCCTCAGCGTAGCATATATATAAGACACGAAGACTGAAAAGGCACGATGAAATAAATGGAAAGAAAGAAGATCGATGATACAAACAAAAGAGGGTTATGATGTAGCAGCCATGTCAAATCGTTATGGACATAAAACCTTCGGATAATGAGATGTAGAGACAAAATGAAGGGTAATAGAAAAGCAGGCGAAGTGAAGAAAGTCAACAACCACTTGTGAAGATAAGATGAAACGTTGACCCATCTTCGCTACGCTTAAGATATACGAGTCAGAAAACATTAATCGAGCGGCTCCAGTTACGCTAGGAATATATTGCCTCATATACATTTTTATACGACATATAAAGTGTGTCGATATTCAACTATAAGACTTGGATCCATGGAACTGTGACACACTCACCCACAGGTTCGTATCTTGAATTTTATTCTTAATTAAAGTAAGAAAACCACACCAAAAGAATTATAAGAAATGATAATAACCTAAATTAATTTTGTTCAGCAGAAAGTGAATATCCAGAATAAAAGTTTGTATTACAAAACAAAACAAAAAATGAACACTAAAAAGCATTACGTTCCAAACAATCAATTTACCTCCAACACGAGGTTATATAAACTTACACACGGATAGGGGAAAACCAAAAACAAATTCTCTCCGTTCCCTGTACATAAAATGGAAACCAAACCTCCAAGATCTTCCTCTATATCAGAGTACACTTGTACGGTTCCATTTTTACTGTATGCAATTAATCCAAGAAATAGGATCCAGAATTAGTTTCATAAAAAGTAAACGATTTACCAGGAGTTCAGATAAAATAGTCAGAAATTCAGGCAGATAAACCACAGCTCAGTAATATGGCAATCGTACGGCCTCTGACCCCAAGAGAACCACAACAGCGGGTTTGGAGTAGAAAAAAGATAGACGATAGAGATTCCTCAGAGAGAGATTGATGAGAACACATGTTATAGACTTAAACTTTACTCCTACTCCAAGCTCCCTAGTCCCAAAGGTCTATAGGACCATAAGAGAATAAAGTAGTCTATTAATCTCGCAAAAAGATCGATTAGTTACTTAAAAATAAACTAGCGATGCTCATCTACTGCAATACGAGGGGCTCAGACGACACATTACACTACTACAACATGAAGGAGACCCGAAATCATATATCAGAGACGCACAAAAAACAGGACATCAAAAGCCCTATATTTATCATGTTTTTGCAACCTAATCACAAATAATCTGTTGTAGACTGTTTATCAAAAACGTTCACTATTCTCTTTAAATAGTTAACAAATTAAAAAAAGTAACAGTAATTATTGTATTAGAAAAAAGTAAAATTTGACACGGCCTGTACTATTTTATAATACAGTACTTCGAAGCAGTTACAATCAGTGGCGGATTTAAGATTTTTGAGACCCTAGGCCAAGTGTTCTGAGGGCCCCCCCCTTTATTAATCCTTTATTAATGATCTTATCGTCTGCAACCTCTGCTGCAGAAGTACTTGGAACACTGAAGTCAGTTTCTGATACACATAATATAACTGCAGGGCTATCATTAGAAATTGGCGTAGTTTTAAAAAATTGATGCAGTTTTGGAGTTTTTTTATTGTTTCCAAATGAGCCTTTTTTTTTTTTTTTTTTTTTTTTTTTTTTTTTTTTTTTTTTTTTTTTTTTTTTGTAGGCTCCACTGGCCGTTTGAATGTGAATACGTTTAGTGTACGGGTTCAATTCTTATGTTCACAAAGTTTTCACACTAATAAATATCAACGAAACAACACGCTGCCCACCACACAAAGCCAAAAACCTTCTTAACATTCAAAACAAAATAAAAACATAACCTCAAATCGCTAACCGTTTAGTCACAACGCAGATAAACAATTATAACAAACAAGGGTGGTAGGTACAGCAGTCGTATAAATTTGGGGGCAATATAGCGGACGTTCAGAATTCGCATGCGCAGATTAGTTTTCAAGAATGCCACCATCTTAAAAATAAGCGCGCAATATTTAAATAAGAACTGTCTTCCATATGTATTATTAACAAAAATTGATCATTTAATTTCAAAAAATCATACTTAAATAAATCAAAGTGCCTCCAGCTTTTATAAAAATACTTCTGTTAAAAAAAATATATATATCTGTAGCTTGCGGCCCCCTCTGAGCTTGCAGCCTAGTGGTAAATACGGGACTGGGTACAATGCGGCTGCGTTCCCTCGTTCAAAAGAAAAGAAAATTACAAATTGGTTCGAGGGCGCGTCTAACCTTATCGACGGCAACAGAATACATGAAGCTCACAAGAAAGTGTCGTAAGGTAAACTGAGTAGTTGCGATGTGCAGCGCCTCCTAGCGGAGAGAGTCGGATTTACGTCAAGGTTGTCTAATGTAAAAAACCCGTCCAAAGTAAAAAGCGTACGGCAGGAGAAAGGCTGTAGCGATGTATGCATAGTTTCTCTTCATACGCGTGTACTTAGCATGAATCTTACGTGTGAATGATTGTGTAACTTTGAAAAAGAGAAATGAAACAGTCTACAGTGAACAGACTTTCACTGAACTGGGTCAATGTCACAGAGTGCCTGTCAATTAGCAGGAAACCTTTTGTCAATAACCACTCGCCTTATCATCAGCGGTCTGTATACACGCGCGGTGATATGAAGCGCTTTTACCATAATGAGCGGTGGAGCTAAGTTAACCGAATTATGTGCCTAATTGTACATAATGTTGTTTATTTGTACACCAACAGCGACAACGTTTGACGGCGTCGCGAGAATGTCAACAACGCGCAAAAACAAACAGCCAACGCGCGTGGCTCTGTGCAGTTTAACGAACCGCAGGTAAACAACGTTTTTACACACGGCTCCGTTTTCAATCCTCATCACGTTGCTGCTGGTGATACTTAGCCCCACCACCTTGCTGTTACCACGATACAGCTATTCTGAATTATGTATAAATACGAGCTTTGTCTAAAACGTAATGAGACTCTGATAGTATATAACGTTGTTTATTGATGTATTAACTAAAAACCAATTTTATTTCCTTCAAATTAGTTCCTTGAGAAAAGATTACAAGCATTTGAGATGTGGGTTTGGTAAGCATTGGAAAAAGTGAGGTGGGTTGATAAAGTACGGAATGATGAAGTTTTAAGAAGAATAGGGGAAGAGAGAAGAATCCTGAAGGTAATAGAAAATAGGAAAAGGAATTGGTTAGGTCATTGTTTACGAAGAGACTGCTTACAACTGCCATAGAGGGTGTCATAGAAGGAGAAAAAAAGAAGAGGGCATAGAAGAATGAAGTTAATAGATAGCCAGAGGGTGTTACGAAGAAACGAAAAGACTGGCATGCGATACGACAGCTTGGAGAGCTTTTACCATATGAAGACCTAAATAATAAATAAAATAGTTCCTTGGGAAGTTACATGCTTACGGAGACGTTGTTCTCATTGATTGAAACAGTCTTGAAACCTCAACTGTCAATGCCTTTAGCTGGTCTGCCACAACCTTTTGGATGTTCTCCACACTTCCAAAATTGCGGCCCAGAGCTGGCCTTTAATTTTTGGAAATAGGAAATAATCACGTGGACTAAGATCGGGAGAGTAAGGGGGCTGGGGTACCACTGGAATGCCTTTTTGGCCAAATACTCGTTCACAGAAAGTGCGGTGTGACATGGGGCGTTATCGTGATGAAGCATCCAAGAGTCAATAATCTCTGGCCGGACACGAATGACCCTTTTTCTGAGTGTCTCAAGAACCTGACGGTAGTAAGTTTGGTTAACTTTCTGTCCTTGAGGCACAAATTCCTTATGCATAATACCTCGAATGTCGAAAAAAGTAATGAGCGTTGACTTGATCTTGGATTTGCTCTTTCTTGCGTTTTTTGGGCGTGGCGAGTCTTTTGTGTGCCACTCTTCACTTAGCCGTTTTGTTTCTGGATCATACTCAAAAATCCATGAAGCATCACCTGTTACGACACTTTTCATAAAATCTGCGTCATTTTCAGTGCGCTCAAAGATCAAGACACACATTTTTTCAGTTCCTTAGTGAGATTTTTTGGAACAATTTTTGCGCAGATTTTGCGCATGTTCAAATCATACGTCAAAATTTCATGAACTGTCTGGCGATTTAAATTTAATTCATAAACCATCATTCACACCGTCAAACGACGATCAGACTTGATGAGATATCTCACTTTCAACACATTTTCGTCAGTTCGTGCTGTGCTTGGTCGTCCAGAACGCTGTTCATCCTCCACGGTTTCACGGCCGTCAAAAATGCTTTGTGCCACCTAAAACCCTTCATCTCCGTGAGCTTGCTTTAACTTGTTAAATATTTCTGTTGCACTCTCTTGGAGTTTGACACAAAATGTGACTGTATAACGCTGCTCAATATTACTAGGCTCCATTGTGACATGAGCCAAAACAAACACGTACGAAAACTATGGCACAGACAAATCTGTTAAAGTTAAGGAACTGAAAATTTTTACGAATGTAAACAAATGTTACAGCTATTAGCTGTTGCATTGTTGGTCTCACAGTGTTGCCACTTGCTGAGAAAAAAAATATCAGTCCCATTACTTATTAGACACACCTAGTAAAACAATAATTGCTACACTGCGTAGAACACACACACACACACACACACACACACACACACACACACACACACACACACACACACACACACACACACACACACACACACACAGTGATCATAATTCACCCATGTGCCAGTGCCTGTACAGCTACTATGGTTATCTCATGCACGCCACAGGCTTCTGTCATATATCGTATGCACGCCACAGTCGGCCATACAAAAATCGCTGCAACGGTTGGTCAGTTAAATACATACCCATAAAGCCTAAATAACAACAAGTTTAGTCCTTACTTTAAAATTTAAGAATTTTTCTCTACATGTCTATAGGGCTACATTTAATACCTTCACGTATATAACATAAATATTACTGTTAATAAAATAGAAACTTTTTTTAAAAACAGCTTTCGAACTTTTTTCAAGAGATATTAATTTTGTCAAATTATTACACATACCGAGTTTTATTCTGAATAAAATTCCTCGTAACTTGATCCGCCGCCATATAGATGATTACAATTTTCATAAAATTTTGAGTTGCATTTCTATCCCGTGGTGTCCCTGAAGTAAAACATTTGAATATTAAAAGCTCTGTTTGGATTTGGATTAAAATCGCAATTTGTATGGCACGAGGCTGGATTTTTATCTTGGAAAGAATTTTCCAAATATCTTTCCTTTTAGGTGCCTGGCGTTCTACATTTTTGAAATTTCGAAAGCTGCGTACTATATTCAGATTTTTGTTAAAATTCACTTCAATCCAGTACTCCACACGGACTTTTGAGATTTTTTCAAAATTCTGACCCCTCACATTATTGTCTCTCCCCCCCAGTTTTTGAAAAAAAAAAAAAAGTACGCAAAGACTTTCGAAAATCGACTGATGCATCCAAGAGTTATCGCACGACATTTTCCAGACAGACAGACAGATGGCCAAACGGTTGAGTTAAAATGAAGAATTCGCTTCGCTAGTTCAAACATTTTCGACAGTCTTATTTCATTAGTTCTTTGTCGAGAGCTGGAAATGTCTTCTGATTTATCGTTACAATATAGCACACGGGGCCACACAGCTCATCGTTATCGTTACAATATAGCACACGGGGTCACACAGCTCATCGTTTTAAAAACTACTAAGAGAGTTTGGTGATTTTCGTAGTGCTCGTAAAATACGATCCAATCTTAATTTGGAAAACAAATGTGTAAATTATGCAATACAAATAAATGTATACAGAGTAGAAACCTGACGATAGAAACTGAACAGTGGCTGAGTAATGCGCAGTGTGCGAGCACCTCGTTGCGAGTCTAACAAAATTCTCACGTATTTCGCACATGCGCACAGCAGTCTTGTACAGTGTTTCACCGTGTGAACATCGGCTGGAACAAGACTGGCGAGAACAATGGAAGCACATGTTATCGCGTCGTCTCCCCTCTCGTCTCTCTAGATAACTTACCCCTATACTTATAAGTATGCATATACTTAGGTATGCATTAAGTCGACGCAGCTTACTGTTCAAGAACGACTGTCGGGCCTCTACCATCCACCTGCTTAAAGGTGGTCCAGGTCTATTAATAATTTTTCGCTAAAATAAAGTTGCAGTAACAAAATTTCTCGTTTTTGTAACTGCTTAGTAAAAAGGTAAGTTGTCAGAGAGAGAGAGAGTGAGAGAGGGGGGGAATTAAGGAGAGCGAGAGGCACGCGGCAGCGCGTAATATTAATTATGTTTTAATTAAATTCTGTTGTCAAGAAGCAACAAAGAAATTAAAGTACAAGACGCAGCGGCAGCGGCATGCTGTTTATTAATTTATTTATTAAATACGGCACAACGCGAATTGTTGTTCGACCGAGTCAAAATTACCGTTGTTAATAAGAAGCTGGTGAAAATGATTTAACAATTACAGTCGGAGCTAAATTTTCCTCACCAATTAACGTAACCAATTATTTCGTCAGTACCGATATTTTCTTAGTATTTTCCTCCTGATATAAACCAAATAACCATACCAAATGTCACAATTCTTCAAGTTACTTTTTATTAAAAATTCGTTTAAAATGTTTTTACCATTTCCTTCCAACACAGCTCTTGAATACTACAAGTTTTTATCCTTTTTATATTGTTTTCCCTTCCATATACAGTTTTTGGTCTCTAAGATCTTTTACGTTTTCATAGATTTAAAAAGTATGGGTTTAACATGTTTTCTGTATGCTTGCGCTATTAAATTTTGTTTAATGTGCTTTTTTAACTTTGTTTCTGCGCTTTCATACTTGACTTTTAGTTACTTCGATGACGGCATTGGTTTTCTAAGGGCGAAACGTCAAATTAAATTATTGCTAAGTGAGACGAAAGACAATTCGTAACGCTCTAGATCAGTGGTTATCAAACCTTTCAGTCCGCGGACCTCCCCCCAATTAAAAATTTCACGGACCCCGTCAGAGGTATGAAATAAAACAAACAGTAAATATGATATACTCTTATATTTTAATTTAAATGTATTCAAATCAAAATTTTCGTAACTTGCAAAATTATAATATTAATTATATTAAACATAGTTTAATGTGATCGATGAAACTATTTTTGAACAATTAGCTCTGCAATATTAGTTTTAATGTCTGATAACTTCAATATTAAGCCACTCTCGACATCAAGTTATTTCTTAACTTTGCCACCCTCGGCTCTATCTTTCCAGCCTCACGTGTCGAAATCCAGCTAGTTAGGCGTAAAACCAGCTACACGGAAAAACGTTTTGTTTATACACAGTGCTTATAAGCAAGATACAGTGCTTATATGTGGACTAAAACAGCGCGATGAGTTCTGCGTTGATGCGGCGCTCTAGTCAGTTCAGCTCACAAGCAGATGTGCTACACGACATGATTTAAAGATATTATTAAAGGCATTATTTTTAAAATACTTTTACAATTAAAATTAGTTTGAACCAAAAAAATAATGGAATCTTATATAATCGTTTTAAGATTCTAAAATTTAGATTTTAGACTATACAAAAATCGGAGAAATTACGGTAGAATCTATTTTTTCTTAAAAGTGTCCGCGGAACCGCTGCTCTACATCGCTCGGCGCGTGTATCAAGGTCGTGCACTGACCTAGCGTGTAGCAAATTCCAAACCCACTTGTTATTTACGCATCTCTCTCGACCCGTCGGCCAGAATGTAGTAGATGTTGTTACAACACAAATAAGCCACCCCAATACCAGGGATAAAAAATGATGAATCAACTATATAAAATGTTTAAACTAATGAAAATAAAATGACAATGACGCGACAAACGACAACATGACCTAACCCAAGTGATTGACCAAATAAAACGAAACCAAAGGAGAAGGGGTACACCGAAACCAAATGAGAAAGTGATTGAATGAAGTAATTTACTCAAAACAACCAAAGAAAATGAAACCAAATGAGAAGGGGAAAACCAAAATAAAAGGAAATTAAAAGAAAATAAAATGAAATCGAAGAAGAAGGAAAATGAAAATGAAACAAAACAAGTATAAAGGAAATAAAATGAAAACAAATGATAAGACACAAACAAATAATATAGAATAGAAAAAGGAGAAATGATACACTCAAATATAATAATGGAAACGAAACCAATAACTAACAAATGTAGAAGATAATTATTATTATCGATTAAATGATAAAGGTAAATGATAACTGATAAAACCCAATAAAGTAACGTGAAAAATAAAAGTACACTAACCAAAGAAACAGGGTTTAAATATAATAAAGAACTCTATAAAGACATGAACTTATTAATCGTATAAATAACCTTTGTAAAGAGAGAGATAGTGAGATAGTGAGAAAGTAAACATAACTGAGTGACAAAGAGAATGTAATGTTAGGGATTACCCACTAATAACACTTAAAATAAAATTTAAGAAGTGCAAAAGTGACAGTGTAAAACCCCAAAATAATGAGAAACCCAAGAATTTTGTTAATGATAGTATTAGGTGTAAACACTTAATAATCTATTCAAAATCGATTTTCGCCAACCTTGAGATATTTGTCTTATAATAATTAATTGTCGGTGCAAATTTGTTGAATAACCAAATATAATTTTGTGTCAAATTGAGTTATTACCAATCACCAATAAATAAACTAGTACAGAGTGTAACCACTGTTTTTTTATTCCATAGGAAAGTATATTATAAATTGTGTATTATTTAGCAAAGAGCGGAGATGACGGTAAGCGTTCATGTCGCAAACTCGGCGAACTAACTGCTCGATTAAGAAGGTCGAACGAAGGCGGGAGTAAATTTGAATACTCCATACCGTCATAGCGAAGCACGCTCAATCATACTATTTGTTAATTTAATTGTTTTAATTAAACAATTTGGTGCCACCCGGGATTTATGAACACCTAACGAAGTAAGGTTTCCACTCCTGTTGTACTGGTAATTGAAGGATCGCTACGGACATCGTTAGCGCAACATGTAACTGACGACGACAGTGTGAGGCGAACACACTATACATACACATTTTCAGAACACACGTACACATTCACTCGTTAAAGATTGGCGACCAACTAGTGAGGCTAGAATTGAAGACTAGCGGCGATTACGGAAAAATATGAAACATTCCATAGTTACAAGGTATAAAGCTAAGAAGGGAACTGTGGGTACCGACGAAGAAGAAATGGAAATGATAGAAGAAATGATCGAAGAGGATGCCCAAGAGGACCAACCAGAAAACCCAACCCAACCAGAACCGGAAGTAGAAGTAATAGTCGGGGACCAACCAAGTAAACCCACTCAGAAAGAGTACCTGAGCACGCAGGAGATGTTGAGGATTCTTATGGAAGGAAATAACAAAATCCAGGAAGATAATAAGAGAACAAATGAAAAAATAGACCAAATGGAGGAAAAAATTAATGAAAATTCAAAAAGACAAATTGAGATTTTAAGGGAAGATATTGAGACACTGAACAACAAAATTGAAGAAAATAATGAAACACTGAAGCAGCAGATAAACGAGAAAATGGAGGAACACAGTGATACCTTAAGGAAGAACCAAGAAGCCCTACAACAGCAACTAACGGAGAACATCCAAAAAAGAAATGATGAACTGAAGGAAGAATTGAGGGGACAAATGAAGGAAGACAGTGAGAAGAACAGAGAAGAATTAAGATACATCCTAATAGGATATCGGGAAGAAGTCAAGCAAACAAAAACGGGGATGAATAAGAAATGGGAAGAAACAAATTACCCAGCAGATCAACTTAATGAAACAGTAGATAGTGGTTTCACACAATTGAATGAAACACTAGACAACACTTCTGACGGTATCAATGAAGAAATAAAGAATGCAGAGGAATCAAGTGTATTGTTACCTGGGAATAAAGATAACAAAAACAAAAAGAAAATCAAGCACATAGAAATCAACCGTAGAGGAGTAAAGAAGAATCGAATAATTAAGAAGATTAAGAAAACAAAGGAAATAGGAAAAATATATAAAAAGAAACTAATAAAAACCAGAGAAGAAGTGGAGATGATAAGGAATGGACTAATTGATGTGTTTAATTTACCAATGACCGACCAAAGCAAATTAATGAAATATAAAGATTGTAGGAGGACCTTAAAAGAAATTATAGAGGGAATTCACAACAAACCAGCGGATGAAAACTTCAGCAAATCTATAAATAAATGGAAGATACCAGAAATAGAAAGGAATCACAATAAAATAGTGTGTCAAAAATTAAGAAGGTCCCTAAAACACATGAATACACCAGAATTGGAAATGCAGAATAGAAAATCAATAATAACATTAATGAGGGAGGTACAATTAACTTCTTTGATTAATAAACAAAATAATCAGGCGATTGATGGAACAAATCAGGCATGGATACAAAGGAACAAATTACAACTATCTGCCACGCGTTGGGCAGCCAAATACAACACTGTGGGGTGTTATGCTATTACGCTACTGAATTAACTAATCTGTGATTGCCGAGCCCTACGTTCTTTGAGAGCCAAATACTACACTTGCCACGTGTTGGGCAGTCATTAAGTAATTATGCTAACAATAATGGATTAATTAATCTGTGATTAAGTAATTATTGAATATATTAATTTGCATAATGAGCTCGTGTAATCAATAAATAACACGTTAATTACTTTACGTTAGCATAACTATTGCATGGAGACTCTAGTTGTTGCATTAATAAATAAAATAAAATAAACTACCATAAATCACTCAAATGCCATTACTTTCTCGTTCTGAGGTAATTTGACAATGATGAACGCATATTGATAAAATAAACACTTATTTATTAACATTATATCATTCATTAAATTCAATATATAAAATATGGATGATTCCCTGTAAATACATACATTCATAAACTCATGAAAAGAACATAAAAGAACACATGTTTATACATCAAATTACAAGGTAAATCCAATACGTTGTTTGCTGAAAAACATATACATACATATATAATGCAATCGATATATAGAAACACAAATATTCAAACAATAAATCCTATACTAATGCGTTCATCGTATGCCTCAGATGGATGGCGTTAAATTATGTTTATCATGTTTAATTTAAATGCTCAAGGGTGTTTCTTGAAAAAGAGACAGGACAGTAGAGCTCCTTATAATAAGAATAGCATAAAGATTACTTGTTTAGATGAATTATCCGATATTTCCATCGGCGTAACTCCTCTCTGCTGGACCATATGTGGGAAACTGTGCTGTCACTGACACATAACACACGCGAAACAGATTCACTCGCGCTGTGTGTGCGTATTCTGTTGATTCTGCTGTGATTGTTCGAGTCATGAAATTATGTGTCGTGAAGATAAGTTCATCGTTAACTATGGTGTATATATATATATATGTCTGTCTATTGTTCAACGTTTGGTATGTTCATCACTGTTAGTGTTTTGATGCCGCGGTGTAATTGTTCCACATGATATTGTATCGCACCGCAACACTGTATAATGTTATGATTTCGCCGTCCGGTGTTACAACAACGATAGTTCTACGCGTCGATTATTGATGTAAGTGTGACTGGTTAGTTCAATTCTGAATTTGAGTATAATAAAGAATTCTATAATTGTTAAGCACTGGCGTATGTCGCATGTTTTTAGACACTGAAAGTACACTATTACCGGATACGCGCCAATATCGAAATGTCTAAGTCTCTTAGTTATATGACGCGTGGCAAAATTTCAAAGTCCCACTGCCGTCCGTATGTTAATCGAACTTTGACGACCGACTGTTGAAAATTATAAAGACTGTTCTACTGACCGACTGACTGCTCAAAGTATATGAGTAAAAATTTATGAAAGACTGTTCAAAGTATATGGTTGAAAAATTATGAGAGACTGTCCTCCCGCGTGCTCTGCAAGCAGTTTTTATCAAACATCGTGTACCACAATGCACCCTTCTGGAAAACACGCCTCAAGTTGAACATGATAGGACGGAAGATCTCCTACCCTTAAGCCAGAGTGTCGTTCTTCACTTCTCATTCGACGTTCCCGTTGCTATGCTGGCGACGGTCCTCTCCACCAGTTCTCTGGGTAGATGCCGGGTTGTGATTGGATATCCTGTCTCCCCACGGGTTCGCGTCGAAAGCCTACGTACACTTTTCCTAGAACAGGAGCAATTTCATGCTCGTCTATCATGCTATTGTCTAAGCGTACTCCGGGTCTCGCTGCAGTTCTCACGAAAACAATGTGTCGTCTCTTGTTATTGTTCGCTGTGTTTGACCCTTTTTTCCTGAACGCTATCCTGGCGCAGCGTGACGTCGTTTCCAAAACGGCGCACCTACCGCCTGTCGTAAATATCCGTTGTCGCCAGTAAGTCGTTCCCCTGCTGTTTACAAGTTCGATTCTATTATTTTAGGTATCGATGTCCGTCCTCGTATAGGGTATATACTATTGTGTGACTTACACCCTTTTATTCTTTACTGGTACTCTACAAATTAACCCGGCAGTGTGTCCGCCACGGTTTCTCCTCTAAATTGGTACTTGACACAGTTTCCATTATCTTACATTTGCAGGCTGTAAATCTCGTGTTTTAGTTGAGTCTGTCACGGCCAACCCTGTTCCCTATTGTACAACTATGTGAAACGTACTTGCATTGTCTGAAGTAAACGTTCACTTGACACATCGACACACATTTCTTTATTTATTGCTCGTGGGCTGAGTAGGTGTGTCATGCTGAATGTAACGTCTTTTCAGTCATACTAAAATTTTTAAATTTTTGGTTGTTACAAAATGGTATTAGAAGAATTGAGGTACAAGATAGAAGATACCTATTTCACAAGGACGGAAATAGTTCTACACACCAACGTTATCCGAACAACAAGTGCAGAGGAAATGATGGACCATGGGTAAACTAAGTGAAGATAAACACCGAGAAATGGGACTGATCTTCGAATTACCGACCATGCAAACCAATGGAGAAGAAAAGAGGAAACGGCCGACCGATGGAACGCATAACAATAATGGGAAAAAAATAAATAAAAAAATTACCAAATTTAAAAGATGTAAGATCAATTTACAATAATAGTTAGATGACATATGAGGTATAATATAAAATATAAAATAAAGGAATAAGTTACAAAAATTCCTACAAAGTAAGATCACATTAAAATAATATTTAAATAACATATAAAGTAAAATAAAAGAAAAAAATATATATATGGGCATAAAAGGAAGGAATAAGTTACAAAAATTCCTACAAAGTAAGAACAACAAACTTACAAAAATTATTTAGAATAATATTTGAGACAAAACAAAATAAACAAAAATAAAATCAAGCAAGAACTGCTAAAACAAATACCTAAAATTATAAAGAATATAGAGTATTCAAAGAAAAAAAAAATGAACTGGTAATTGAAGGATCGCTACGGACATCGTTAGCGAAACATATAAGTAACGACCACTTGTGTGAGGCGAACACACAACTTATACATTTTTACAGAGACGACAGAGTCTTCGCGTTACAGATTGGCTTCCATCTAGGGGCTTAAACCAGGCGGACATCTTTCGACGCGTTACAGATTGGCTTCCATCGCGGGGCTTAAACAAAGTAGATGGACGTCTTCTACTCGTTAAAATGTCTATGGAACCTCTGCGGGGTATATACGAGAGCAATTTTTTTTTCAATCTCCGGTGAGTTGGCAAACCTGGTTCTGTTGCCATAGCAACAATCTGATTGTTGATTAATGTTTTTGAGGCTTTGTTCTAACCTATAACCACTGGTTTTATAGTTATTTTGTCTATTACTGTGGTGATGACAGTTTAATTATGGCAACTACAATTGAAATTGCCTCCAAGTGTGAGATTCGGTCTGTTATTAGATTTCTTCAAGCTGAAGGTCATAGTGCTGCAGAAATTCATCGAAGGTTGTGTAATGTGTCTGGAGAAAATGTGATGAGTGATGGTTCAGTTCGTGAATGGTGTCAAAAACTTAAAGAAGGGCGAATTGATGTTCATGATGAAGGAGGGCAAGGAAGAATGTCCGTGGCTGCTGATGATGTTGTTGAGAGGGTAAACAGGATGGTTTGAGAGCGCCGTCGTTTCACAATTACTGATCTTTCTGCTAATTTTACTGAAATTTCTAAGTCTGCTCTTTATGATATTCTTACTCAGAAGCTTGAGTATAGGTAACTCTGTGCTCGGTGGGTTCCCAAACAACTCACAGATATCCACACAAAACCTGCTTCATGAATTTGGTTGGGAAGTCCTTGATCACCCAACTTATAGCACAGACTTGGCACCAAGTGACTACCATTTGTTCACTGACTTGAAAAAGTGGTTATGTGGGCAGCGGTTTGACTCCAATGATGAGTTACAGTGTGGCAGATTGGGTGACTACTCAGGAGCGAACACTCTACAACATGGGCATTGAAAAGTTGGTGCCTCGCTATGATAAGTGCCTCAACAATGGTGGTGACTATGTAGAAAAGTAGTTTACATATATATGAAACTTTTTTATATAATAAAATTATTGATGTCATTCATGTGTCTGTTTATTGGTCTATCCGGAGGTTGAAAAAAAGCCCTCATATATAAGCGTCACCGCTCGGCTTAGCAGTTCAGTTACACCTAGCGATTTTACAAGTCCTATTCGGAGTTATCACGGCGATTTAGTGGGAAGTGGTAACTGTGTTAATTACTGCGAAACGGTAATAATGTGACATTTATTGGTGTGTGTGTGTGTGTGTGTGTGTGTGTGTGTGTGTGTGTGTTGGACAAATTTAACTTGAATTATTGTATAAGAGTGCTTTGTTGATTTCTAACTGTTGTTTGTGTCTAATAATTAAAGTTTGTAATTAGTGACTGCATTGGTGTCAGTTACCCTGTTTTCACTGAACAACACAACGATCTGTGTGATCATCGTAACATTATACAATCGTGGACGCCCGTCCCAGGATTATATTGGACACCTGTACTGTATTATTAATATATAATAATATAATAAATACTAATTAGTATTTATTACTATATTAATCAGTGCTTAAGCTTAGAAACATATTCCTTAAAACCAAAAAACCAATGCTTTTTTAAGCACTTCAGTGAGGGGAGGGGGAGGGAAAGAGGGGGAGGAAGGGAGAGGGAGAGGGAGAGGGAGAGAGAGAGAGAGAGAGAGAGAGAGAGAGAGAGAGGAGAGAGAGAGAGAGAGAGAGAGAGAGAGAGAGAGAGAGAGAGAGAGAGAGAGAGAGAGAGAGAGAGAGAGAGACGTTCGCGCCAAAGGAAAAGACGCAGGCACACTGTACACAATTTCACATCTGATGTACAAGACATTATTCTTTCATCACAACGGCTCCCAATTTTATTTTTAATTTTTTTTTTTACTTGCGTACCCCTAACACTACCTTTCTCAAATGATTTTCTTCTTGTTGTTTTTTTCTTCTTCTTACAAAGCGCTACAGCCTTGCATGAACCCTTGCTTCCTCCATTGACTACATCGTACTGCCAGGCGTCTTCAATTTCTTATTGCCATCCTTCTCAAATCTCCTTCCATCTCTTGCAGCCATAAAGTTTTCGGTCATCCTCACTCCTCCTACTTCATCATACACCATTCTCATTGGCTGCCTTTCTCGACCAATTCTCTTCTCATGCCCTAACGAGCTAATCCTCCTGGACTTAATAAATTGTACTATAGCTCATCCTTTGAGTATAATATCTGTCTCATAGTTGTTCCTCATCCTCAAGATTTCTCCTTCTTTTATAGAGTCATAAAACTGAGTTACTACTATCCATTCAAACACTCTAAAAGAGGAAACATCTGCTGTTGAAAGAGCTCACGCTTCTGATCCTTACGTTACCACTGGCCTGATCAAAGTTCTACAGAACTTTATTTTTGTAGGTCAGGAGATCATGTTGGGGCTGAATAGATTCTTATTGTATCCCAGATTTCACAACTTCGAATAGCTCTTCTTGCCTCTCATCCACTCATTTTTATTTAGTTTAAAGTTCATTTATTTTCACGTCCATTTGACACATTCTGTCTCTCCAGATTTTGAAACACTTCTACGAAAGCTGTCATATTCTTGGGCAACCAGAACGATATCGTCTGCGAAGGCATGAACCTGTGTTAACCTGTAGGTGCAGAGTGAATGAGAGTGTGAAACTGAGAGAGACGTACATGAAAACGAATATGCGCCAAAGACCCATAGGCACTGTACACGTTTTCATATCTGACGTGCTCCATAAATTATTTTATTTTTGTACCCCTAACATTCCTTTTCTGAAAACTTTCAAAAACGTTTTCAACTGATGCCTTTGCACTTAACATATTTTTTGCAATAGGAAATTACTTCTTCTGATAGTTCCTATCCGTTTCGGATGTTGGATATCATACAGGCTATTTCAACTTTCTACACTGCTGTACTGAATAAGTCAATTGTATTCATGCCAAACCAGGTCCTTAAATTTCTCAGCCATGATATTCTCGGTCGTCCAACGCCTCTCTTTCCAAGTACTTTTCCCTGTAGTATGGACTGCAATAAGTAAAATCTCTGTTCACTTCTCATGTAGGAAATTACAACAAAAACAAATAGGTTGTACAGAAAAAAAAAAATACATATTACACTAAAAAACATAAAGTGATAATATGGCTATTTATTAGGTTATATAATATATCCTCTTCCTCTATTCAATATAACAAATGAAGATTTTCCTGTGTTTATACAACCACAGTTCAAACTTCCCATTCATATTTACCAGACTCATTTACACGTGTTTACTATGTAGACACGACCCCCCTATTACTTCACTACTTTGTTGTCTCGAGCATGAGTACTGAATGGTCAACCGCGTACCGACAGATTGTAAACCACCGTTCTACCTGACCATGACGTCTTCACCGTTGTCCTGGTATTAAACGCGCTTCAGTATTCGTTAAAAACGTCATGGTACAAGAACATGTCATAATTGCGTTACACGTCGACGCGAGCAACCTAATTACGAAACCAACCAATCGATTGTTTAAAGCAGCAACTGTTAATAGGCCGAGTGGCGTTATCGATAGCTACAAGTTACACGGTACACGCGCGCGTGCGCATTAGCTGAACACAACACCCACCCCTTCTTCAACCCACTTCAGTGGATGGACGGAGCAATGAAATGAGCAGTCCTGTAAATGTAAACTGTTCTAATTAATCCAGTTACCGTTAAAAGCAACGAAGAAAACTGTTACAACAGAGCGAGCGAGCGCGTCAGCACGCGTACGAGTGCGTGGGTCGGCAGCGGCAAGAGGGAAATACAATATATCTGCTACCTGTCTATCCTGCCCACAGTAACGCTGGCCATTATTGAGCACGCCACAATTGCACGCGCCTTCAATTCAATCCGCTACCACTCGATATACGTATACACGTACTAATAACAGACTAATCTAATTATCGGTAAATTGTCATTTCACATCTGCGAACTGGCCTGATTACTACCCCGTACTTAGATATATTAATTAGGTCGATATACACTCTAATTAGGCTAACACACATTGTAATGATACACACTGAAATTAGGTCAATGTATATAGTGACGTGGTATACATATTTACTAATCGTGAGTGTTAACCCGTGGCACTAATATTACTCTGTGGGGAACAGGACGAACCCCCCCCCCCACAATCACCCACCCACACACACAGTGGCAGAAAAAGGCTAACCGAGGCTCGCGGCGCGGGCGGCCAATTAGAGGGACCAGTTACGATTTTTTATCGTGTCGGTCGTGTAGGAATATATTTTACAGTTTTTTTAATAATAGTATGCACGTAAATACGAGCATGTAACGAGCAGAAAATTTTAAAAATTTTAAATTTTCACCTCGGCAGAGTACGTTCACACGAGGCAGTGTCAACGACTTATAGTTGGCGCAATAAATAAGGAGTAATGAGAAGATGTCAATGAGGCGTCGCTGACTTGACAATAGAAACACATTAAGTTCGATCCAACTATAGAAATTGGTGGCGTAAGATGACAGGGAAAGTTCGTCCAGAATTATTGCTCTCCGCAGCTGTAACAAAGTAAGCCAGGACATTCACACCCGTACCGAGAATTGTAGCAGATGTTGACCATGTTACGTCAGTAGACGATAAACGACAAAAACGAGTGAAACTACACCATTACAATGGAACGGATGCACTGCACCTTAAGAAACAATACAGTAAGATAGGCCTGACAAAGACTAAAGTCGTGTTACGCAGCTAGAGTTATCGTCTAATTGACAGACAAGAATTTACGAAGGGAAAGTTGGGGTGACTTCACCAGCCAGCAGATGTTCAAAATTGTTAATAACCAAAAAAAAGGGGTTAGAACTTGGAACAATGCGCCAGGAAGACTGAAAGTACAGATAATGGGAATCTATAGAAACACAGAGTTTACTCAGACAATAGGCTGATCGACAAGTGTCTAATAGCCATAGTTTCGTCGAATCGGGTCAACGTTCGTCAGAGCAAAAATCGGGGAGACCAAAGAACCTATCAGAAGCCTTCAGCCAGCGAGAAATTTGGTGGTGAGGAGTGTTTCCATAGTAACAGAAACGAAGGGCCTATCGGGAGAACTATGACGTAGAATCTTGACATGGTGGGACAGTAATTTCCAAGAAAACTAAAAACTGACCAATCTCGAAATGAAGTAGGCGTGAAGCGCGCCAGAGACAAAATTTTGAGTAGGGACGAATTAATAAAACTATCTGTCTAAAACGGCGGAGGAACAGTCTACACTCAATTTTTGAAACAGTAATACTCAATTTTTCGACAGTTTTTACTAAAGTTTTCAGACAGTTTTTACACTCAAATTTTCAAATAGTTTAACTTCAAGTGCGAGAGACGGTATATCATAAACTTTCAACAGTTTATTCTAATCATTCGGAGTTAGTATTATTTAAATTTCAGAAGAGTACATTAATCGTGCGGAATATTAACTCGAGTCCGGAAGTTAGAACGTTAACCAGTAACTTAAAAGACTTAGTAATACATTTATGTCACGGTAGTGAGATTTAACCGAAGTGCGAGGTAACGGACTTAGTTAAAATTATACAAAGTGAACAATCAGACCGTTACACCAACAGACATCATCACTTAACGATATACAAAACAGTTGAACTTAATATAGTGTACTACACATTATTAACAACATAATGAACACGAAATATTAAACAAATTAATGAATAATACGAATGTTTAATGAAGCAGCGACAAGTGGAACTAGACATGTATATTAACATTAAAACGAACTTACAGCACACACAGTAAGATGAAACATTTGATTGAACACTGAACTTCAATTATTCACATATACAAACGCCTACGCGAGTGATCGGAAGAGTAAGTGTTAAGTGATTGTGAGAAAGCAGCATCCGACGGAATGGGTCTACGAGCCATCTTCATCTCTGGAACTCAACTTCAACAACAACTAATGGATATTCAATAACCAAGTAACCATTATTATAATCATTTCTAATTAGTAACTTCTACTGACCTGGTTTCTTTCAAAGAATTCACACCTGAGAAAATTATTAAAAAAAGTAATGAATAAATCTGAATAAAAGTAATTAATGAATGTACTAACAAAAGCTTATTTGGGATTTAATGAACGCATCAAATAGGTAATATGAATTGTTATATATTTGATTTATATATGTATGTATGTTTTCTCTGTTTTCAGCATATAGTGAAACACGTAAATTGTTATTATAAAATACGTATGTATTTCAGGTACAGCGACGTATCATATGTACAATTATAATGTATCATGAATGATAATTAAACTAGTACTTTAAGTTGATCATAAATATGCGTTCATTATTGCCAAATACAACCTAAATATCAACCTGAATTTTGAAGGAATATAAATAGATTTTAAGAGTTTCATATGTTCAAATAAAGTAAATGAATTGATAACGTTAATCTATTAAGTGATATCACGTATGTGCTGATGAGAATCAGAATAGTTATACATAATTTTAAATGGCTGTTTCACACCCGGCATGAAAGTAATCAATTAAAGCAAGTAAATACGTATTATCTATTGCACCTGAATTATATAGAATTCATTATATAAACTGTGTTCCAACACGCGGGCATAGATAATCAGAATAATAAATAAGATTCAATTACACACATACATGTGAAAATCAATAAAATATTTATGCAATTAATACACACTTATAAATTTACATTTATAAGCAATTACTCGTATTTTACTCAACACTTACAGATTTTAATGAATCAAGAAAAGAAGACAATTAAAACTACTAAAATGAAGTTACATAGTAGTTAAATTATGTTTTCGGCCCTTTATTTTACTGACTTTGTCGGTTCAAAATTAAAAAATGACGGTTTTCTTTCTACTGACAAAATGGTCAAGTTTTACATTCTTCCCTGACTCACTGTTGATCTAAGATAATCGTTTACTAATTTAAGTTTTGATAAACGTCTTTGACATGTAGATAAATCTATAGGATGAGACACAGGTTGGGAAGAGACTCAGGGAGGTCGCATCTGGCGACAAACTGATGAACGTCCTTGTCAGCCCGTCTATCTGCTGTTTATGAGGTAGAGGCAGGACGATGAAAACTGAACACTCGGGTCTCGACGCGCAGTAGACAAACATCTCGTTGCGAGGCTAACAAAATTTGCATTCACTTCGCACATGCGCAGAACAGTTTCGTACAGTGCTTCATAGCGTGAACAGCGGCCGCAACATGACTGGCGAGAACAACGGAAGCATGTGTGTGACAGAGAGGGAATTAATTTGGAAGTGAGACAGTGAACGTTATAGCGTCGTCTCCCCTCTCTTCTGTCTAGATAACTTAGCTATACTTGAAAGTGGGGGTAATTCATGCATTGGGTCGGCGCATATGACTGTTCAGGAAAGGCTGGGGGGGGGGGTCTATAGCATTTGTGTCGCCTACACGCCATCGAAACCTTTTTCTTATCAAAGACACCACTTGCTCTTTATCAAAGACACCATGTACACGGCGGTCAATTCTAAACCATTAGCTGAGGCTTCCGTCAAGAATTCGGTTGTTCGATATTAAATGTACACTATTTGATATCTCCTTCACGGCAGAGAGTCTTCGCGATAATTTTTAAATAAATCGATATACAGTACGTCAAAATAACGATCTAACACTATTTGATATCTCCTTCACGGCAGAGAGTCTTCGCGATAATTTTTAAATAAATCGATATACAGTACGTCAAAATAACGATCTACCGCCTCTCTTGAGTGTCAACGCTCACTACTTGGCACTTCTGAGTAACAGAGTTAATAACTCTGTCGACGAGTGTCCTTCCTTCAGCAAAAATAACTGCAGTAATTTTATTTCTTTCAAATCCATATCCACTGTTATATTTAAACCATGCAAATATATTTTTGAGTGATATTCACTTCTTCCAAAATATTATTCGAAAATTCCAGATAACTTAAAAATGCGAAGTTGCATACTGCGGGAATTAATACGCGACCTGCGAATTCGAAATCGTTTCCTCGTTCAAATAACGCATTCTAAGGGTAAAAAGAAAACAAAAAATTTAAGATACAGGGTATAAAATGGAAATAAAGAATTCTAATAAAACTATTGGTACCTACACCCCCTCGGGTGAAGAGGACCACGTTGTCCCATTTTGTCCCCAGTGTATGTATATGAATATATAAACCTGACCCAGTATATAACACATTACTTTACACTGTCGCTTCATACTCCATTTCTCTACCCTTCATCAAAGTCTCTACTCCATAGTCTCTCTGATACAACAGTCCCACGATCGCCGAGGTCTGCCACTATTCCTTCCTTTCGGTAACCCCAAATGGTATATCAGTTTGGACCCACGCTCCCTTGGCTGGCATCTTCACAAGACGGTCAAACCACATAAAATTTCTTCTCTCGACCCTTGCGATCCTCTCCCACCTCCCGTAACCAATGATAACCAGCTGCTTAGCGTTCATATTCCAATTTCAACCCTATATTCGTTTTCCTCTAACATGGGCATCAGTTTGGCACTTATTATATTATATCCATCTCCACCGCTCACAGGTTGAACATTTTAGAGTAGAGTACAAAGTCCAAAACCTAAGAACCCTGAACGGTTGGACAGTGACAACATGCGGTGTCACAAACGGCCAAGAAAGGCCAGGCCAGTCGCATCGAAGCGGCTGAAATGAGATTTCTCAGGCACGTGGCAGGGTATACTCTCCATGATCATAGAAGAAACACAGATATACGGAAGGAACTGAATATTATGAGTATACGCGACAGGATCGTCCAGTATCGGCTGAATTAGTGGGAACATCTTTGCCGAATGGATGACTGCCGCATCCCCAAACAACTATGGAAATATAAGCCTAGGCCCTAGGGGACGGAGAGGTGTGGGACGTCCGAGGAAGCGACCAGCTGTGACCAGCTGTAATATTTGCCTATTTGAGACGGGAACAAACCATTCTTGGTTTACACATTGAGGATGATGATGATGATGATGACGACTAAGGAAAACGAAAGATCAAACGAGAACTACATATTTAATTACAGACAAAAATTTCCTATATTAAATATTTCTACAAACAAGGAGGTGAGGGGTTTAGAGAGAAATTTGTATCCTGTCCGTAAGCAGGATTTATCCGTGCTCAGTGAGACTGTGAACAAAACAAACTGTGAGAATGAATTTAAAACTTTCAAATACTCAACCTTAAAATAAAACGTAAAGAAATACATTATAATAAAGCAAAAATTAAGTGTTTATTCTTCTGAAAAATGCATTTATATTAATACTAATTTACATTAGTTACACAGGAATTATGTCATTTACAGTTTGTATAAATACTTAAGAAACTGACATAAAACTATAGTCGAGTGAAGAAGTAAAAATCGCTGAAGGAATTCGGTAATTGTGTACTTAACATTGTCTACTCTTTATCTACAATTCCCAAAGTTCGCCAAATAAAACTAAACGTGGAGCCGTGAATTATCATAAAGCATTCCCACATTTCTCACTATGACGTCACGTTACTCCGGAAGTTCGTTATTATTCATGTTCGTCGCAAACAGTCTAACAGTTATTGATGCTGATGGGAGACAGGAAAGTTATGTCTCTCAGTTCGGAGTATTCTAACCTAATTTGTAAGTTCAGTGTCATTAGCTTTTAATTGAGTACGACTACTGAGAACTAATTATTAACCGGGTATTTTATTAACTAATTACCTACTTTAGGACATCGCTGATGCATAGCGGATAGTATGAAGAGGGAACGGGGGGTACGGACTGCTCAGTAATGGTCCAGACTAGAGGTGGGCCCATATACTATCAGCAGTTCGCCTTTGCAACCCAACAAGGAATCTGGTGACGTATGCCATTCCACTGCACGCATCACTGTAATACTACACATTTAAAATACGTTTAACACAGTTTCGGTATTACGTGACTGTCTCTCACACGGTATTTCGTGTAGCGAATAAAAAAAAAAACACTAACAAAATATTCAGTAAATTACACTTACATACAATGTACCAACGTTCAATCTAATCGTACGCACACAACTTTACAACGTACGAACAATGTTTTCAGAACCAGTAATACCGCACCAACACAAGCACCCACTATCATTCAGTAGACCCCCCGCTCCTCAGGCGTCTCGTCAGCAAAGCTGGTCCACGTACAGTACCTATAACACGTATTTTGGGACGATATTTTTGTGGGTCGGATATAACAGTGATTGAAAAGTTGAAATACCCGTTTCGATTACTCGCGGCCTCGCGGTTCCGAGTCCCGGGACCCGCCTATGCACCTAACGAGTAAACCAAGTACACAAGTAACAACAAGTAAACGAGTACAAAGCAACTTTTTAGTGCTAAATACTTGATTCTGCGCACGTGCCGATTGCCATACAAGTACGAAACGAAGCCAAGCAGCGAGGTTCAGAATATCTTTGCCAAAGAGATGAACCTGATTTTAATAAATGAAAAAAATTCATACTGATGTTACATTTATTCTCGTGTGTTATGCAGATATATAATATAGATTATAATAACAAATTATATATTATACATGTCACCAACTTGGTAAATTTTGAAAAAGCGAATTATAGTGTTTTAACCTACAGAATGGCTGATAGGCCATACAGTACTTTTTGTTAATGTGATTTCGGAGATGATTTTAACTTCACTGCACATCTCACGTAAATTTTTTTTACATTCTTTGTTGTGCTATTACGTGCACTCTAAATGTCATTGCCTGAGTTTCGCAACTGATTTGTCCAACTAAAATGGAATCAATAATTTAATATTAAATTTACGACAGTTTGTTTACTCCTAATGAAAACTTAAATTATTATTCCCAAAGGAAGATAGCAACAGCTTAATAAAGTCACAGTGTAAAGTAACTAATACTTTTAGTTTCAATTTATTTCTTATAACAAATTAAGTAATACATGTATATGTAAAATAAGTATATAATAACAGGTATTTATACATGTTATTTTTTTGGAGCGGTTTCGTTCGTACCTGTTATTTTAAAATACTAGTTTAGCACACCTCTAGTCCAGACAGGGAGACAGGTAGCGTACGTAGTAGAAGGAGAGTCAGAGCAGCGAGAGAGCAGGGTGTAATTAATTTTGTTTTCCTGCTACAGTAAGCCACTTGTATTTGCACCATCCTCGTGTTGCTGCCGTGACAGTTTATTTTCTCGGTCGCTTTAACAGTTCAGACCAGTTAATTGCCGCTGTTTTTACTCTGCAGTTGCGAGCGTTGCACTGTGTGAAGTGGATTAAAGATACCTGACGAAGACGCGGATAACTCGGTATTTCATTTTGTGCGTGAAACACGAAGAGCCGAGTGAATGCCTGCCTATATGAAAGCTGGCTCTGTGCATCCTCTTGCTCTTGAATGCGAAATGCGTTTGAACACTAGATTTGCATGAAAATATCTGTACTAACATTTATATGGAAAACCTTTTCATAGGTTTCGTGTTGTAAACACTATGTTCAACACACAAACTATTATATTCCGGGCTGTTTGCCACACCTCCGAAGGCCGTAATCAGCAAACCTTTGCTTATTCCTCAACTGTGAGGTGCGTTCCCCCCCCTGTCATCTTTGCGAACATTTTCTTTCTTCTTTTGCTACTGAAGATGGTCTCCGGAGGCGTGGGCGAAACGTTTGGACGCGAGAACACACGCATTCGACCACGGCCCAAACAGCCTTCTTTACTATTATACTTCTCAATGTAATACAGATTCTATCAAATAGGAAGTCAACTAAAAGATGTTCGGAGGACCAGAACGTTAAGAAGGACTTCTTATGTCTAAAAGAAGGCAACGGGAGCGGATCAGACTGATGTCCGGCGCTAACTGCAAGAAGAAATAAGAGACTATCACAGATTTGATATTGTGGCGCACGAAATTGGGAATATGTTGTTAAAACTGTAAAAAAAAAAAACGGGAACTGTAGGCTACATATCACATGAGAGGTGTTATGTAATTAGGGCCCTACACTTAATTCAAGCCAGGCAAAATTGCATTTTCGTCATAAACCAGTAACGTCCTTGGACTAAAGTCCACGCTTCACTGACGTCATTTACTGAACAATGTGACGTTAACGCCAGGGAGACGGCTTCTGGTTTCAAAGGTGGGATAACATTATAACACACACACACACACACACACACACACACACACACACACACTACATAACATTTTACGCCACAAACCGCCGCTGTTAAGACAATATAGCCTGAACTAACGAAATTCAGTTCGAAAAAAAATTATTTGGATAATGTTCATTACGTTACTTCGGAGAAACTTCTACGCCTCCGGAAGTACGCCTGGCATAACACAGGGAAAACGTTAAATAGGGGAAGACTGGCATATCTAAATTAGCTGAACACATATGGGATGAGCAACATAAATTCCTGTGGGATCAAGCAGACATCGTTTGGCGGGAAACTAATATTTATATACGTAACATCATAGATGTATCTTTCCTGGCAGTCATTGATAATTGTATTAGTCATCCTATTAAAGACGTATCTAATATCTGGACTCAGAATCTAAGAAAAGTATGTATGTCGTGGTGGTGGGCGTTATATTGAAACGGGGCGTTGCTTGTCTCTGACGCTGTTCGTTGTGTAAGCTTACATCAGTGTAATGGTACTAATATCTGGACTCAGAATGTAAGAAGAGTATGAATGTCGTGGTGGTGGGCGTTATATTGAAACGGGGCGTTGCTTGTCTCACGTTGTTCGTTGTGTAAGCTTACATCAGTGTAATGGACGTGGATAGGGTTAGTGGTTCTTTTTTATATAGTTTTTCTACAGTTATGTTTAACTTTGTAGATGGTGGTGGTTTTTTAATTTTTCTCTACGGTTCACGGTTGTTAGTGAACGAATCTCGGGAAGGGTTAATTTACACCTGAAGACAACCACAGATTGTTTATTGGTCGAAACGTTGTGTGATAAAATATGGTAACTATGGTAACTATCTGACCTAACTCTTCTGTTAATGCCCATGTATAATCGAATGTTAAGTTTTAAAGATTGGAAAAAATCTGATTTTCTGTCAAAAAATACTGTTCAAATTGTCGGCAAAGCAAGTAACCTCCACCTAAACATAACTGGCAAGGCATCTGTTCTGTACAAACGAGAGGCGACAACTGTCGGCAAAGCAAGTAACCTCCACCTAAACATAACTGGCAAGGCATCTGTTCTGTACAAACGAGAGGCGACAACTGTCGGCAAAGCAAGTAATCTCCGCCTAAACATAACTGGCAAGGCATCTGTTCTGTACAAACGAGAGACGACAACTGTCGGCAAAGCAAGTAACCTCCACCTAAACATAACTGGCAAGGCATCTGTTCTGTACAAACGAGAGACGACAACTGTCACCATACTTTACACCTGATTTTTACAAATTCGATTCACAATTAACTAGAACATAAACCCGCGACAGTCAACCATCACTAAAGGGGGACAAAACAAAGTTTGTTTGGGGGGGGATGTCAATTAATGCTGTCAGCTGTCTGTTGTTTCAGGTCCACTGTTTGCATTCTGTACGGTATACGGAATGCAGTGCGGTAAGTCTCGAAGTACACGGGAAACCGCTAACGTAACCCAACTTATCAACAACACCAAACTTATATGAACTGATTGTTTATTTACACTCTGGAAAACCGACAACGATGGTGTTTGCACAATCCGTGAGAAAACTAACAAACAATACAAACACAAATCGGATATAGTAGCTCCCTGTACAGAGTAAACATCCATTCTATTCCCCACGCCGACGGTAAACAATCTTTACACTTTAAGTGGCAGACGCTCGTTACATCATTCGTTTCCGGAACACTTCCTTCGGAATATCCATTTTTATGACGCAGTTATCACACACACACACACACACACACACACACACACACACACACACACACACACACACACACACCTACGTTTGGATTTTAAAAACGCAAACGTTTCACAACGCCCGTCTCTAAACAACAAATCCTGTTCTGCTCACCAAATGTTACCAAACGCCGCTGTTGTACACAGTGGCTTGAACATCTCTCGTTTTTTGACGTACAGTATCTGACAACATACTCCCAATGCTTGCGCCTCAAGTTCATATACACTTCTGTGTTTCGTCGAGTTTTCTTTTTATTAACGCAAATAAACACTGTGCCCCTCAGCCAGTTCCGGTTTCCAATTTACTTTTCTCCTCAACGTTCCACGTCACTGGTGTAATAAGTTAATTAAGAAAACTCTTGACTTTACTCGAGATTCTTCTTTGTACAGAGTCTGGTAATAAAAAACGCGAAGACTTCTCAGCAATACGAAATCCCTTCAACGATATTCTTTCGCTCCGTCCGCATTTATGGCCTCTTTCTATTCTTTAATATATGTCTATTTACTGAAAATCCTACATACGTAATTCCTACCTTTTGAAAGCTTGTACCCTGACGACTTCAATATAATCGCATAAATCTTTAGTTTTCTAACAAACCTTTCTTAAAAAAAAAATAAAGGAAAAAAGCTCTTCTCAAATATCTCTTCTCCTTCACTTTTTACTAACTGCCGTATTTGTTCTCCGTGTTAATTTTTTTTTATGATTTTTCTTAAACGTTATATTATGCCAGTAGGCCTAATACCCCGCTTAGCGCTCGAGATATGTCCCACGATCACAAAGCACTGTACGAGGTCGTTTTTTTCAATTATTATTGTTTACTACTTGTTTTATTCTTTTATCTTTGTTGTTTTACTTTTGTTTAGTATTTATATTTAGTCTTTTATTTTATTATATAACCAAAAAAATACCTTCTCATCCACATGCAACGATCGTTTTAATTTTGTAGGAAATTCAACGCAGCCTCATGATCCGCGATAGGAGCTTCATCTGTTATTTTAATATGGTGAAGATTTGAACGTTTCTTAAACCTATCAAACCATCCTCTACTACCTCCAGATGTTTCTGATTTGTCTCCTTTTTCGTCCTGAATGTAAGTTAACATGCTTCTTGCTTTTTTCATGACGGTACGCTGCGTTCCATCAAAAACACAAATGCTCAGTCTTTTTTCCATTTCTTCAACTACACTGCTTCTCGACCGAGTTATTTTAGTAATAGATAATTTTGTCGACGCAGATGTTTTTATCATTTCAGAATTTTTTTTAAATTATCCTAATTGTTGATGGTACCAAATATAATGAACAGGCTACATACACTTGACGCTCACCAGATTCTAATCGTCTTAACACTTGTAATGTCACATCCAATCTGTTCCTTTTTCTTTTGATCTTATTTTCCTTTCAATCTTTAACCCGACATGATTGGCGATTGAAAAATTTGCAATTGTACTTAACTAAATAATGAATAAAGTATAGGACTATGTGTTGATAACTAAATACGTACAACTAACCTGACGTTAACTTTTCATCCCAAAGCGCTAGGCGGGGTATTTTCTCCCCACATACGCCTGCCATGCTTGTCCTTGCTCTGAACCCAACCACTTATTTTTTTTTGTCACCGTATCTTTCTTTTATGTCACCACTTTTCTCCCTATCGAACAGTTTCACGTTCAGACCCTCCTTACGTTCTCCGTCCTGGTCGCTTTCAAACTTCCTTCTGAAGCGGCTCTCGTTTCAACAGCGTAGGCCAATATTGGGCGCACCAGTGTTCTGCATAGGCGCAACTTGTTTCAGTTCTTAGAAACTGGTTCGGCCCAGATAGCGCTGTTCAAGCAACCTGGTACCTAGAAGCTTCAGCTACTTGACGGCTAACAAGTCTGCCACTTAACAACAATAATATAACGGTAAATGTTGCGGTAAGATTTCAGCTGCCTATATCAGAACCGCCCATAAGCCTTTTATACCCCTTTCCTCGACGACCTTGGGGGCTGTGCGGGACGAAGGCCATGCCCGTCCCCCGCTCGTATGCTGCGTCCCGAGCTTCAAGTAGAGCTCCTGCCGCAAGGACAATAGATAGGGCTGGATACTTAGGGTGTGGCCTGCTACCGCCCGTGGGGTTGCAATTAATTAATTAATTGAGCGTTAGAGATTCACCGAGGCCGAGTCCAAGATTCACCTGGGGGGCACAGAGTGGTAGCGACCGAGGGCGCTAATGAGGCGGTTGCCCTGAAATCGGGTGGTGCGGCGACAGAATTTCCGGGACACTTCACGGATGGTTTTATTCGATGTCAGGTTAGTGGGCTTTGCACGCCCAGCGCAATCTCGGTCCAGGAGAGACGGAAGCTTTCGCTTGTGGGTCTTAGCCAAGAAGCCCCATACGGGGATCGCGTAGGTAGCCATCGGCACCACACAGGTGGAGACGCGAAGCTTCTCCAGGCGGCGGGTCATAGAATTGCTGCACAGCAGGGGACGGAGTGTGTATAGTCGACGATGGAGGTGGAGCCGCCCGAGGTACTTGACCTCTCGAGACCAGAGCAACTGAGTGTCGCCTACGTACAGTCTGTCAGGGAGCCTTAAGCGTCTGGAGAAGACTACGGCGGTGACCTCTTTCGTCAAAACAGAATAACCAAAACCAACACAAATGTTGACGACACAGACGTTACGTTTACTCTCTGTGTACGAATTTTTTTTTCGAGAGCATCAGCATACGCAGAAACTGATTTTATACATTCACTGGCTCGGCTCTTGGATGTTTAATTTACAACATAAAATATCCAGATATAAACCTCTGCATCCGTATCTCCAATCCACTTCACGCTATGTAACGCTAAATAAAAGCACCAGCAATTAGCTAAACTAGTTTAAACCGTTAAAGTTACAAAGAAAATTAACTGTTAGAGCAACAGTACACGGATGGTGCAAATAGAACTGGCTTACTCTAGCAGAGAAACAAAATATTAATTACATCCCTCTCGCTGCTCTGACTCTCCGCTGCTACTCTACCGACTTCTCTATACCATAAACTGAACTATTACTGACTCAGCGGTCTGTATGCCGCGTACCCATTTCAAAGTATGTACTATCAGCAACATTCTTATTACATGTTATGCAAGTAATTAGTTAATAAAATACTCAGTTCTCAATAGTGATACTATTAAAACGCTACAATTCCATACTTACAAATTGGGTCAGAGATTCGTTTTATCACATCAATAAACACACTGTTTCCAACGAGTATAGCATTAATCATAACAATAAACGGTTACAGTACATCGACAATTACAAACGTCTGGGCCAACATGATCCGATAACGGGAAATGTCGTATCCAACGTGATGCGATAATAACCCCCCCCCCCTTCACTGGTTGTTTTGTTCGGAAGCTGACGGCGAACCTTCTGAATTGTGGTTACCATAATGCAACGAATCATTATCATATATTCCTTCTACACATTACTAAAGTTCGTTAGTCATTCTTAGACCGGATCCTGATGTAAACAAAGCGGAGTAATACAACTCAGAACCGTGTACATTATGAAGTTAAAACTTTCTTAACAAAACAAACATAAACTAAAGAAGTGTAATATCACTTATCATATGTTTAGTTGTGTTAATCGCAGTTGTATTAAGAAAAACGTTCGCTGATATATTTTTAGTCAATTCTCGTCTAACCAATCCGGTTAAAGTAAAACCACATGGTTTACATTTACATGAGGATCCACTATAAAAATGAACAAACTACAGTTTTACATCAGTTACACATATACTTATGGAAACTTTAAGTGACGTGAACCCTGTGCGTGCGTTCGAACCCTGTGTGTGTGTGCGCGCGCGTGGGCCTATTACGAATTAATAAACAATCCGTACGCACAATACTCAGATTACTTTTCCTTATCATAATTTCTTTTCACTTTTATTATCTGAATAATTCACGTCTCCACGTCTAGTCTTACTCGGAAGATTATTGATAATATCAGTATTATCGGAAGACCTCTGCTCAACAGTCAGTAAAGGCATACCGCGCGACTTTTGCTGTTAGTGTGACGGTTGCATGGCTAGTATTTTATGACGGTAGTAGTTTTATGTGACGGTTGCAACTTGAGTATTTTATGGTGGGGCCGGCAACCTTGGTGAAAGTGATATGCGCAGAACCCTGTTTTTTGTCAGTGTAACGGCACAGCTCACCGAGTGCGTAAGTGTTGATGCGTTTGTCAGTGTAACGGCACAGCTCACCGAGTGCGTAAGTGTTGATGCGTTTGTCAGTGTAACGGCACAGCTCACCGAGTGCGTAATTGTTGATGCGTTTGTCAGTGTAACGGCACAGCTCACTGAGTGCGTAAGTGTTGATGCGTTTTCAAAAACATTTACCGTGAAAACTTTACCGTATAGGCGTGTATCTCATTTAATTATTATTTTCAACGCACAAACATATCCTACGCTACGAAAACTTCATCAACTTCTTAAGTCTAGTGTAAACTTTCAATGTAGCTTATCAAGTTTAATAAAAATTATTATAAACTTAGGGTTTAAATGGAAGAAGATTAGAAATAATAGAAGTGTATTTAAATGAACGTCAAGAGATAAGGGCAAAAATAATTGAATATCTCAGGAAAGTAATACAATGTAATTATTTATTATTTACATTATGTAACAAATAACATTGTTCTGGTATTTACAAATAACATATACTTATGTATATGTAACAAATACATATTTAATACAATTTCGAGTAATACTGAGTAAAATTACAAATAGTAGGCCTAGTTAGATGAATGAACTCCGGAAACAACAACAATGTGTAAAACCCGAGTTGTAATAATTAAATATTTAAGGGGACCGATAAAGCCGGCTGTAGCAACAGTAAAAAGACGGACGTTTTTGAAATGAAGTGTTACAACTGAGACTACAAACTGTAGTCTCCCCACTATGCTTACTTTTCGCGCAGCTATGAAGCGGCCACCGTAAAGTAACGCGATTGTACGACGCGCCGCCAGCCCCTAGTTGCGGTATCTGCAGCCAGGAGGCGCCGCTGGTATCTCACGGCTACTCAGTTCTGTCACACAACGCTGAGTACACGCTGTACGGAGCCTCCGCCGGGAATTGAACCCGGGACCACGAGCACATCAATCGCCCGCTCTAGCCAGTGGACCACCTTTAGGCTCAATTGTCAATAAAGAGGAGATAATAAAATAAATCACTATCGAACTCCTTCAGCGTTTTTCCTTCGTCACACGACCATAGTTTTCTATCAGTCACGCGTATACTTATGCACACTTTAACTGACATGAATCCAGTGTAAGTAATATTAATCTATTACAGTAACATATTATAAATAAATTCATAATATGGAGAACACACACATTATTTTGTTTTATCATTATTTCGTTTCTGCACTCAGGGTCGTGAGGCAGAACTGAGTACCCGACTGAGATAACAGCGGCGCCTCCTGGCCGTGAATACCGCAACTAGTGGCTTGCATGCGTTGTACTAGCCATGCAAACGTCACACCAAACACAAAATACATGCGGTATGCCTTGGTCCTTTACGGACTGTTGAGCAGAGGTTTATATTATACATATAGTGACCGCAGCGGTATGCGAACATCTGCTTTCCGGTACCAGCGGTGGACACAGCGAGCCAATCCGGCATCAGCATTCGGAGCGAGCCAATCAGCGATCCCGGTTAGTTAATAAAACCCGGGCCGGCAGAACATTTTGGGCACTCTTCATCGCCACGCCATCGGACGCACTTCATCTCCTCTCCTCTCTCGGGCGACGTCGAGGCGGAGTCAGCCGGAAGGAACAGCCGAAGAATAGAACCACCGGCGTTCTTGCGTCTTCGCCCTCCAGTTCCGCGCCAGCGATGGATTTCACTGGGCCGGCAGCCGACTCTACAACCGATGCCGAAAGAAGATGAGGACTGCAGTACGCCACGATCAGCGGGCGCTGTCGCCGAACATCTCAGCGCGGCACGACCAACATCAGCCTTCTCGCCACACGTCCTTTTTAGGGCCACCAAAAACACTAGAGTGTACGATTGGCGCCATTTGTCATGCGGCAAGCCTATTGTCCGGTGACAATATATATATTATTACTCATACTATTTCTTTCCACTTTTATTACACGCTGCGTTTTTGAAACTTTAAAACTAATCTGACGTTTCAGTAGAGAGGTAACGCTGTGTTTCACATTCCCACCGAGTACAGATAAACCCTGTTTACTAGGGAATACAAATCTTTCTCACGTATTCTTCACCTGCTGTTTACAGAAATTTTTTAAGTTCGTTATTAAATGCGTAATCCTTGTTTGATATATCGACGTCCTTGGTAGTTTTACCGCTTTTTACGTAAACACGCGCTACAAAAAACAACATTCCATTGCCACAACCGTTTCCAGAGCTAATTCTTTCTCTTCGTGAACCACACGTCACTGTCCCGCTGTTGTGGTCCTTTAGTGTTTATATATATATTGTAGCGTGACAGAAAATCCACTACATCTTAAGTCATATGAAATCATAAAGTTTAATTACACCAACAAATGTTATAATAATATTGAATGACATTTAAATAAATCAAAGGAATGAACCACAATAAAATAAAAATCCTCATTACATCATATATAAAAACCACTGTTTAAAAAACCAAAGAAAGTATCGAAGCAACTCATAGTATAATATCAGTAAGTTACCCAGGAAGCTCAGAGCAGTAAACCAGTTATATAAGAACATATCAAGAAAAACGAGACTCAATTAAAGAGTGGTGAATACCAAAATACCCCAAAAACAAGAAGAGGGAAGAATAAAGTTTGTGATCAGGAAGAAAACAATACCCTGAAACCTGTAGAGAAGAATAAAGTCAGTATCAGTGAATAAATTAAATGCTCCAAACTAAACCTCAGTCGAGATAACACCAAGTACCTTGGTTTACCCAAGAATGAAGAAGGAAGACAAGGAAACCAGAAGAATGAAGACTAGAAGAGGGACAAGAATGAAGACTAGAAGAGGGACAAGAATGAAGACTAGAAGAAGGACAAGAAGGAAGACCAGAAGGAAGATACGAAGAAGGACAAGAAGGAAGACAGGAGGAGAGGAAGAAATAGTATGAAAGAAACACCGTTGTAAAGCCTATTATTATATAAACTACTATCAACCCCAAACCCACAAAAACTATGCAAAAGAAAGTATAACATACCCAAAATCCTATAAAATGTAATTATTGAGAAAACTAAAGTGCTGTATAGCGTTATAAGAAGTGAACCGACTAAAGCTATTGTGTAATAAAGAAAATAAACTAGTCTTAACAGTCCATGATTACTAAAGGTCTGGTCTGAGATAATAAGACTCAAAATATCAGAACCAACAGTGAAAGTGAATTTGTGTAAGTGTTTTTTAAAAAATGCAATAAACTTAAAGTTGGTGATACTATAACTTATCAGTATGCTATATCACAACTTTAATATCTAATAATAAACAGCATAATAAAATAATAAAATGGAAGATTTCCAGTATTTTATTATTTTAATGTCAATCTTTATTTACAAGACATTTGTAAAAAATGATAATAAATAGAGTATGGGAGTTAATGTTTACTGATGTAGGGGATCACTAATAATCATGGTTTAGACCAGAAAGGACTGGCATTAATATAGTATTGATAAGTGTAAAATGTTTAAATAGACTGTTTATTCACAGTCCTGAAATCAATGTGTTAGTAAAATGTATTTGTAAGGGTTATTAGAAAATAAGATTTATGTTATGTGTTTTAAAAAGAATAATGTTTGATAAATAATAGCCTACATACCATTAATAATGTTCTAATAGGTAGGCTATGTTAGCTCAAGAATAGTTAAAAGATGTATGTTCAAACCATGTCTGCAATATGTTCAATTGTGCAGATTGCTAAACAATGTTCATAATTATTTATTTTAATAACAGTAGTGTTAATTAACTACTACACCACACAATAAGTTATAAACCATGTTATTTTCATATAATTGTAATTATGTAAAGTCAGAGGAGGAGTTAAGTTTAAATTTATTTGAGAAAGAAAGAAATATAAAATTCTAAAATCTAGGCCATTTGGTGAATTCACAGAAACAGTATAAACCAATATAACTCACTTATAAATCCTGTAAAATAGCAAGATTTATATAAGGTAACTCAATTAACCACTACTGGGAATGATCCTATGAGTTAAAATGATAATAAGGAAATATACCTTAACATATTGTAAATTTTCAAAATATATAAATCAATTAATTTTAAAGAGCAATGTCAAATTTACAGATTAACACAAAAAACCAGTTCAAAGGTGTAATTTATATGTATTTAAAGAAAGGAAGAGGAATATGACTAATTAAAATTTATTATAATAGTATTAATAATATTTAAAATGGAGGGAATTCGTATAAATACGGAAATCCAATTTTGAGCCTATATTTCCAAAGAGTGGAAGGAATTTGTTAATTTCCACAAAATGTCTACAGATATGGACTATAATACATCAATTTAAAGGGAATGAGATGATTAAACCAATAATAAGGTTCATAATTCATAAAAGTGATGAATAAAATAGATAAATTCCATATATAATGTAATATTTTATCATACGTACAGGTAATCGAAATATGTTAACAATACTTTTTCAAGGATTAACTGGGCCAGATTTATGACCAAGTTAATTAGTCTTTTGTTGAATATCAAGCTGAATAGTTGTGTGACAAAACGTTCTTTAAATCGAGTTGAAAATGGTACTAGCGTTTAGCCATTAAAATATGAAACGAGAGTTAGACGAATTAGACACTTTTTAAAACTAAAGCTATCAATACATTCACGACAATAGTGAAAACAAACACTTAACTTCATAATACGAGTGATAGAAACCAGTAAAACATTATATTTAAACTGATTCACTCTACAATCCTAACCATATCTTGAGAACTTTAATCCGCAGAAGTGAACACATACAAAATAAACTAACTAACACAAGTTTACACGGAACACTTCGCCAGAATACACCAAATAACTTAGCAGACATATTACACCAGTGCGGGGACTTTTCAAACCTTAATGAAGGTAATTTTATTGTGATTTTCTGACGCGACGCATTTGCAGTAACCTAGTCCAACTCGAGTAGCGGCCATCTTGAATACGGAGCCTGCTTCCTACATCGCAGTGACGTCAGTCTTCAATGGTTCGACAAAACATTTATTAAAATATTATATACTGGAATTATTTAAATACTATTGAATAGTAATTATTGTATTTATTTTTAATTGTTAATGTTATACTTTCTCGTCACCCTTCTCTGACTATTAATTCTAATCGCTCAAAGAACCTGTCTTTTAATATAATATATATCATAAATTTTGTTCTGTATGACACAATCGATAATTCCCGAGACAGAGTCGATAATTGCTCTCCATCGATAAAAAATCGATTATTTATTTAAATTGTCAATAAATCTTTATATTTCCATTATTTCGTATCTGTTACTTATTTCACAGGTTAATTTAAGAGTGTTTATTAAGGCTGAAGGACTTAAATAAGAAGAATATATCTTATTTGAACAAGATATTGGACCAGTCAGAAAAGTCACCAATCGATTATTAACTGGAGTTAATCTATTTAACTCCAGACTTGGTTCAAATCTTCAAGAAGTGCTCGCCGGTCAATAAATACCTGCCTGTTGTTAAAATTTTTACAAGAACATTATAAACAAGATCTTTACTATTTGAAAATTTATTTTTTTATAAATTTTCCTTTTACATTTTATTCTTTTGTAACGACCGGCATACAGCGGTCTGGTTACAATATATATATATATATATATATATATATATATATATATATATATATATCGGGTTAAAACGTCCTGCGATGTTGTCCGATGCCTAATTGCCAATATCTCCTGTCGTTGCATTTTCTTCGGTTAGACCTCGTACACGCATTGATCTCCTTACACCCTGTATCCATGTTACTTTTGGCCTTCCCCTTTTTCTGTTTTCCTGTGGTATCCATTTCATCACTCTCTTTGGCAACCTCTCCTCCCCCATTCTCTGCACGTGCCCATACCAAATTAATTGTTTTTTCTCGATGTGTTCTAAAACAGTTTCTTTTATATTCATTTGTTGTTTAAAATTGTTTCGTTTCTGACCCGGTCTAATTTTGACGTTCTACATATTCTTCTTAAGGCGTCCATTTCTGTGGCTTCTATCTTCCTTTTCAGATGTTCTTTCATTCTCCATGCCTCAGACCCATATACTAATGTGCTCTTAATCATTGTGTTGTATTTATTCTCATTTTCCTTTGTTTTCTTATTTCGGTGTTCCACAGTATTCCATTTAGAGACTTAATTATTGTTCTCGTTTTGTTTACTCTACACTTTATTTCTGTATCGTCTGTCCTTTCCTTGTTAAAATTTATTCCCAGATATTTGTAATTCTCACATTTAGTTTGGTCCTTTAGTTTTTGGTGCTGTATTTCGCTCTGAACTTAAAGAGTATTCTGCGGAAACGGGAACTGGCGTGCTGTAGGTATACCGTTACTGTAGATGGCTTACGTACAACACATCCAGACATAATCCTCTTCCTCACGTACCGTTGTGTTTAATCCACTTCACACAATGTAACGATTGCTACTGCTAAATAAAAGCGTCAGCAATTAACTAAACTAGTTTAAACCGGTAAAGCGACCGAGAAAATAAACTACTACTACTACAGCAGCACAGTGCGGATGGTGCTAATACAAGTGGCTTACTGTAGCAGGAAAACAAAATTAATTACACCCTGTTCTCTCGCTGCTCTGACTCTCCTTCTGGACCATAATGTGAACCTTTACTGACCAGTCTCTACACGACAAATACTCTACTCGGATCATCGGATCAGACACAATTTTCCAACAATGTGTGTGTAGGTAACAATCAGTCAATCGGTTCACATTTGTTCGACTTACTTCAGTGGTCGTTCATGGTTTTGACAGTTGGACCAATGTACGAATGTTTCTAGTAAAGCAGGGAGGAATTTAACCCACTCCAAATAACACACGGAGTGGATTGCAGCATGGGGAAATGACCGTTGTGTTGGTAATATTAGGTTGTGTTTGTGCTATCTGTAAATTATTCTAAAAATATATAGTTAAAATAAAGGGTAGTTAAATGCCTACCTTTATGTTGGGATCACACATTTTGTGGATAAATTGTTCAAGACCCAGTTGGTACGCTGCTCCCAGCATCTTTTAGACACTGTGTTGCACTGTTTGTCGTTGAAGTTGCTAAATGTTTATGTAAAAAACTCCTCTTTCTTTCCTTTTCTTTCAATCCGCCGATTCATAGCGATCGCAGCATATTTCTGGATCTGGACGGACTCCATATCCGTGCGAGGGAAATACGCGCACACCTCACCACCGACAAAACACGCACTCACGATGAAACGAAGCTTTTGTTGCGAGCCTCTAATATAATACGTTCTTCTTTCCGATTGGCTGGTGGTTGATTTATGACTGTATCGTGGCGCTCAGAGAACTTCGCGGTATTCAAGGGACTTGTCCAGCCTTAACCACAGTACTGTGGTCACTAACGTCTACCACCCTACGTTAGCGAAGCTCGAATTTACACTGATGATGGCAGTCGATGACACTGCTGAAACGTCTGTTTTTGTTGAAAACAATGGACCACGGCCAAAAAGCCAGGGAATGACTTTTAGCAACACAAAGGTAGATTATTAGGCGCTCTGTCTTCGATTTCTGGGCGTGCGTAATTGTTTTTGTAAGGCTGCAAATACATACGTTATTTACAAAAACGTTAAGCGACTGTCATTATTAAGAAAACTCTTAGCTGTATTTTTTTTTTAATTTCCAAATACTGTAATTCATATCATTTATACAGTTATTTATAAGCCTTTATAATTATTAATTTATTATTATTTCACACGCGCAACTCGCTTAGAAATAGACCTTCGTCAAGTGATTACGGGATTTCTCTGAAATTTTTAATAGTTGTGGTGGTTTGGGGGGAGGGGGAATTGATCCCCATGGTCTCCTACTGGATAGAGCCAACATTAATCGATCATGTTGATCAACTCTGTTCTACGTCAGATTCACCAAACTTCGCTAGTACAGCGCGTCAATTCCGATTTCCGACAAACGCTGCACAATTTGTACAGTGGAAGTCTGTTTATATGTGGCCGTACTACATCGACGGGTTTTCCGCGTTCCAAATTAAAAAATAAATTAAAAATAAACATACCGCGCATTGCTAAAGGCTACAAATCTATACGGAGGAAACTTAAAATGAACACGCTGTTCAACAAGAAACCGACTGTAAACATTTGTATTTTACAATATTTCGTTTACGTTTGCAAACTGCAGTTATTTTTAAAATGATAACCCGAGGTGTCGTTTCACATCAAAACGTAATGATGAGGTAAAGCCGATTGCCAATGTCCGAATGCGTGTTTTAGTTGTAACTAGTAAGCTTCCGTGAGCTACAAAATTCGTCTATATAACTACGTCTATTATTAGATAAAATGAAATTAAATTTTACTTTGTTAAAGCTGTGAGTAAAGTTCTACGCGCGTAGGATTGTTAGCGTCAGCCAAGAAGTAGCATACGTGTTTCTCAACGTTTGTCTCTTTTTTGTGATAACTGATAACAGAGCATAAGTTTTTTTTTCAAACCATACCTTACAAACGGTTTGAAGACCGTCCAACATTTACAAGAGGTATTGACAGATATTAATTTTGTCAAAATTATTAAATATACCTTGTTCTTCTTTTTCTTCTACACTTCACGGATTAGGCAATACGCCAGTTCCGACTTCACAATATCACATACATTTCTTTCTTGGTCTTTCTACAGCCCTTCTTCCAGAAGGCTTGTAGTTGTTTACAATAATTACTAGTATCCTATCTTCATCCATGTGACTTAAATGCTGTCTCCATTTTCCCCTGTATTCTTCAATTTTCTCATTTAGATTATATATATATATATATATATATACACAGGGTGTCCCGGGAGGAGAGGGAAATGACTTGAGAAATGGTTCTATAGTGTAAAAGAAGAGAAAAAGTTCGTATAAACATATGTCTGGAAACGCTTTGTAAGCGAGTTACGGCTAGCGAAAGATTTTGCCCGGGTTTCGGCAAATGAAGACTTTCTGAAATTCTGGGAAGGTAAATTAAGGGGCGAATTCTGTTGTTTCTTATGGTTTTTGACCTGAAAAATCGAATAAAACAGGTCGCAGAACTGTATCTCCTATAACTTTCATGATATCCGACGTAAAACAGAAAAATCTTTGCCTAAAAACGTATTGTATTGTTTTTAACCAAAATTGGAATTTTTTGTTGATTTTTATTGACTTTATTTACACCATTTTTCTCAGAATTAATTACAAGTTTTGTTCTTAACTGTTATGCATTTATTAATCATTTAACAAAGTTATTGTACTTCTAACCTAAAAAAACGTGTTTTTAAAAAAGCCATAAGAAACAACAGAATTCGCCCCTTAATTTACCTTCCCATAATTTCAGAAAGTCTTCATTTACCGAAACCCGGGCGAAATCTTTCGCTAGCCGTAACTTGCTTACAAAGCGTTTCTGGACATATGTTTATATGAACTTTTTTCTTCTTTTACACTATAGAACCATTTCTCAAATTATTTCCCTCTCCTCCTGGGACACCCTGTATATATGTATATATAATTCTAACCGTATATCTTCATGTCTTATACGATCCCTACTTGTACATCCTTCAACCCTTCTTAAAAATCTCAACTCTGCTGACTGTATGTTGCTTTCAGCTCTTTGTTTTGTAATCCAGGATTCACTGTCATGTAACGGCATCGGAACAGCAATTGTTTTGTAGAATTTTAATTTTATCTCTCCTCTCGTTTTATTTTTTAGTGTTGTATTTATAGTTCCACTATGTGTTGAAATCTATTGACTTTATTTTGTATATCTTTGTCAACGTCAAAACTTATATCACAACCTAAATAGTTAACATTTGAGGTCTGTTCCAATACTTTATAGGCTACTCAATAATAATCTTTCAGCGTACTGGAAATTTTCCGTAGTGAGCCACAACTTTTGTTTTGTTGGTAGACATCTTTAGGTGTAGTATTGTCGTCCCAGTTTATGTAGTCTGTACACAGGGCGTTGTAACTCTGCTTCATTATTTTGTAGTATAACCACATCATCTGCATGCAGCAGAATTTAAGTGGTAATTCCTTTTCAGCTGTATGCCTTGATGGGCTTCAATCTTCCAGTTCTGTATGAGGTCCTCAATATGAGACGTTGGAAAGAGTTGGGGACAACTACGTCCCTTTACTTTAAAATTTATTCAAAATTTAATTTACTTTAAAATTTACTACACTCTCTACTATACCTTCCGACCGACAACCTTTTCGCCGAGGAGTATAACTAGCCAGGTAAGCCTACTTTTTACGCACAAATAAAATCTGATTTTTAGAACTAGCAGCCCTAAAACTTGGTGAGGGTAAAAAATGAATCTCCCTTTAAATGCTTATTCCTGAATTTACAATAATTAAGTACGTACTGTCAGTAGATAGCGAAGTGGCCAGGCAATGGAAGACAGGAGACGCCTGTTACATCTCTCCGTTCCATGCATCCTGCCTGGATTGGACAGGCACATCCCTAGGCTACGACTTGCCGGCGCTGGGCCTGTTACATCTCTCCGTTCCATGCATCCTGCCTGGATTGGACAGGCACATCCGTAGGCTACGACTTGCCGGCGCTGGGCCTGTTACATCTCTCCGTTCCATGCATCCTGCCAGGATTGGACAGGCACATCCCTAGGCTACGACTTGCCGGCGCTGGGCCTGTTAAATCTCTCCGTTCCATGCATCCTGCCTGGATTGGACAGGCACATCCCTAGGCTACGACTTGCCGGCGCTGGGCCTGTTACATCTCTCCGTTCCATGCATCCTGCCTGGATTGGACAGGCACATCCCTAGGCTACGACTTGCCGGCGCTGGGCCTGTTACATCTCTCCGTTCCATGCATCCTGCCTGGATTGGACAGGCACATCCCTAGGCTACGACTTGCCGGCGCTGGGCCTGTTACATCTCTCCGTTCCATGCATCCTGCCTGGATTGGACAGGCACATCCCTAGGCTACGACTTGCCGGCGCTGGGCCTGTTACATCTCTCCGTTCCATGCATCCTGCCAGGATTGGACAGGCACATCCCTAGGCTACGACTTGCCGGCGCTGTGCCTGTTACATCTCTCCGTTCCATGCATCCTGCCTGGATTGGACAGGCACATCCCTAGGCTACGACTTGCCGGCGCTGGGCCTGTTACATCTCTCCGTTCCATGCATCCTGCCAGGATTGGACAGGCACATCCCTAGGCTACGACTTGCCGGCGCTGGGCCTGTTAGATCTCTCCGTTCCATGCATCCTGCCTGGATTGGACAGCCACATCCCTAGGCTACGACTTGCCGGCGCTGGGCCTGTTACATCTCTCCGTTCCATGCATCCTGCTTGGATTGGACAGGCACATCCCTAGGCTACGACTTGCCGGCGCTGGGCCTGTTACATCTCTCCGTTCCATGCATCCTGCCAGGATTGGACAGGCACATCCCTAGGCTACGACTTGCCGGCGCTGGGCCTGTTACATCTCTCCGTTCCATGCATCCTGCCTGGATTGGACAGGCACATCCCTAGGCTACGACTTGCCGGCGCTGGGCCTGTTACATCTCTCCGTTCCATGCATCCTGCCAGGATTGGACAGGCACATCCCTAGGCTACGACTTGCCGGCGCTGGGCCTGTTACATCTCTCCGTTCCATGCATCCTGCCTGGATTGGACAGGCACATCCCTAGGCTACGACTTGCCGGCGCTGGGCCTGTTACATCTCTCCGTTCCATGCATCCTGCCAGGATTGGACAGGCACATCCCTAGGCTACGACTTGCCGGCGCTGTGCCTGTTACATCTCTCCGTTCCATGCATCCTGCCTGGATTGGACAGGCACATCCCTAGGCTACGACTTGCCGGCGCTGGGCCTGTTACATCTCTCCGTTCCATGCATCCTGCCTGGATTGGACAGGCACATCCCTAGGCTACGACTTGCCGGCGCTGGGCCTGTTACATCTCTCCGTTCCATGCATCCTGCCAGGATTGGACAGGCACATCCCTAGGCTACGACTTGCCGGCGCTGGGCCTGTTACATCTCTCCGTTCCATGCATCCTGCCAGGCTTGGACAGGCACATCCCTAGGCTACGACTTGCCGGCGCTGGGCCTGTTACATCTCTCCGTTCCATGCATCCTGCCAGGATTGGACAGGCACATCCCTAGGCTACGACTTGCCGGTGCTGGGCCTGTTACATCTCTCCGTTTCATGCATCCTGCCAGCATTGGACGGGCACATCCCTAGGCTACGACTTGCCGGCGCTGGGCCTGTTACATCTCTCCGTTCCATGCATCCTGCCTGGATTGGACAGGCACATCCCTAGGCTACGACTTGCCGGCGCTGGGCCTGTTACATCTCTCCGTTCCATGCATCCTGCCAGGATTGGACAGGCACATCCCTAGGCTACGACTTGCCGGCGCTGGGCCTGTTACATCTCTCCGTTCCATGCATCCTGCCAGGATTGGACAGGCACATCCCTAGGCTACGACTTGCCGGCGCTGGGCCTGTTACATCTCTCCGTTCCATGCATCCTGCCAGGATTGGACAGGCACATCCCTAGGCTACGACTTGCCGGCGCTGGGCCTGTTACATCTCTCCGTTCCATGCATCCTGCCTGGATTGGACAGGCACATCCCTAGGCTACGACTTGCCGGCGCTGGGCCTGTTACATCTCTCCGTTCCATGCATCCTGCCAGGATTGGACAGGCACATCCCTAGGCTACGACTTGGGGTTGCGAACAGCGCCTACCATCACAGCACGGTGTTCTTAACACCCTCTGTCAACACCTGCTTTGGGCTGAAATTAGAGTATGGGAAACCGCGAGGTGCGCAAGTGCGACTCGCCTCCCGACAGTCGAGCCTATCGACCGCACCAGCGCGCCTCAGGCCTAGCGACTGGCTGGAGCAATTCATCCAAGAGATCTCCCCCATGATCTGGAAATACAAGAGATGGAGCACAGATCGTGTATTCGTGGACCGCGCCCTAACACCTTGTGCCGAGCGAACGATCGAACTGCATTGTTATAGCCTGATAACTTTTGAATAAAGCCATCACCGATTTCAGTAGGCCCAGAGTGGAGAAGCAAGGCTCCTCCCTCTCCCACTTTCTCTGTCTTATTTCCCTCCTTCCCTTCCTAATAAACGGCACGCTGTATAGTTCACACACGGTGTACGGTGAGCGAATGATCCCTTCCACAAAAGGGAACCTTGCGTCACGTGACTTTCTCCTATAAATGTTCCAAGCGTGTCACATAAGTTTGTTCTGCGCAGGTCGTTTTCAACGTTGTATACCTACAGAACCTGGTGTTCATCGGGCTCAGGCCTGGACAACCCAAACAACCCAGGGCGCGGGATGGCTTGTACATCTTCAGTTTGTCTTTACCTGAAGTGAGTATGCATATTCTCATATAGAATACAACTAACACGGGTATCGACTATGCGCCGACAAGGTGGCGTGTTTTCATGAAAATTAAGGTGCCCAAATCGTAACGGCTAGTATCAACAGATAGATTCGGTTACCAACAGCAAACTCTTTAAATTAACGGAACTGAGTGGTACTCCCTTTAATTAAATAAACCAGAAAAAATACTAACTTACACAATTTCCACAAATCTGTGTATATATACACGCCGAACTGATCAAAAACACATATTGTAAAGACTGAATTGAACGACTTCCACAAATGTTTCAGTAACAAGCGAATGATATCCGTTTCAGTTTCACACATAAACAGGAACCTCATACTCTCAAGACTATATTTCCTGAATGTACAAGTTTTATTGTTTTAAATACGTGTTAATAAAAACTGTACCGATTTTTTCTGGAGTTGTGACGGTTTATTCTAAAATCACGAACCATGATCATAACAACACGTTTTAGAATTAAATGGACATATTACACGCATTACATATAACACACTGTTTGGCAAGATCCAAATACACTCCTGCTCTGCACACAGAACTGTGTTTTCTCATGGCCTGATATGATTATTCGATGAAATTCGAAATAAAGAACTGCAGTCGGATTTTACTCATTTCAAAACAACCCACGTCAAACCTTCCCGCAGCCCTTTTAGCACCAATCTACGTCAGAGTTAATTTTTTCCCGTTATATCGACATCAGATCAGCGTAGGTTAGACTGTCCGTACAAGTACACTCAGCCACACGTCACGACAACGTTTGGCGCCAACAAAACATGAAACACATAATTTTTCAAAAAAAAAAAAAAAAGATACACATACTCTGGGTTCAATAAAAGATGGAGAACAGTACAGAAGACGCCACAATAATGAGCTGTACACACGTGTTGACGAAATCACAGACGTAATAAAGTAAAAGATTTATTATTATTAATATATTATATAATTTTAATCGTTGTGGTGTTATCATCATACAATAATAAAATTAATATGTTTTTGAATCCACTAAAGTTACATACAACGGACTAGAATGCCACTCAATCCGCTGGACGGGGCCGCTTTAGTTACTTTACTGTAAAACCCTCTTAACAATTGATGCACCTTTTTAGTGGCCATAAAAATAACCTTTCTTTATGTGAAGGGTAAAAACAGATAAGCGGTCGATCACGGTCCCGTCCAGTACCGACAAGCCGAATTACTTTCTACGGACATGTTCAAAGAATGAATCCTGACAGACTAACAGGGAAGCTTTATAACTATTTCAAAAGGCTCAAAATGTCCAATAAGTGGTTCAACGAAACAGAAGAAGACACAGAAGAACTCCAGATTACTCAAGAAGACATTGAAGAATGCTTGCCACTCAAAAAGAAATTAAAAAATGCTCACGGTTTTTCAGGAAAACTCCAAGAAGCGGACGAGGACAGGTGCATGTGGACTGACGAAAGGAGGGAGAGACATCGATCAAGAATGAAGGAGTTGTCGGCGAGATGGAAGAGGGAGGAGAACAAGGGAGGCACCAATTGAACCAATCGTAGTCCACAGTGGCTCACGCGCGCAAAAAAAAATACACAAATGTAGGAACGTAGATGTTACTTCAGCAGCAAACGAGTATGCGTAGAAACTACTTTCATAATAGCAAACGCTAGGCTCTAGACGTGAATAAAATAAAACATCCGGTTATCCACCTCTCCACACAGCGTAACAGTCGCGCCTGTGATATAAAACTTAATTAAAAACAATTAACTACAGTAGTTTCAGGTGTTAAAACAACGGGGAATATAAACTACACTACTACACGAGGATGGTGCAAATAGTCGACTGGCCTAAACAAAATTAATTACACTGCTCCAGTCACCCTGCTCTCGCCCCCTGCTACCTGTCTTCTCACTCACCGTGAACTCATACTCGGAACCGTTATCCAGGAAATTCTTCCCCCGTTGCACGTGCCCGACACCAGTTTACACGATACACTCTATCATGACATCAGCAACAATCTTCCCTCATCCAGTGTCCATAATTAAACAATCGAACACCAAGATAATGACTGGTCTGTTTACAAGTTAACACTGCCAACATGATTTACAGCCCCATATTGTAGGTGTCCCATAAACAAGAATTGTATGGAATTGTAACTGTGGTAGTTGGCAGCACTGTAAATTGCATTTTTCTTACCTACTTACGTTACGATTAATATTACGAAGCGGTAACTATACAGTGTCATGGTGAAAACGTAGGCTATTACAAGTACGGAAAATGACAGGCCGAGATGCTTCACAAACTGCTTGGCATTTCCGAGTACAAAATGCACTTAATCAACAGTTCACAAAATTTTTAAGAAAATCGAAGAAACGTGTTCGACTGTGGACGTATCTTACAGCCGTCCTCCTGTTTTGTACACAACACCCCCTTCTGTTGATGTATATCACCTCCATCTCACTCAACGGAGATCAGAACGGGCAACCGCGATCTTCCGTTTTGGCGCTATGCGACTTCTCCCTTTGGGGTTCTGTAAACAACGCCCCCTTCGGTTGATGTACACCATCTGATCTGATTCAACAGCGACCAGAACGGGCCACCGCGATCTTCCGATTTCGAACGGGTTACCGCGATATTGTGATTCGCTACAATGTGACTTCTCCCTTTGAGGGTTTTGTAAACATCGCCGCCACCTGTTTATGTAGATCACACACGGAGAGAGAGAGAGAGAGAGAGAGAGAGAGAGAGAGAGAGAGAGAGAGAGAGAGAGAGAGAGAGAGAGAGAGAGAGAGAGAGAGAGAGAGAGAGAGAGAGAGAGACCGAGACAGACAGAAACCGAGACAGACGGAAGGAATTTGCATGTACAACCAATCGTAATGTTAGTTTTATTTCGCCACTTTTATTCACTTTAAAAGAAAGCAATCTTACCTGCGCTACTTTGAGCTAAAAGAATAATCCGGTAAACAACCGGATAACTTAGATTTCTATTACTTGAATCTACACATCTCTGAAACGATACAAATACCACTTATTGTATAACGATACAAACAATATACGCAACGATTTTCGATCAATTGTCGAGAAATATTTACCAAATTTCAATAGTGTACCAGTCCCAATATTCTACAAACACTGTACAATTTGTACAGTATAAATTTGTTCAAGCAAGTCTGCACTAAAACAACCCCTTTTTTTGCCATGATTGAAATTAAAAAATAAATTAAAAATAAACACGCCAACATAAAACGGCTGACGGAAAAAATAGAAAAACTGAATACGAACACAACCGTTTATTAAAAAATGTACAGCAAATATTTGCATTTTACATTTTTGTTTACTTTTATACGAAGGGTGTTTTATTTTAAATGCGACACCCCGAGGTTATGTTTCGCAGCCGAGTGGGTACTTTAGATTTAATAACCGGTTGTTCTCTATCGAACACTAAACAACTCTGTTTAACAATGTTCTGCAATCAACCCCCCGCCGCCTGCCAACAGAAGTCACGCCACGGTCCCCTCCTACGAACGAAGTCTTATATTAATCTCGTGTGCTCTACTTCTATACTTCCTCCATCTAGAATTTGTTGTTGCGTAGTAAAATACGATGTTTTAAGTATAATAATGTTGAGCGAACAGTCCACACACTACTCTTCCTTGACTCTCATGCAACAGAATGGTAGTACACCGGAAGTAGCCCTACTCTTTTATTTGCTAACCGGTCGTTCGTGCTGATGATGTGAATGACATATTCTGTACGATAAGAAAGTTAATGTAGGCCTCTAAAGATTGGGGTTTGGAAATAAATATTCAGAAAATTCAGTACACGGTGATTAGTGACGAAGAATGACTTTCCACTACCGACAAAGGAACCACAAAAAGTACAAAGATTATGGACTCTTGACTAAGGACGGAAGAATTGCTATTGACAATGGTTAGCGGGAGATTAAGGCTAGATCGAAATCAGTGCTATGAAATAAAATTATAAGGACGCCAACAAAGCAGTGAATCTATAAGTACGGTAGTTAACAAAAAAAATACAGTTGCTCTAAAGTTCTAAAGTTTGGGCACTGGATAGAAATCTTAACACATGAATAAATTCTACGGAAAATAACTATGTAAGACAATGATTGGTATTGTTCGTCTAGAATGTGTTGGAGCAAACACTATTGGAAAAAAAATTGCAGAAAGGAATGGCACGGCATTATTAAACAAAGTAAAAGAGAAACAAGTAACAACAAACGAGAAGGATAGGCGAGAAAAGATCAACCAAAACGCTTCAAACGGATACCACATACAAGGACAAAATGGTCGCCAAGTAAATAAACGAGCAAAGTGATTTCTCAGTTTCAACTAGCCCGTTAGCATTTGTCTGGGGTATGTCCCACGATAACTCTTGAACGCATCAACAGATTTTCGTGAAACTTGATAAGCGGATCCATATTTTTAACCTAGAGAAACCTACTGTTTTTGAGAGACTGGTCTCCCCCCCCCCCAAAATAGGGAGGCGTGAGCCAAAATTGTGACGGACAAAAAAATTGAAAAAATTGCAAAAGTCCATGTGGGGTGTCGGATTCAAGGAAACTTGAACCAAAATGTATATTTGAATGCTCGTTTTTGAACATTTTCAAATTTTGCGAACATTTCAACGATTTAATAAATATCAACGAGATACGATAGCCTATTATTGTTTCTTTTCAATTTTTTTTTCATTCTTAAGTCTGTTAAATTAGTTTGTGAATCAACGAGGAGAGTAACCGCGATAGCGACAGACAAGGGAACCGTTGCGGTAGATGGGGGGGGGGGGGAGAAACGCCGATCGGTAATGGTGGAACGGGACGATGTCAATTAATACTGTCAACTGTCTATAGGTTATTTCTGCGCTACTGTTTGCGTAGAACACACCGCGGTAAGTCGCAAACCGCTAACTTAACCCAACTTGTCGACAACGACAGATATCGTCCAATTGTCTAATTGTCTATAAGTAAGCCGACAGCTACGGTGTTCGTTCAATACAAACTTACAGTGCACAGCATAAACACACGGTTCACAGGTAAACAACCTTTTGTACGTATTCTTGCACTCGTTCATTACACCACCTGTTCTCACTTTCTTAATACTGCGCTTCCTCTAAACTGTCCACCTCTTAAAACCGTTTTCTTGTTCTTCGTCTACCATGCAGTTAACCACGCAAATCGATTTGAAACGCGCGTAATTCACTGCGGCCTCTTTCGAACAAACAGAAATCTGGCAATAAACATTTGCAACGCTTATCCAAATTGTGTACGGTCTCGCATGCGCAATGCAAACACGCTCACGCACGTAACCTTCCTACTTCCGTGTTTGATTAGGAAATGGAAGTATGGTAATGGCGAAAAAATCGTGTTCGAGGTAAGGGCTGATTCTGATTGTACTACCCTCGGAACATGAAGAAAAGTCGTTTTCCGAAAAGTGCCTGTGTATAGAATTTTTTCTATAGCGAACGATAACTGCCGCAAATTCACACAGAATCAAATAATCTTTTGCATATGTGCCTGAGTTGTAGAGGACTCAAGGCCTATTGATTTAGTGAAGATCGGTTAAGGGGAAGGGGTAGTTTACCTGCAACGTTTTATGTTTTAACAAGAGTAAAGTACTTAATTTTGATGAATACAGTATCCTAAAAAGAAGGTTATAATAATTCACTGTAGAAAGGTAGATGATCTATAAATGAAAGGGGTAGTTGAAGGGAGAGAGAGTAATTTACTATAAATGAAAATGATAGTTGAAGGAGACGGCATAATTTTTTTATATGTGTACTACGTTATCTGCAAGAAAGAAGTAGTTTTTTGTTAAAATTCCTTCCCGGGCTGTTTGCCCGTGGTCCAATGTTTTCTGCAAAACCAGACGTTTGGGCAGTGCCATCGATTGCCATCATCAGTGAACATCGAGTGCGATAACGTGAGGTGGTATACGTTAGTGACCACTGTACTGTGGTTAAGGCTGGAAAAAGAAGTAGTTTCTATGGAAATATTTCATTTCGAAAATGATTTTTAAACATTAGAACATGGAAGTCATGTATGGTTCTCCATAACGATATTTTATAACTGGCATAGCAGGTGGTCAACAGTATCGAAATGTTGCGGGACTGGATGTCAAGAGATACACACGGGCCACGAATAACTGCCTTTCTACGGTGGCACAGCAAACCCTACAAAACGTTACGCGGAAAAAAATATTAAAAATAAATCAAGAATCACGTGAAGGGACGGCCTGGGAATACTTGGCACAGTGAAACTAGATTAAATCGAAATTGAGTAATTCGAATTGCCGTGTCCTTGAATTCTGCAATATATCAATGTTCCATAAGAAATCAGTTTAATTCGAAGTTTATTTTAATGTTTTTGCTTAATTAATTATAATAAAAATTACACGTTCTATTTGTTTTCCTTAGTAAATAAGTCTTCTGTGTACTAGTCGCTGTTTATACTGGTTCATGTACATTTTTTCCGGTAGTACTTAAAGTAATTCATTTAACGTGACTCTTTATTCAGCTTGTCTATGTGTTAATAGGTGTACGTCTATTTGACAGAATTCTTGGAATTTTAACGCTCCATCCAGGATTCAGTCCAGTCAATCCTACTGTATGGAGCGGAAGTGTGGGCAGACTCCTTGAATCGCAAGACTTGCAGGAAGAAACTAGACTAGGTCCAAAGACGAAGTGCTCTTCGAGTTGCATCGGCCTACCGCACAGTTTCCGAGCCGGCTGTCTTGCCCTCGTTGCCGTCGGCAAGGAACATAAGATCGTCTTCCAGAGGAAGAAGGAGGTAGATGGCGAAGCTGCACGCCGAGAAGCACGAAGCCAGATGCTGCAGAGCTGGCAGAGAGCTTGGGAGCAAGAAGAGCGAGGCCGCTGGACGAGAAGGCTCATCAAGCAGGTGCAGCCGTGGGCGGAGAGGAAGCATGACGAGATCGATTATTACCTCACTCAGTTTCTGACTGGATACGGGTATTTTCGATCTTACCTGAAGAAAGTTGGAAAGAGCGAGTCACCAGAATGCCTGCACTGCCCGGGAGCTGCGGACAATGCCAGACATACGTTCTTCATCTGCGACAGATAGGAGCAACATAGAAGCTTGTTGCAAGATGATATTAGAGACGATATCTCCCCGGATAACATCGTCGACGCAATGCTTCAAGGAAAGGACAACTGGAACTATGTGTGCTAGGCTTCCCAGATGAGATTCTTCGGGCGAAGAAAATAGATTTGGATGATACGACATAGAAGGCTAACAAGTCAGATGTGAGCCATAGGACTAAAGAACAATAGACCTAGCCCGAAGTAGTGTGTCAAACAGTTCCAGGTCAGTGTCCTAGAAGAGGAAAGGGAGATTTTCTTTTTATTTAATATAATACTCAAACCCACAGACCCCGGAAGTGTGGACCTTACCGGGCATTTGTAGATCAAATTTGTCCACTTGCCTCCGTAAAAAAAATTAATTAAATAGAAAATAATATTATTATTCTACCATGCTACAGAAACGTATTGAAATAAACTATTTGGCGTTCGCAGATGACTTTGCTATACGTTCTGAACATCTGACATCTGCAGTAACACAAGTTAATTTTTTAGAGGACATAGCCAGTAGAACAGGCTTATGAATTTCTGCAGAAAAAAAACAAATTTCTCACGAACATTAGAAATGCGCCAAAATTCCTGGTAACAGATATTGGTCGAATAGAGAGGGTTCGAAAATTTAAGTATCTAGGAGAAATAATTCAAGAGAATGGTTTATAAAAATCTGCTATAGAAGAAAAGATTCATAAGATGGAAAGGGCATATGGTATAACTAAAGATATTTACAATAAAAAGTGCATATCTAGAAATGCGAAAATTAAGCATTACAGTACAGTAGTGAAGCCAGAATGCCTATATGCAAGTGAATGTCTTGCATTGAATTATAATTTACACAAACTAGAAATATTGGAAAGATGAATTATTAGGAAAATACTAGGCCCACGAAAACTTCAGAAGGTTGGAAATTAAGAAGTAATGATGAAATATATCAAAGTATAGAAAATATAACAGAAACAAAGAGAAAAAGAAGACTCTTATTTTTTGGACATTTATATAGACAATAGGTTAACAAAGCAGATCTTTAAATATCTGTGGGGGAAGAAGTCAACATCAAGTTGGAGTAAAGAAGTCCAAAAGAATTTAGAAAAAAATAATATACACGCAGAAGAAGCAACTGAAAGAGAAGTTTTTCGAGCAAAAGTGTTAAAAATGGAAGGAGTCTAGGGTAGGAGAGAGAGAAACCCACGTTCAAAGTGGACTGAAGACAGGAAGAAGAGACACAGTGAAAAGATAAAAGAATATTGGAGAAGAAGAAAAGAATAAAGAATTGAAATTGGCATGTGGTCCTTAGATGGCCGATACAAAAAAAAAACAACAGAAACATGGCTTGAGCATAGAACACGATTCCTATTATGACCCAACCAACATAAAGTTGGTAAAGTTAACCCAACACAGAGATTGGGGCGCCAATGTTATATCCTTTCTTTCGCTAACAAGAGGAAGAGCATCAGCAGAAACGGGTTTCGTGCAGACAGCGACTCTACTCTTATCGTTTAAATTACAACACAAAATATCCATATACTGTACAATCCTCTTCATCACGTACCGTTGTGCTTAATCCACTTCACGCAATGTAACGATCGCTACTCCTAAATAAAAGCAGCAGCAATTAACTTAACTTGTTTGAACCGTTAAAGCGACGGAGAAAATAAACTGTTACTACTACGGCAGGCAGCAAACACTGTAGCAGGTATACAAAATTAATTACACCCCACTCTCGCTGCTGTAACTATCCTTCTGCTGCATGCCTGCATCCCTGTCTGTCTGGACCATAATCTGAACCATTAACGAGCAGTGCCTGCCCTCGCAACAACTGATGACATACTTTGTGACAATCTTACCACGTCTCATGTTAGTAATTAGTTAATCTAATACTCGTGTCACAATCAGTTTCCAACAATAATACTGAAATTAGAACTTGATAATTAGTTCCATATTAGGTTAGAATATTCTCAACTTGAAGAGACACGACTTTCTCGAATCAATGGCGAAACAATTCCCAGAAGCTCGGGCAATTATGAATTTCTCGGATATGCTCCTTATTCGGTACAGAACGCGGCTTCGAGGCTCAACTTGAAGAGACACGACTTCCTCCAATCAAACATCAATGGCGAAACAATCCCCAGAAGCTCGGGCAATAATGAATTTCTCGGATATGCTCCTTATTCGGTACAGAACGCGGCTTCGAGGCTCAACTTGAAGAGACACGACTTCCTCCAATCAAACATCAATGGCGAAACAATCCCCAGAAGCTCGGGCAATAATGAATTTCTCGGATATGCTCCTTATTCGGTACAGAACGCGGCTTCGAGGCTCAACTTGAAGAGACACGACTTCCTCCAATCAAACATCAATAGCGAAACAATCCCCAGAAGCTCGGGCAATAATGAATTTCTCGGATATGCTCCTTATTCGGTACAGAACGCGGCTTCGAGGCTCAACTTGAAGAGACACGACTTCCTCCAATCAAACATCAATAGCGAAACAATCCCCAGAAGCTCGGGCAATTATGAATTTCTCGGATATGCTCCTTATTCGGTACAGAACGCGGCTTCGAGGCTCAACTTGAAGAGACACGACTTCTTCGAATCAAACATCAATAGCGAAACAATTCCCAGAAGCTCGGGCAATTATGAATTTCTCGGATATGCTCCTTATTCGGTACAGAACGCGGCTTCGAGGCTCAACTTGAAGAGACACGACTTCCTCGAATCAAACATCAATAGCGAAACAATTCCCAGAAGCTCGGGCAATTATGAATTTCTCGGATATGCTCCTTATTCGGTACAGAACACGGCTTGGAGGCTCAACTTGAAGAGACACGACTTCCTCCAATCAAACATCAATAGTGAAACAATTCCCAGAAGCTCGGGCAATTATGAATTTCTCGGATATGCTCTTTATTCGGTACAGAACGCGGCTTCGAGGCTCAACTTGAAGAGACACGACCTCCTCGAATCAAACATCAATAGCGAAACAATTCCCAGAAGCTCGGGCAATTATGAATTTCTCGGATATGCTCCTTATTCGGTACAGAACGCGGCTTCGAGGCTCAACTTGAAGAGACACGACTTCCTCCAATCAAACATCAATAGCGAAACAATTCCCAGAAGCTCGGGCAATTATGAATTTCTCGGATATGCTCCTTATTCGGTACAGAACGCGGCTTCGAGGCTCAACTTGAAGAGACACGACTTCCTCGAATCAAACATCAATAGCGAAACAATTCCCAGAAGCTCGGGCAATTATGAATTTCTCGGATATGCTCCTTATTAGGTACAGAACACGGCTTCGAGGCTCAACTTGAAGAGACACGACTTCCTCCAATCAAACATCAATAGCGAAACAATTCCCAGAAGCTCGGGCAATAATGAATTTCTCGGATATGCTCCTTATTCGGTACAGAACGCGGCTTCGAGGCTCAACTTGAAGAGACACGACTTCCTCGAATCAAACATCAATAGCGAAACAATCCCCAGAAGCTCGGGCAATTATGAATTTCTCGGATATGCTCCTTATTCGGTACAGAACGCGGCTTCGAGGCTCAACTTGAAGAGACACGACTTCCTCGAATCAAACATCAATAGCGAAACAATTCCGAGAAGCTCGGGCAATTATGAATTTCTCGGATATGCTCCTTATTCGGTACAGAACGCGGCTTCGAGGCTCAACTTGAAGAGACACGACTTCCTCGAATCAAACACCAATAGCGAAACAATTCCCAGAAGCTCGGGCAATTATGAATTTCTCGGATATGCTCCTTATTCGGTACAGAACGCGGCTTCGAGGCTCAACTTGAAGAGACACGACTTCCTCGAATCAAACATCAATAGCGAAACAATTCCCAGAAGCTCGGGCAATAATGAATTTCTCGGATATGCTCCTTATTCGGTACAGAACGCGGCTTCGAGGCTCAACTTGAAGAGACACGACTTCCTCGAATCAAACATCAATAGCGAAACAATCCCCAGAAGCTCGGGCAATTATGAATTTCTCGGATATGCTCCTTATTCGGTACAGAACGCGGCTTCGAGGCTCAACTTGAAGAGACACGACTTCCTCCAATCAAACATCAATAGTGAAACAATCCCCAGAAGCTCGGGCAATAATGAATTTCTCGGATATGCTCCTTATTCGGTACAGAACGCGGCTTCGAGGCTCAACTTGAAGACACGACTTCCTCGAATCAAACATCAATAGCGAAACAATCCCCAGAAGCTCGGGCAATTATGAATTTCTCGGATATGCTCCTTATTCGGTACAGAACGCGGCTTCGAGGCTCAACTTGAAGAGACACGACTTCCTCGAATCAAACATCAATAGCGAAACAATTCCCAGAAGCTCGGGCAATTATGAATTTCTCGGATATGCTCCTTATTCGGTACAGAACGCGGCTTCGAGGCTCAACTTGAAGAGACACGACTTCCTCGAATCAAACACCAATAGCGAAACAATCCCCAGAAGCTCGGGCAATAATGAATTTCTCGGATATGCTCCTTATTCGGTACAGAACGCGGCTTCGAGGCTCAACTTGAAGAGACACGACTTCCTCGAATCAAACATCAATAGCGAAACAATCCCCAGAAGCTCGGGCAATTATGAATTTCTCGGATATGCTCCTTATTCGGTACAGAACGCGGCTTCGAGGCTCAACTTGAAGAGACACGACTTCCTCCAATCAAACATCAATAGTGAAACAATCCCCAGAAGCTCGGGCAATAATGAATTTCTCGGATATGCTCCTTATTCGGTACAGAACGCGGCTTCGAGGCTCAACTTGAAGAGACACGACTTCCTCGAATCAAACACCAATAGCGAAACAATCCCCAGAAGCTCGGGCAATTATGAATTTCTCGGATATGCTCCTTATTCGGTACAGAACGCGGCTTCGAGGCTCAACTTGAAGAGACACGACTTCCTCGAATCAAACATCAATAGCGAAACAATTCCCAGAAGCTCGGGCAATTATGAATTTCTCGGATATGCTCCTTATTCGGTACAGAACGCGGCTTCGAGGCTCAACTTGAAGAGACACGACTTCCTCGAATCAAACACCAATAGCGAAACAATCCCCAGAAGCTCGGGCAATAATGAATTTCTCGGATATGCTCCTTATTCGGTACAGAACGCGGCTTCGAGGCTCAACTTGAAGAGACACGACTTCCTCGAATCAAACATCAATAGCGAAACAATTCCCAGAAGCTCGGGCAATAATGAATTTCTCGGATATGCTCCTTATTCGGTACAGAACGCGGCTTCGAGGCTCAACTTGAAGAGACACGACTTCCTCGAATCAAACATCAATAGCGAAACAATTCCCAGAAGCTTGGGCAATAATGAATTTCTCGGATATGCTCCTTATTCGGTACAGAACGCGGCTTCGAGGCTCAACTTGAAGAGACACGACTTCCTCGAATCAAACATCAATAGCGAAACAATTCCCAGAAGCTCGGGCAATAATGAATTTCTCGGATATGCTCCTTATTCGGTACAGAACGCGGCTTCGAGGCTCAACTTGAAGAGACACGACTTCCTCGAATCAAACATCAATAGCGAAACAATTCCCAGAAGCTCGGGCAATTATGAATTTCTCGGATATGCTCCTTATTCGGTACAGAACGCGGCTTCGAGGCTCAACTTGAAGAGACACGACTTCCTCGAATCAAACATCAATAGCGAAACAATCCCCAGAAGCTCGGGCAATTATGAATTTCTCGGATATGCTCCTTATTCGGTACAGAACGCGGCTTCGAGGCTCAACTTGAAGAGACACGACTTCCTCCAATCAAACATCAATAGTGAAACAATCCCCAGAAGCTCGGGCAATAATGAATTTCTCGGATATGCTCCTTATTCGGTACAGAACGCGGCTTCGAGGCTCAACTTGAAGAGACACGACTTCCTCGAATCAAACATCAATAGCGAAACAATTCCCAGAAGCTCGGGCAATAACGAATTTCTCGGATATGCTCCTTATTCGGTACAGAACGCGGCTTCGAGGCTCAACTTGAAGAGACACGACTTCCTCGAATCAAACATCAATAGCGAAACAATCCCCAGAAGCTCGGGCAATTATGAATTTCTCGGATATGCTCCTTATTCGGTACAGAACGCGGCTTCGAGGCTCAACTTGAAGAGACACGACTTCCTCGAATCAAACATCAATAGCGAAACAATTCCCAGAAGCTCGGGCAATTATGAATTTCTCGGATATGCTCCTTATTCGGTACAGAACGCGGCTTCGAGGCTCAACTTGAAGAGACACGACTTCCTCCAATCAAACATCAATAGTGAAACAATCCCCAGAAGCTCGGGCAATTATTAATTTCTCGGATATGCTCCTTATTCGGTACAGAACGCGGCTTCGAGGCTCAACTTGAAGAGACACGACTTCCTCCAATCAAACATCAATAGCGAAACAATCCCCAGAAGCTCGGGCAATTATGAATTTCTCGGATATGCTCCTTATTCGGTACAGAACGCGGCTTCGAGGCTCAACTTGAAGAGACACGACTTCCTCCAATCAAACATCAATAGCGAAACAATCCCCAGAAGCTCGGGCAATTATGAATTTCTCGGATATGCTCCTTATTCGGTACAGAACGCGGCTTCGAGGCTCAACTTGAAGAGACACGACTTCCTCGAATCAAACATCAATAGCGAAACAATCCCCAGAAGCTCGGGCAATTATGAATTTCTCGGATATGCTCCTTATTCGGTACAGAACGCGGCTTCGAGGCTCAACTTGAAGAGACACGACTTCCTCGAATCAAACATCAATAGCGAAACAATTCCCAGAAGCTCGGGCAATTATGAATTTCTCGGATATGCTCCTTATTCGGTACAGAACGCGGCTTCGAGGCTCAACTTGAAGAGACACGACTTCCTCGAATCAAACATCAATAGCGAAACAATCCCCAGAAGCTCGGGCAATTATGAATTTCTCGGATATGCTCCTTATTCGGTACAGAACGCGGCTTCGAGGCTCAACTTGAAGAGACACGACTTCCTCCAATCAAACATCAATAGGAAACAATCCCCAGAAGCTCGGGCAATAAAGAATTTCTCGGATATGCTCCTTATTCGGTACAGAACGCGGCTTCGAGGCTCAACTTGAAGAGACACGACTTCCTCGAATCAAACATCAATAGCGAAACAATCCCCAGAAGCTCGGGCAATTATGAATTTCTCGGATATGCTCCTTATTCGGTACAGAACGCGGCTTCGAGGCTCAACTTGAAGAGACACGACTTCCTCGAATCAAACATCAATAGCGAAACAATTCCCAGAAGCTCGGGCAATTATGAATTTCTCGGATATGCTCCTTATTCGGTACAGAACGCGGCTTCGAGGCTCAACTTGAAGAGACACGACTTCCTCCAATCAAACATCAATAGTGAAACAATCCCCAGAAGCTCGGGCAATTATGAATTTCTCGGATATGCTCCTTATTCGGTACAGAACGCGGCTTCGAGGCTCAACTTGAAGAGACACGACTTCCTCCAATCAAACATCAATAGCGAAACAATCCCCAGAAGCTCGGGCAATTATTAATTTCTCGGATATGCTCCTTATTCGGTACAGAACGCGGCTTCGAGGCTCAACTTGAAGAGACACGACTTCCTCCAATCAAACATCAATAGCGAAACAATCCCCAGAAGCTCGGGCAATTATGAATTTCTCGGATATGCTCCTTATTCGGTACAGAACGCGGCTTCGAGGCTCAACTTGAAGAGACACGACTTCCTCCAATCAAACATCAATAGCGAAACAATCCCCAGAAGCTCGGGCAATTATGAATTTCTCGGATATGCTCCTTATTCGGTACAGAACGCGGCTTCGAGGCTCAACTTGAAGAGACACGACTTCCTCGAATCAAACATCAATAGCGAAACAATTCCCAGAAGCTCGGGCAATTATGAATTTCTCGGATATGCTCCTTATTCGGTACAGAACGCGGCTTCGAGGCTCAACTTGAAGAGACACGACTTCCTCGAATCAAACATCAATAGCGAAACAATCCCCAGAAGCTCGGGCAATTATGAATTTCTCGGATATGCTCCTTATTCGGTACAGAACGCGGCTTCAAGGCTCAACTTGAAGAGACACGACTTCCTCCAATCAAACATCAATAGCGAAACAATCCCCAGAAGCTCGGGCAATTATGAATTTCTCGGATATGCTCCTTATTCGGTACAGAACGCGGCTTCAAGGCTCAACTTGAAGAGACACGACTTCCTCCAATCAAACATCAATAGCGAAACAATTCCCAGAAGCTCGGGCAATTATGAATTTCTCGGATATGCTCCTTATTCGGTACAGAACGCGGCTTCGAGGCTCAACTTGAAGAGACACGGCTTCCTCGAATCAAACATCAATAGCGAAACAATTCCCAGAAGCTCGGGCAATTATGAATTTCTCGGATATGCTCCTTATTCGGTACAGAACGCGGCTTCGAGGCTCAACTTGAAGAGACACGACTTCCTCCAATCAAACATCAATAGCGAAACAATCCCCAGAAGCTCGGGCAATTATGAATTTCTCGGATATGCTCCTTATTCGGTACAGAACGCGGCTTCAAGGCTCAACTTGAAGAGACACGACTTCCTCCAATCAAACATCAATAGCGAAACAATTCCCAGAAGCTCGGGCAATTATGAATTTCTCGGATATGCTCCTTATTCGGTACAGAACGCGGCTTCGAGGCTCAACTTGAAGAGACACGACTTCCTCGAATCAAACATCAATAGCGAAACAATCCCCAGAAGCTCGGGCAATTATGAATTTCTCGGATATGCTCCTTATTCGGTACAGAACGCGGCTTCGAGGCTCAACTTGAAGAGACACGACTTCCTCCAATCAAACATCAATAGCGAAACAATCCCCAGAAGCTCGGGCAATTATGAATTTCTCGGATATGCTCCTTATTCGGTACAGAACGCGGCTTCGAGGCTCAACTTGAAGAGACACGACTTCCTCGAATCAAACATCAATAGCGAAACAATCCCCAGAAGCTCGGGCAATTATGAATTTCTCGGATATGCTCCTTATTCGGTACAGAACGCGGCTTCGAGGCTCAACTTGAAGAGACACGACTTCCTCCAATCAAACATCAATAGCGAAACAATCCCCAGAAGCTCGGGCAATTATGAATTTCTCGGATATGCTCCTTATTCGGTACAGAACGCGGCTTCGAGGCTCAACTTGAAGAGACACGACTTCCTCCAATCAAACATCAATAGCGAAACAATCCCCAGAAGCTCGGGCAATTATGAATTTCTCGGATATGCTCCTTATTCGGTACAGAACGCGGCTTCGAGGCTCAACTTGAAGAGACACGACTTCCTCCAATCAAACATCAATAGCGAAACAATTCCCAGAAGCTCGGGCAATTATGAATTTCTCGGATATGCTCCTTATTCGGTACAGAACGCGGCTTCGAGGCTCAACTTGAAGAGACACGGCTTCCTCGAATCAAACATCAATAGCGAAACAATCCCCAGAAGCTCGGGAAATTATGAATTTCTCGGATATGCTCCTTATTCGGTACAGAACGCGGCTTCAAGGCTCAACTTCAAGAGACACGACTTCCTCCAATCAAACATCAATAGCGAAACAATTCCCAGAAGCTCGGGCAATTATGAATTTCTCGGATATGCTCCTTATTCGGTACAGAACGCGGCTTCGAGGCTCAACTTGAAGAGACACGACTTCCTCCAATCAAACATCAATAGCGAAACAATTCCCAGAAGCTCGGGCAATTATGAATTTCTCGGATATGCTCCTTATTCGGTACAGAACGCGGCTTCGAGGCTCAACTTGAAGAGACACGACTTCCTCGAATCAAACATCAATAGCGAAACAATCCCCAGAAGCTCGGGAAATTATGAATTTCTCGGATATGCTCCTTATTCGGTACAGAACGCGGCTTCAAGGCTCAACTTCAAGAGACACGACTTCCTCCAATCAAACATCAATAGCGAAACAATTCCCAGAAGCTCGGGCAATTATGAATTTCTCGGATATGCTCCTTATTCGGTACAGAACGCGGCTTCGAGGCTCAACTTGAAGAGACACGACTTCCTCGAATCAAACATCAATAGCGAAACAATCCCCAGAAGCTCGGGCAATTATGAATTTCTCGGATATGCTCCTTATTCGGTACAGAACGCGGCTTCGAGGCTCAACTTGAAGAGACACGACTTCCTCCAATCAAACATCAATAGCGAAACAATCCCCAGAAGCTCGGGCAATTATGAATTTCTCGGATATGCTCCTTATTCGGTACAGAACGCGGCTTCGAGGCTCAACTTGAAGAGACACGACTTCCTCCAATCAAACATCAATAGCGAAACAATCCCCAGAAGCTCGGGCAATTATGAATTTCTCGGATATGCTCCTTATTCGGTACAGAACGCGGCTTCGAGGCTCAACTTGAAGAGACACGACTTCCTCCAATCAAACATCAATAGTGAAACAATCCCCAGAAGCTCGGGCAATTATGAATTTCTCGGATATGCTCCTTATTCGGTACAGAACGCGGCTTCAAGGCTCAACTTGAAGAGACACGACTTCCTCCAATCAAACATCAATAGCGAAACAATTCCCAGAAGCTCGGGCAATTATGAATTTCTCGGATATGCTCCTTATTCGGTACAGAACGCGGCTTCGAGGCTCAACTTGAGGAGACACGACTTCCTCGAATCAAACATCAATAGTGAAACAATTCCCAGAAGCTCGGACAATTATGAATTTCTCGGATATGCTCCTTATTCGGTACAGAACGCGGCTTCGAGGCTCAACTTGAAGAGACACGACTTCCTCCAATCAAACATCAATAGCGAAACAATCCCCAGAAGCTCGGGCAATTATGAATTTCTCGGATATGCTCCTTATTCGGTACAGAACGCGGCTTCGAGGCTCAACTTGAAGAGACACGACTTCCTCCAATCAAACATCAATAGCGAAACAATCCCCAGAAGCTCGGGCAATTATGAATTTCTCGGATATGCTCCTTATTCGGTACAGAACGCGGCTTCGAGGCTCAACTTGAAGAGACACGACTTCCTCCAATCAAACATCAATAGCGAAACAATCCCCAGAAGCTCGGGCAATTATGAATTTCTCGGATATGCTCCTTATTCGGTACAGAACGCGGCTTCGAGGCTCAACTTGAAGAGACACGACTTCCTCGAATCAAACATCAATAGCGAAACAATCCCCAGAAGCTCGGGCAATTATGAATTTCTCGGATATGCTCCTTATTCGGTACAGAACGCGGCTTCGAGGCTCAACTTGAAGAGACACGACTTCCTCCAATCAAACATCAATAGCGAAACAATCCCCAGAAGCTCGGGCAATTATGAATTTCTCGGATATGCTCCTTATTCGGTACAGAACGCGGCTTCAAGGCTCAACTTGAAGAGACACGACTTCCTCCAATCAAACATCAATAGCGAAACAATCCCCAGAAGCTCGGGCAATTATGAATTTCTCGGATATGCTCCTTATTCGGTACAGAACGCGGCTTCAAGGCTCAACTTGAAGAGACACGACTTCCTCCAATCAAACATCAATAGCGAAACAATTCCCAGAAGCTCGGGCAATTATGAATTTCTCGGATATGCTCCTTATTCGGTACAGAACGCGGCTTCGAGGCTCAACTTGAAGAGACACGGCTTCCTCGAATCAAACATCAATAGCGAAACAATTCCCAGAAGCTCGGGCAATTATGAATTTCTCGGATATGCTCCTTATTCGGTACAGAACGCGGCTTCGAGGCTCAACTTGAAGAGACACGACTTCCTCCAATCAAACATCAATAGCGAAACAATCCCCAGAAGCTCGGGCAATTATGAATTTCTCGGATATGCTCCTTATTCGGTACAGAACGCGGCTTCAAGGCTCAACTTGAAGAGACACGACTTCCTCCAATCAAACATCAATAGCGAAACAATTCCCAGAAGCTCGGGCAATTATGAATTTCTCGGATATGCTCCTTATTCGGTACAGAACGCGGCTTCGAGGCTCAACTTGAAGAGACACGACTTCCTCGAATCAAACATCAATAGCGAAACAATTCCCAGAAGCTCGGGCAATTATGAATTTCTCGGATATGCTCCTTATTCGGTACAGAACGCGGCTTCGAGGCTCAACTTGAAGAGACACGACTTCCTCCAATCAAACATCAATAGCGAAACAATCCCCAGAAGCTCGGGAAATTATGAATTTCTCGGATATGCTCCTTATTCGGTACAGAACGCGGCTTCAAGGCTCAACTTCAAGAGACACGACTTCCTCCAATCAAACATCAATAGCGAAACAATTCCCAGAAGCTCGGGCAATTATGAATTTCTCGGATATGCTCCTTATTCGGTACAGAACGCGGCTTCGAGGCTCAACTTGAAGAGACACGACTTCCTCCAATCAAACATCAATAGCGAAACAATCCCCAGAAGCTCGGGCAATTATGAATTTCTCGGATATGCTCCTTATTCGGTACAGAACGCGGCTTCGAGGCTCAACTTGAAGAGACACGACTTCCTCCAATCAAACATCAATAGCGAAACAATCCCCAGAAGCTCGGGCAATTATGAATTTCTCGGATATGCTCCTTATTCGGTACAGAACGCGGCTTCGATGCTCTACTTGAAGAGACACGACTTCCTCCAATCAAACATCAATAGAGAAACAATCCCCAGAAGCTCGGGCAATTATGAATTTCTCGGATATGCTCCTTATTCAGTACAGAACGCGGCTTCGAGGCTCAACTTGAAGAGACACGACTTCCTCCAATCAAACATCAATAGCGAAACAATCCCCAGAAGCTCGGGAAATTATGAATTTCTCGGATATGCTCCTTATTCGGTACAGAACGCGGCTTCAAGGCTCAACTTCAAGAGACACGACTTCCTCCAATCAAACATCAATAGCGAAACAATTCCCAGAAGCTCGGGCAATTATGAATTTCTCGGATATGCTCCTTATTCGGTACAGAACGCGGCTTCGAGGCTCAACTTGAAGAGACACGACTTCCTCCAATCAAACATCAATAGGGAAACAATTCCCAGAAGCTCGGGCAATTATGAATTTCTCGGATATGCTCCTTATTCGGTACAGAACGCGGCTTCGAGGCTCAACTTGAAGAGACACGACTTCCTCCAATCAAACATCAATAGCGAAACAATCCCCAGAAGCTCGGGAAATTATGAATTTCTCGGATATGCTCCTTATTAGGTACAGAACGCGGCTTCAAGGCTCAACTTTAAGAGACACGACTTCCTCCAATCAAACATCAATAGCGAAACAATTCCCAGAAGCTCGGGCAATTATGAATTTCTCGGATATGCTCCTTATTCGGTACAGAACGCGGCTTCGAGGCTCAACTTGAAGAGACACGACTTCCTCGAATCAAACATCAATAGCGAAACAATCCCCAGAAGCTCGGGCAATTATGAATTTCTCGGATATGCTCCTTATTCGGTACAGAACGCGGCTTCGAGGCTCAACTTGAAGAGACACGACTTCCTCCAATCAAACATCAATAGCGAAACAATCCCCAGAAGCTCGGGCAATTATGAATTTCTCGGATATGCTCCTTATTCGGTACAGAACGCGGCTTCGAGGCTCAACTTGAAGAGACACGACTTCCTCCAATCAAACATCAATAGCGAAACAATCCCCAGAAGCTCGGGCAATTATGAATTTCTCGGATATGCTCCTTATTCGGTACAGAACGCGGCTTCGAGGCTCAACTTGAAGAGACACGACTTCCTCCAATCAAACATCAATAGTGAAACAATCCCCAGAAGCTCGGGCAATTATGAATTTCTCGGATATGCTCCTTATTCGGTACAGAACGCGGCTTCGAGGCTCAACTTGAAGAGACACGACTTCCTCCAATCAAACATCAATAGCGAAACAATCCCCAGAAGCTCGGGAAATTATGAATTTCTCGGATATGCTCCTTATTCGGTACAGAACGCGGCTTCAAGGCTCAACTTCAAGAGACACGACTTCCTCCAATCAAACATCAATAGCGAAACAATTCCCAGAAGCTCGGGCAATTATGAATTTCTCGGATATGCTCCTTATTCGGTACAGAACGCGGCTTCGAGGCTCAACTTGAAGAGACACGACTTCCTCCAATCAAACATCAATAGTGAAACAATTCCCAGAAGCTCGGGCAATTATGAATTTCTCGGATATGCTCCTTATTCGGTACAGAACGCGGCTTCGAGGCTCAACTTGAAGAGACACGACTTCCTCCAATCAAACATCAATAGCGAAACAATCCCCAGAAGCTCGGGAAATTATGAATTTCTCGGATATGCTCCTTATTAGGTACAGAACGCGGCTTCAAGGCTCAACTTTAAGAGACACGACTTCCTCCAATCAAACATCAATAGCGAAACAATTCCCAGAAGCTCGGGCAATTATGAATTTCTCGGATATGCTCCTTATTCGGTACAGAACGCGGCTTCGAGGCTCAACTTGAAGAGACACGACTTCCTCCAATCAAACATCAATAGCGAAACAATCCCCAGAAGCTCGGGCAATTATGAATTTCTCGGATATGCTCCTTATTCGGTACAGAACGCGGCTTCGAGGCTCAACTTGAAGAGACACGACTTCCTCCAATCAAACATCAATAGCGAAACAATCCCCAGAAGCTCGGGCAATTATGAATTTCTCGGATATGCTCCTTATTCGGTACAGAACGCGGCTTCGAGGCTCAACTTGAAGAGACACGACTTCCTCCAATCAAACATCAATAGCGAAACAATCCCCAGAAGCTCGGGCAATTATGAATTTCTCGGATATGCTCCTTATTCGGTACAGAACGCGGCTTCGAGGCTCAACTTGAAGAGACACGACTTCCTCCAATCAAACATCAATAGTGAAACAATCCCCAGAAGCTCGGGCAATTATGAATTTCTCGGATATGCTCCTTATTCGGTACAGAACGCGGCTTCAAGGCTCAACTTGAAGAGACACGACTTCCTCCAATCAAACATCAATAGCGAAACAATTCCCAGAAGCTCGGGCAATTATGAATTTCTCGGATATGCTCCTTATTCGGTACAGAACGCGGCTTCGAGGCTCAACTTGAGGAGACACGACTTCCTCGAATCAAACATCAATAGTGAAACAATTCCCAGAAGCTCGGACAATTATGAATTTCTCGGATATGCTCCTTATTCGGTACAGAACGCGGCTTCAAGGCTCAACTTGAAGAGATACGACTTCCTCCAATCAAACATCAATAGCGAAACAATTCCCAGAAGCTCGGGCAATTATGAATTTCTCGGATATGCTCCTTATTCGGTACAGAACGCGGCTTCGAGGCTCAACTTGAAGAGACACGACTTCCTCCAATCAAACATCAATAGTGAAACAATCCCCAGAAGCTCGGGCAATTATGAATTTCTCGGATATGCTCCTTATTCGGTACAGAACGCGGCTTCAAGGCTCAACTTGAAGAGACACGACTTCCTCCAATCAAACATCAATAGCGAAACAATTCCCAGAAGCTCGGGCAATTATGAATTTCTCGGATATGCTCCTTATTCGGTACAGAACGCGGCTTCGAGGCTCAACTTGAGGAGACACGACTTCCTCGAATCAAACATCAATAGTGAAACAATTCCCAGAAGCTCGGACAATTATGAATTTCTCGGATATGCTCCTTATTCGGTACAGAACGCGGCTTCAAGGCTCAACTTGAAGAGACACGACTTCCTCCAATCAAACATCAATAGCGAAACAATTCCCAGAAGCTCGGGCAATTATGAGTTTCTCGGATATGCTCCTTATTCGGTACAGAACGCGGCTTCAAGGCTCAACTTCAAGAGACACGACTTCCTCGAATCAAACATCAATAGTGAAACAATTCCCAGAAGCTCGGGCAATTATGAATTTCTCGGATATGCTCCTTATTCGGTACAGAACGAGGCTTCAAGGCTCAACTTGAAGAGACACGACTTCCTCCAATCAAACATCAATAGCGAAACAATTCCCAGAAGCTCGGGCAATTATGAATTTCTCGGATATGCTCCTTATTCGGTACAGAACGCGGCTTCAAGGCTCAACTTCAAGAGACACGACTTCCTCGAATCAAACATCAATAGTGAAACAATTCCCAGAAGCTCGGGCAATAATGAATTTCTCGGATATGCTCCTTATTCGGTACAGAACGCGGCTTCGAGGCTCAACTTGAAGAGACACGACTTCCTCCAATCAAACATCAATAGCGAAACAATTCCCAGAAGCTCGGGCAATTATGAATTTCTCGGATATGCTCCTTATTCGGTACAGAACGCGGCTTCAAGGCTCAACTTCAAGAGACACGACTTCCTCGAATCAAACATCAATAGTGAAACAATTCCCAGAAGCTCGGGCAATTATGAATTTCTCGGATATGCTCCTTATTCGGTACAGAACGCGGCTTCAAGGCTCAACTTGAAGAGACACGACTTCCTCCAATCAAACATCAATAGCGAAACAATTCCCAGAAGCTCGGGCAATTATGAATTTCTCGGATATGCTCCTTATTCGGTACAGAACGCGGCTTCAAGGCTCAACTTCAAGAGACACGACTTCCTCGAATCAAACATCAATAGTGAAACAATTCCCAGAAGCTCGGGCAATAATGAATTTCTCGGATATGCTCCTTATTCGGTACAGAACGCGGCTTCGAGGCTCAACTTGAAGAGACACGACTTCCTCCAATCAAACATCAATAGTGAAACAATCCCCAGAAGCTCGGGCAATAATGAATTTCTCGGATATGCTCCTTATTCAATGGTTCCGGTACAGAACGCGGCTTCGAGGGTAGTAGCATAATTATACTAACTACTGAAATAATATGCTTTACGCAGAATTCCGTACCACTTCTCTTCATTTCTAATTACGATTGGTAGTTGAAGCACATCTGACGATAACAGAAGGAGCAGTAAAACGATCAATATCTAACGCGTTCAGAAGCATCATTACTTCTTCAATATCATTTTCTTAATGTTAGATCGAAGTACTAACATTCTACAAATCATTTTACATTTTTTTTAACCAAGTCGGTGTTTCCAAATTAATATTTATAATTTCCTGTTATTTACGTATGTGACATGCGAAAATATCTTCAAATAATTCGTACAATATAAATACAAAATCTTACATTAATTTGGTTAACATGTACATTTTCATTGTAACCGTTTTCTGGAGACTATCGAAATCACATAACCAAGCCACAGGCGTCATACCATGTAACCATCCATTATCCATTATAGACCAGATTGCGTACAAACATTTTACAACCCTACCTTAGACGAGTCCTTTCCCGAATGGAAAAGTTTTAAATCAAAAATCATTCCGGGGCCGTGATTTTGGGGCTGAAAAACATGTTAAATTTTGGTGAATTTCTGGTGAAGACCAGTTAAGGAGGAGGGGTAGTTTATCTGCAACGTTTTACGTTTTAACAAGAGTAGAGTACTTAATTTTGATAAATAAAGTATCCTGAAAAAAAGGTCATAATAATTCACTGTAGAAAATTAGATGAAATATCTATAAATGAAAAGAGTAGTTGAAAGGGGAGGGAGTAATTTTTTCACGTTTGGTATTGACTTAATGAGTTTGACGAAAGTAAATAAAAATGCAATTAAACTTTTCAAACAACGGTAATTGTTAAAAATAAAATTATATTCTTGACAGGCAATAAAATTATAATTTTTTATTTTAATTTAAATCATCTACGCGTGAAGATCAGCAACCAGGACCCAGCAGGCCACAAAATAATTTTTGGCCACGTAATTATATAAATATTTAATGAATTCCTGATTATCTGCATAGTTCAGTTTCTTTATAAGAATAAAGTACTATTTTTATCGATAAAGGGACTCGAAAATAACATTATATTAAACGACTACCCCATAATAACAGAAATACCTATAAATAGTGAAAATAGTTTCAGGGCGGGGATATTTTTTTAAAAATTATCTAACCGAATTCAAGTAAATGATTTTAAATATAAATCTTAGACTATTTTGAATGTTCATCACTACTTTGTTCACAGCACTTTATAATTATTACTATTGATGGTACTTTCTCTTGTGAACTTACTTTGTTGTATTCCCTCATACGACGTTTCGGAGTGTTGTTCTCCTTCTTCAGTGAGGTGAACTGAAGAAGGAGAACAACACTCCAAAACGTCGTATGAGGGAATACAACAAAGTAAGTTCACAAGAGAAAGTACCATCAATAGTAATAATTATAAATCTTAGAACATGGATGTCATGTATGGTTCTCCATACCAATATATTTATTGTAATTCCGATTAATCAAATGTCACTCCCACGTAATGAAATGTGACAGGAATCACACCTCTCAAACACTCCTTTCTTTTCAACTTACACATACCGAGTTAGCTCAATTACAACACAGATCGTTTCCTCATTTCACTGTGTGACATGCTTATATCTTACCCTGGCCTCTCGGTGAACCCATGCAATAAAATCCTGTCACTCAAGACACCGGTGCTTTTTCCAATTTCGGAAAACTGTACAAACTTTAAACACCTTTATAGGTAAATAACGTTATGGTCGAGTTTCGCCATTCCTTTCGAAACAACTGCGCACATTTTGAACAACTTTACAAGTATAACAAATTGTCGTTCCTATCGTCCACCCGTCGCGCACTGAAACTGTTGTTATTAATCATTGGATGACAAAAAAATTTGTGCTACAAAATAAATCTGACAAAAGCATTTATCACATTTTAGTGCTTCTTTTTTTTTAGCAGAATTTCTGACACTACACTGTAAGTATACACCCATCTACTGACGTGGTATTTATTGTTTGAATACCGCCACAGAGAAACTGTCAGTCCTCTGAATAACTCATCTTGGCCATGGAAATACCTAAACCGCGTCAAACTGATAGTGTACATTGGAATTTATGAGCCATACAATGTTTTTCATATCTTGGAACACAACTACAAAGAGAACAAAATTTCTCACGAAATAAAAAAGCGAGTAACTTCAGGTGGCAAATTCTGTTTCCAGAATATACATTTTTTTAAATCTTAGACGATCAACTTACCCAATACTAAAATTAAATTTTATAATACTTTAATACTACCAGTTAATTCTTATGGCACTCAAGAGCGGATCTAGAGGTAGCAGATGTTCCTGTCTTTTTATCCCTCTTATGGCACTCAAGAGCGGATCTAAAGGTAGCAGATGTTCCTGTTTTTTTTATCCCTCTTACTCGTCGCAAGTATTTCATCTCTCCAGTCCCGTATTTTACACTACAAATTCCTCGTCAATGGAACTCGTCTCACATCCGTATCAACACTGGCATTTACTTTACTGCAATCAAATGTTCACTTCTAGACTCCTCTTGCATTATAATATATACGACGATACGATAAAATTTCCGCGCCTGACAAAGAGATAGCGCCACTATGATCATTATTTTGATCGTGTTGTATGATTTCATCCTTTGTTGGCTTACGTTCGATGCTTTCGAGTGAACGAGTTAATTATTATTAGTTTCACAATCCAACGCTGTGCAAGCGCGTCAAGCATAATTTTAACATTGGAAAGCATCGATACATTGGAAATTCGTGCTGCGAATAAATATATTTTTGTGTGTGTGAAAGGAACCGATACAGAAGGAATCGATATAAAAATGGAACTGGACTCGAGGTTGTGCTCGAGGTTGTGGGACTCTTCTCCATCGAATACAACGGTTAAGCGTTGGGTTGCTGAATTTGCAACCCGTGTTGGACGTCGCATTGATGTGAGTACGCCAGAAAAAGTTGAAAAAACTCCACAAAATCGTTTTGGCAGACCGTAGAATGAAAGTGAGCGAGATAGCAGAGACTGCTGGTATATCAACGGAACGTGTGTGCAGTATCTGGGTACGGTGAAGCAGTGCGGCGCTAGATGGGTGTCGCGTTCCCTGACAGTTGACAAAACAACGATATCGAAAGGATGTTTCAGCTGATTGTTTCGCATTTTATACGCGCAATTCAACCAAATTTTTATTTCGATTCATAATCCCTTATTAGACTTGGGTCCACCACGACAATCCTAACATCAAAGAACGCTCAAACAACCGCGAAAGACGAACCAACTTCAAAGAAGATAAATACAACTCCTTCTGCTGGTATGGTTATAGGGACTGTTTTTTTGGGACGCACGAGGAGGAGGAATCTTCATTGACTACCTTAAAAATGGGAAAACAATAAGTGGTGAATTTTTTGCAAACCTACTGCGTCTTTAAAACGACGAAATCAAGAAAAAAATAGCCACATTTAGCGAAAAAGTAAGTGCTGTTTCTCCATATAGATTTGAAGTTATAATTCCTTCTTCACCCACCATACTCACCCGATTCAGGCCCGAACGACTTCTAGCTCTTTCCTAACCTCAAAAAATGCCGCAACGGAAAAAGATATACCGAGGACAATCAAGTCAGCGCTCCTGTAAATGGCTGCTTTGAGGACCTCGTCAAATCAGCTTATCAGTCTGGCATAAGCCCTTTAGAATGAAAACGTTTATACAGCTAAATGTTGAGAAATAAAAAATATCAAATAAACCAATAAAGTGTTGTTTTTACTTATTCAGACCCGACACTTTTCACCCTATCCTCGTAAACAAGCAGGTTGGTAGACAGAAATTACTGACTTCGCCTTCTACAGCCGCCAATTCAATAAATACAATGACGTAGAGGGGGGGAGAAAGAGAGAGAGAGTGGCAGACTATATTTTTTATCTATCTTTAAATTGCGTTCTGTTGGCAAAGAAGTAACAAAACAATTATCCTAGAAGGTGCAGAGAAATGCAGTCAATGAACGGCAACCAACTGATTGTTTGGAAAAGTGAAAATTATAGATAATTACTGGAAGCGTTAAGCACGTGCCAGAGAACGTGACTCACCGATAATTACCAACCGATAAACGTTTCTGTTACCGCTACGCTTACCAATTATCGTCAACAACATCAGACAAAAAATATGTCAAGGGCAGTTCTTCAACAAAACAGGTTAAAAATTTATGCTTTGCGCTTAAGTACACCGTTTATAGAGGTGTGCTAAACTAGTGTTTGAAAATAACAGGTACTAAGGAAACCGTTCAAAAAAAAGTAACACGTATAAATACCTGTTATTATATACGTATTATACATATGCCTGTATTATATAATTTGTTATAAGAAATAAATTGAAACTAAAAATATTAACAGTGTTACTTTACACTGTGACTTTATTAAGCTATTACTGTTTAAAAGAAAATAAGAAACAAAAGAATTTATAGGCCTATCCCCCTTTGGGAATACTAATTTAAGTTTTTACTAGGAGTAAACAAACTGACGTAGATTTAATATTAAACTATTGATTCCATATTGGTTAGACAAATCAGTTGCGAAACTCAGGCAATTAAATTTAGAGTGTACGTAACAGCACAACAAAGAAGTCAACAAAATTTACGTGAGATGTGCAGTGAAGTTAAAATCATGTCCGAAATCACATAAAAAAAAGTACTATATGGCCTATCAGCCACTCTGTAGGTTATAACACAATATAATTCGCTTTTTAAAAATTTACCAAGTTTGTGACTAGTATAATATATAATTTGTTATTATAATCTGTATTATATATCTGCATAACACACGAGAATGAATGTAACATCAGTATGAATTTGTTTCATTTATTAAAAACAGCTTCGTCTTTTTGGCACAGAGATATCCTGAACCTCGCAGTTTTGCTTCGTTTCGTACTGGCATGGCAATCGGCACATGCGCATAATGAAGTATTCAGTACCAAAACGTGGCTTTGTACTCGTGTACTCGTAATAGTCGTACTCCTCGTTTACTTGTTTATTCGTTTGCTGCGTAGGAGAGTCCCGCGGCTCGGAACCGCAAGGCCGCGAGTAATCGGAACGGGTATTTCGACTTTTCAGTTATCGTTGAATCGGAACAGCAACTTTCCAGTCACTGTTATATCCGTTCTACAAAAATATCGTTCCAAAATACCTGTTATAGGTATATATGTATGTTATGTTATAGGTATTATAACATAACCGAATCTCAAAGATTTGGAGTTATATGTAAAGAGTTTTGAAAATCAATGTTAAAATAAATTTAAACCGTTACAATCACGCCACGTGCAGTAGCGAGCGTTCAAATGAATTGTATAGCGACCAACGGCAGCGTCCGGTGGCATTACGTAACCACATACAGTTATAACAATTAGGGACACGCCCTAATTTTAAATTATTAATATTTCGGAAACCGATAAATATAGGCAAAAACCAAAATAGCCAAAATGTTTGCCGAAATATTAGTAATAGGGTGTGCAAATTTCAGTTCATATAATTAAAGATTAAAGGAGATAATTAATTTTATTTAATAACTCCCTAACTCCCCTAGTGAGTGAGCTACGGGGTAGAGCTTTGAATATGTCATAGTTATAAAAATTACCAATCAGATGTATATTCTAGAATAAGCATAACTTGGCTTGCAGCCAAGATAATCGCAATACAAATTGCAACAGGACATCCCGTCCGACATTTGAAATCCGGTGTTTGTTTTTTCAGAATATTAAGACTAATAACAATTCTCAAACTGTGACAATTATTTCCGTTCACACAAGTGAGGTGAGTTGAATTACAAGGAGAAGGGGGGTGTCTCAGCCAATCAAATTATATTCTAAAAATTTGAACGAACCGTTAGATTCGGACTGAACACAGGCACTCAACTGTAACGACTCGACCTGTTAAGACGTATACTTACGATACTCTTACTTTTTTTCAACAAATAAGCGTACAGCTCAAAACATTAACCTGTTGACTTACGCATGTAAAGAGATCAGTTATATAATACGTGAAGACACATCGACAGTACAACAGAACGAGGCCGTCTAGTACGTGGTACAAGCTGAAGAATTGACGAAGCGGAGCGCAACCCAAGGCGAGATACACACACCAGGAGTGCAGCGTATACCGGACCGAGGGGCCTGACGCAGTTGCAGCAGTTAAAACCACAGACGTTAAGCCATCAACAGTTGCAGAAGGAGCTGAGTGTTGCTGATTCCCAAACTCTTAACCGTGGAACCCAAGACGCAGAGGAAATCATCCCCACTAGCAGATTGGACCAGGAAACCCAAGGAACCCCGGGAGCACCTCATTACGATCTTCAGAACAAGGGAAGTCAAATATAATTTATAAACTTCTAAAAAGGTTATTCTTTTTCTTTTAAATCATTGTAAAACTAAATTGATTCAGATGCCAATAAAACAGAGACTCTAGATTAATAAGATACATTCATACTGTGATAATCTGTATAACACGTATAAGCTTAAGTAATAATCAATAGATAAGAATTAGACGTATATAACAAGCGCTATATAAATACTAACACTGAATTACTTAGAGACCTATACTGCAGTATACGTGAAACAATCCAAGTAAATGAAAGCACGTTGAACTAGATTCACAGCTAACTTATTTTCAGAGTATTTAAAAACATCTAAAGTAATAAAATCCGTACGAAAGTACAAAAGAATTGAAAATTCCATAGATTAAATTGTTTTAAAATTAACTTCTTGAAATTAATGAAAAATATAACTCGTATCAATTGAAAATAATAAGCTCGTCTTCTGAATGCTAATACCCATTCAGAAAACATCGTACAAGATACAAATTACTGTTTAGTATGTAAGGATTGCTCTAGTTATAAGATTTTCATACATATGTCCTATTAGAGTAATAAACTCCAATTTTATCCACCACCGTATTTTTATTGCTGTACTACAAAACCTACCAACATCACAAAACTATTCAGAATAACTATAACAGTACTTTGCACACTTGAATTAACCTACTTGCGAATTCAAAACACAAACTCCTACGCCCTTAGTCGGAAGAAGTCGCAAGAACGCATAGCGGGTAGGTCACTTCACAAAACAACCATTTATCTCCTTATATTAATAAAAATAAATATAAGAGCAAGCAAAGAACTTTATAGTATGTTAAACGGCCCACCTCTAACCGTTTATCAACTGCTGAGACGGTCACATGTTTTGTTTTCATTTTTTATACGAATTCACTAAATAACTCTACTCTATCTCAGACTCACACATAAAACCAAAGAATGTTAACTACGTTGACTCTATAAACCATAAGCAGAAGGGGCAGTAGCTTTAGGGGGAACTGGGAGGTTGTCAGCATAAAAAACTTTCTCAAACTTAGGTACTTCAGGCAGATCTCAGAAACAAAGTAGTAAGCACATCTGTGGATAACACGGAATCATTAATATAAGTTAGTTCACTACCGCAAAGTTTCGTTTTAAACATTATTTTAAAACCAAAGTTTAGCACCTACAGCGCCAAGCCGACAGCTCCGCTACTGTTGTAGTTCTTATTGTAACTGTATCAGAAATACGTATTGTAACTGTTCCTACTTTACTTCCATCAGAAATACGCCAGTTTTCTGACACAGACGTAATACTTTTTTATGGTAGCTAGCCTCTATCAGAATCCAATTTATTTCACAATAAAACTGAAGAGACTGATATTTATATGTCAAAAGAGGATCCAAATCATAAATCCCCTTCAGTACATTTTACAAACAGCTTTTTATTCGCCTTTCATACGATGATTTCTTTTCGAACGAGCGAAGCGAATTCTCAGTTTTGACTCGACCGTTTGACATTTGTGTGTCTCTATGTCTATCTATCTACGTGTGATATGTGTCACGATAACTTTTGAACGCATCGACCGATTTTCGTAAAACTTGGCAGCCGAGTCCAATACTTTTACCCTACACAACCCTACTGATTTTGATATCGATCCCCCCCCCTAAAAAAAAATACGCGGGCGAGAGGTCAAAATTGTGAAAAAATTGCAAAAGGCCACGTGAGGTATAAAAATAAAGGGAACTTAAACCGAAATCTGAATGTAGTATTCATTTTGAAAATTTCAAAATTTTGGACGTCAGGGTGCAAAGTCTGAGAAAATTTGTTTAATCATATTATATAACTGCATAACACACGAGAATGAATGTAACATCAGTATGAATTTGTTTCATTTATTAAAAACAGCTTCGTCTTTTTGGCACAGAGATATCCTGAACCTCGCAGTTTTGCTTCGTTTCGTACTGGCATGGCAATCGGCACATGCGCATAATGAAGTATTCAGTACCAAAACGTGGCTTTGTACTCGTGTACTCGTAATAGTCGTACTCCTCGTTTACTTGTTTATTCGTTAGTTGCGTAGGGGGCTCTCGCAACTCGGAACCGCAAGGCCGCGAGTAATCGGAACGGGTATTTCGACTTTTCAGTTTTCAGTTATCGTTGAATCGGAACACCAACTTTCCAGTCACTGTTATATCCGTTCTACAAAAATATCGTTCCAAAATACCTGTTATAGGTATATATGTATGTTATGTTATAGGTATTATAACATAACCGAATCTCAAAGATTTGGAGTTATATGTAAAGAGTTTTGAAAATCAATGTTAAAATAAATTTAAACCGTTACAATCACGCCACGTACAGTAGCGAGCGTTCAAATGAATTGTATAGCGACCAACGGCAGCGTCCGGTGGCATTACGTAACCACATACAGTTATAACAATTAGGGACACGCCCTAATTTTAAATTATTAATATTTCGGAAACCGATAAATATAGGCAAAAACCAAAATAGCCAAAATGTTTGCCGAAATATTAGTAATAGGGTGTGCAAATTTCAGTTCATATAATTAAAGATTAAAGGAGATAATTAATTTTATTTAATAACTCCCTAACTCCCCTAGTGAGTGAGCTACGGGGTAGAGCTTTGAATATGTCATAGTTATAAAAATTACCAATCAGATGTATATTCTAGAATAAGCATAACTTGGCTTGCAGCCAAGATAATCGCAATACAAATTGCAACAGGACATCCCGTCCGACATTTGAAATCCGGTGTTTGTTTTTTCAGAATATTAAGACTAATAACAATTCTCAAACTGTGAGAATTATTTTCGTTCACACAAGTGAGGTGAGTTGAATTACAAGGAGAAGGGGGGTGTCTCAGCCAATCAAATTATATTCTAAAAATTTGAACGAACCGTTAGATTCGGGCTGAACACAGGCACTCAACTGTAACGACTCGACCTGTTAAGACGTATACTTACGATACTCTTACTTTTTTTCAACAAATAAGCGTACAGCTCAAAACATTAACCTGTTGACTTACGCATGTAAAGAGATCAGTTATATAATACGTGAAGACACATCGACAGTACAACAGAACGAGGCCGTCTAGTACGTGGTACAAGCTGAAGAATTGACGAAGCGGAGCGCAACCCAAGGCGAGATACACACACCAGGAGTGCAGCGTATACCGGTCCGAGGGGCCTGACGCACTTGCAGCAGTTAAAACCACAGACGTTAAGCCATCAACAGTTGCAGAAGGAGCTGAGTGTTGCTGATTCCCAAACTCTTAACCGTGGAACCCAAGACGCAGAGGAAATCATCCCCACTAGCAGATTGGACCAGGAAACCCAAGGAACCCCGGGAGCACCTCATTACGATCTTCAGAACAAGGGAAGTCAAATATAATTTATAAACTTCTAAAAAGGTTATTCTTTTTCTTTTAAATCATTGTAAAACTAAATTGATTCAGATGTCAATAAAACAGAGACTCTAGATTAATAAGATACATTCATACTGTGATAATCTGTATAACACGTATAAGCTTAAGTAATAATCAATAGATAAGAATTAGACGTATATAACAAGCGCTATATAAATACTAACATTGAATTACTTAGAGACCTATACTGCAGTATACGTGAAACAATCCAAGTAAATGAAAGCACGTTGAACTAGTTTCACAGCTAACTTATTTTCAGAGTATTTAAATCATCTAAAGTAATAAAATCCGTACGAAAGTACAAAAGAATTGAAAATTCCATAGATTAAATTGTTTTAAAATTAACTTCTTGAAATTAATGAAAAATATAACTCGTATCAATTGAAAATAATAAGCTCGTCTTCTGAATGCTAATACCCATTCAGAAAACATCGTACAAGATACAAATTACTGTTTAGTATGTAAGGATTGCTCTAGTTATAAGATTTTCATACATATGTCCTATTAGAGTAATAAACTCCAATTTTATCCACCACCGTATTTTATTGCTGTACTACAAAACCTACCAACATCACAAAACTATTCAGAATAACTATAACAGTACTTTGCACACTTGAATTAACCTACTTGCGAATTCAAAACACAAACTCCTACGCCCTTAGTCGGAAGAAGTCGCAAGAACGCATAGCGGGTAGGTCACTTCACAAAACAACCATTTATCTCCTTATATTAATAAAAATAAATATAAGAGCAAGCAAAGAACTTTATAGTATGTTAAACGGCCCACCTCTAACCGTTTATCAACTGCTGAGACGGTCACATGTTTTGTTTTCATTTTTTATACGAATTCACTAAATAACTCTACTCTATCTCAGACTCACACATAAAACCAAAGAATGTTAACTACGTTGACTCTATAAACCATAAGCAGAAGGGGAAGTAGCTTTAGGGGGAACTGGGAGGTTGTCAGCATAAAAAACTTTCTCAAACTTAGGTACTTCAGGCAGATCTCAGAAACAAAGTAGTAAGCACATCTGTGGATAACACGGAATCATTAATATAAGTTAGTTCACTACCGCAAAGTTTCGTTTTAAACATTATTTTAAAACCAAAGTTTAGCACCTACAGCGCCAAGCCGACAGCTCCGCTACTGTTGTAGTTCTTATTGTAACTGTATCAGAAATACGCGTACAGTAACTGTTCCTACTTTACTTCCATCAGAAATACGCCAGTTTTCTGACACAGACATAATACTTTTTTATGGTAGCTAGCCTCTATCAGAATCCAATTTATTTCACAATAAAACTGAAGAGATTGATATTTATATGCCAAAAGAGGATCCAAATCATAAATCCCCTTCAGTACATTTTACAAACAGCTTTTTATTCGCCTTTCATACGATGATTTCTTTTCGAACGAGCGAAGCGAATTCTCAGTTTTGACTCGACCGTTTGACATTTGTGTGTCTCTATGTATATCTACGTGTTGTATGTCTCACGATAACTTTTAAACGCATCGACCGATTTTCGTAAAACTTGGCAGCCGAGTCCAATACTTTTACCCTACACAACCCTACTGATTTTAAGATCGATCCCCCCCCCCAAAAAAAATACGCGGGCGAGAGGTCAAAATTGTGAAAAAATTGCAAAAGCCCACGTGGGGTATAAAAATGAAGGGAACTTAAACCGAAATCTGAATGTAGTATTCATTTTGAAAATTTCAAAATTTTGGACGTCAGGGTGCAAAAAGTCTGAGAAAATTTGTTTAATCACAAAAAATTATGTGAGATATCAAATTAAAGAAAATTTTCACTAACATCTGAATTTAGTGTTACGTTTTGGAAATTTCAAAATTTTGCCACCCCAAGGTGCAAAAAGAGATCAAAATTTTGAAAATCCAGCAGGATGTCAGACTAAAAGAATTGTAACCCAAATCCGAATGTCTAGAATGTTTAATGTTCACTCTGTGGTTATGTACTCTACAATTGTTACGCTACTAAATGAGTAGTAGAGAAATCGGTATTTTTGTAATTTTTTCCATAACTGAAAATTATCTAATATTAAATGTATTGATATGTACGTAATAATAAACGTACTTCGTCCCAAATAGTGAGTAAGAGTTGTGCAGCTCAGGGAGCATCTGCAAGTCGTCCACCACCCTCATTACCCGGCGAGCCGTTACGATTGAGTGGATAAAGCATCGAGTCCCCACTTATAAAGTCAAGCGTCACGCATGTAACTGTACACAACGAGTAGTGCTATCGCGACGCTGCTTAAATAACGTGCGTAGTGTGTAGTCTCCGGAGAACTACTAATTCATAAAAATCCAATGCGTAAACCACTGGAATCTTCGATATATAGCAAGACTAAAGTTCCACACGACCCTAAAAAAATCCAAAACAAGTCTACTGATTTATCAATAACCGCTCAGTTATTCGCAATTATTCGCAACATCCTTCGTGAATACAATAGTATTGCACTTCAGACAACGATCAGTCAGATCTGTGAATAGTTTTACAGCGATTATGGTCTCTAATAGTGAAAGGAACTTATAATGTCCGATTATTATTATTTACTTTTTTTTTAATTAATGCTTTCAGTATCCAAGCCACTTATACATACAGGGTGTCCCGGGAGGAGAGGGAAATAATTTGAGAAATGGTTCTACACTGTAAAAGAAGAAAAAAAGTTCATATAAACATATGTCCGGAAACGCTTTGTAAGCGAGTTACGGCTAGCGAAAGATTTCGTCCGGGTTTCGGTTCCCAGGGTAAATGAAGACTTTCTGAAATTCTGGGAAGGGGCGAATTCTGTTGTTTCTTATGGTTTTTGACCTGAAAAATCGAATAAAACAGGTCGCAGAACTGTATCCCCCATAAGTTTCATGATATCCGACATAAAACAGAAAAATCTTTGCCTAAAAACAAATTTTGGAAAATTGGAAACAATTGGAATTTTTTGTTGATTTTTACTGACTTTATTTACACCTTTTTTCTAAGAATTAAATTCTTTACAAGTTTTCTTTTTAACTTTTATGCATTTATTTAAGAAAGTTATTGTACTTCTAACCTAACAAAAACGTGTTTTTTCGGGTCAAATTCGATTTTTCAGGTCAAAAACCATAAGAAACAACAGAATTCGCCCCTTCCCAGAATTTCAGAAAGTCTTCATTTACCCAGGGGAACCGAAACCCGGTCGAAATCTTTCGCTAGCCGTAACTCGCTTACAAAGCGTTTCTGGACATATGTTTATATGAACTTTTTTACTTCTTTTACACTGTAGAACCATTTCTCAAATTATTTCCCTCTCCTACCGGGACACCCTGTATATGTACCTCATTTATCCTCATCTTTTTTATATTTCACTACGCGTTTCTTGACATATTTCCCATCTTCAGGTGTCATCCCTCAGTAAAGTTCGTCAAATAAAACAAATTACGTATAATTTTACGTAATTTACGTAATATAAGTAATTTGTTTTAATTATCTGACGAACTTTACTGATAGATTATACCTGAAGATGGGACTTATATCCAGAAACGCGTAGTGAAATGTAAAAAAGGAAAAGCCGCTAGACGGACAAAAGAGGTAAATTTTATACTATTATTATTTTTGCTTGTGTCGCCAAATTCTTATATACGAGCGTACAGACTGTTATTATTATCTGTCGTGTATGATGTTTATTGAATGACATCGCACAAGTGATTTAACACGAGAGTAGGCCTAAATACGTTTTAATGATGCGTCCGTGGAGTTCGACGGCGTATGTAAATGTCTAAGTAACAATCAATTGTAGTCACGAACGAGTACAAAAACAAAGAAGAGTGACCATGGGGCCGAAAACCACTACATTAGAAAAGGTGGACGGACGGTCAATCAATCTCTTCACTCGTACAAGCAATAGTTTGCATGCTGTGAAAAAGGGCGTATTTACGGGGCGGACCAACGGGACCGGATCCCCGTCCAGAGGGTACAATAAAGTTGACGAATTCTGTTCATCTCTTAATTTTTAAGCAACTTTATTATTTTTCCAGCCGTGTCTGCTAATATAATAGTAACTCTTTTTTTAAATATACAAAAAGATTTATTACATACCATTTGCATATACGTTTGAAATATGAAATATAGGAAACTCAATTCAGTCAATAAATATCTTCTAAACGATTTTTCAATAACGCGTATTTTTATTGTTTTATTACCGTTTACTTTAACGGGACTGATTTCAGGATGTTATCACGAGTTTTTTCAGCCACTTTAAAGATGGTAATGTTGATTAGTCTTAACTTGTATTTTCTTTTATATGAAGCTGACTAGACCGGAGCCCCCTCCAAGGCTGTGAACAATTCTTATTAAGCTGTCTCGAGAAACCTGCATATACGAGGGTCATTCAATAAGTAAACACACAAACAGCTGTGGAGCAACAACTTTTTATTCAATCAATACAATTTTTTTTTACTTTTCAACGTAATCTCCAGCAACGTCTATGTACTTGTCCCATCTCTTTACAAGCTTTTTTATTCCCTCAGCAAAGAACTCTTTACCTTGATGTCGAAGGCAGTTTTGGACTTTTTCCTTCACTTCTTCATTGCTGTTGAACTTGACACCACGCAAAGTCTCCTTGAGTGGGCCAAACAAGAAAAAGTCAGATGGGTCAAGGTCAGGGCTATAAGGGGGATGAGGCAGGATCTCCCAACCTACTTTTTTATTGTTTCGAGCGTCAGTTTTCCCGTGTGTGGGCGGGCATTATCGTGAAGAAGAATCACACCTTCCCTCTGCCATCCCGGACATTTCTTCTTCAGTGCAGGCTTAACTTTGTTCACAGTCATGTCAGAATAGTACTGACTATTGATGGTACGCTGGTCTTGTAGGTAATCACAGAAAAATGGGCCTTAGGAGCTCCAAAAGATGGTTAACATCACCTTACCAGCCGATGGCTGGGTTTTGAATTTCTTTTTGCAGGTGAACTGGGATGCTTCCACTCCATGCTTTGTCGCTTTGACTCAGGTTCAAAATAGTGAATCCAAGTTAGTGGTTATAGTGGTTCCAAATCCAAAAATCTTATAACAGAACGCTGTTCTTCGAAAGTACTGTCCTCAAGAGGACACGCCATCATAAGTAAAACTGTATTGGTTATGTTTATGCAATATTATTATTGAACAGCTGATCAAAACTCACAACGACGTTGCCAGGTAACACTCCTGAAAGTTTCAATCAGCTGCTACAATTAATTTCTTTTCTACAACTGTTTGTCTGTTTACTTATTGAATGACCCTCGTATATTACGAAATGGCTTCTTACTGACTCGTTACAGGGAATACGTTACAGGCAGTAAGTGCGATTGTTTGTGCCTATACATCACTGACACGCACATTCGCGCACTGTGTCTGTTCCAAGGCAGCTGCTGTTGTTTAGTTCTCAGGAGAGGAGCGGACCTGCTCTGTAATCCACTTAAGACAATGAATCGCTCCTAATCTGCGAAACAAAAGCAGCAGATCTGCACTGTAAATTGTTTTAACTAATCTAATTCCTGTTAAAGGCAGCTGAGGAAATTAAATGTTACAGTCTGCGTGTGTCAGTAGCGAGTATGCTGCAAATACGACTTTGGCTTTACGGAAAACGAAATTAATTGCACCCCTTTCTTACGCCCCCTCCCCCCCCCCGGTCGCTCATTGTATCACTTCCATGTCTTCCGTTCTGCCTCCGTATCTCTCTACCCACTGCTCACTCGTCTGTTATGAAATAATCTCGATCGGGTGTCCCCGTTTGAAGCGCCTGTCCCATCCACCCTCTCTAAATCAACAACAAACCTCCCACTATGCGTATCCAATTAGCTAGGCTAACCGTTGGTTAATATTTAGTCCACGTCAGTTTCAGACCGACTATACAACTTCATAATTACTTATGACTTAGGTCAGTGCATCTGGAGTGAGTGGGTATAACCTGCTTTCCGCTAATTCCGCCGGGCATATCGAGTTCCAAGAAACGGAATTAATTACAAACAGAACGTGGCACAGTGCAGCAAGTAATGCAGGAAAACTCCGAGAACATTAGTACTAATACTCCCCCAACTTCGAGTAACAATTTTTCTTGTAAACTAGGTTAATCTGTATTATTACAAGGAAAAAGCATTTGGCAGTGGATAGCAGCAGAATACGGATGTTCAGAGTAAGATTATGGCCAAGAAGTTTACGATCCAGCAAATCGCTATAGTCGTCTGGTTCTCACTCGTAAGAAGTAGAGTACCTATCCGATATCCATATCGGGCCTCACAGTGGATAGTTAAGTGTCCCGGTATTTTGTTCCAATAGTTGACGAAAGTAGCTAAAGTCGGACCCCCCATTTTGTTTTTTACTCGTAACATCATTATTTCGTGTTAGTTTTATTTGAAGTTTATTTAAATAAGTTCTTTAACAAGTTTTCTAATACTGTATGTGGCTTAATTTAAATCATCAGATTTTTCTAGTTAGTTTTTCTGTGAAAAGTGACAAAAAATGAGTTATGGAGAAAATGTGCCAGTCAGATCCCTCTTACGAATAAGCATACAATGGCAGCAAAATAAATCCAAACGAAAAAAATAAAACTTAAATGATTAGGGCACAATTAAAATAATGAACACACTGTTTATTTTAACATTCAAGAAATAGATAATCCCAACACCTCGGAAATTAATAAACAGGTTATTTAACTGTGTTATTCAGGCGTTTAACGACAGAAGACACAGAAACAGATTTCCCGAACGCTCTTCGTGTGCCCACAAATTACACAATGTATACATTGGATCCACAATTCGTTTCTGCAGTCTATGCGAAACTTTCACGATCAGACAATACTGAACCAACTATTCTAAAGTTTGCAACCAAATTACTGTTGGCCTTCCCATTTTTGTGCGAGTTACTTCCTTTGGGCTGTTATACTTCTCATTTGCAAGCCTTATCAACGTTGTTTCTGGTACCCCGAATGTCACATGGGTTTTTCCATCCACTTTTTCTTACTTATACTCGTTTCAGTTGGCCTTTTCATCTTTGAGTATCCTGCTATTATATGTATACAAGCACTGTTATTTGTATGGAACATCTGAAACAACATTTAGGATGGTTTTAATGAAAAGGAAAAACCGTTTACTCGATTTACATGGCGAAATTTGTAATTATTTTGGGGTCCGACTTAGGACAGTGCGTAGGGTCCTACTTTGGGCACATAGGTCTTGACAATTTCAAGCCTATAAATCTAAAATTAAATGGCTATACCTACAAATAGATACCACAGTTATAAAGAACAATGCTCACTAAAGACGAAACTGCAAAGAGATTGTGATTTCCCCTTTCCTAAATAATAAAAATCCCGATTTCATGTACAGATGTAAACACTTTCACTCACATGAACGGGAGTAATGGCAGAACAAAGCGATTACATGTGGATTCCAGTGCTGCCAACTAATGTTTCTATTAACATATTTACATTCCAACTAGTACCGCCTACAAAAAAAATTTAAACCTGGTAGTCGTGGGACTACCGGTAGACATGGAATCATGGGCAGACTTGTGCTTTGGGAAGGAACGGGATTCAGAGACGGCAAGTTTGGCGGGATCGGTGGATATTGGAAGCCGTATGATTTGCACAGCGGCGGTACGTTGCCTTGTTTGAGACTTGCAACACACGTAGAGCACACGCCTTCCATATTACTCGCACTTGAGTACTCGTCCGCTCCGAACACTGTGGCCAAGAGACCATGTATGATGGTACGCACGGTCTTAGATCACTCTTGAACCACAAGCGATCGCAGATCCCACACACCGAGTCGAACGGATTGTTAATAAAGTGCTTAGAGAATTCCTCGTCGACTCCTTTGAAGCGGCGACTTGGACCGGGCTGTTCTGCGCAGAGCATCGAGGGTCCAATGTTGTCGAAGCACAAGTTATTAATGTTCTCATCGTCTGTTTTCTTGCTAGCTAGCCGTACGCTCGATCTGAGTCGCTTCGGGGGCACGCCGGATGACCCAGGTATCGGAGATGCGGGCCGCTTGGGCGCTGACGGGGTTTCGTCAATCTTCAAATGGTTGCCATTTTCTAAGTTCTCGGTCGATTTCTTTGATTTTAGTCTCAAACGATAGGCCTGTTGACGCTCTGCGTAGGATTTACCGGTTTTCGGTTTGAAATTTTTGGTTCGAGTTTTATCGCGATTTTTAGGTCGAGGCATTTCAAATTTTTGAGTTCAAATGTTGTTATTATTTTCTGTGAGTGCTTCTGGTACTCGGAATTGATGTTATTGGAGAGATTTAGTTCTGACGATCACAACGCACTTTGTACTTTCGCGATCGGACTTGTAGTTCCCGAGATATTTAAGTTTTAGTGGAGCAATTTTAGAAATTTTCGGAGCAAAAACACCCTCACGCAGACAAAGCCTAGAGGCGACTGAAGTCAGTTGTCAAAATTCTCAGTACTATTGGTGGAAGGGGGCCGAGTGACTCGATCACCTGACACCTGGTTTGCTGGGATTGGTTGAGCGGTTCGCGAGATAGTGGTATGCCGAAAGTACATTTGAAACATAACGGTCGATTTTCGCGAAACGTGCGAGTAAGACATTACATACCTATGGATTCCATGTCAAAAAGAGCTCAGGGGTTCGCATTTGCCACGGCGGTTCGCCTTTGGCCACTTTCTGCTATACCTCTCACAGATTTCACGTCGTTCCCCGTACCACCATCCCCCCCCCAAAACCCGCCTCCCCTGTGTCGTACATGTTTATTTACGACATTTCGATACGTGTCGTATCAACGGTTTCAGTATCGTCTCTCCAACATACGAGTATTTTTCTCTGCCGTCTAGCTGTCTTACATTCCAAACTCTCTTTTGACCTTTCGGTTACAATGCTGACATGCCACCGTATAACTCCGCGACTGTTGCCTGATTCCGTTGTTTCTTTTGTCGTAATTTGCAGTTGTCCCCGGTTAATTTTATTCACGCGCGCGCGCGATAGTTCTTTTTTTACTGGAAATTTTGATTAGTAAGTTTTCAAACGTTTAGTTTACATTCTAAGGTCTCAGTGTTCATACCCTGAGAACGTCTGTTATCCGTCCTGTAAAACTGTAGTCCAGTTCTCCTTTCGGCCGTGTCTGCGGCACTCATCCTCAATGTAGACGCCGACGAAACGTCTGCACCAACACAATGGACTGGACTACGGCCTTTCAACCCTGGTAATTCCCAACATTTCGCCAAATTAGTCGACACGGACTACATCCTTTACTTTTGCGGCTGACAAATATTGGATTTAATAACACAGGTACACTTCTTCCATAACTCAAAACGATTACTCTGATTGTTTTTTAATTCTCCGTATCAAGTTCAAAAATCTGATTCGACTGACCTATCACCGTTGGGAACAGAAGCGCTCTCAAGAATGTGTGACTGTTAGTCACACGGGCCCAATGGGTTCTCAGGGTCCTTTCTGGGGGCCCGCTCTTGCTGTGTAAGAAAAAGAGTAAAACAAAGTGTGTGTGCGTGTGTGTGTGTGTGTGACGGAGGACAAGACAGACAAGAGGTGAATTTCTTATTCACAATTCTTCTAATTTGAGAAGAGAGAGAGAGAGAGAGAGAGAGAGAGAGAGAGAGAGAGAGAGAGATTCAGCTTTTGTGATTTTTTAGAAGATCAGCGGACAGTTACCAGTAGGCCTACATACTACTCTGACATAATTATCAATAAAGTAAAGCGATACGGAAAAGTCCTGGATTTCTACGCGAAAGGATCATTCTTTTTCATGATAATCCCTATTCACACATAGCTGAAGTTAACACGTGAAACCATCAATAAATTGTCTTGTGAGACTCTGTCTCATCCTCACTACAGTCGAGACTTGGCTCCATCTGATTTCCATTTGTCTGGAGGCGTCACGTGGTACGAAGTTTTACGACAACGACGAGCTCAAAGAAATGTCCTAAACTGGCTGCGACATCAACATAAAGACTTCTCTTTGCAGCAAGGCTTAATTCAGAGATGGGATAAGCGTATCAATGTTGCTGAGGATTATGTTAAAAACTAAAAAAATTGTTGGTCTGATTAAATAAACCGTTTCCCCCTACAACTATTTGTCTCTTTGAATATTGAATGACCCTCGTATTACACGTATGTCAATGTGAGACATAAAAGAAGCTGTCAAATTAAAAGAAACGTTTAGCCTGATGAGGTCAATCAACGAACTAAGGGGGTGATGCCTGTCAGTTAATATCGTCACGACTTGTTTGCTTCTGTCATTAGCACATCAACATAACGATGGTAATACGAACCGCTTTTACCTTAATTAGTTGAGGGAAACCGGATTATGTAGTTGGGAATACAGAAGACCACTATCGAATGTTTGCTCGGATACGCTTTCAAGACAATGTTTGCCCACTGCGCGGAGAAACTAGCAATCAAAACAAAGTAAAAACACGGTAGACGGGTGTGGGGAATGAACATTTTCCGCCGACAAACTGCTTACGGCCAGCCGTTCGTTAAAACAATTGTTCGCTCTTCTCAAGCTTACCTCCCTCTGTAACTAAACTTCCAACAACAAAACATCACCTTAAAACTGTTCTCTTTCTTTTTACTAGCAGATTTACAAAGTCGTTCACCTACGGTTACGATGTAAGTATGGAATAACGTATGTCTACTCCTTCTGGCTCGTCCCACACGAAATGTTGATTCCTACATTATGGATTAGCGATGTAGGCAGGAATGAGACCAACAAAGCTATCACAAACAATAGAAACATTTCTGTTTGCTTAATGTGCTACATTTGACACCACAGTCTTGTTCTCCAGGAGATTGTAATTAATAACTTTGCTCCTTCGACCTCTAGATGTTGCTCGTCCATTTCATCACACAAGGTGCATTTTGTAAAGAAAGAAGGTATTGCGGTGTTTCGCCAGTTAAACACGACCTGTATAAAGAACAGAATTTTGCGACTACTGGTCTGCGTGAAAGGTCTGGAATTGCTTCTGGGTTTTTGTACGGGAGGAGTTCTCATTTCTTCTGGAACGCTGCTGCTTTAATTCTGGCATAATTCTTAGCTTTTGTTGTCACCTGTACGTAACGTTTGGCTGAGGAGAAAGTTCGTCGTCTTGCCTTTGTTTCTGGCTAACTAAAGAGCCTTTCTTGACATCTGTAGTTTCACTTCCCCCGTAAGTCCACAGTGAGATGAAATCCATCATTGAACAACTGATTTACGTGGGTAAGTAGTGAGGAGTTGATTTTGTGACATTCTGTTTCACTTGGGCTCTTAGATTAGGACATAGCTTGGATAGCTGCTTTTGAACCAGAAAGGATGACTATATTATTAAACACAGGCCTATCTATCCTTGTTTCTGGCTAACTAAAGAGCCTTTCTTGACATCTGTAGTTTCACTTCCCCCGTAAGTCCACAGTGAGATGAAATTCATCATTGAACAACTGATTTACGTGGGTAAGTAGTGAGGAGTTGATTTTGTAACATTCTCTTTCACTTGGGCTCTTAGATGAGGACATAGCTTGGATAGCTGCTGTTGAACCAGAAAGGATGACTATATTATTAAACATAGGCCTATCTATCCTTGTTTCTGGCTAACTAAAGAGCCTTTCTTGACATCTGTAGTTTCACTTCCCCCGTAAGTCCACAGTGAGATGAAATCCATCATTGAACAACTGATTTACGTGGGTAAGTAGTGAGGAGTTGATTTTGTAACATTCTCTTTCACTTGGGCTCTTAGATGAGGACATCGCTTAGATAGCTGCTTTTGAACCAGAAAGGATGACTATATTATTAAACATAGGTCTATCTATCCTTGTTTCTGGCTAACTAAAGAGTCTTTCTTGACATCTGTAGTTTCACTTCCCCCTAAGTCCACAGTGAGATGAAATCCATCATTGAACAACTGATTTACGTGGGTAAGTAGTGAGGAGTTGATTTTGTAACATTCTCTTTCACTTGGGCTCTTAGATGAGGACATAGCTTGGATAGCTGCTGTTGAACCAGAAAGGATGACTATATTATTAAACATAGGCCTATCTATCCTTGTTTCTGGCTAACTAAAGAGCCTTTCTTGACATCTGTAGTTTCACTTCCCCCGTAAGTCCACAGTGAGATGAAATCCATCATTGAACAACTGATTTACGTGGGTAAGTAGTGAGGAGTTGATTTTGTAACATTCTCTTTCACTTGGGCTCTTAGATGAGGACATCGCTTGGATACCTGCTTTTGAATCAGAAAGGATGACTATATTATTAAACATAGGCCTATCTATCCTTGTTTCTGGCTAACTAAAGAGTCTTTCTTGACATCTGTAGTTTCACTTCCCCCGTAAATCCACAGTGAGATGAAATCCATCATTGAACAACTGATTTACGTGGGTAAGTAGTGAGGAGTTGATTTTCTAACATTCTCTTTCACTTGGGCTCTTAGATGAGGACATCGCTTGGATAGCTGCTTTTGAATCAGAAAGGATGACTATATTATTAAACATATCTATCTTTGTTTTTAGGTTTTCTAGGGTTGTTTTAATTGCATAGATTTCTCCATCAAAGTGACAGTATTTTGGCCGACGTGACAGTAGAATGAGAATGGGGTGTAAGTTCCTCCTCCTCCTGCCACCCGATTCATAGTGTGTTAAGGAGCCACCATCAGTAAAGACATTAATCCATTATTTCAATGAGAACCGTTTGTCAAGAGTTTTCACAGCTAAAGACTAGGCCTACATATAATCCAGTTATCATATTCGGCCCTCTTACATGTGTAAAAGTCAGATTAAAATTCCAGGGGATCTGTGCTGTGTGAAGTCAGCTGTCGATCTGCTGAGACATTTCTAGAGTCTGTAAAATAAACGGTGGCGGTTGGGACCGGCCAGACTGCCTGAGGTGCCATCACTGACGCACGCACACTCACAGCCGGCCCGCGCGCCACAGGTATGATTCGCAACGTTTGCCGTCCACTACATAATTACAACTTTTTAAATTTGATTTTAATGCCAAACAAAATTACGTATTTGTAACCTCCACAAAATTTTAAGAAAAATGATCTAAACACGACATATTTGCGACAAATCTCTGTTTTCAACACTATAAAAATCTGATCAAGTGACTAATGTTGATGTGGAAAAATAAAAAAAATTAAATATTGTTACACTCAAATCCAAATTTTATTCTTTCGTATTCATACAATAATATACAGTACATGGTAATCGTCAGTAAAATATAAATAACTAAATATGTACACAAATAATTAGACATACATACTTTTATAGGTCTACATAAGTAACAATAAATCCTACTTCCTACAGCCGAAATTATTCATGTTACCAGTAGTCTTAATCTTAGTAATAATAGCTTTAACCTTTCCTTGTTTGACATTTATCGTCAATGTAAACAAACCTATAATAATGTTTAAAATGATTTTGAGAATATATTACAGAATGCGGCTACCGTACAATTATAAGCCTAATTGGTGATATTAATATTTGTATAATAAATAAGAATAAGCATTACTCATTAAGCATACAATTATGTAAGAAAATGTAACCATGTTGTAAGACAAACTTACACTTACTGAAAGAAAATTGGAAAATTCCAAAATTACTGTCTGTTTATACTAAAACAAAAATGAAGCTGTCGATCATAAAAGACGAGGAAAAGGAATGTTCGCCCGTGTTTACGCACAAGCGGACCCAGCAAAGCTATCAGTGTGAATGCAAACGTAGTCGCAAGGAAGATACACTGGAAAAAATAAATTCAAAATTTCTTGGAATAATATAATTGAATAACTGAAAAATTAATCTACGCGTGTTTATTATTTCACATTTTCGAAAGAATCCACGAACGAGTCAGAGAATTTTAGAATACAAATGTTAATTATACTCGCACGCATTTGTAACAAACAGATGTTCTTTTTGTTAATTAATTTTTCTAACGTTTTTAAACTGTCAAGGTAACACAACTCTTAGCTAATGAGTCCTTTTTGTGCAGTTCCCAGAAAACTGTCCTACACAGAATTACGCAAGGTTTGAAGGATATAACAGCATAACGTTATACTCCAAAATAATATTATGTTTTACAAAACAACATTTTTTTTAATGTGCGTTAAAATAAAATAATAATTTGAATTTGAAAAAGTATTAATAGAAATATTTCAAATTGCACTCCTCTAGACGCAGAGAATTGTTTCACTTCTCCGTTTCTTTTATGCGTACTGTACACTGTATGTGCGCGCGCGTGTTCTGCCCTTCAATGAGAGTACACCGTCGTTTACATTTGTCACCTGGATTCTGCAAAGTAAGTCTTTTCGCTGACTACAAAATAGTAAACTACACTTACTATAATATGTAATAGAGCGTATAATTACCGTTCATGTGAGGCTCTTGTCACTGGAATAACGCATCGCTATATATATAAATCGGTTCATAACGTTAGCCTACGTCTTCCGATCCCTAGTCTCCATTGGTCTCGATCCAATCAAGATTCTTCTTCCAATTCCCGGTCTCTCGGTGCCCGATTGATCCCTTCTCTCCAACTCAACCTAGGTCTTCCTCTTCGCCTACGACCGTATGGTGTCCATTTCAAAATTTGCTTGGGGAGTCCATTATTCGGCATTCTTTGCACAGCCCAAACCATCTTAGCTGTTTTGTTCTTATGTCGTCGACAATAGAGCACTGTACCCCCATTATCTCCCGGATTCTGACGTTTCTTACTTTTTCCAGTTTTTACCTCCCTGTCGCTCTTCGCCAATAATCCATTTCAGTAGCTTCCAACAACTTTTCTGTTCTTTGTATTATTGGCCATATTTCACACCCGTATGACGTAATTGGTTTCACAATTGTATTGTATATACGATGTTTATTTTGTTTTGATATTCGTTGGTCCCACAATATGTTGTTCAGCAATGCTGTTGATTTTCTTGCCACGTTATTTCTTTCTCTTATCGCTTTATCTAGACTACCATCATGTGTAACTGTTGTTCCTAGATATTTATAGCTACTGCAATTTATTATTTCTTGTTCGTCTTCTAAAATTAAATTCTTCTATTCCCCACCAATGCACATATACTCCGTTTTCTTTGTGTTTACTTCAAGGCCCCATAGCTTATATTCCTCTATAAGTTTTCGTGTCATGTATTCCATGTCGTGATAGTAATAACACATTGCTGCTAATGTAAATGTTTAAGACCTGAAGATGGCTAGCGATTTGTATAACCGAAACTTCGATTTAAAACAAATTAAATCAGTTATATCCGTTTTTCTAATTCCAATACCACCTCGGTTACAGCGTAACCTGATTACAGACAATCCAGACTTGACCTTAGAAATCCCTTTCCTGCTCTTACCGATGTTTATGGTCAGTGTAATACCATTAGGTAACAAAATATTCACTCTACAGGGCAACGCCGCTGTACCGCCAAATATAATCCAGAGACCAACACAACGCACAAGGTCCTGACGAGTGCAACCGTCCAACCCCCCGAGACGATTACGAACCTACGGGTCTGTCACTCCCCTGCACTCGCTTCACAACGATCTGTCGCTTAAAGCGGAGACCTTGAAAAACACTACCCCTCCCCCGTCGTCGAAAGTAATCACTTTCTCGGAGACACGACTGACAGCAATGCGCATTGTTGCGGCGTTTAATTATTAATTAACCGTTGCGCATAATAACGATCGCGGTGGCGTCGCGGCGCCGTGTGACGTAACGCCGCCGTGTTGTGTCTATCTCCCCCCTTCCACCCCCCATACACGACCTACCTCGAAAATAAATTCGTTTCGCAGTCGGTCGGCTCAGTGCATACGGGACGGACATGCCTCGGCGTCTCCCCGAGTCACATCCAACACGATTTGCCGACACAGTACAAAACTTGATACTGAAATATTACTTTATTGTCGTGTTAATAAATAAGTATAATATTACTGACATCTTCTCGCTGTGGTACACAATATATAGGTTTCATTCTAAACCAATCACGATTTCTACTTTTTCTACATCTTCTTTTTATTTTTCTTCTTCTTCCTCCTCCTCTTTTTCGCCTTTTTATCTTCAGAAATCTACAGGAACATGTGCTGTGATTCTGTGTTAAAAAAATATTTATCGAAAATGGAAATTCACAACGAAATAGCAAATGTGTTAGGAGATGCTGGCGTCTTCAAAAACAATGATGTGGGACGCCCAAAAAGTGCAACACCTCCAAATGCGGTACCCAACTTGCACAAAGTTTTTTCGTTTCAAATTATTGACTTAAAATATGATACACACTCTCATGTGAGAGCCTATCATGTCAGCAATGTCATACACTCTCATGTGAGATGCCTATCATGTCAGCAATGTCATACACTCTCATGTGAGATGCCTATCATGTCAGCAATGTCATACACTCTCATGTGAGATGCCTATCATGTCAGCAATGTCATACACTCTCAATCGCCGGCCTCACAACACCGTAAACAGAATTTTGATAATGGCATCTGAAATTGTTGCACTTTCTGGGCGTCCATTGCATGGATCATATTCAATGCTCGTACGACCACGTTTAAACTCCAGTGCCCACTTACAGACATTGTTTATTAAGGCGCAGCATCTCCTAAGACATTTGCTATTTCGCTGTGACTTTTCATTGTCGCTAGAAAATTTTTTAACAAAAAATTCAAACACAAAATTGTTTAATTTTTTTTTTAATTTAAAAACTAACGTGACACGTAAATTTTGATTACCTGAAAAAATTATTACATTACAGACATATCCGGAAATTAACAGCTGTTTACATGAAATATAAATCTTATAGCACGAAAAAAATTCTTCATCCGCTAATCTTTAGATGTTGCTCCGCGAACTTTTAAACTGAGCATCGTAATACCCAGTTCCCGCACTCTGGCTATAAATATAAATATTAATACATATTTATATAAATATAGATCTTTAAACATAAATATCTTTGTAATAAACTATTTTGATACCTAGTTATTATACTTTTTTTTTTCAATTTTATCTTCAGAAGACACTTCGAGAATACTGGTCATCCAATTTAGATTCGTCCTGTATGATACCATCATCATTATTGTGCGAATGCGTGTCTCTATTCTCTAGTGACAATGTCAACCATATCGTACAAATGTCTTTTGACCTCCAATCCAGCGACCTTCGTGTTCATTGTCCACGTTTGCGACGTACAACACGTCACGGCTGACGCACACATCTATTAAAAACTTTCTTTTGATGTATCCACAGAGTTCTATAGAAGCTCTGTTTGTTAGTGCAACCGGTCCTACAAATCAACTCAACGACACGTGTGTATGCAGCAACCGCCTCCTGCAAACATATGATTGTACTATATAGAAATCCGACGTCTTGAGCAACGTACAAGTCCATAAACACACCGTATATAACCTTAGGAAAACACGTACTGCAGAGATCACGCCACACGACTGTATTTGGAACGCACGACACAATAACAATAATCTACAATGTGCACACCTGGCGACTTAACATTCCGTCGGAGTCGCGGCCGCCCGCTTCCGATGAGACAACACACGCACACGCCTACGTTACTGTAATACGTAATTATGTCAATACGCGCGCTCAAGGCAGGCCAGTCACGGTCTGTCACAATCTGACAAAGAAGCTAACGTTAAAGAAGATAACTTCAGAACCAAAGGTGATACCGACTAGCTCAGGGGCCAAAAGGTACAGTTTTATTGCTCCACGGGCCAATATCGAGACGTCCACATTAAAAAAGTTATCCTTCAATCCATTGCGACTCATCTAGAGCAGTGGTTTCCAACTTGAAAGCGTCTAAGGACTACAATTAAACTCGCGAACCTACAGGAGGGCCGCATCATAGGCGACCAATTTTCAACAATTACCATAAAAATACAAAAGGCAGTGTTTAATTGTAAATAAGCAAAAGAGGAACTTTGCATATTTAACACATCTTACTATGTACCTCTAACGGCACAATGTTTGTTGCGTCCGTATAATAATGAAGGCACACGAAAGATATTAAACAGTGTACATTTACATAAAATCTTCAGGTCGATCATAAGCCTCTAAAGAAGGAACGTTCACATCGAGCTGAGTTGTCGTTAATCTTAGTAGGTGAAGCAGAGAAGAATCTGTGAGGTGACTTCTACTGTGGTTTCTGATTAGCTTCACTGCGGAAAACACCGCATCTACTTCTGATCATCGACGTTATTTTGTCTTCGAAACTTCGTTGATTTGAGAATCGTTCACGAAGTCATCTGGCCTCTTTTCTTGCCTGACCTACAGGAACAGGTCATCTTGTAAATCACACAACTCCAGTTCAATGTCCGTTGTCCTTCAGTGACAGTACCAAGAGGACTGTTAAGGTAGTACACACTATTTTCCAGCAATTCAAATTATTTGAATTTTCTGTTAAACTCGTATAAGATTACTTGAATATTTGCACCAAATTCCTCCATAAATCATGTATTTCATCATTTTAAAAAGTTTCTGCTATTTGCCGACAGTTTTTTTCGTTTCTTTAAGTTTTCTCATTTGCCGAATGAGCCAATTCGTTTCTTAAATGTTTTCTCGTTTGCCGAATGAGCCGATTCGTTTCTTAAAAGTTTTCTCATTTGCCGAATGAGCCAAAATTCGTTTTTTAAAAGTTTTCTCATTTGCCGAATGAGCCAAAATTCGTTTCTTAAAAGTTTTCTCATTTGCCGAATGAGCCAAAATTCGTTTCTTAAAAGTTTTCTCATTTGCCGAATGAGCCAAAATTCGTTTCTTAAAAGTTTTCTCATTTGCCGAATGAGCCAAAGTGTTTTATTTTTAACGAGTAAATAACGTAAATATAAAATTGGTTTCACAAGGTAAGGGCGCTGTCCGACAGCAGGAAATCACTGTTCTAGAGCTACTGTAGTCTTTCACATCCTGCACACCACAGGCGTTTGTTGCACCAGTCATCACATAGCAAACCTCTTTTCCTCATCTCCTCAAGTAGGCTATGTCTTCTTTCCATGATCGCCTGGGTCTACCACGTTTCCGTCGGCTGGGAGGGACGTAGTCTGGCACCTTTACGGGCCAAAGATCATCAGGCATCCGTCTCACATGGCCGTTACCATACGTGGCGCTTTGTATTCAGTGTCTTGGCAACCTGAAGTTCCCTCCTGATATCCTCATTTCTAATGCACTGGACCCTGGACACCCTACAAGACCTTCTCCGGAAATGGATTTCCACTTGCTTCGGGAGGTTCCTTGATTTATCTCCACAGGTTTCAGAGCCACAGGCGGCTATACTCTCTAAGATGGCAGAGTAATTCACTAGTTATTTTCCCATGCCGCATCACACAGTTCAGCTGTCCTATCACCACATTATCCTGTTTTATTTTGCAGACGATCCTTCATCACTTCATCTTGGTAACGTGACTCCAAGACACCCAAATACCACAATTTTTTATAACGTGTGAATCCACTGTATAAAGACATTCGCCTTCAATAACCAGGTGTTCGGTTGCCCAAATTTATATCGAGTATCTGTATTCCAAGATTCCAAAAAACCACGAACTGTATTCTACATGGAGTTTTTGGATCATGTAACTGGAATTCTGTTCGTCCAGTTCTACGAAACGAATGAAATAAGTTATATTTTTTGTTAATTTATTCCTAAGTTATGAAGATTCTGATACTGCTGTGTGTGTGTGTGTGTGTGTGTGTGTGTGTGTGTGTGTGTGTGTGTGTGTGTGTGTGTGTGTGTGTGTGTGTGTGTGTGTGTGTGTGTGTGTGTGTGTGTGTGTGTGTGTGTGTGTGTGTGTGTGTGTGTGTGTGTGTGTGTGTGTGTGTGTGTGTGTGTGTGTGTGTGTGTGTGTGTGTGTGTGTGTGTGTGTGTGTGTGTGTGTGTTGATTACAAGGTGTAACAGTGAGTGTGCTATTTCTTATAGGAAGTAAACAAATCAAAGTGGTATCGTAAACATGTTCAAAATGGCTGCTGAGTGAAATTTTTAATTCTACATTTAGGCCATTTTATTCGTATTCCGGAGCGGTCGTGGCGTTGTGGCTAGCGTGTGGCGCGGGATCGATTCCCGCCGGGGCCATCTGATTTAGATACGATCGTTCCCCCTCGCAAGGCAGCAGGAGGTATCCTGCCTAGTATAAACCCTCCCCAACTATGCCGTTCGGATCCGGTGTTAAACTCTAGGTCCCATACACGTGTGAGAGACTCCGTAACACACACACCACGGGTACATGCGGGGAAGGTACAAACCAGTCGAAACACTGACAGACCCAATAATTCGTATTCCAATGGTACGTACCTTGTTTACGGAATTTGGATTATGTTTCTTTCATTATAAACATTTCGCCTACTTTCTTCACAAGAACCACGTATTTACAGTACATTATGGATACACCTAGATTTACACAACAGCTACGTGAACAGTTGGTTAAAGTTGCTTTCCGTTGTCTACTATAATCTGACAATTTTTCATTCTATTGAATAATACTGTATTTAGCCCAGATGGCAAATTATGTTCCAATCGGATGCTCACTTATATTTGGTAGCAGAGCATAATTATGTATAACATGGTCAATATTTTAGAAAATACAAGTAAGTAAATAATTAAATATTCATTTAAATTCATTTCAATTATCACCTGGGAATCGGAAAAAATAATTTAAATTTAAAAATTATAAATTTTTTAATTTATAAATTTTAGTTCAAAAGGTTCTTGACACAATAGATCAAGTAATGAAGAATGAATTCAATATGAAAATAAATTAATAAAAGACCAAAGTCCTAGTCTGTAGTCGGAAGGAAGAAGATCCAGTCAGAATAACTCTTGGAAATAACGTTATCCAGGCAGTTAAAGAAAATAACTATCTAGGAAGTAAAATCACAAGTGATGGATGTAGCAGTAAGGAAATTATAAGCAGAATTAACCAGGCTAAAATTGCTTTCAACAAACAGAAAAATCTCTTCACTTCAAACACTATCAGCCTAAAAATAAGGAAGAAGCTAGTAAAGACATACGTGTGGAGTGTTGCCCTATACGGGAGTGAATCTTGGGGAACTGGAGAAAGCGATAAGAAAAGACTCCAAGCATTTGAGACCTGATGCTACAGAAGAATATTCAAGATAAGCTGGAGGGAGAAGATAACTAATAGGAAGTCTTTAGAAGAGCTCAGAAGGAGAAGAGCTTTCTACGAAATTTAAAAGGCAGAAGAGCTAAGTTTATAGGGCATGTACTACGACACAATGGGTTGGTTAAGAGAATAACAGAAGGAACAATTGACGGGAAGAATCACAGAGGACGACCCCATTTAGACTACTACCATAAGCTTATGGTCGATACGCACTGCACATCATACTGTGAATTGAAAAGAAAAGCAGAGAAGCGTGAAGAATGGCGAGCTGCTGCCAACCAGCCTATGGGCTCCTAACCCACAAGAAAGAATAGAGAGAAATTTTAGTAATTTTTTAAGTTCGCAGAAAAAATACACGATTCCTATAAGGAAATTAGGCCAAATTTTTGTTAGGAAATAAATGTAATAACTCTTAATAGGCCTGAATCATAATGTAATATTTTTTTAATTATATTTCATTTACAGTTGTACTATTGGATTAAGAATTAAAAAAGCAATTTTTTATGTAATATAAATTTTTTTTGTTATTAAGTACCGAAAATGTTTTGTTATTGTTAAATTTAGAATTAAAGTTTTCAATCAGATGCCATTTTGAACATTTTTAAATAATAGTTTGGTTCGTTTGGCACTTATAAGAAATAACACACTTAATGTAATACCAAGTTTCTATTCCACATCTCATTCCGTTCAGCGGTACTTTTTTTTTATACGTACAAACATATATACGGAAAACGAAGCATTTTTCAGCAGTATGCCTATATGTTTATTGGACACTTTCCTTCAGTTTAATGCGCAAAAAAATTATCCAGAAATTTGGCATCGGCTTATATAGAACAGAATTTTTTATTTCCGTATTTCATAAAAACAATAACAATAAAAAAGTCTCTCTCTCTCTCTCTCTCTCTCTCTCTCTCTCTCTCTCTCTCTCTCTCTCTCTCTCTCTCTCTCTCCCTCTCACTATTTATGCACCTAAGCATTCAAAGAATTTCGACGAAACCGAAACATCGAACCATGATAATGTTTTTAGGCTTTTGAAACGTATAATGTGGATTACGTTTGGTGGATTACGTAAATCATTTCCAAACCACAGACGATCACAAACAGAGCATGTAAAACCAAATTTATTCTCAATAAAACGTTTGCTAAACTCAATGTCGTCAGCGATTATTTCTGTCTTGCGTTTACATATCAAATTTCTAGACTGTGGGGAATCGAAAGTGTGAAAGCGTCACGTTTTTCGATGACGTTACATTTTTGTGGAATGACCCCCAGCCTAAAAACATTATCATGTTAAAATGTCACAAACGTTTCCAATTATTTCATACAGTACGGTACAACAGACTTTTTTACATTCAAGTAAACGATTACACAGGTAGCTACTTAGCAAGCTGTGCGGAGGTTACATTCTACTTTTAGCAGATGTGGCAGCTGCTCAAAACAAAACAAAAAGAACTAAATTAAAAATCCTTTCTTCGTATTATTTGAATTAGCAGCCATCCTTACTATTTCTTTATGAAGTTGCTAAACTGCTACAATTTTTTTGTTCAGACAAAGCTTTTCGTCATCTCTGACATCATCATACAGGGTTGTTCAAGACCTGATGATGTCAGAGATGACGAAAAGCTTTGTCTGAACAAAAAATTGTAGCAGTTTAGCAACTTCATAAAGAAATAGTAAAAATCCTTTGAAAAGCTCTTGGCAACACCTTGTATAAGATTACAAAGGATCACAATAAGGTTAAAAACACGAGTAATACTGTTTATAATCTTCTTCTTCTTCTTCTTTTTCACTAAATGGCTTGGGCTACAGCCCATTACGCCTTCACAGAGTCTCTGACCATTTTTCCAGTGTCTTCCACGATCCTCGTCCCCACTGGCCTACATTCAAACGCTTGTTTAGGAATACGCGTGTCTACCATTCGTCCCTAAAAATACATCAAGGGTCCACATCTTGTGAATACGGGTTTGGCAATCCCGATGTGCCCTACCTGGATTTGTCTTGGGTAAGATCCCTTCTTTTAATCTTTCCTGTCTAGTCTCTCTTCACTGACTCTTGTTCTTTCTGACCCCAACGCTATTAGAGTTCTCGAGGACTAGGGTGTGTTTCTTTCTCCATTCTAATTTCTTAATTTAGAATGGGCAGACCGGACTTATCAGCTGTAGAGAAGGCGGCCGGTCTAGGGCTTGTAACGAGCAAAAATTTAAAAATTTTAAATTTTCTCCTCGACGGAGTGCGTTCACACGAAGCTGCGTCAACGACTTATAGTTGACGCAATAAATAAAGCGTAATGAGAAGATGTCAGAGCAGCGTCGCTAACTAGACAATAGAAAGACGTTAAGTTCGACTCGGCTATAGAAATTGGTTGTACAAGATGACAGGGAAAGTTTAGTTCAGAATTATTACTCACTACAGCCGAAACAATGTAGGCGAGGACATTCACACTTGTACTGAGAAATGTGGCAGATGTTCGACCAAGTTACGTCAGTATACGATGGACTACAAAAAGGGGGAAACTATATGTTACAAAGGAACGGACGTAATGCACTTTAAGAAACAATACTAAAGCAGAGATCAGACAAAAACTCAAGTCATGTTACGCAGCTGGAGATATCGTCTAAGTGTCAGACGGAATTTACGAGTGGAAAGTTGGGGTGACTTCACCAGCCAGCAGATGTCCAAAATTATTAATAGCTACAAAAAAGGGGTGTAAGACAGAACAATACTTCGGAAGAACCTAAAGTACAGATGAAAGGCAACCCAGAAAAACACTGCGTTTACTTCAGACAATGGATTGATAGACAAGCATATAATAGCTAGAGATTCTACGAAAAGGGTCAACGTTCGACAGAGCAAAATCGGGGGATGTCTGACAACCTATCAGAAGCCCAGAGCCACGGAAAACACTAGTGGAGAGGACTGTTTCCATAGCGACAAAAACAAAGAACCTATCAGAAGAACGATGACGGAGAGTCTTAACATAGTGGGACAAACTATTCCAGGAAAACTCAAAACTGACCAATCACGAGTAAAGAAGGCGTGAACAGCGCCAGGGACAAAATTTTGAGTAGGGACGAGTTAATAAAACTATATGTCCAGCACGGGGACGAAGCCAGTTTTTACTCAATTTTTCAAACAGTTCATTTTAATTGTTCGGAGCCAGTATTATTTCAATTTTTCGAGAGTTTACTTTAAGTACGGAGAGAGTATTATTCTAATTTTCAAACCGTATACTTTAAATTCGGAGTCAGTTTTACTCTAAGTTCTCAAGAGTATATCTTAATTTTCAAGAGAGATAACTCAAGTTCGGGAGTTAGTACATCAAATCGTAATTTAACAGACTTAGTGAAACCATCATGTCACGATAGTCAGACTTAGTAAAATTTTAATAGTGAATTTTGAAGTGCGATGTAACGGACTTAGGTAATAATCATTCAAAGCGAACAATCAGATCGTAACACGAACAAATATCACCACATATGTACTATACAAAACAGTTGAACTTAAATTTATTCAGTGTTACTACATCTCTTTAAAACCTTAAAGAACATGAAACATTGAACTAACTAATCAATCACACGTATATTTGATAAAACAGTGATATAAGTGGAACTAGACATGTACAGTAACGTTAAAATGAACACACAACACACATCGTAAGATGAAGTATTCAAATGAACACTAAACATTACGTATTCACATAAATCTACTTCGACGCGAGTGATCGGAAGTGTGTGCAAGTGTTTGTGATATCAGCGCCATTCAACGAGATGTGTCTTCATGTCATCCTTATCACCGAGACTGGACCTCACCGAATACTAATGGATATTTCATAAATCAAGTAACCATTATTTTAATTATTACTATTAAGCTACTTCTACTGACCTGATTCTTTCAAAGAATTCATCCCTGGGAAATTATTAGTAAACGTAATGAGTATAAATCAGAATTAAAAACGTAATTAACGAATATGTTAACAAAAACTATCTGGGATTAATGAACGCATCAATAATTAGAATATGAATTGTTATCTCATTTGATTTATATATGTATGTATGTCTTCTTTGTTTCAGCATATATTTAAACATGAATTTGTTCTTATAAAATATGTATGTATTTACAAGTACATCGACGTATCATATGTATGATTATAATTTATTGTGAATGATAAATAAATTAGTTATTTAAGTTGATCCTATATATGCGTTTATTATTACCACAGATAACCCAGATGTTAACTTAATCTTTGAATAAAATACAAAGTAGAATTTTAAGAGTTTCTTTTGCTCAATAATATAAATGAATTGACAATATTAATTATTAGATGATATCAAGTGTTGTGTTTATAAATAATCAGAATAGTTATGCATTGTATTAATCACGCATCCAATGTGTGACACGAGAAATAAATATGACTAGATAATCATAATTAAAAGAAGTTTATTTAATCAAAAGAATTAATTAATTTATGCCAGCAATTTTATTAATTAATTCAACTGAATTTATATAATATTCATTATATAAAAAATGACGCTACCAACCTGGGGCATAGATAACTAGAGTAATAGAGAAAATTTAATTATGCATATTTATTGTAAACAATAAAGGATTACCCTTTATTAACATTATAGGCTGGTAACCCTTTCATGTAAAATTTAGTTTACTCGAATACTTCAACAGAGGATCTCAAATACTAAGACAAAGGTAATGGCCTTCCTAGGGAAGAACCCTGTAAGAGCAAAAATGGTAATTGATAATAGTGTTTTGGAGCAGATATTACATTTTCATTAATTGGGATGTGATATCTCATATAGGAAGGACAACGACATCGACAGAAAGTTGAATAAATTTAGTTATACCTGTGGAACTATAAGACGACTACTGAAGAATAAAACACAGGCGGAGACACAGCTACAGTTCTATAAGGTCGTGGCTGTGCCGACTTTAACGTAACTATGTGAAACTTGGACTCTCCTGCAAAAAAGTATTTCAAAAATATCCTCGGAAATTAAATTTTTAAGAGCAGTTAAGGGATGTAGTTTAAGTACTTTCTCCACGAAACGACGACATCAGGAAAGACCTGAAGTTACAGTCGGTTCTGGAGAGAATAAAGGAATACTGTTTATAACGTTAATAACAATTACGGTCACAACAAAGCTTGAAACGTACGCCTACGTCTTTGTTGCCCCAATAATGTACACCGAGTTCCTTCAACAGAGACTCGAATACAAATTTGTTAACGGCTAAAAACAAACTGAAAGATTAATAATTACCAATGAGAAATAACACTGCCTCTTCAGCAATAATATCCTAACCCGGATGTCCTCAGCACTGACTCAATCGTGTTGTCCTGTCTGTGTTTGTGTGTGTGTGCCAGTTTCTCAATTGGTCGCACGGTTGTGCTACTTAACCCACTCCAGGGAGTACACAAAGGGACAACAGACGGCGACGTGATCTGTGCAATTAATTGTGTTTTCACAAGGAGCCGTTGTCGGCTGTTCACTCAATAGACAGGCCAACTCCGGGGCATCCTACAATCCCATTTGTACACGCTTTATTCAAACAAACGGCTTTATTGTCTTTAGCTTTCTGTACGTAAACCTATTTACTGTGTAAGCAAAGTGACATAACCGCAATGTTCAGGCTGTGTTCCAATTAAGCTTCCCTCGTGGCGCTGATTTTTAAGTAAAGCTTTCTCGGCCCGAGGGATAACAGTCGGAAGCCTCGGACGTAATAATGTGTTCTTTATTGCGCGGCACTTCCCGACACTCTCTCAGTGCACCAATCAGTTTGCACCGTCGGTAAGATTAGATTACCGACCGTTATGTCACCGCAGTTAGTTGTTTCATCAACCTCAGAGTATTATTTTCAATAGAGCCGGTCTATCGCCCGCCATTTTGGTGTTGTTATAGTCGTTGGTTACTGATGTGCAGAAACAAGTCAACACCGTTCACTAATCTGATGAAAGATAAAAAATTAATTACAAATGAAAATTATGGGTGTAAATTATGGACGAAAACCAAAAAAAAAACCTGAAAGTAAAATAGACACCTCGCAAATGGCATTCTTAAGAGGAGTTATAGGTTCTAAACTTGATCAATAAATAATGAGGTCATAAGAGAAGAATTATAAGCTTTCAACTTGAATTAACGATTAAAAGATTTTAAACAATGGTGGAAAGGATACTTAGAATGTCAGATTCAACAATAAGTCTGGAAATATAAACTTATAGAACACGCGTACTTGGGTAGATCCAGAAAGAGTTGGCTGGAGGGAACAGGGAGCACCTTGGCTATGCTCTGCTGTGAAGATGATGACAACTTTCCAGGCGGAACGCTTTGATTCTCACTCAAAGGAAACCAGATGGTCTTCTCCCTAGTGTCACTCAAAACAAGCTGACAATGTTGCCAAGTTCTTCTCCCACCTATAGTGAAACTTAGCGTGAAATGATTCTCCTCTTCAATGTTATCATTATCATACGTATGATTAATTCATGTAGTAATAATAATAATAATAATAATAATACAACTCAGGACTTCTCAGAAGTTTCAGTTTTAAGTAAGTAAACCTGACGTTTACATTATCTATAAAGAATAAAAATACAACAAAACCTACAAAATATAGGTCTATACCTTTTCGACATAACTTTCAAAATGATTTTGGACTCGAAATTCAGACAAGCGGGCACTTCCGATGTCGCGCAAAGACTGGTCCACATTTCACTCAAGTTCAAAATACGTTTGGCATCATTGGAGATGTTTCAGAAGCGGCTAGCTTTGTTCACAGCTGTCAGCAGCAGGGGGTGCCTTCGCTAATTGGGCTATTTAACTGTTCTTTGATGCCGCCTGAAAACACATTCAGCGAGGCTACTATAACAGTAGCTTTTCTGCCGACTGTTAACCTTCTGACCAGGGAGTCTATAACACGGCTGACAACACCAAACGTTGACCGGTTTTTGTTATTACCCCCTTATTCAAACTATTAACGTCGACAATCAAACCAAGTGGTCAGAGCTGTTGGGTTGTGCGTCGTGAGACGACCCAATGGTATCCTAGTACCGAGCCTCCTATGAGGGGCTCCTGCCTAGTGGTTCTGTCCAGACGGAATATTGATTAATTAAATTTTTATTGGTCGTTACAACGACATGCTCGTACTAGGTCGACTAGTACAGTATTTGTCGAGGCCGTTTCCAAGATTCACCTGGACGTATTCGGTACCTGCCAAGGCCAGCTATGAGTGGGTTTGTCTGGGTCCTCGCAGCTCGGACGTAAAATTTACGTGCAAGTCGCCTTGCGGTGTCATCCAAGGAGCGGACACCGAGTCCTCTTCTCAGGAGACGAGAAGAAAACCGATAGGGGACTTTGGCCGCTAGCCGAAGCCCTCTATCGAGAACGCTTTGCAACCTTCTTTTATGAACGGTTGCGAGGTAACCCCAGACGGGAAGAGCGTAGGTAATGATCGGCAACAGATACGCGTTGACAATCAACTTACCCAGCTTGCGGGTCATAGCCTTGTTGGCAAGTATCGGAAACAGTTGCGCGAGACGAGCGGACGCTTTCCTTCGCATCGTCTCAGCGTGGGTACGCCAGGTGAGCCGACGATCAAGGTGGACACCGAGGTACTTAACTTCCCTCGACCAGGGCAGGTACGTTCTACCGAGTCTCACTCGGCCTCGTGGTTCTTTCCGGCGCTTTGTGAATAGCACCGCGGAGCTCTTGGTTTCGTTGACGGCAACTTTCCAGCTTTCCGTCCACGTCGAATACGCATCGAGTGCGCGCTGAAGTCGTGGGATAGCAAAGTCTGCGTTCCGATCGGCGGTATAGACCGCCGTGTCGTCGGCAAACAAAGCCATCTGGACTCCAGGCTCTCTGGGTGCGTCGTTGACATACACGGAGAACAGGAGAGGCCCTAGCACGCTACCTTGAGGTACCCCGGCTGTGATACGTCTCTCGGAAGAGACGTGGTCGTCTATTCGCACGCAGAAAGTCCTCTCCGTCAGAAAGCTAGCAATCAAGCGAAGGTAGCAATCTGGGAGCTGGATTTCCCGGAGCTTGAACAAGAGCCCGTCGTGCCAGACACTATCAAAGGCCTTTTCCACATCTAGGAAACAGGCGACAGTCTGCTCTTTCCGACACCCGGCGTCCGTGATGTATTCCACCAGTCTCATCAGTTGATGAGTGGTGGAATGCCCCACACGAAAGCCGAACTGTTCGGGGACCAGTACATCGAAATTTCCTAGATGATCTAGTACTCTCCGTTGTACAAGACGTTCGAGGACCTTTGACGTGGCTGACAGTAGACTAATGGGCCGGAGGTTGCCGGGACGGGAAGCGTCCTTTCCCTGCTTCGGGATCACTATAACCGTTGCCTTACGCCATTTCTGGGGAAAATAGGCCAGTCTAAGACACGCGTTGAACAGCGCGACCAAGAAAAGTACTCCTCGCTCCGGGAGTCGAGTAAGAGCGGCGTTCGAGACGCCGTCCGGGCCAGGAGCTTTTCTCGGCACGAGTTCAACGAGCCGATCTGTGACCTCTTCCCTAGTAATGGGTTCGGGCTCCGTAGTGATCGGAAGAGACAGAAAGTCTTCCACTTCGTTCTCGACTTCTTCGTCGAAGTCCCAGTCCATGGGCGGGTTAGGTGCGAACTGTCGCTCAAAACACGCGCCCAAGTACTCGGCCTTCGCCTCCGGGCGAGCCAGGATTTGACCGAAAGGTCCAGCAATGGCCGGGATGCGAGGCCGGCGCCTCTTCCCTACCAACGCCGAAGGTATCCGGTAAGGGCTACTTTCGTCCGATCCGTCCCCTGCCTGGGCCACGGCGAGTTCCCAACAGCGTCTCCGGTAGGCCTGCATTTCACGACGTAAAATGCCGGTCGCCCGGTTGTACGCTGCCTTGTCGGCCGGATCACGGGTCCGCTGCCAGCGTCTCCGGAGGCGATTTCTCTCGCAAGCGAGAGCACTCGTCTCCTCTGGGATCCGCTGCCAGTGGGGCGTGACGCCAGGCTTCATTCTGGAAGACGCGTCGATCGCAGATACGACTGCCTCGTCAAACGCGGCAACTGCCTCGTCGACTTGGCGGAAGGTTTCGAGTGGTCCCGCGTCTGGCAATCGGCGACTTAACGCCGGGCCATAGCGATCCCATTCTACCACCTTCCGTACATCTCTGCGTACGACGTGCTGGGTAGCGACGTGTATCAGGATGGGGAGATGATCGGACGATAGTTCCGTTAGCGCGGACACATGGACCGGACAGTCAATTCCTTGAATCACCGCTATGTCCAAGACATCGGGAGCCGCGTTGCGTTGTGAGGGGTAGAACGTAGGTTGGGTAGGCCCAATCACTTGTATCCGGCGAGAATCGGCAAACCTGCGTAAACGTTTCCCGTTTGGGGCAGTCAAGCGACTGTTCCAATCGCGATGTTTACAGTTCAGATCGCCGGCCATGATGACCCTCCTGTGTGCATCGAACGCGACAGCTAGATCGGGGTGAAGGAGCTCTTTTTGCGGCGGTTTATACGCCGCTACCATCTGTACACCGCCTAGAGTGTTTAACAACTCCACAGCGGTGCCTTCGAGGTGAGTCATTGCAGGCAAGACGACTCGGTGATGCTCGAGAGTGAGCCTCACCGCGACGGCAGTACCGCCACCAGCAGTGCCCGGTCTGTCGTTTCGATAGCACACATAGTTGGCCAGTCGTAACCGACTCGCAGGAGTCAAGTGGGTCTCATTGAGAAGTACTACATCGGGTTTGAGTCGGGCCAGTAATTCTTGGAGTTCCTGGATCTTGTTGGACAACCCGTTGGCGTTCCAGGAAAGAATCGAGAGATCTCGTTTGAGGACCCGACTCATAGAAGACCTACACAAGTGGCGGCTTCCACCAAGAGCATGAATCTCTCAGTTATGTCGGCAGTCTCCAAGCGGGAGCGGATGGACCTGAAGGTCTGGGCGACTTTGCTGAGGTCGAACTCAGCAAGGAAGTCTTTGACGACCTGGTAGTCGTCAGGTACGGTTTTGGAGGCAGATTGCCTGGAGACTGCGTGCGCATAAGAGCGCCGAGGCTTGTCAAGCGGGGGACTGGTGGAAGCCAGGGGTTTCTTAGGGCCAGGTGTAGCGCCTCTAGCGGAGGTGCTAGGAAGAGGGACAGATGCGTTTGCGTCGGACTTCGCGCGTTGTGCAGGCTGTCTGGACTGTGCGGCCGGGTTGGCAGGAGCCCGGGATCTAGCGCCACGGGGCTTTCTTTGCCGCTTCTTTTTGCCTGCGTTGGGAAACCGCGGGGGCGGGAGGTCTGGCGAGGCTGCTTCTAAAGCAGGGGCGGGAGTTTCCGGTGCTGGGGAGGGTTGAGTAGTCTCAGGCTCCACAACCGAGATGTTTTCTGTTGGCTGGGTGGTCTCACTTTTAGATGCCACGAGGTTACGGCGCTTTTTCGCCTGAGGCGGGACAGGGGCCTGTGAAGGAGCCTGAGGTGGAGTTGCCTGTGCTACAGGTGTTTGCTTCGGGCCTTTAGATCGCTTCTGTTGCCTGTTTGAAGCTGGGGCGGAAGACACGGCAGCCGTAGCAGGAGGCGCAGGGCCTGGCTGCTCGGTTGCAGGTCTGGAACCAGCTACCGGATGCCTCGGTGGTGGCAGGCGCCCTTTCGGCTTTCGCCTCTCGAGCTCCTGCTGAAACACCGGACATGCCCGGTAGTTGGCGGGGTGACTCCCGCCGCAGTTGATGCATCTTTTGAATGCAGGTGCATCGCAAAGTTTGGAGGCGTGAGGGAGAGAACACCTCACGCACGCCGGAGCGTTTGAACAAGAGTCGGAGTGGTGCCCGAAGCGTTGGCACCTGTGACACTGAGGCAGAACCCCGGGAGCGCGGCTTCTTTCCACTTTTACGCGGAAACCAAAAAGCCGCGTAAGTGAGAGTAGGCTAGTGCCTGCCTCGCTATTCTCCACCAGGATGCGGACCAGAGGAATTGGACGCCTTGGTCCAGCAGGAGTAAACACCCGATGGACCGCGCGAACAGGATAGCCCAGCTCGCGCAGCTCATCGAGTATCTCCTCCAGAGGGGATTCCACGTCCAAGCCTCTGAGGACAAGCGACAGAGGCTTCACGTGTTTGGTCGAGAAGGTGTGGTACTGGAATTGCTGGGATTCCACGTACGCCACGACACTGCGGTACACGTCCATTCCGCGGACAACGATCTTGACTGTATCGCCCCCAAGGAGCTTCAGGTCAACGTTGGCCGGGGAAAGTCCGGGAGCCACTATCAATTGCCGGTAAAAACCGGTGACGTTGTTCACGCCATGAACGTAAACGGGCGGGATGCGAACCGCGGCCGACGGTGCTTGGGCACCGCCGGACGCAGTCGGCCCCGGGCCGGATTCGCCATCGGCGGGGACAACTTCCATGGCGGACGCCGAGGAAGAGGTTGAGGACGATCGGTTCCGCCTCGGTTTCTTAACCGGGCGCCCCCGTGGCCCAACCGCCACGAAAGCGTCGGTCTCGTCACCGGGCAGCGGAACCGACCGGGGATCGACTTGGTCCGCATCCATAAGCGGAGAGCACGGCGAGTCGCTCGTGTGGGGCGGGGCAGTGGCGAGCGACTGCGAGCTCGATGACGCGCCCGGAGCGGGCATTTCCGCCATCGAGCGGGAGGTTCGCCGTCCAGAGGCAGCCAGGCTGCCTCCGGCGGTAACCAGGGACCTAGGGTCCGGCCCGAGCCGGATCGCTTGCGGGACTTCTGGAACGCTCAGGCTTACTACGAGCTGGGCAAATGACCGGCTTCGTTAGATACCTCTCCTTACCAAGAGAGGTGTCCACCGGCCTCTTTACCTAGGCGATATCCAAGCTCGCTTACCACTGGTGGGGGCTCGCAAGGATCGTCCTAGGCAGCGCTACCTAAGAGCCTGAGCGTCAGCGGGCTAGATGCGCTGCGCAACCAACAGCTCTGGCAGGCTATATGCTTCCTCTTCAGCGGTGATCCTGAAAAGGGTCACTTGGCTGGTGGCCCTTAGAAGGTCCGACGAACTCAGCTGTGTGTGCTAGCTACTCAGTTCACCAGCCAGCTGAGTTGAAGTCTTCTATCTTCTTGTTGGCGAGCAGCAAGAGGGCCAAAATGTTTCTGTCCAACGGCGGCAGAAGGCAGTAGGGCAGCGGCTGAGAACAGCGAAAGAACTTCAGCGTCCAAGCTGGAGAGAGCAGTCCAAGGGAGAGATCCTTCCTTGTCCAGAAGCTGAAGCGAAGTGAACCACGACTGAACAGTTCTTGAACCAACCGATCAACTGAACAATCAAACCAACTGTTATCAAACCAACTGCTTGAGCAAAATATGACGCGAGTTGTGGCGAACCAATAAGAATTTGCATTCTTCTGATTGGCTGGTGGTGTCAGACAACAACTTCGTGCGGACACCAAAAGTTTATAAATATGGGTGTCCTACTCACGGCCACTAGCCACCCGTCGAGGTACCCTGGAGCAACAGCGTCAAGTACCTCGGGCTCCACGTGGATTCCCGACTCACCTGGCGAACCCATACTCAATACATCAGACAACGCGCTTCGGCGCAACTCAGTAGACTCTGGCCCGTGCTATCTAATCCGGCAATGACCCCCCCGGCTAGGTAAGCTCATAGTCAACTCGTACGTGTTGCCCGTGATTACCTACGCCTGTCCTGTTTGGGGATACCCGGCTCGTGGTCATAGAACAACGCTCCAGCGCGTACTCGACCGGGGACTGAAGCTTGCGTGTAAAGTCCCCCGGAGGTCCTCTTCTCGACTTTTGAGGAGAGGACTCGGTGTCCGCTCTCTTGATGACACCGTGAGACGCCTGGCGTGTAGATTCTATGTTCGTTCCGACAGAGTGACCCACAATTCCCTCATTGCCGGACTTGGTAAATACACCTCGCGACCAGGTGAGTCCTGGAAGCGACCTCGTTTATTAGTCCCGATGGTATAATCCACCAATCGCAGGTCGCTTCAGACCCCCCCCCCATAATTAGGTAAAAACATATAAAAAGAACTCAAATAGACCCAGTGGCAGGAGTCCTTTCTGAGACTCGGGACACTGCACTACTCGCGACCCGCGCGCCAGTTGTGACGGCCACTAGCCTTAACCACTACTGGCTACGAAACCTTTGTCAGTGTTTTGCAGCCTTCTGCTCTGAAGATGGCCGTCGAAGGCACCAAACGACCGTGGACAGCCCGCCAAGCCGAAGCACTGAAGCCGGCCGTGAAAGCCTCTAACAGGATACGATCTACCAAATCTTGCGACTTCTCACAGTGACTGCGCAGCTCCCTATAGATTAAACTATCCAACCGAAAGTTTTCTAAAGAAGTGGCATTTACGCAGACAACGCGGAAGTTCACTACACCACCGCAGGCGAATAACTAAAGAAAACAATTGCAAAGCCATCACTCTCGGGCCCTCACTCTTTACAGAACGAAGCTCTGTCGACACACAACGGTTGACAATAATAACACACGCTACCGGTTATAATAAAAATTTTAATTCTGCCTTATGCAATGTTGAAACATCAACGATGCACTGCGTGATTCGATACAAAAAACAAATTTAACTCATGATAAGTGAACAACTATATGGTATAGAACATAAAATTATAGGTCTATGAAGCAAACGTGCATTTCATAATGGGGCAATAACGGAAAACTGCGTGAGAAGGTCTCTCCAGCTTAAAAGGGAAAAGGGGAAGACCGTCTGAAGAATGAGGAAGTATGGAGACGCGTGGGAATAACCTGCTCAATCACAGTCACCTTGCAGCGCTAAAAAAAGGTATGGACACATTAGACGTACGACGGAACACAGGTGGACAAAGGGGTTTTGAAACGACAAATATCCAAATAAGAAGAGGAGGAAGATGCGCACTGGAATGCAAAACACACTTTAAAATGACGATAAAAGATAAGCAACTGTAAGCTGGTGTCTTACGGAATTCGTAAACGATTAACTCTTAAAATTTTCAATTTGGAAAAGAATAATTTTGTAAACTTTTTATTTTGTAATTTCTTTTTTTATTTTAAAACAGTTACGTGACGAAACACAAATCGGCGCAGTCAGCAATTAAGACAGCTCTATACTGTAATATTACGTACATTAGAAGTTCAACATTACCAATTAGCCATATCTGGAGAATCGTCCGAACTACTGATTGCCTTACAAGTGTCTTGCTTACATAAATTATTTTACTAATACGGTAAAACGTGCTCACCGCGGAGCTTCATTTGACGGTCCTGGTATAATCGTTATTTATTCTAAAATAAACTGGGCTCAAAAATACAAAAACGGGGAATCAGGAAAATTTAGGAAAATCGTTTTCTTCTCCTTCTTTCACTTTTCCTTTACGTTAGAGGTTCTTTCCCACCACAGATCTACCTGCGCCATTTATTAAGCACCTGTTGTTCACTGCTTGAGCAAAATATGATGCTCATGGGAGTCAGAGGGAAGTCTTAGTCATTTACTTATTTTTGAGGCCACTGTAATATTCCCACGCATTCGTTTGTCGTTGACATATCATTAATTTTACATGTCGATGCTTTGATCTGGATGGATGCAACGGCTTCACATTTCGCATTCCATCCCTTCTTTTCTCTGTTTAAAGGAAGACACCATGTGACACCAAGTTTTCAATTATACTGTGAAGCATTCTTTTCTTCGTCTCTTGACTGACGCTTTTATTCCGTATCGACCACGGCGAGACTTAGCCGAGAATCTCCACTTTGGGATACTGAGTCACGTTTACCTCCAAATGCTAGGGGAACGTCTTACAGTACCGACCAGTCGCTAGTTTTCGCTTCTGGTCACAGATAACAGAAGTTGCTAGGCATGAGAAGAAGTATACTGTCGTCATATGTAACACAGTCGGTGGACTACTTTTTTCGTTCAGTGTTTCTTAAACTGTGAGGCGTTGAAAGTTGTTCTCGTTGTTTTACGCGCGACAAGATATTTTAACGATCTTGTTTCTTCTTATTAAGCTATGTAGTTGATTTAATTATTCATTTCATATGATCTATAGTCTATTAAGTAAAGATAACTAGTAACAGTTTTGCGACATTTATATAACTACACTAGAATCTGCATTATCATTACCACGTGGCGTTCGTACAGTACCGACCACCCAACTGTCGTCCAGTACCGACCAAATTTAGTTTTTTAAAGGCAAAAGTATTATTTCTTTCTTTCTTTTTTTAGAGATAAATGGCTGAAAACGATAAAAGAAAAAAGAAAAATGGTCTGAGGAAGATATGAAAATGGCAATAAACGAAGTTATGTCAAATAGAATGTCACAAAGACAAGCATCTGAGGCTTTTTGTGTGCCAAAAATCACGCTAGGGGACAGACTGAGAGCCATTCAAGCAGGTAAAACTGTAAATCTAACGCCTCAATGGGCAGATATAAAAAGACATTTGACGAGAGTATGGAAAAACAGCTCGTTTATTATATTAAAGATTTGGACAACAAATTCATCCCTCTCAGTAGGAAAGACTTTTTGAAATTAACGTTTGATTTGGCTGAGCATTTACAGGTACCTCACCAATGTAATAGCAATCATAAAGTTGCCAGGGAGCAGTTTTATTATGACTTTATGGCACGTCATCCTGAACTGTCCCTGAGAATATAAGCCTAGTTCGTAGAATTTCAGTTTTAACTTTTGTTGGTTGACTTTCTTCAATTATTTTAGTTACGAAATCTAATATTTAAGTCATTAAACTTTGTATTCTTGAGTTCTTAAAAAAAAATTCTATTATTAATCTCATTATCCTATTGTTTTGACCTCAAAAAGTTTTTAAAAAGTAAGTGGTCGGCACTGGACGACAATTTCTACACACCCCGAAAATTAAACTTTTTCATATTTGTAAAAAATCAAGACATTCAATAAACTAAAAGAGAAACCATATTCTGTCATTCGCTAAGAACTTATTAGATAATATAAAACTGCATTTTAAATATGATTTGGTCAAAAGTTGCACATATTATAATCAAAATAGCTAAGGTGGTCGGTACTGTAAGACTTTCCCCTACTCTGTGTTGGTACTCACTGTCCGTAAGAGCTTTCGAGGGTCTAGCTGCTTAACTCACCCTTCGGTCGCTGGCAGAACCACCTCTTCCATCGTCTAACTCAAATGCGGATTTCACAAGTAGCAAAAACCTTACGGGTAAGCCGCACCAGTTTTCATTCGCTTCCTACAACTACTACACAGTATACCATTCATAGTACGTAAATAATCCTTGTGCTACTACACATTAGAGGGAAGTCAGCAAGCCTTGTCACGCCGCCTACACGTTTTCACGTTATTCCCTACGGTTCTTTCTTGCGACAGATGTCTTAGAACGGGATAAAAATATCGGTATGGAGAACCATATATGACTTCCATGTTCTCAGATTTACATTTAAAATAATTTTCGAAATGAAATATTTTCGTTAGGAACTACTTCTTCCTACTTCTTTCTTCAGCCTTAACCACAGTATTGTGGTCACTAACGTATACCACCTCACGTTATCGCACTCGATTTTCATTGATGATGGTAGTCGATAGCACTGCCGAAACGTCTGATTTCGCAGAAAACATTGGACCACGGCCAAACAGCCTGGGAAGGAATTTTAACAACAAACTACTTCTTTGTGGCCGACAACGTAGTACACACATAAAAAATTATCCCCTCCTCCTTCAACTACCCTTTTCATTTATAGATATTTCATCTACCCTTCTACAGTGATTCTTATGACCTTCTTTTCAGGATAATTTATTTATCAAAATTAAGTACTTTACTCTTGTTAAAACATAAAACGTTGCAGGTAAACTACCCCTTCTCCTTAACCGATCTTCACAAAAATCAATGGGCCTTCAGTCCTCTACAATTCAGGCACGTATGCAAAAAATTATTTGATTCTGTTTGAATTTGCGGCAGTTATCGTTCGCCATAGAACAAATTCTACAACACACACACACACACAAATTTCGAAAAATGACTTTTCTTCGTGTTTTGAGGGTAGTACAATCAGAATCAGACCTTATCTCGTATACGCTTTTTTTTGCCATCACCACACTTCCACTTCCTTATGGAACATAGAAGTAAAAATCAGAAAAAGCAGTCTTACAAACTGGGAACACACGGGTCTATTATTTGATTTCACACGTAACAGTACAAACTTTTACGAGGGGGGAGAGCGGCAGTGTTCACAAACGTTAAATGCCGCAGACACTCGATTATCCGTCACTCTTTTAATCGTCAGTTTCCGTTGACCGTCAGACTGTTCAAACCAAGGAAAACCGTCCAGATGCGAGCTGATGTACGTATTACATCATTTGCAAATGTCACCCCAGACGGTGTATTTTACGTAGAACAATATATTTTTACACTACTTTTTAAAAAGTTTTTTAAAGTTCCTCGTAAAAAAAGATGTCTCTCATTAAAATCGCCAAACGTGATAACTACCGCTGCTACGGAAGATCAACAACGATGCTAAACAAAACACTGGAGGAGGGGAAATTAAAACATTTAAGAAAATTACAGACTTTTTTTAAAACTAAACTAAGTTACGAAACTGTTATTTTTATCTTATTGCGTAATGAACTACGTTGTTTTATGTAAGCTACATTTCCGTTAGTTGCGTATTCATCTAATGTATTGTATACAGCGAATTCATCCGTTTGTTACTAGGTAGGCCTAATTAAAAAACAATTAAATTGTACAACGATTATTTTTTCATTTAAAGAAAGAAATCTGAGTACACTGTAAACGGAATAGGCTGGACGTGTACGAATATATTTCACGTTTTCTTATTCAACTTTCGGTACAAGGCTTTGTACATTGAAAAGCTAAAGTGATTCTGTTATCCGTTTTGAATTATCACAAAAATTTGAAAACCACGATTACTACTCTTTTTTAGCAAAACAACAACTGTACAGCAGACAATGGTAGAATAAGCATTAAAAAATTTCGGAATAGTGGCACATTTTTTTAAATTCAATTTATGACCATAGGCCTATAGCCTAAATGACAAATATTTTAGTCGTGGGTTTTTAAGTTTATGTATGTTTCCTTAGGTAGCCTACGTAGTAGGCCTTTATCTAATACATTTCAGAAATACACATAGGCTAACTGATAACAATATACAAAGTTTTTTGAAAACACAGCTTGCACTCTTTTTTAATGTGATCCAAAATCTGCAAGGAATGTTGAGGAATATGTTAAATTACTTAAGATACTGACTTGGTATTTTGAATAAAATTTTACATTGACTGATCCTTCGTGTCGTCTTTTACACTTTTCTTAAAATTTTTAGTTCAATTTTAGGTCTTTGGTGCCCCGAATTCAAATAAAGTTACAACATTTTCATCGTGAAGTGTTCTAGGTTAAAATTCCATTTAGCCTGATACCTGGCTGAATTTCCGCAATTTTATCAAAATTCTGTCCCACTTGTTGGGCCCTGGCCTTTCAAAAATTTTACAACATTTTCATCGTGAAGTGTTCTAGGTTAAAATTCCATTTAACCTGATACCTGGCTGAATTTCCGCAATTTTATCAAAATTCTGTCCCACTTGTTGGGCCCTGGCCTTTCAAAAATTTTACAACATTTTCATCGTGAAGTGTTCTAGGTTAAAATTCCATTTAGCCTGATACCTGGCTGAATTTCCGCAATTTTATCAAAATTCTGTCCCACTTGTTGGGCCCTGGCCTTTCAAAAATTAAAATTTTCCAAAAATGAACACTACATTCAGATGTTGGTTAAAATTCTCTTTAATTTGATATCTCGCACGGATTTTGCAATTTTTTCGTAATTTTGACCCCCTGACTTTTTGGCTTCTAACCCCCTACTTTTGGGTAATCGATCTAAAAACCAATAGGGAGTCTATGGGATAAAATTACGGACACGTATGCCAGACTTTACGAAAATCGATTGAGGCGTTCAAACAGTTACCCTGAGACAATCCCCAAACAAACAGACAGAGAAACGGAGCCAAATGCCAAAAACAGCCGAGTTAGAACTGCGAACTTGTTTCCCTCATTCAAATGTATAACTAAGCATAGAACACGAAGATAACACTTACAAGTACTCTGCCTACAAAGACTCAAACAGTTGAACATTCATTAGAATTTATTACATTTTGGTTTAAACTGAACAAGCGTAGTGACAAAAGGAGCAACAGCGCGAGAATCGACATTTGATTAAACGCGCGCATTTTCTGTACAACAAAACGAAAACTGTCGCTGTAAACCGGCACGTGGCGTCATAAAAAGCAGACACAAAACAAAGACCGTAGAAACTAAGAGCGCAGACAGTAATGGGCACGAAAAGTTAGCGTTTGACGGAGGAGAGTGGGTTCTGTTGTTAGCGCCATTGTTTTCCCGCAATTGTTGTGTTGCAATAAACATGGCCGTGGAAATTCTTCGCTCGCGCCGAAACAATGATGGATGATGACGCAGCACTGCGACCATTGTACATTAGCGCGTTCTTTCGTTTGCTATTATTGCGTACACACAGACACATCCACTGCACAATATATTTTTTTCCAAATTCAGAGTCCGGTATAACGCGTAAGCGTGACGTCGAGCTCGTAATAACATTACTGCAAATTCGTCCAAGAAGTTGTTGTTCAGTCAGCTCTGAGAATCTTGTTTATTCAGTTGAAATGTCCCTCTTACAATTGGCCTTTTCCATTTGTTGCGCCTACAAAAATTGCCTTGTTCCAAATGTATCTGCCAACGTTAGCTCCATTCTCTTGCCTTGTTCCAAATGTATCTGCCAAAGTTAGCTCCATTCTCTTGACAAGTCTCTGAGACAGTTAACTTCGTCCCGTGCTTGTGTCTTTTGTTCCAAACGTATCTCCTAAAATCGCCTCCATTCTCTTCACATATCTCTGTTACAGTTAACTTCGTCCTGTTGTTGCGTCTACAAAAGTTGCTTATTCCAACAGCACAATCAAAAGCTAGCTCTGCTAACTAGCCCGTTCCGTTGGAATGCCTCTGCTACAGAACAAATCTACAAAAGTTTCCAGTGTTGTGTCTACAAAAGTTAACTTGATCCAAACAAATTATCCAAAGTTAGGTCCAAACTCCGTTCTGCGTGCAGCGAGTTTCGTCCCACTGTTGCGTCTACAAACGATATTGTTCCAACAGTATATTCCAAAGCTCTTCTGCAGTATGTTCCACAGTATATTCTCTTCTGCTGATCCAGTTACACTTTTCCCATTGCTGTGTCTACAAAATGTATCTTGTTCCAACCGTTCTCCTGGTCAAGTTTCTGAGATTACCGCACCGCACACTTATTCTTTGTTCTACTGACATGTGTCTGTTAAACTTACTCCAGTCAAATTCCAGTAACTCTGTGTTTTCATTCCTCCACTGTGTCCAAATTACTTCCAGCCAACACTAGCAAAACCCATAAAAAAACACATCGGCATAACTTCGCCGTTTTTTTTTTTGTAGGCCTAATATTTAAAAAATGAATGAGTAGAAGCACGGAAAATTAATACAAACAATAGGTACAATGTGTAGAGAAGGACTGGAAAACGTATTGTAGACTTATCAGACAAGATCGGTTCAGGAACGTAGAAATAAGGTAGACCTATATGATAAGATTTAACATGCATAGCTACGTTGAGGTGAAAGACAATTACGTAACACCATAGATACTTTCCACACGTTTCTTGTCGGCGCGTGTTAATTACACAACTCTCTCGGCCGGATGTCTTTGGAACCTCTCCGGGTTATACATAACGATATTACGATGCGTTCGTAGTTATCGTTGCGGAGACTGGTTATTGTGTGATTTAGTACAAAAATGTAATAAGGTGACGTTTATTGTTGTGCGTTGGACAAATTTCACTTGAACTATAGTGTAGAGCGTCTTTGCTGATTACTGTTGTTTGTGTTTAATTAAAATTTGTAATTAGTGTCTTCACTGGTGTCAGTTATTCTGTTTCCACTGAAAAACACGACGTCCGTGTAACCGTCGTAACAATGTACTGAAAACAATCGAAAAGGAAAAGTTATGGTATGGGTTTCTCCAGAGTTATGGTATGGAAAAGTTATGGTATGGGTTTGTCCAGAGTTATGGTATGGAAAAGTTATGGTATGGGTTTGTCCAGAGTTATGTATGGAAAAGTTATGGTATGGGTTTGTCCAGAGTTATGTATGGAAAAGTTATGGTATGGGTTTCTCCAGAGTTATGGTATGGAAAAGTTATGGTATGGGTTTGTCCAGAGTTATTGTATGGAAAAGTTATGGTATGGGTTTGTCCAGAGTTATGGTATGGAAAAGGTATGGTATAGGTTTGTCCACAGCTATGGTATGGAAAGTTATGGTGTGGGTTTGTCCAGCTTTATGGTATGGAAAAGTGAAGGTATGGGTTTGTCCAGACAATGGTATGGGTTTGTCCAGAGTTATGGTGTGGAAAAGTTATGGTATGGGTTTCTCCAGAGTTATGGTATGGAAAAGTTATGCTATAGGTTTGTCCAGAGAATCTCTAATGAAATATGTACAAGAATTCGTGTAATAAGTTAATGGACACCTAGTAATAATCAGAAAGGCGCGTGAAAAAACATCGTAGAAGAAACAATGCGGAATAGAGTCGGAGCAGGACTGTTTACAGGCAAACAGGGAAACCGGAACAAAAGGACGGCATCAACCATTAAATAACCGCTATACTTAAATTTCGGTATGGAGAACCATACATGACTTCCATGTTCTAAGATTTATATTTAAAATCATATTCGAAATGAAATATTTTCATAGAAACTACGTCTTTCTACTTATTGCTTCAGCATTAACCACAGTACTGTGGTCACAAAAAACGTATACCACCTCACGTTTTCGCACTCGATTTTCACTGATGATGGCAGTCGATGGCACTGCAGAAAAGTCTGGTTTTACAGAAAACATTGGACTACGGCTAAACAGCCCGGGAAGCGATTTTAACAAAAAACTACTTCTTTGTTCCCGATAACGTAGTACACATAAAACATTCTCCCCACCACCTTCAACTAGAATTTTTAATAATAGAAAATTACCCCCACCCCGTTCACCTAACCTCTTCATTTATAGATATTTCATCTACGTTTCTACAGTGGATTATTATGAGCTTCTTATCAGGATACTTTATTTATAAAAATTAAGTACTTTACTCTCGTTAAATCTTAAAATGTTTCAGGTAAACTACCCCTTTCCCTTAACCGATCTTCTCCAAAATCAATAGACCTTCAGTCCTCTACAATTCAGGGATGCATGCAAAAAAATATTTGATCCTGTTTGAATGTGCGGCAGTTATCGTTCGTCATGGAAATATTTCTCTTGTTACAACTGAAAATGTTGCAGGTAAACTACCACTTTCCCTTAACCGATCTTCACCAAAATCAACAGACCTTGAGTTCTCTAAATCTCAGGAAAGTGTGCAAAAAATTATTTGATTCTCTTTGAATTTTCGGCAGTTATCGTTCGTCATAAAAAAATTAACCTTTTTAAAACATAAAACGTTGCTGATAAACTACCCCTTTCCCTTAACCGATCTTCAACAAAATCAACAGACCTTGAGTTCTCTTTAGTTCAAAAAGGTATGCAAAAACGTAGTTGATTCTGTTTGAATTTACGGCAGTTATCGTTCGTCATATAAAAAATTACCTTTGTCAAAACATAAAATGTTGCAGGTAAAATACCCCTTTCCCTTAACCGATCTTCACCAACACCAATAAGTATTGAAAACTCTACAATACAGGCCTGTATGCAAAACATCATTTGATTCTGTTTGAATTTGCGGCTCTTATCGTTTGCCATAGAAACAAATTACCCTTGATAAAAAACCGCTGCCGGTAAACTACCCCTTTACCTTAACCGATCTTCACCAAAATCAATAGGTCTTGAGAACTCTACAATTTACGGCTGCATGCAAATAATCATTTGATTCTGTTTGAATATGCGGCTCTTATCGTTTGCCATAGAAAATACCCTTTTAAAACATAAAACTTAGCAGGTAAACTACTCCTTTCCCTTAACCGATCTTCACCAAAATCAATAGATTTTGAGAACTCTACAATTCAGGGCAGTATGCAAAAAATTATTTGATTATGTTTGAATTTGCGGCTGTTAACGTTTGCCATAAAAAATACCCTTGTTAAAACATAAAACGTTGCAGGTAAACTACCCCTTTCCCTTAACCGATCTTTACCAAAAGCAACAGATCTTGAGAACTCCACAACTCAGGGCTGTATGCAAAAGAGTAGTTGATTCTGTTTGAATTTGCGGCTGTTATCGTTTGCCATAGAAAACAATTACCCTTGATTAAAAAAAAAACCGTTGCAGGTAAACTACCCCTTTCCCTCAACCGATCTTCACCAAAAACAATAGGTCGTGAGTACTCTACAAATCAGGGCTGTATGCAAAAAATGATTTGATTCAGTTTGAATTTGCGGCTGTTATCGTTTGCCATAGAAAAAAAATCTACAGACACAGACAGACAGACAGACAGACAGACACTTTTCGAAAAATGACTTTTTTTCATGTTTTGAGTGTAGTACAATCAGAATCTGCAATAATCTCGAACACGATTTTTTTTGCCATCACCATACTTCCATTTCCTTAAGGAACATGGAAGCAAAAATAAGCATCTCACGATGTCTGAATCGGTAACCCCTATATAAAGTATAATAATCCCGACTCCGTGACTAGTCCCCAAGAGCGCGTTCGCTTCTAATCAAACAGAGACGGTGGGTACTCACCACTGGGAGCGGAGCGCGGACTCTATCAGATGGGCAGGCCGCACACAAACCACAATGACCGCGACACGTACCTTCCCGCCGCTGGCGACGCTCTCCCCGCTCGTTTAAACAAATTTGTTTTGCACGCGTCCACTCATTGTACAATGTGCGGTCCGTCGCCAGTTGCATCTTCAGCTTTTGGAATACTGAAATACTGCTTAAAATACACTGTTTTTTTTTTTTTTGCTCTGGGCTTTGCGGTTATGCGTCGCAGAGACGAACCGCACGGGAACTGAGTTCCGAGCTACCATCTGGAGCTCCTGCCTCGTGGCCCTGCCCAAGTAGGGCGTGTGCTCTATAGCAGGCCTTTCTCGGCTGTTGTGCTAGCCTACGCTAGCGCAGTATACGCCGAGGGCGTTTCCATGAATCACCTGGGCGTATACGGTACCTTCCCAGCCCAGTCACTAGAGGATTGTCTGGGAACCTCGCCGCACGTGCATAAAATTTGCGTGCAAGCCGCCTGAAAGTGTCGTCTAAGGAGCGGACGCCAAGTCCTCTCCTTAGAAGGCGAGATGAGAAGCGACGGGGGGACTTTGGCCGCTAGCCGAAGCCCCCTGTCGAGGACGCTCTGCAACTTCTTTTTATGCATTGCGGCGAGGTAACCCCAGACCGGGCAGGCGTAGGTAATGACCGGCAGTAGATACGCGCCGACGATCATCCTACCCAATTTCCTGGTCATGGCTGGGCTGATCAGGAGTGGAAACAGTGCGCACAGGCGAGTGGATGCTCGCTTAAGAACTGTCTGTGCGTGGGTACGCCAGGTGAGCCGACGGTCGAGGTGTAAGCCGAGGTACTTGACCTCTTTGGACCAGCGCAAGTACGTTCTGCCGATGCGTAGTTGCCTAACGGGGTTCTTCCGTCGCTTAGAGAATTCGACGGCTACACTCTTGGTAGGGTTGAGGAGCACTCTCCAATTCTCAGTCCAGTCCACGAGCGTGTCGAGCTGGCGCTGCAGTCGTAGGACGGCCCTTTCCTCATGACGATCGGCCGTAAATACGGCCGTGTCGTCAGCGAAGAGGGCCATCTGGACTCCAGGCTGTCTCGGCACGTCGTTGACGTAGATCGAGAACAGAAGGGGGCCTAGAACACTACCTTGAGGGACGCCGGCTGTGATTCGCCTCTCGGAAGAGACTGAATCGCCAACTCTCACGCAGAAGGTCCTCTCCGTCAGAAAGCTAGCAACCAGATGGAGGTAGCAGTCCGGGAGCTGGACTTCCCTAAGTTTGAATAACAGGCCATCATGCCATACGCTGTCGAAGGCTTTCTCAACATCTAAGAAACAGCCAACGGTCCGTTCTCTCCGACACCCGGCTTCCGTGATGCTTTCCACCAGTCTCATCAGTTGATGAGTGGTCGAATGCCCCACACGAAAGCCGAACTGTTCGGGGACCAGCACGTCAAAGTTGGTTAGATGTTCTCGTACACGACGCTGTACGAGGCGCTCAAAAACCTTGGACGTAGCGGAGAGTAGGCTGATAGGCCGGAGGTTTTCCGAGCGGGTGGTATCCTTTCCCGGCTTCGGGATCACGATAACCGTCGCCTTTCTCCATTTCTTGGGAAAGTAGGCCAGTCTAAGACACGCGTTGAACAAGTCAGTCAAGAATTGAACTCCAGGCTCGGGAAGAAGTCGTAGAGCGGTGTTGGTAACACCGTCCGGGCCTGGAGCTTTTCTTGGCTGAAGTTCAGCGAGCCGATCTGAGACCTCTTCCAAAGAGATGGGTTCGGGCTCCGTCGTGATCGGAAGTGACAGAAAGTCTTCCACAGCCATCTCGACTTGTTCGTCGAAGTCCCAGTCCATGGGCGGGTTGGGAGCGAACTGTCGCTCGAAACACAAGCCCAAGTACTCGGCCTTCTCCTCCGGGCGACCCAGGGGTCGACCGAACGGTCCAACAATGGCGGGAAGTGGAGGTCGGCGCCTCCGTCCCGTCAATGCGGTAGGTATTCTGTACGGGTAAGATTGCGGGTCCGCATCCCCCGTTCGGGCCACGTCGAGTTCCCAACAGCTACGTCGGAACGCCTTCAGACTGCCGCGCAGTCGTCCGGTGAGCCGATTGTATGCTGCCTTATCGGCCGGATCACGGGTCCTCTGCAACGTTTCCGGAAGTAATTCCTCTCGCGAGCGAGAAGAGAGACTTCCTCAGGGATGCGTTGGTAGTCAGGCGTGAAGCCAGCTCGCGTACGTGAAGACACGCCTATAGCCGAGATGATTGCCTCTTCGATTCCCGCAACTGCTTCGCCTAGGAGGCGAACGGAATCGAGTGGGGCCGCTGGCGGCAATCGACGGCACAAGGCCGGGCCGTAGCGATCCCAATCGATAACCTTCTTCTGGTCAGAACGTGCATAGGCGTGCTGGGTAGCGACGTGGACCAAGATAGGGTTGTGGTCGGATGTCAGCTCCGTAAGTGAGAATACCTCGACCGGACAGACAACTCCTTGGGTCACCGCGATATCCAGAACATCGGGAGCCGCGTCAGGCAGTGACGGAAAGAACGTGGGTTGCGCTGGACCAAAAACCATCGCCCGGCGCGATTCAACAAAACTGAGCAAGCGCCTCCCGTTCGGAGTAGTCAGGCGACTATTCCAAGCGCGATGCTTGCAATTCAGATCGCCGGCCAAAATTACCCTTCGATGGGAATCGAAGATGACGTCCAGGTCGCCGACAAGGAGTTCAGCTTGTGGGGGCTTGTAAGCTGAGACCACGAGGACGCCGCCAAGAGCTCCGTGGACCTCAATGGCGGTGGCCTCTACGTTGGTAAGCTGCGGCAAAGCGACACGATGATGACCTATGGAGGTCCTCACCGCGATCGCCGTGCCGCCTCCTCGTCGGCCAACTCGGTCATCCCGATAGACCACGTAATTTGGTAATCGAAACCGGTTCGCCGGGGTCAGGTGGGTTTCCCCGAGGAGAAGTACGTCGGGTTTGAACCGAGCCAGGAATTCAAGAAGGTCGGAATGCTTGGTACCGATGTTGTTAGCATTCCAGGCTACGAGCGAGAGATCTCGTCTAAGGGCTCGGTTCATAGAAGACCTATGACTTCGCAGGCTTCCACCAAGAGCATGAATCTCTCAGTTGGGTTAGCAGTTTCCAGGCGGTCTCGGATGGACCTGAAGGTAGATGCGACTTTCGGGAGGTCGTAGCTAGACAGAAAGCCGCGGACGAACTGTGCGTCATTGGAACTGACGGACTGGGCGGTTTGCCTGGAAACTGAGGCCGCATAAGAGCGACCAGGTGTTACGGCAGATCGGGTCATGGTGGAAGCCATAGGACCAGGGCCAGACGGTTTTGGATCAGCGGCAGGAAAAGTACGCTGTTGCGCTTCGTCGGACTTATACCGGGAAGCAGGACTTTTCTTGGGCTGTGGGCCGGCAGGAGCTCGGGGCCGAGCATCCGGTGTGGGTATCCCTTTGTTCCTGGGTTTGATGCCTGCTCGCGGAAATCGCGGAGGTGGCAAGGGCGGCGAGGCTACCTCTGGTTCAGAGGCGGGAGTAGGAGGTTCCGCGGAGGTGGAGGGTTCATTCTCCGGCTCCAAAACCGAGATAATAGCTACTGGGCGTGTCTCTGCTGTGGAAGGAGACCCGGTACGTTTAGTTGCCTTTGTTGGGGCTGGAGGAGGAGCCGGAGAGGGCGCGCGCCGTGCCGGTTGTGCCTGAGGTTTAGGCGTAGCCTGCATTTTAGGCTGTCTAGGTTGGGGCTGCATAGCTGGCTGCCGTGGCTTCGGGAGGGGCCCCTGCGGCCTTTGCTTCCGCAGGAGCTCCGCCTTATACACCGGGCAGTTTACGTTGCTTGCTGCATGGCCTTGGCCACAATTGATGCAGCGGAATTTGGTCTTGTCTGCCACAGTGCAGGCCTGGGTTGAATGTCCCAGAGAACATCGTAGACAGGCCGGGGCATTGCGGCAGACGTCGGTGTGGTGGCCGAACCTCTGGCACCGGTGGCACTGCGCGAGCTTGCCCTGGGGACGACTGGTTTCCACCCTGACGCGGAAGCCAAACAGCCGCGTCAGGTGGAAAATTTTATCAGCAGCCTCGCCCTTCTCGAGCTGGAGACGGACGAGCGGGAGAGGTACTCGGGTTTCTGAGTGAGTGAACAGGCGGAAAATTGCCTGCACCGGGTACCCGAGGTCGCGGAGTTCCATAAGGATCTCCTGTGGATCGGTGTGCGCGTCAAGCCCTCGCAAAATGACAGACAAGGGCTTGACTCGCTTAGGAGTGAAGGTGTGATATTGGAGGTTGTGTGCTTGGAGGAAGGCCTCGACCAAGCGATGGTCCTCGAGCTGGCGGACGACAATCCTGACCGTATCACCGCCAAGCAGCTTCAGGTCAAGCTTGTCGGCCGACAGGCCGTGGGCCGCGATCAGCCGTCTGTATAAGGCGGCGACATTGGATACGCTATGGACGTACAGGGGCGGCGCACGACCAACAGCGGCAGCAGCCGGAGCTGCTGTCGAAGCAGTCGGAACCGCGGCCTGTGGGCCCTGAGAAGGTCCAATGTCCATGGCCGAGGTGTTAGAGGAAGCGGTTGGGTGGGTTCTCTTGGGCTTCTTAGCCGGGCGATTACGCCGACCAACGGTCGCGAACTCGCCCGACTCGTCAGCCGGAAGAGGAGGAATCGGGTTGGGGAGAGGATCGTCCGTCTCCATCGCCCGAGGCGAATCGGGCGAGTCGCCCAGATGGGGTAGCAAGGCGGGGCCGAGCGACTCGGCACTTGGGCCGTTGCCTGTAGAAGGCATGCTGGCCAGGTGCGACGGCTGCCGGGCAGAGACTGCTAGGCAGTCACTGCCAGACGCCAGGGATCTCGGGTCCGGCCGAAGCCGGATTACCCGCGCGTCTTCCTTGTTCACGACGATGCGGGAGGAGCTGGGCTAACGACCAGCTTCGTTGAATACCAGTCCTTACCAAGACTGGTGTCCACTGGCCCCTTTACCCCGGCGATATCCTAGCTCGCTTACCACTGGTGGGGGCTTGCAAGGATCGTCCGGGGCAGCGCTACCTAACAGTCGTGAACAAGTTAGGAATTACACACTGGAAATGCGGCACTCACCAGGTGAGCCCAGAGCAATCCTCTTCAGTTCTTCGCCAGCAGATGGTATCCGGCAAGGTGGTCCTTAGCAGGGCAACTTCGGCCAGCCGTTGCTTCTACCAGCTACTCGATTCACTGGTAACAGCTGGCGCGAGAGTCTTGTCCCGCGAAGAGAGCAGCGAAATTCCTCGTCCTGCGAGGTGGGCGGATGCAGCCAGAAGCTGAAGCAACGTCCAGAGTAGAGAGCAGTCCAAGGAGCAGTCCTGTCCGTCTGAAGTCTGGAGCCTAAATACACTGTTCGAAAGACTTGCCATAGTTATCTTCCGTCTGACTGAACTAAACTAATACCATGGACCAGTGGTTCCCAAAGTGGGGTCCGCGACAATGTTTCAGGGGGTCCGCGGACACGTTTAAGAAGAAACAGAATATACCGTAATTTTCTCCAATTTTTTGTAGTCTAAAATCTAAATTTAAAAATCTTAAAACAATTAGTAGAAGATTTTCAGTATTTTTTTTTTTGGTTCAAACTAATTGTAATTGTGAAAGTAATTTCAAACTAATGGGTTTAATGATGTCTTAAATTCATGTCGTGTACCAGATCTGTTTGTCAGGCGAACTGAATAAAGCGCAACTGGTCGCGAACTGTATCTTGCTTATAAGCACTGTATCTCGTGTATAAGCATTGTATCTAAGCAACAGGTTTTCCCCTAAGTAGCTGGATTTCGACACGTGTGGGGCATAGAGCCGAGGTTGGCAAAGTTAAGAAATAAACTTGATGTCGAGAGTGACTTAATATTGAAATTATCAGACATTAAACCTAATATTGCGGAGCTAGTTGTTCAAAGTAGCTTCATTTTTCACAGTAAACTATGTTTGATATCATTAGTATAATATTATAAGTTTGTTTGCAAGTTAAGAGAATTTTAATACATTTTAATTAAAATAGAAGAGTTTGTATCATATTTACTGTTTGTTTTATTTCATAACTCAGACGGGGTCCGCGAATTTTTTTTTTTTTTTTGGCGGGGTCTGCGGATTGAAAAATTTGGGAACAACTGCCGTAGACGGTAAACCAATCAAAAAGATTTGTCTACTTAAAACTTTTATTAAAATCACACTCATATACGTATAACTGTACCCAGAACTGTAGGCCTACTATTACCTGGCCAAGAAAGGGCACTGACAATCTTTTTTGCGAGAAACGACATGACTGTTTGGGCTTTGTGGCAAGATGTCCCATCTTGCGTGAAATAAGGTCTCCATTAGTGAACTAGTCCTCACTGCGGAGAAAGTTGGGGTTTAAGGACTTTCTATACTACTTTTGTATCACAATCCATTGTACAATATATAATTAGGTTCTTTAAAATATAGACAGTTATAAAGGATTAAAGGATGTTGGGTATTAATTGGCATTCATATTTATGTTTAATTGGCATGCGTGTATTTACGTTAAAACACACCTCTACACTTAATTGGCGTACATATTTACAACTCTTTCTAATCTATTTAGAATATGGATTTATGAGAAGTTAAAACTAAAACAGAAAAATATATTTTTATCTGCTTCGCCGGTTTTATAAATTCCTGGCATATCCTCACTTTTCTGTCATATTGTCTATTAAGAAAAGTATGAAAAATCCCATCTATTAAGAAAAGTATGAAAAATCCAGATCAACCAAAGATCACTTATTTTGCTTGACGCAAATCATAGAAGAGAAAACTGCTGTAAACCAAGAAGTGCACTGGCTATATGTTGACCTTAAGAAAGCGTATGATAGTATTCCGCACACCAAACTTTGGGTGGCACTTCAACGAACAAACATCGCCTCCACTTTAACCGAAGCGGTTAAGACTTTATACAACGGATTAAAATCGCACGTAAAAATTGGAAGTAAAGTCTCAAAAGGATTTAATGTTAGTAAGGGCCTGAAGCAGGGATGTTGTCTCTCACCGACGGTTTTTAAAATATACCTGGAACAAGCCTTCAAAACCTGGAAAAAGAAATGCCACCAGCATTTAATCATTGTATCATCGCATCAGAAGATTGAAGACCACAGAAGGCGATGGTGTGAACACTTGAATCGCATGCCTGATATCCGTCTACCTGTGAAATATCCAACCATCGCTTACGGGATCTTCCCACATTTCTCTTCCCCCTTGGATGACAGTCAAGGGCTCTTCTTGAAAATCTTATTAGATCCATTCTCTCTACGTGTAACCGCCACTCCGTTTTGTACCGGGAGATTTTCTCATTTACGTTTTCAGCTATGCCTAGCTCCATTCTAATATGATCATTTCTGATAAGATCTCTCCTGGTACAACCCTATACAGCCTCATTTCCCCTCCTTGTATCTTTGGCCTTTCTAATCTCACTACCATACAGTAGTTGAGGCATGGCCATTACACTATAATATTTCAATTCCGTCTCTTTCCCTGTTTTCTTCTTTAAGTGTTTAATGATACTGCATCATCTTGGTATGTGATGCCACACCCTGGATACTTGAAATCTAGACCTGTTCTACTGGCGAGTCCTGTATGACAATCTTTGTTCTTACTTCAATAATTCTGCCATATATCTTGTACACTCTGTTTGTTGTAATTGTCAATTGTACTTACTGTACTTGTAGCATAATTGTTACTTAGAAGTGAGAAAATAAGATTTTCTTAGTTGTGTGGGAAACAGGGACAGATGTCAGGTGTGTATACGAGACTGTAGCATATGTTTTGAACATAAAATTAGTTTTAGGAAATTTTCCCAGGGTTGTGAATGGTAACTCACCCTTTCTCAATAAGCGTGACTGTCCAGGAAGTGACAATCGTAGGAAATCTGGCGAGACATGTCAAATAAGAATTAATGGTGACAATGTCCAGACAGGAAATATGAAATGTCACACAAATTTGATATACTTTTGGGGGAGTCAAGTAATGGGTTACAAGTGTGAAGCCAGATGTATTCCGTGGGAACATTGGTTAAAGCAGGTGTTTTATTCCGTGAGAACTTTTAATCTAAAGTAGTAAGAACACCCCCAAATCGTGACGTAGGGTCACGTGATGCAGTGTCTCAGACGAATAGTGATAGTTCCTATAAAATTATAAGAGATTTACCCTCACTTCAACTAGTTTTAGCCTATCATAGTTAAGGATTTAGAATTAAGAGGAGGGAACAGTCCCACCACCAAAATTAAGAGTTACACCCATGATGATGTACTATAAAAACTCTAGCATTCGCTGGAGAAGACAGATCTGATTGTGTGAGAGATCCAAGAGAACTTACTCATCTTTTCTCATTTTTATTTTGATTTTGATCTGTGTTGCAAGGTGTTCTTAGAGAGCCGGAAAACCAGATGTTGTCAATAGTTTGTTTTTGTAATTTTTGAAGTAACTAAAAGTAGTTACATTGATTTGTGAACTAAGTACTAGTAAATGAAGGTACTTAGAGTTTAAATCAGTAATTGAATTAACTGACTTATAGTTTGTCAAGAAGAGTTGTATAAAGTAACTTGTAAAAGTTCGTTTGTATTTTGCTAATCACAATAAATTGTCTTCAAGAAGAACGGTTCATTCTAATGATTCAACTTCACCTCCGGAAACACGTCAAACAGTTGTAACTTAGCAGCCACTCGATAGGTTACAACATGTTTAACATGGTTATAGCTCTATAATTCGATTTCACTGTCCCACCACCTTGCTTAAAGAGAGAAATAACCTTGGCTATCCTCCATTCATCCGCGATTCACACACCTCATTCAGCACATACGTATTCAGAAAATGGAACAGTCCAAACTTACATAAATAATATACTAGGGGTTTCCTTTCGGCACCAAACCCGGGCTGCATTAATTTCATGACATTTTTTCTACTTTACTGTATTCAGATATGCAGTGATTATAATCGGCGACGAATATTTCGCGTTTTAATGTAAATTCCTACACAAAAGGCCAATCAATAACGCGTCGCTGCTGAATAATGCCGGACGAAAATTCTACAACATCGCATTAACAATTAATAACCGAGTCCAGAGTAAGTTTCATGAAAAAAAGTACAGCAGGAAACAATACATAGAAATTAACACAAAATTATAAATCACTGTAGCGGTACGTTGTTAGAAATGAACAGAATCCGTACGCTTTTGTCCCGATGCAAGTTCAGTTATTGTCAAACCGTTCCTTTGAGCTCGACTAAATTGTACAATAAATTATCGAATTCCCCCCTTATGAATATCTCTCTCTCTCTTTCTCCCCCTTCTCACTCTTCATTTCTTCGGTAGAAACAAAAAATGCACGTTATTTAGCCGGTGCTCTCGATTCAGTTGACGCCTTTGCCATAAATTAACTACACCAACATGCAAGCTTTTAACACAGTGTTTCACTACCTCACATGCGCACTCTGTGTGTGTCCATTTTGTCAGAGACCCCCACCCCACCCCACCCCACCAGCACATTACAGTAACAAATGTCGTGCTGCTAACCAGAAGGGGCGAGTACAGTACTCGTAAACCGACTCTGACTTCGTGTTGCGGTTTCCCTCCAACGCCAGGCTACGTTAGGTCAGTAATTCCACACCATTTGTAACATGTAACTCCCTTCTGAAAGCTACCGTCCCGCCGTAAACGTTTCGTAACTTTGTACACCTTCTACGCAGTCCAATCTTGCGCGGCTTTCTGTCGGAGCAGCTGCATAATTATAGGTAGAAAAATATAAACTGAGAAATAATTTTTAATAATATATAATGGCTCCCATGTGGACCACCGAAGTAGCTTAGGAGTCAGGCAGCGTAGACTGCCTTATGCGAGCCGTACGGCATACAAGGAAGGCAGTGTGGCCAGCACTACGCTTCAGCCGCCCATTATTATCCCCCAGGATGTTATCACAGGTACTCGTTTTCAACAGGCTGAGTCGATCTGGGGACTGAAAAACGCACCTCGATTTTTATGGTACGGGCCCCGGAATCGAACCCGGGACCTCTAGATTAGTAGTCAGGTGCCATAACCACTGGTCTACTGAGCCGCCAAATAATAGTTTTTAATATTTGAATAACTAAATATTTTAAAACTAATCTGAATACCATTTCAATTTGAAAATGTACAAATTGGTCCAATACGACTTTTTTGTTCTTTCATACTGTTGTGATCACGGACGGAGCCGGCAAGCAATTTGAGGAGGGGAATATTACAAATTGGTCTAATACGACTTTTTTATTGAAGTGAAACTTCTTTATCGACGTATGAGAGAAATTTTATAGCAATGTAAAAAAAAATCGTCAAGATTTTCGGTTACGCGCCATGTTGTTTTTTTTTTATCAAAGTTCAGTATAGTGACGTAAAGAATAATATATTAGTTTGAAAGTGATAAAATAAAAAGACTTATTATTTGTTATGTGAGAGCAAATGAGAGTTTTCATAAAAATTCAAGTAAACGTCGGCCAATAGACGAGAGAGAGGTGAACCCATGGCCAATCCATCATCCTCAATGAAAAATTGGTTATTGAAAGCAAAGTAATTCAAATTCAAGTGAATTTATAGTAAAAGTGAGAGTGATTATATATTTCGTTTGATAAATCCAACACGTGAGCGTGATTTTAATATTTATTTGAGGTTAACCTCACTTTTTGATTGTAAGTATCAGTAAATGTATATAAATCTATTAAAATTAGCAAGTATTAATAAATATGACTGTAAATCTAGTAAACATTATTAATTCTAAAAACAATAAAAAAAACAAATTAAATAATAATTTAAAAATAAAACAAAACACAATTAGAAAATAAAAATATGTATACGTACATCTTTTTTAATTATTCGTTTTTAATGATTTATTTATTCATTTTGAATTCTATAAAATCATTGCATGTCTACAAGATTAACTGTCATCATATAATTGTATTACTTTGAATAGATAATTCCAATTATTTACTCATAACTTGTGTAATTGAGCAAGTTATTAAATATCTGCTTTGAATTATTTTTATTAAGTTATGACATGAAATATGAATATCAAAGTTCGTTATATAATTTTTGTAAACTGATTAACTAATTTTTAGATTAAATAATGGCAGAGTCCGAAAACTCTATTGAGTATCCAAATACAATATTTGTACAAGTAGATGTTCATCATCGTAATTGTTCACAAATCAGTACATCAGCTGAGCGATCGAGAGAGTACAGAGATAAGAAAAATAATGAAACTCAAGCAGCGAGTGATCTTTATTCAGTCCAACGGGGATATCCAAAAACAGCTGCAGAGCGAATGAGAGCGTATAGAGCCCGGAAAAAGAAAGAAATTCCGATAGAGAATCATCGAAAACGTAAAAAATCAGATGCAGAGCGTGCGCGAGAGTACAGAGCCCGAAAAAAGGGTAAAACCCAGTCAACAGGTGAGATTTTCTCAGTTATATACTCAGTTATATGTCATAAAGAAGTTTCACTTCTTACCTGTGTACTCTGGTACACACACATACTTTTTTATTTTTACAATCTTGCTGTTGTGATCAGCGACGGATCCGGCAAGCAATTTAACGGGGGATATGAAAAGTTGAACCATCCTTTAATGGTCTAAAAGTATACTAAATCATAAGAATGAGTAAAGTTAAAAATACAGTGGTGTCACTATCAACACAATACGTTTATTAACGTACAAGTATACCATCATCTCTGTGTTTGTCAGTCCATTGTTCTTTTGATAATATTCACGTACAGTTTAAAATATCCACTACTCATTTAAGTTACGTATCAAAAAAAAAATTAACATGGTGGTAAGGTACAGTTAAAATTTGAAGTCATTTTAGAGAACATACAATCACAAACCATTCTACAATCACAAGACAACGTCAAACATTTCGTCTTATGTGAACATTTCGAATGGGGGGGGGATTTCCCCCATGCCACCCCGTGGAAACACACCTGGTTGTGTTCTAATATTTCGGAATGACGCAGATAGAGGTTCCACAGTATATTACTGAGAGCATCGATGTATAATATACACCAGGCATATATACCTGATTGATACTAGATTTAACAACTAGATTTTTAGATTTTATTAGTCAAAGAGATACGCCAAAGTAAAAATGAACTGTTACAATAATAAAATCTTCATAAGACCAAACTTTCAGAAGAACCGTCACAAATGTAATAATTGTAAGGTGTCAAAGCAAGTGCATTACTGACTGAATGACTCATTTAGTACACGTGGTAAGTTAGCGGCAAACGCTTTTGCCCACCAGTGGGGGGGGGGGAGCTGTACGTGCTTCGGACCGTTTTCTGCCGTCACTTTGCATGTCAGCACGCGATCCGTATATTACACATCGATGACTGAGAGTCACATCGACTCTCCTCTCGACAGACGGGTCTGACTTGTCGTCTTAAGCTTAGTTTTGCTCGGAGCGGCTGTTGCGATCATCGCCACCTACTGCTCTAACCAGGTTCTCATAGTTCCGTTTTCCTCCAAGCGTCTGTCGCTAGAGGCGCTAGCGTCTCCAGCGTCAGACGCAGACCTGACCGCTCCAGGACCAGTTGGAGACGCAGTCGCGAGCGATTATTGGGTTGTGTTACGTCCCTTGATATAATTGGGAAACACGTATGATTACCTACACATACAGATCACACTACAGGTAGATGATAGTGTTATTTAAAAGTACTTATCTCAAGGTTAGTGCTAGTTTCTCTTCTGATGATACGGGATAAAGATTTCTATTGTACGACACCTTTTTAATGTCCTCTGCTATCAAACTTAATAAGAAATCAAACTGGGCCTTAGACAGTCTAAAAAACTCTAAGAACTTATTTTCGTCCTTGCGTAAATGGTTCATGATCAAGTTTTTAAAGTATCCTTCAACAGTTCTGTTACTAAATACGGGATGTATCATTTGTCTTGGTTTTATAAAAGTTTCAATAATACCGTCGTCTTCCATTTCTTCCACTATTAGCCACTTCAGTATGCATTTTCTTTTCCTACAACAAATCGCAACACTTGACACCAACCAACCTCACCCAACTGACAAAACCCCAGAACTCACCCAGCTGACAAAAAGACGCTAGCGTTCAGTCACTTCGAGGAAAACAGCCCAGGGTAGCGATGATCGCTGAGCGACTATCTCTCAGTGATGATCGCTGAGAGATGATCGCAACAGACGCTCCGAGCAAAACAGAGCTTTACTCCGTTTTTACAGGCCCTGTTGTTGAAATGCGCAACCAGAGCCATCAACGTTCTTCTGCAATACAGAAGTACTTATACAGAACTGCGTTTCTTATCGCAAGAACGATGGGCAAACACAGCAACAGAGGGCCTTGTTTACAAACGTAAAAAACTAGACACTTCTCTGTCCTCAGTTTCCAAAAACGACTTTTACGAAATATGACAATATTTTGTCCGACTTTAACATGTTATGCCCAGAACTGCATAAAATTTATTATTCACATTTATTAAATTAATTTTTGTTATAACGCTTCAGATACGATGAAATAATTTCGTTGCGTTTCACACCATCTCTTGTAAATGTATACGCTTTATATTGAACGAGATGAGCGAGTTCTCAGTTTTAACTCGACCGTTTACCATTTGTCTGCCTGTTTATCTGTTTCTCTCACGACAACTGTTGAATGCGTCAACCGATTTTCCTAAAATCTTGCACGCGTGTCCATCCATTTGCCAAACAGGCCCCTATTGTTTCTGAGATCGAGCCCCACCCCCACAAAAAATATATGGCGGGAGGCAAAAATGTGGGGAGGCGAATTATGAAAAAAATCGCAAAAATGCATATTTATGTATGAAACAAATTTTTAAAAATAATTTTTTTATGTATAAATAATCTTTAATGTATATAAAATTAAAGAGGAACACAATACCACAATCTAACTACTGTATCAGCTTCAGTTCAATCACGGTTGCTTTTTTTTAAGATTTTATACTATTTGTAAACCGCTCGTTCATGCGTAGAGAGAGAGAGACAGACAGACAGAGACAGAGAGAGTCAGAGATTTGGCGTACTATTGAAGAGTTTAAACTGAGTGTGGCACATACAAAAAAAATCAAAGTTTACAGTTTTACAAGTAACAAGAAGAAGAAGGAGAAGAAAAATATTAAAAACATTTTACAGTAGTGAGACCATGATTGCAACTCCTGGTTTCTGATCTAATTTTGTTTCGAACCGAACTCTGAAAAAAAAAAGAAAGGAAGAGTAAAAACTATTATAAACTGACACTGACAAGAAGGAAACGTTATTTATACCTTGCGTTGATCTACCTCAACATGCTTTTAATACCTCAACATGAACGTAGTTTGCATTCATATCCGCAATTTATTTTAAGTTAATGAACGCCGGCAGTTGGGAATAACGGCCGCGGTGGGATTACAGCGTATATTGCAACTATAACCCGGACGAACTCGACGTCAACAAGCACATTCATTATACAGTAAATGCCCCAATACGCGTCATGTAGTTACAGTATTAGGGTACGTTGCAATGCAAGCAGTTACTGTATTTACAATAATATTTTCACTAGAAAACTATATGAATCAATAGAAACATCTAACGTGGTATCGATTTCGTGGAAGAGTGTAAAATAGTAAGAAAACAAAATACTGCATCATATTGCGTAATAACACTTCCAGATCTTTTCCAAACAACATGTAGGCTATATCATACGGCCAGACGAGTCTTACGTGCTTCACGCTTGACCTTGAGTGGGACCCGTGTGCTGACCCTGTCGTATAGACCCGTATAGTTCCGTCCTCGGCCCCGTTTTGTACCTTGTGTACACGAACGACCTGTGTCACGTTCTCTCTCTTTGCCGACGACGCTATATGTCTTGTCCCCGCGACTTGCGAGCACAGAGATGCAGCCTCAGTTGGACTTCATCCGGACTGGCCAAGAAAATGGCGGGTGACGATCAACCCGGAGAAATCCGAGGCGATCTGTTTCACTCGTTAGTCCATTTCCCGATCCCAGCCCGTCTGTCGAGAAGCAGGCCCATCGCTTGGAAAGGGACGGTGAAATAGATGCTTCAACGCCCACGTGACCGAAGCCTTCTATAAGACACGCGGCGTCCGAGCCAAACCGTTCCCCATGCTCTTGTGTCGCAACCGCGTGGCTTTGAGCACACACATCACCATCTGTCCCTCGTTTATCATGTCGGTTCTGATCTATGCGGCTCCCGCTTCATGGTCGCTCTTGTCGACCTCCCAACAGGTGTAGGCTGGAGCAGTTCCAATCGAAAACCTCCGTTCCTTGTCGGGATCTCCATGGTTTGTCAGATATGACGTAATTCGAGTCCCCACATTCTCTGCCTTTGTCCGTTCGCTACTTACAAGTCTCTTTGCTGCAGCCACAACTTCACGTGCTGAGGACTATTAGCACTTCAGAACATCCATCCCGATACCGGGGGGGGAGGGGGGGTTCTCTGCCTCACAGGAAACAACCGACGTCTCAAAGCGTCTGTTCACTGTGTGCGAGACGGGCGACAGTCGGTAACAGTGGTTGTGCCACGCCATACGCCACCATTCTCCGCCATCTGGCCAATAATCGCGTTGGCTGCATGCCTTCTAGTCGACTGACCAGTACTGGTTCCTTTCTGGCAGTCCCGGACCCTGACGCTGGACACGGGTGCACAGACACCATGCTCCAACAACGCAGAGTAACATAACAACAGTTATCGGATTGTTTTACAAGTATTTTGCGCGGTACTGTAGTTCGTTGTGCGATTAACGGTTTCATTGTTCTCACGTAGGCCGGTGTCCATTATGTTTTTAAAATCTTCTTCCGCTATGGACCGCGTCAAAAATGTCTTGTATGACAACGTTTCACTCATATTACAATGAGTATCCTCAGGTATAAGTGATACTTATACATAACAGTTTCATTGTTCTCACGTAGGCCGGTGCCCATTATGTTTTTACAATCTTCTTCCGCTATGGACCGCGTCAAAAATGTCTTGTATGACAACGTTTCACTCATATTACAATGAGTATCCTCAGGTATAAGTGATACTTATACATAACAGTTTCATTGTTCTCACGTAGGCCGGTGTCCATTATGTTTTTACAATCTTCTTCCGCTATGGACCGCGTCAAAAATGTCTTGTATGACAACGTTTCACTCATATTACAATGAGTATCCTCAGGTATAAGTGATACTTATACATAACAGTTTCATTGTTTTTAACAGTGATTTACATAACTAATATTATTTTCGATGGACATGTGTTCGATGCGAGCTCCCTTAATCCCCGTAGTTTGGCGCGTACTTCGGAGGATCGCTCACTATCTAATCCCTGTTAATAGCTCTGAAATATTGCATTTCTGTTCATTTCCATTTTTCTTTCATTTTATCATATTTTATTTATTTCCATCTATGTTCTTCTCTTCATTTGCAGTGTTATTACTGTTATGTTTAAGGCGCCACGTGAATATTAACTGTATAGCAGCTTGTACATTTTTTAAGCGATTTTTATTTAGTTTTTACGTATTTTATTTATTTATTTATTGTTTAGTTATTCATAAAAGATGTTTTATGTCGTTGTAACTAAAGCTAATTTGAGATTGTACAGCTAACTCGTCTCTCATTAAACTTGCCCTGGGAATTGTCATTTAATGTTTAAAACGATTTTCCAAGTCTTCTCCAGAAGTTTTTATAGAGACTTTCATATTTTGCCCACCAGTGGTGGGGGAAGCTGTACGTGCTTCGGACCGTTTTCTGCCGTCACTTTGCAAATAATTTACGTTGGTGAAAGCATCTGTGCGACATGAACACGTCGTGTGTTCTGAAGGGACTTTCTCAGTGGTTTCTTTGCTGCTTTTACGGCGGTCCAGCGGGCGTTTAGCTAGTTGCGTTCTTAAATTATGAATTTAACCAACGACTGCGTACAACAAATATTCAATAATTAGTATTCGTTGAAAGAGTAATGAATGCGCACGAGCGAGGCAGCTTCATTTTAACCTAACGCACAACTTCGCTGTTTCTGCAGCAAAACTCTGTCGACACTTTTGTTTCAGTTCCACCCCTCTCGCTTACTTTTGCGAGGATAATACCGGCCGAGGGTGGGGGTTAATTTAGTCAGTGTGTAACTCGTGTAATCATCTCCCCGGGAACGTGTTTCACATCGTAATAATAATAATCTCTTTCTCGGCGACGGAACATCATAGACGATGGCTGCTTGAAATAAACTTATTACAAGTCGGCCGGGGAATAACTCGATGCCGTCGCCTTTGGGAACGTTGTAGAACTTTTGGAATAAGGTTAAGAATTACTGCCAGCCTAACGATGAAACTGAAAATAATTGTTGGGTAACAATTTTAAAGTTGTATCCGACGAATGCAATTCAGTAGCGTTAGTGGAAGATTTAATTTTAGGTTAACCGTAACGTAAAAGGTGTGTACCTGGGTTCAAGTACCCTTGACATTAGACTAGTAAGCTCCCCCAGCTGTAGAATTCGCTCACATTTGAACGGAATCCGCTTATGTGAAGCAGACAATCACTATTACGTTTGTATTACTATGAGTAGGCCTACAATAAACCCTTAAATTTTTAGTGACCGTCAATCAGTGAATGTTTTAGTGGATGGTTAGTGAGGATCGGTCAATAATACAACTTTTAGTTATTTTGCGTCGATGTTTCGACAATATTTATTGTCATCTTCAGGACCTGTGTATGAAATACAATAGAAATATCAAACATAACGAAACAATTAAATATTTGGGTGAACGTGTTGGTGATGTGAGTGTGTGCATGCGTATGTATGTATCATTTTTTATGTGAAGACTTATGATAGTTTGTTTACATCTTCAAATTATCTTTAAGAAAGCGAGCAAATTATAGTATGAGAGAACTTAATTTATACAGTATTACAATTTAAATTACTAAATATAATGTTATTTTAATTAATTAAAATAACATTATATTTAGTAATTTAAATTGTAATACTGTATAAATTATAGTATGAGAGAACTTAATTAATTAAAATAACATTATATTTAGTAATTTAAATTGTAATACTTGTAACGAGCAAAAAAATTTAAAATTTCTTAAATTTTCACCTCGACGGAGTGCGTTCACACGAGGCGGTGTCAACGACTTATAGTTGACGCAATAAATAAAGCGTAATGAGAAGATGTCAGAGTAGCGTCGCTAGCTTGACAATAGAAAGACGTTAAGCTCAAACTAACTATAGAAATTGGTGGCACAAGATGACAGGGAAAGTTTAGTTCAGAATTATTGCTATCTACTGCTGTAACAATTGGGCGAGGACATTCACACTCGTACTGAGAAATGTGGCAGATGTTTGACCATGTTACGTCAGTATACGATAAACGACAATAAGAGTGTAACTCTACGTTACAATGGAACGGATGCACTGCACTTTAAGAAACAATACGAGGGCTAAGATCGGACAAAAACTCAACTCATGTTACGCAGCTGGAGTTATCGTCTAAGTGACAGACAGAATTTACGAGTGGAAAGTTGGGGTGACTTCACCAGCCAGCAGATGTTCAAAATTAGTAATAGCCACAAAAAAGGGGTATAACATGGAACAATACGCCAGTAGAACCGAAAGTACAGATAATGGCAATCTAGAGAAACACTGAGTTTACTTCAGACAATGGGTTGATGGACAAACGTCTAATAGCCGTAGTTTCTACGAAACGGGTCAACGTTCGTCAGAGCAAAATCGGGGGATGCCTAAGAACCTATCAGAAGCCAAAGGCCAGAGAGAAAACTGGTAGAGAGGAGTGTTTCCATAGCAACAGGAACGAAAAACCTATCGGAAGAACTATGACGTAGGATCTTGACATAGTGGGACAAAATATTCCAAGAAAACTCAAAACTGACCAATCACGAAATGAAGTAGGCGTGAACAGCGCCAGAAACAAAATTTTGAGTAGGGACGAGTTAATAAAAACTATCTGTCCAAGACAGGAGTCGAGGAGTCGAAGAGTCTTATCTCAACATTTGACAGTTAATAAGTTTTACTCAAATCGTCAACCAGTTTACTTTAAGTACGAAGCGTGTCTTCAGACTTATATCAAATTTCAAGTAATACACTTTAAGTTCGAGAGACAGTGTTACGCAATTTTCCGACAGTTTATTCTAATTGTTCGGAAGTGAAATTCGAAGTGCGACGTAACGGACTTAGATAAGAATTATTCAAAGTGAACAATCAGATCGTTACACGAACAGATATCACCACACAAATAATATACTAAACGGTTGAACTTAATATAGTGTTATTACACCTTATTAACACCATAATGAACATGAAACATTAAACAAAGTATTAGATCACAGGGACATTTGATAAAGCAGCGATAAGTGGAACTAGACATGTACATTAACGTTAAAAGAAACACACAACATACATCGTAAGATGAAGTATTTAATTGAACACTAAACATCAATTATTCACATAAACCAACACCAACGCGAGTGATCGGAAGAGTGTGTTAAGTGATTGTGATACAACAGGATTCAACGAGATGTGTCTCCATGCCATCTTCATTTTATTAAAATAATAAATAAATTAAAATAACATTATATTTAGTAATTTAAATTGTAATACTGTATAAATTATAGTATGAGAGAACTTAATTAATTAAAATAACATTATATTTAGTAATTTAAATTGTAATACTGTATAAATTAAGTTCTCTCATACTATAATTTGCTCGCTTTCTTAAAGATAATTTGAAGATGTAAACAAACTATCATAAGTCTTCACATAAAAAATGATACATACATACGCATGCACACACTCACATCACCAACACGTTCACCCAAATATTTAATTGTTTCGTTATGTTTGATATTTCTATTGTATTTCATACACAGGTCCTGAAGATGACAATAAATATTGTCGAAACGTCGACGCAAAATAACTAAAAGTTGTATTATTGACCGATCCTCACTAACCATCCACTAAAACCTACAGTAAACATTAAAAATTGTAACTAATGTTTTTTACAAGTAAATGTGTAAACAGAATTCATAAATGATCAATAATAAATAACAGATAATAGATAAATAATAATAATAGGTAAATAATTTAGTCATATCCTTTTAGTTTATGATGTTTTCTTAGATATCTATTGGTCTATATCTAATACTTTTCATTAATATACACAACTACTAACAGTATGTAACGTTTTTGCAAACAGCTTACACACTTTTTGAAGGCGGTCCAAAATTTGCAGAAGTGTAGACAGGTATTCGTTTTGCACAAAATATTCAGATGACCGAGTATATAGTTCGAATTAATTTCCTCGTATTAATTCACTTCGACATAGATGTTTACAAATCTTTTTCACAAAACTACCAGATACACATAGTAATAACTAGTAATAGCTATATAACCTCGCCGAGCTGCAGAACGGGCTGTGTGACTGGTCAGACCGACAGTGAAATATTTTATAACACCAATTAATGGCTTTTTTTTTTATTAACCGTTTCAAAATCGCAACAAAGCAAAAAAGTAAGTAAAGTTTATTTAAAACGAAAATGTAAGCTGTGATAATTACCAGCGTACTGCATATTATCACTTGCTGTCAGAGAGTAACTGAATCCCTTCCATATCTGTGTCGGAACTTGTATTTAATAATTGATTTTGGAATCCCCCCCAGTGCATCCGCGCCTGGTTGTGATCCAATATTTTAGAAGGACGCAGGTAGAGGTTCGACAGTACACTAGACCTACTGAGTGTCATAACGACTCTCCTCTCGACAGACGGGTCTGACTTGTCGTCTTACTCCGTTTTTACAGACCCTGTTGTTGAAATGAGCACGCTGAGCCATCAACGTACAGCAGCCAGGTGCTCTTTTGCAATGCAGAAGTACTTATAAACAACTGCGTTTCTTATCGCAAGAACGACGGGCAAAGACAATAACAGAGGTCCTTGTTTACAAACGTAAAAAAACTAGACACTTCTCTGTCCCCCGTTTCCGAAAACGACTTTTACGAAATATGACAATATTTTGTCCGACTTTAACATATTATGCCCAGCACTGCTTAAAATTTATTATTCACATTTATTAAATTAATTTTTGTTATAACGCTTAAGATACGATGAAATAATTTCGTTGCGTCTCACACTATCTGTTGTAAATGTATACGCTTTATATTGAACGAGATGAGCGAGTTCTCAGTTTTAATTCGACCGTTTACCATTTGTCTGTCTGTTTATCCGTTTGTCTCACGACAACTGTTGAATGCGTCAACCGATTTTCCTAGAACCTTGCACGCGTGCTCATCCTTTTACCACACAAGCCCCTATTGTTTCTGAGATCGATCTCCACCCCACAAAAAATAGGTGGCGGGAGGCAAAAATGTGAGGAGGCGAATTATTAAAAAATCGGCAAAATCCATATGTATATCAATCTTTAAAAAATATTTAAAAAATGATTTTTATGTATAAAAAATCTTTAATGAATATACGAGGGACATTCAATAATTAAAGAGACAAACTGATCTAGAGAAAAAATGGTGTATTTTTACAAAATGACAATTTTCCTATTTTTCAACATAATCCCCCCCCCCCCCAACACTAATACACTTGTCCCAACGATGAATCAGCTTTTTTTTATGCCTGCAGCAAAGAATTCTTTATCTTGACGTTTGAACCAGTCTCTCACAAATTTTTTGACTTCTTCGTTGTTGAATTTCTTACCACGTAGCGATTCCTTGAGTGGGCCAAACAGGTGGAAATCTGATGGTGCCAAGTCTGGGCTATACGGGGGGTGTGGTAGTGTCTCCCAGCCAATAGCGTTGCTTCAGCTCTGTGCACACTCTGAGTCTGTTGTCCTTGTGTTGTTGCGTTAACTCTTTTGGAACCCATCTTGCACTTGTTTTGCGGTACCTAAGCTTGTCACTGATAATGCTATAAACTGTACCAACACTTATACTTGCAAATTTTCAACCATTTGTTCAACTGTAACACGACGGTCTTCACGAATCATAATGTCTATTTGAGATTCAAGCGCAGGAGTTGAAACTTCCTTTGGACGTCCAGATCGCTGTTCGTCTGTCACTGAGGTTCGACCGTTTTTGAACTGATCCACCCACTTATAAAAATTTCCGCGATTCATGCAACTTTCACCATACTGTTTAGTCATTCTATAATAGATATTAGAGGGTTTTTCACCTTCAGAAAGTAAAAATCGAATCACTGAACGTTGTTCAACTAATGTGGAAACTTCTAGCGGACTTGCCATTGTTAAATGAGATTTTGAGGTTATAAGCAAAACAATTTTCATGAAACAGCTGCTCAGAGATCATCCCAGGGATGCCAACATGAAGTCCTAAAAGTACCTAATTTTTCCTGCCAACAGTTTTTTCTCTAGATCAATTTGTCTCTTTAATTATTGAATGGCCCTCGTAAAATTAAAGAGGGTTTTAACCACAATTTCAATACTCTGTTCATTTTTGAAGAACCACCCTCGTTTTACTGTATTTAACATAAATGTAAACGGTTAATCTATTGTTGTTCTTTATGAGTGCTTTTCTTTCTATTCCAAAGTAGATCAGTTCTGAAATCGGCGTATTTTTGGGTTTAATTGTCATAATTATGGTTTATGTCAAAACGGGTATACCGGTCGTTTCTAAGTAACGTGGGACGACAGTGCATTCAAAAAGTCCCGGGACTGATGCTGCTATAGACATACAGATGGAGCTATCTCTGTGTCACAGCTGGAACACTATGTGACAACCTTCACCCACTTCCTGTGACAATTGCATTGTTGAGGACTCATTCCATAGTAAACAGCGACACTGTTAAGTTTACCTGGTTTTTCCTTGTTGTCATAATTTTCGAGATGGAGCAAAGAGCTGCAATTAAATTTTGTTTTAAATGTGGAAAAAGTGCGACAGAAACGTTTTCGATGATGCAACTTGCATATGGAAAAGATTGTTTAAGTCGTAGCAAAGTGTTCGAGTGGTATGCACGTTTTAAAAATGGTCGTGAGTCTCTAGAAGATGATCCAAGAGATGGGCGCCCCTCCACAAGCGTGACTGACGAGAATATCAAGCGTGTCTGTGCTGCACTGTCCGTCAACCGTCGGCTGAGCGTCCAGATTTTATCAGAAGAGATCGGCATCAGTGTGGGTAGTATTTACACTATCGTGCATGACGTACTCGGCAAACGGAAACTGTGTGCCAGGTTCGTTCCACACTCGTTAACAGCAGAGCAAAAAGAACAACGTGTGGAAGCGTCGCGAAGTCTCGTTGAATGGGCCGATGACAACCCGAATTTCTTACAGAACATTGTCACAGGCGACGAATCGTGGTGTTTCCAGTATGACCCATCTACCAAACGTCAAACAGCTGAATGGCGCGACCCAGGAGATGGCAGACCCATGACAGTGAGGGCCACAAAATCAAAAGTGAAAACAATGCTGATCACATGTTTTGATTCAAGGGGACTGATCCACAAAGAATTCTTGCCACCCGGCCAGACTGTAACTGGACCATTTTACAAAGAGGTACTTGATCGCCTTTTGAAAAGAATTCGCAGGGTTAGGCCAGAAATGTACCGATCAGGGGAGTGGTTTCTTCTGCATGACAATGCTCCAGTCCACTCATCACTGACTGTCTCACAATTTCTCGCTGGAAAATCAGTCACAGTGATTAACCATCCACCCTACTCACCAGATTTGGCTCCGGCTGACTTCTTTCTGTTCCCTAAGCTGAAGGTGGCACTGAAGGGGTAGCGTTTTGATAATGTAGAGACAATTCAGAAGAATGTGACAGCTATTTTAAACACGATTTCGAAGGAGAACTATGCGCATGCCTTTCAACGATTGTATGTACGATCTAAAATCTGTATAGAGAGGGAAGGGATGTATGTTGAATAATAAATAATAAAATTTCATTTATCTGAAAAGTTGTGTCCTTAATAGCGTTAGTCCCGGAACTTTTTGAATGCAGTATGTATATAGAGTATACCTAAACACAGCCAGTCTCCTTGTATAGTCGGGTAATAACATGCAACAGTATTGTATGCAACCGTCTTAGGCACTACTCGTATTGACATAAAACATGCAGGCACACGTGAAGCCGTGATACACACCGTGGTATGAAGGTGTAACATGTGGACGCACACACGCGTTCAGACGGAAAACCTGCAGCCAAACGTTAGTGAATATTTTATTTGAACCGCCGCTGAGAACGAGAAGAAAAAGCAAAACAAAAAAGAAAAGAAGTAACTGTTTACAGACACGGTCGGCAGGACTTAATATTTCACGATTAAATGTGCACGAACTGAACGAAATTGTCTGGCATTTTACGAAATTAAAAGCACGCCAACGACCGAAAACGGGACGGTATAAAACGGAGAGAGAGAGAAAACGAAGGGAAAGAGTACGCACGGAGTTGGAGTTGGCACGGAAAAATACGATTTAATAACGAATAGGACAAATACGGTGACATTTCCATTGGTATGGCGGGGATTACGGTAAACGTGGTTACAACGTTAGGTCGTTCAAGGTCAAGTCTCTTGTCAACCCCGCCTTAAGCGTAAACGAAATGTCAACGATGAAATTATTGCTTTAAGATTACACTTTACTCTCTTCATTGTTGTATGCAATACGCCACAGAAGCGATATTCAACGAGATCATTCCACCTTCCCAGGTATTTTGTTTTTAGTGGTGGTGTTTCTCTTTCATTACTTCTAACAGATCATTCCAGTTTCGACTACTTAAATTTAAGTCAATCCTGAATTGATTCTCTCTCCTCACAGCTTCATTTCTCAGTGATCTTTTCTTCTTGGATAGCCTTTCATTCTTCTGCTGAATATCATATAGGCCTACTGTGCTAGCATTGTGTTTCCGTGACTATCACAGTGAATAAACGTCCATTGACTATGACGTAAAACGTCTGGGGCAGAATTAGTTACACAGAGTTTACCGTGCGATCTTTGCACCTTTATTATTCAGATACCTGTTAACTATTGTCTATCTGATGAAATTGTTTAAATTCTGGTCAGCATCATTTCAACAATAATCGCGCGCGCACATTACCGGGCTGGTGGGGATGTCTGGCTCGTAAAATTGTTACCCTAGCTGAGGTCGGCAAGATTTTCCTTGCCAGAGAAAATCGTTTAGATACGTCAGTGCGCGAAGTATGCTGGTACGTTGGCCAAATGTCCCCCTCAGCAGGAAGAAGGAAGCTTGATTCGAATTCTGTCAAAAGGTATTCCGTTCTGCCCAGCTCTCGTGTCAGCTGAAGTGGATGTGTCTGCATCCGTGGCGGGTTAGTTATGATACTGGTAGCGATGTAAACTGCATATAAAAGCGCTCGGAGAATACCAGATCTTGGAAAAACTGTATCGTTTCGGAAAGTGTGAACTATAAAACTACGATAAAACTGTATTAATAATCCACTTTTAGCGTTTCCTCATATTGGCAATTTTATATTACGACGAAATTTGGCTTATGTGTGGTTTTAATAGCAACACATAAGTATTATACATACTAGGTTTGATCAAAAGTTTTTGTTTTGAAAAATTATGCATTGCTTCGTCGACACTTATATTGCCTCCTTCAAAGTAGTCTTTTGGTATAACCTTGAGCTCGCATTGCGATTTTTGTTTTACGTCTTCACCAGTTCCGAAACCTTGTCCTTTGGTAGTACTTTTCACTATGGAGAAGAGAAAAGATTGCATGGAGACACATGTGGCGAATACGGCAGTTCCCGTGTCGTTATGATTTCCTTTTGCCTAAGCTGGCAAAATTCTTGAACAAGCAATCATGTGCGTCCTGGTGCATTACCGGGTTGCAATTTTCGTTAATTATTCTTCCGTAACTCGAGCCGTTTTCTACGAATAGCGTCATACAAATGGCGTAAAATGTCTGAATAGTACTCTTTATTTACCGTTGCGCCTATCGATAAAATTTCGTGGAACACAAAAACATAATCTTCATCCGATTACCACGATCTCCAACTGATTTAAGGTAGTCTTTGAAGCTTGTAAACCGCTTGTTCACGCAAAGCAGTCTCGCCAAAACCCATCTGCAACACGTTTACCAGGATAAAACAGTTTATCTCACGGTTTACACAAAATTTAATTCATGTTATTCACTCTTGCATTGTAGAATTACAAAAAATCGCCTAAGGACGACTTACTCAATTAGCTGTGAATTCTAAACTATATATTAAATAGGACTAAAATGTTTGACGATTGTCACTAACATGTGTACCAACAGCACATAAAAACACTTTTTTAATCGGACACTTGAGGCACGAGAAATTCAAAAATTTCACGAACTTTTTGATCGAACCTCTTACACGCATTTTGTTCCCCGCTAAACATGGACAAACAATTTTAAAACATAACATACACTCAGAAAGAATATTATAATCAAATCATATGCATATTGTTTCCGTTTTTCGCGTTGTGATAAATGAGCGTAGTTACGAGAAACTGTTGATAAATAATGTTTGTTAATTATTGATTAGTGTTCACTTTACGGTTAGAGGGCGCTAACACGGTGCGACGCGGCGAGTCTAACGTGATAATATTATATTGTAGTGCGGCCATCGTCCGTCCATTGGTAATAAGCGGGCACATTTGTTCTGAATTAAAGCCAGACGGTTCAGTGAGCGTGAAATCAGACGCTGGCGGTGGCGGCGGGCGCGTTCCGTAATTAGCGGCCAGTTTTGTACCGTGTCAGGGGTCAACACCGCTCGGCCGTACGGAATGCTGGAACTGACCAGCCGACCGTGGGCCAGCTTGTCGCACTCGGCGCGGCGTCGCGGCGCGATCGTTACGACGACGACAGCCGGTTTAATAATAATAATAATAATAATGATTAAACGAGGCAAATACCAAAGTCCCGTGTTTGTCGTGTGCTGACCAGATGCTGCCGCTGTCGTTGTTGTTGTTGTTATTACGTTGTTTTAGACTTTAATTTTGTTTTCGTTTTAGTTTGTTATCTGACTTTCCATTCGTAGTCTTGCGTGATGCGTGGTCGGAATTTTTAATAACGCTTTTTCGCCGTTTTATTTATGTTATGTTACTAACCCAAATGTTTCTGCTACTACACTGTACGATGCGCGGCACGATCAGTGGTACAGCTGAGGCTCTAACGATAGTATCAATGAAACCATAGTTGTAAACTGACTCTGAAGTGTTGTTATCGTTATCTGATTACTTAATAAAATCATTAATTTCGATTATATCAGTCTTTGGGAAATGGAACGCGTGCAAAAAAATGTTAGACAATATCAAAACGTTGTGTGGAACGGATAGCGATTTGTTATACAAGTCTAAAGAGGAGACATACGAAGCGAGTTAACGATAAGTGTGAAATGTGGAGTGAACCAATGCTGTCTACATAGGGTATATCAAACTGAAAAACTGAAAAGACTGGACAAGTGATAAAGCTGGATGATATCGGAAACCCCAAAAGATTTTAAGTGAACGGATGGGAGAATAACGTAACGACCGACGGGCAGACTCCGAAGAAGATGGGAGAGAAGCCGCACGGGTATTGTTGGGCATGGAAGGCATCGGCGAGTGATAGAGTTGTATTGAATAATTGTCAGTTTAGTATTATTTTTACGCTAAGTGAAACTTTATTTGCGAGTTCCCGAAATCGATTTTTTTTATACAAAACAACCCATTATCTCAGTAATTATAAATACTATCACATTTTCACCATTTTCTCTGCACAGAAAGTGCAAAAAAAAACGCTACTAGAATTGTAGGAATATATAAGACAATGAACCTATAAAGTAATATTAAGCAGAAGTTCAGTTCGTAGTCCTTCAGTCTTTCGACTGGTTTGTACCCTCCCCGCATATATCCGTGGTGCGTGTGGTACTGAGTCTCTCACAGGTATATGGGACCTACAGTTTAACGCCGGATCCAAACGGCAATTCTAGGCAGGATACCTCTCGCTGGGTTGCCATTACCTTGCGAGGGGGAACGGTCGTATCTAAATCAGATGGCCCCTGGCGGGAATTGAACCCGCGCCGACAGCGTAGCAGCGTCACACGCTAGCCACTACGCCACGACCGCTCCAAGCAGAAGGAAAATTTAAAAAAAAACTTATTTATATTTAAAAAATCAAAACTAAAAAGTGATTACATTCGACTACATAATTCTACTAGTAAATGCAATATATTATGTCAAAAAGTAACCACACAATTTCAGGCGTCCTAGGACGTATAGTTTTTGAGATAATGGGTCACAAACTTAAGACATATTTAACATGTATTTTATATAGGACCCCCTTAATAAAAATAATTTTCTTAACTTCCTAATTATAATAAAATTATATACAAACACACAATAACAAATGAAAACAACATTCTCTACGAACAGACACAGTTTAAATAGCACAGCATACAGTTTTTGAACACATTACACACCACATAAGCGACAGTCAGCGTCGCTACCTCCATCACCGGAATAGACAGCGCTCGCCTCTGACGAACCACGCAATGAGTGTAAGCTGCCGAAACTAAACTAAAATTTGTTACCTAAAAATTAGTCTTCCGTGTCAGAGACAGAATGTGTACATTTTGTAACGAGAACCCAATCGAATAGCTAGAACGTCCTCCACCCCCCCCCCCGCTTGTAGTACAGGTATTGCCTCAGTCAAGGCCACGCTCAAGTACGTTCCAGAATACTCTGGAGAACACTTGAAATACGCATTAGCTGACACACCACATTGAGGATGGAAGATTACTAGAAGACGTGCGCTACCTATAAAAACCCACAGCAGCCGGCTTGTCAGTCAGTTGTGTTGAGCGGTTTTCCCTAGTGCGGATCGAATGGCGAAGTGCGGTGAAGTGTTATTGTGTTATAGTTAGTGTTGACTTGTAATAGTTGACATTATTAGTGCGTGTCTACAACTTTAACTTGAACTACTGTACGATTCTTGTTGGATGACTTGTTGATTACAAATTATTAATTGTGATATAATTAGAGCTGACGATTAGTGATTTCACTGGTGTCTTGTATTTTGTTTTCCACTGTACCAAGGAGACTGTCGTAACAATATTATTATATGAATAGTAATTGCAAATGTAAATAGTCACCCCAACAAACAGCCGAAAATAACATGGAGATGGCACTTAAAATGAAGCTAAATTATGCATTTTGTAACAAACTATTGTTATTCCAAGAGAGAACAAGAGGGCATGATTAACAAGCAATACTGAGGGCTTAGAACTGCCGTTCTTCACATATTATCCGCGGAACCGCAGGCTAGAGGGTTGGAAGTAAAACAGACGGGAAAAGGGAATTTTGTTTTGGACACAATGTGAAGTAGTGTCAGCTTAAGAAGCAGGATGGCGCACGCGCAGAAAGTTCCCTTTTTCCAACTTTCTGATCAACCCTCATACATGTACATTTCTTTCTCACACAGGGACTGAATTCGTGAATGATATTCTTTAACTCCGTGAATTTAATTAAAAATTAAAAAATATTCTAGAATTCAGTTGAATATTCCCTCGCTGAATGAAAAGATCGGGGGTAAATGGGCATCGATGGTTTGTGCCATACAGAACGAAAGACAGCTGACACGTGGCCCAGACAAGTGCTCTCTTATAAGCCCAAACGGAGCGACCTCCCAGAAGACCAAGGAGGAGATGGCTTAACTTTGCTGACAGGAACAAGTGATGTCACCTAATCCTTCTAGGGAGAAGAACACGAAGTAAAAGAAGAAGAAAACAAACTTGCGGAACACAGACTCTTTAGTCTTTAAACATGGAATAAAGACGTTCCCACGAAGGGTTATTTAATTAATAGATTTTTGTGAGTGGTTATGATCACAAGCAGAAATTATAGCATGATCACATTTCCGATGAGATGATGGGCTGTGAAGCTTGAAAGCGCTAATCGGGATGTTTTCACAGTGGTGTGGGATAGTGTAATTTCTGTTCACGAAGGGATAATTAAATTTTAAACGAACGATTCGGTATGACCTCCGACTAAGCAGTAAGAAAGCTTGTGTTGCATACTAACTATTCTAGTTTGTATCCACCAAACCTGCTTCACGGAGTTTGATAAATAAATGCCATTCGATCCGTTTTGATGACGCCAGTATACAACATGCCACGAATTTAAAAAGGACAGACGCTTTAAACCACATGTTGTCGAACCTCAAATAAAATATTTCAATTCCGTTTTTCTGTACTCCAATATTTTTCAAATATTCAAACTAGTCTATTTAAATTATTCTTCCGTTTCAAGTCATACGATACGGTAACCACCTCGAAACACATAAACAAACAGTAATTAAATACCTACGCCTTCATTTAGACGCTAAACTGGCTTGGAAACATCACACAAAACAGAAAAGAAAACAACTAGATTTAAGGAAATTAACTGGCTGATGACAGAAAATTTAATATATCTTTAGACAACAAACTTCTTCTTTATAAAACTGTCCTTAAACCCAAATGGACTTTCAGAATCGAGCTTTGGATCTGTGCCACCAAATCTAACGTAGCAATCGTACAGCGATTCCAATCAAAGATCCTACGAGCTGTCGCGGTGCCCCGTGGTAGGTAGGTGTCCGACCACACTTTGCACACAGACTTCCATATTCCATACGTCTGTTAAGTCATTAATAACGTGCCACTACCCGCTGATCATATCACATCTACAGCCTGCAATCGGCAGAAGATTGAGAAGACTGACCATCCGATCTTTGTTCCACGTCATCTAGTTGTACATCTCTTATGTGTGTATAATAATCAGTAGATTAACTTAGAGAATGTATTCTTCTGATTGCTAATAAATTAATTAATTTAAAAAATTCACAGTTCTTATTCAAGAAAATTATGATGATTTACAAAGAGCTATGTTTCAATTACAAGAAGTGGCAAGAGAGTACTCACTGATAATTTCAGTAAGAAAAGCCAAAACCGTGGCCTTTAAAGGTAAATATCCAGTGAGGACTAAGACAGTTATAAACAACAGCACTTTATATAACAGGTGAGCCGTTTCAAATATATCTTGGCTGTGCAGTAAGCTATGAATCTGAATATGATATAAAAGAGAAGATAAATAAATTTAGGAATATTTGTGGTACGATTCATAGAAATCTTAGAAATAAAACAAGACACAGCACAAGGATTAAGTTTCATAAGACAATTGCAATACCCACATTGACGTATGCGAGTGAGGCGTGGGTCATGACAAAAAAAGGAATGCGGCAAGATTCAGAGTGCTGAAATGTTGTTTCTTCGAAATACATTAAATTATACGTTACAAGATAGGCTAGAATAAAGGAATGAAGATATCAGAGCAGGACTCGAATTAAGGACATAAATGAAAATATTTCAATTTACATAAGACAATGATGGGATCATCTGCAAAGGATGACAAAGGATCGATTGCCGAAAACGGCACTGAACTGTAAAGCCACTGGTACAAGAGACGTTGGTCGTCTGAAGATGAGATGGGTGCCACAACATGTTTATATAACCTAACCCATGAAGAGAAGAAGAATAAGAAGAGGATTACAAAAATAAATATAAAATTTTCTGCAGTCAGGAATTTAGTTTTTGTTTCAATATCTTTCCACTTCTTATGAGTGTTAGAGATTTAATCATCGGACCTAGCAACGCAGTATACGATTCCATGCTGGAAACAACATCCAGCATGGAATCGTTTCCTCGTTACAAACTTAGCGATGCCACTGTTATGATGTTGATGTCTGCCAAACATGGTAGTAACCACGACTACCCACGCCAGCGTACTGTAATAACTAAATGCTCCAGACAAACGTATCGGTGTCCACTGCGGATGACGTCAGCAGTGACGCAAACAACATCTACTGTCTCGCCTTACATATTGGAAAAGATGTCTGTCTGCGTCAAAGGAAGCCAACGCGGTCTGTCTAGACCGGAACGAGGCTTTTCCTTTCGCGACTAAATGTCGCCGCTATGTTTGGACTCTGTTGTCACGGTGATATTTATCCTTATTGTTTAAAATCTGATTATACAATCCTCCTGAGACGACTAATCGGTTAAACTGGTTGCGAAAAATCGTGTCAGTCCGAAACCCGAGCCCACCAATGATCATCTAAATGTTAAGGCGATCCAGGCGTAGTGTTAGCCGCATCAATCTACTTGTAACTTCTTTTGTAATTAAATATGTTTTAGAATTGGTTTACGGAGGTATATTTGAGTAGACTAGTTTCATAACGTAGAGTAAGGAATACTGTATGTGGTAAATTCGTCATTGCCTCGAGTACAGAGCCGCTTTTGTAAACAAGTTTCACTTTCAACTTTGTAAACAAGATCAGGTATATAAGGTAAGCGTAAAGCGTGGTAAAGCACCAACTCCAGAGGGTTGCCAGGCGTAGCACATCAGGGATGGGTCGTTCCACCTTTTGAAAGGAACGCGTTCCATCGTTCCGTTCCGACTGAAAAACCGTTCCATTTCTCGTTCCGTTCCATTTCTCGTTCCGTTCCATTCTCGTTCTTCTGATTCACTTTCAATGTTGCCGTTCACACCTCCTCCCCCTCTTCTTTTGTTTTTTAATGTTATCACAAGACACCACTCCTTTTATTTTTAGATAAATTACCTAATAGGTACATTAAACTATAGCATACAGCAGGTAATAAATAAAAAAATAGATTAATTGTTGTTGCATACATTTTTTATTCTCTGGAAAACAAAAATGGAATTCTAAGTGTTACTTTTTCCTCAAACTAACTAAAATATGAAATTGAACAAACATGTTATTAAATTTTAAACATTGAGCTTCAGTCAAGGAAGATGAAAATAAATGTTTTTCTTTACTTATTTTTTTTTTTACGGAACCTCAATAATTTTTAAATTTGATTACAAATAAACTGTCAATGTACTAATATTGTAATATAATTTATAAAAAAGGAAGGTAAAATACTTTCGAAATAATTTCAGCAACCAACGGTTCTTTGAGCGCTGCGTCAACAATCAAGTTTAATTTATGTGCTGCACATCCCAAATGTTTTAGCTTAAGATGTTGCTCAATGGCTGCTGTAATATTAGCAGCATTATCAGAGAAAAATCCGGAAAAATCCAAGTCGGAAGGTAGCCTTATTAAAGTATCGCAACGAAGAGGAAATTTGATATTTGTATTTTTTTGGTTCATCCAGCAGGTTAAAAAACAAAAATTATTAAAAACATTTATTGAATATATTTTTTAAAAATTAAAATCAATTTATAAAATTTATAACAATTATCAGTCTATTGGGAAAAATTATTCTTAAAGTTACAATATCGCTACATGTTTCGAGGATCTAACAGTCCCCTTCCTCAGCCAGTCAAGCCTGATGTTGGAAGGATTTTTTGTTCTTGATTATGATAATGCTTGGATTGTGGGATACACCTTATTATCTTTCTCTTCTGGATTGATGTGTGTTTATGTACCTGAAAGGAATTTGTGTTTTTTAAAAAAAATTTTAGGTAAATATTCAGAGAAACGAAACCTGAAATAAATGAATTTTCGTTGACCGACAGTGGTGGAACGAACGCGAAACCGGAACCCAATGATTGAAGTGAAATCTCGTTTGTCTTCGTTCCAGTAGGTGGAACGAGAAACTCAAGACTCTCGTTCCGTTCCGAACCGTTCCAAACAAAAAACCATTCCGAAAACCGTTCCACCTGGAACGTTCCATCCCTATAGCACATACCTGTGCGTGTGTAGAAAAGGGCACATTGGTAATATTCTGTATTATTAGTAATTTAAAGAATAATAGTTTTTAATGAAAGTATAAATTGGAAAAGATACTGTTAACTAGTAACTTGAGATTAATTTAGAAATATCGAAGAGTAATTACATTGGAACTTTTGTTGGAATAAATATAGGCCTACTTTATGTTTTTGGCATCTTTGAATTCTAATTCTTAACTCAGTAAACTACCTACACTTACTATCTGTTTTGCCACTCGAGCAAGTAGTATATTTTGCTGGTAATTTATCTTAGGATAATCCACCGGAACAACAAAATTATTACATAACCGACATCACTGTTGTCACCGAAAACTGTTTCGTATTCCTTCTTATATCTCATCTTTGCAAATCGGCGGCGCATTTGTTACCTATCTTCCAATCAAAACGATACTGATAAGTTGATTTGATCAAAGTTATTGATACCATTACGCTTCCAATTCTGTGCTCTGTTTTATCAGCTGACTGACAATTCCGCCCCCAAGGCAATCACGCCAAAAAATGCTTCGATGCACTATGAGTTCGCAACAATTTTAGAAATCTCATCGTTTATTTAGGATTTCATAACTTCGCTTTCATGATATAGCCTTCTTTACAAAGGTTTTGTAAAATATATAAAAACACTTGGTAAGTTTCACAAATTTTTTTAATTAACTCTGACAGCTGTTTCGACTAACTTAAGCCATTGTCAAAGAGCGAGTGAATGAAATTACTGAACACAGGATGTTAGTGGAGTGTAGGGTGGTGAACATCTGTTTAGGGCGTATCTGGAACATCTGTGTTGTGATGGCGAGGGGGGGGAGAGTGTGTGCATGATACAAGGGAAGGTCAGGTGTCTTTAAAAACTAAATACAATCATGAATGCAAAATATAAAATTAACTGAACTAAATATAAGTTCAGTTCATTTTTATTTAGTTCATTTAATTTTATATTTTGCATTCATGATTGTATTTAGTTTTTAAAGACACCTGACCTTCCCTTGTCTCATGCACACACTCTCCCCCCCTCGCCGTGACAACACAGATGTTCCAGATACGCCCTAAACAGATGTTCACCACCTACACTCCACTAACATCCTGTGTTCAGTAATTTCATTCACTCGCTCTTTGACAATGGCTTAAGTTAGTCGAAACAGCTGTCAGAGTTAATTAAAAAAAAATTTGTGAAACTTACCAAGTGTTTTTATATATTTTACAAAACGTTTGTATTAATATGTTTCACCAAGTGCCCAACGAGTCATCAATTAATATAGCCTTCTTTTTTTACATTACACAACCGTTAGAAACACTCAAACGTATAACAATGTAACCTACGAGTACGATGGTCTGCAGGTAGAATGCTAACCCGTACAGCACCTGGCTCTCAGAGACGCACTCTTAGTAGTGATTTAAGCCGCTAGGGGCGCTAGCAGTGTCTTGGCTCGGTGAAATGCGGCCATCTTTTTCTCTTCTTTATTGTTTTGGATGTCGCTCTTTGAGGTTAGCTCCCCACGGTGTGTCCTGGATACTGGCTGTTGAATTTTTTTTTTTTTTTTAAGGAAGTAGTAACACAGTTTGCTAAACGCCACATTTTTATCCTCATGCTAATTACACTTGATGAATATTTTTCTCACAGCGACACAAACAAGTGCGTACCTGAATATTTTAAAATTATTTTACAGCAATGGAATTTATGTGAATGTGCTTATATTGTGCTGAGAGTCGACGTCAGGAATCGCCACTGGATGGTTGGCGTCTGAGTTGTACACGCGGTCTGGGACGCAGCCAGTCTCTTCCGTTTCTGCTCATAATAAGGAAATCACGATGCAAGTCGTCGCTACACAAAGTCGTGAAAGGTGCGTGATTGTATCTTTTAGTTCTGTGGTCCCACGGGCTCCACGCTTACCCAGGAGTTTCTCTGTGCAGTCGCGCCCGCCATAGCCCAATAGCTGCTTTCGGTGGATGTTGTGATCGGGGTCGCAATTTTCACAAAAAGCCTCAGCGACATACCTAGCAGAAGCTCGAGCTTGACGACAGCGCAGACGGGGTGATTTTACCAGATTCTTGCTTGCTGAGAGAGAGGAAGGAGAGGGGGTAGTTTCTGTTCTCACGTCTGAGGTGACGGCAGTCAGTGACTTTTCTGGAGTGTGCTAGTGGGGGGGGGGGGATAAGTCATGTCAGTCAAGCAAGCCGTTTGGTTAGACGCCGTCACTGTGACCGACAGTTTTTCAGGCCTGAACGGATGACGTCTAGTCTAGTCTATTTACTTTGGCAATCTGTACGTCTTATACTTTCTATGACACTGCAAACATAGAGCCTACGGCGGGCCCTCAGGCAGTGGTACAATTCATCACCGCCTGAGACAAATCAGCTAAGTATTAAACAAGTGCGGCCGTAAGGAGATATAACTCTGTGCGTGCGCGCGCTCGGCGACTGTCTGTTATTTACCTGGTCCGGGCATTCCCGATAAGACCGCTGTATTATTTGTACGGATAGGCTGGCCGGCCGAATCGTGACCTTGACCCGCGACCGCAACACAGCCGTTGCGATGTGAGCCGCCAACCGACACCGTGATACATATGTGTAGGGATTCTGCCTAGTCGAGACGAGCAAGGACCCATAAGCAGTAAAGACTACCATTTGACAATGGGTACCGTAACAGCACACATTGCTGATACATAATACTTGCACTTGATGACGACGATGATGATGATAAAAATGATGTTTAATTTTTATTTCATGTGATGAATAGTACATTGATACTACTGTATAGCGAATTCTATTCTTGGCCGGTACAGAAGTAAAATTCCCGGAGACCTATCTTTGTTAATCACAGAACGTAGACTACGCGTTGCTGTAACTACACACTAAGTAACAATAAAAACCAAAAAATAACTAGAATCGGCGAACGGTTAGGCAGTCCTATGTGTACGGCGGAGTTGCTCAACAAAGCCCAATTATCAACGCGTATCAAAGCTAACAACCGACGCGACGCTATCGATTGCCACCACACCGTTCCTGACGGTCACTATTAGCTGACTCATGTTTACTCTCCCCGCCAGCCATACGTGTACTGTTTATCACGTAACCTTTTGTAAACCGAGGAACGAGACAGCCGGGTCGCACAGATATCTAAGTATTTTCATCTCAACAGCCTGTCATCAATGTACTTACATCTACAAAACAGAAACTATAGTAAACCTTCATTTATACGTTTTTCAGGGGACTTCAAAGAAAAAACGTATAAGTGCGAAAACGTATTGGCTATACGTGAAATAGAACACAAATAGTATGATTAAATGGTACGCCTATAGTACTGAATAGAAATTACGTATAATTTGCAATTTGGAATAATACAATAACGAAGCAACACAACTGTAACTGATAATCGTTTATATGTTTACAAACGACAGAAACCGTTTATATACTTTGATATGCCCCCCATTGTTCAACAGGGGCCGCCGCTACCATATGTGCACACGGGCGGCCATACCAAAGGGGCGGCCGTAGACTGAAAAATTTATCAGGGGATATTGCAAAATAAATTAAAATAATTAATACCGACTAGGTCTAGGTGTTTAACGTTCGTTTTCTAAACTAAAAATTATAAAAAACTATTTACGGACTTCCATGAGTCAAGAAACATTATCAGCCCCAGCTACTCTATCCATAGAATATGAAATGTGTGAGACAATCAATTTGAACAATGTTATTAAACAAAATTCTGAAACCAAAGCGCGAAAAGCGCTCTTTTAATAAACTATAAAAACTCTGAAAAGACGACCCCACAAATAGGATAATATTTTTTGAAAACGTATTCAACACTTCTAGGAGCACATCTTCCACTTATATCGTGTAAGTACTCAGTTAACCCTTCGGCAGGAACATGTTTTCATTTTGCACTTAAAGGAACACCCTGCCCCACAGCCATATACAATACATACATTATGAGGAACACCCTGCCTCCTAGGCAGGTACTCATATTTTCATAAAAATGCCAAAATAACTACTTTAGATAATAAAATATACCATTTCTTCTTTTCCAATTTACTTCATTGTAATAATTTCACATTGAGTGTATTTTTTTCGAGACTTGGTATATGTTTGGTACTAGACACCTCCCAGTGGAACATCTGCCTGACCCCCCCTTATAAGGAACATATGCCTAATAAGCATGCAAAACTACGTACGGTTAGAGGATCATATGCCTGGAAGGCATGAAATCAGACGTACATTTAGAGGAATACATGCCTGACAGGCAGGGTAACTTTTAGAAAGAGGTAACTTACGGTCAAACGGAGGAGAGCTACGAGATGACGACACTTTCGCTGTCACACACAACAACTGATTGAGGAATTCTAGGAGGGGGACTTGCCCAGCAGCACGCAAGATAGTGCTTTCAGCAGCAAAAAGGTAAACCATACATGCCTGGCAGGCATATGTTCCTACCGAAGGGTTAAATAAGTTCTTGAAAAATACCGTATATTTATTTTTTGTCAATTTTACTATTTATGTCTGTATCAATTTTTAATTAAAATAATATTAAATAGTGTGACAAAGTAGTGATATTCAGGGGGCGGCAAGCACCCTAGTGGCGAAGGCCCTGTGTCGAACGACCGACCGGTTACAACGGCCAACTTGTACGTCAGATATACAGCATCCTGCAGACATACAACTGGAGAACAAACGGACAGACAGTCTTACCACATCTTTCCAGCGTAGCTGCATAAATTAACACACCGTATATTTGCTAGTTGCGGTCATACCACGTAAGGTGTCTCGTTCGGTAACTGAAGCTTGCGCGGTTCTTGCAAGACTGGATTGCTGCTGGCCTGTTGTTTAACGTTATCCTGAAGGCAAGTTTTTCCCTCCTCTAGACAAGTTGCTTTCTCTACATCTAATAGGCCAACTTGCACCGCCTGATGTTAGTGGAAGGCAGGGGCGGATCCAGAGGTTAATGTCGGGGGGGGGGGGACCGGTCCCACCGGAATTTTTTTTTTAAACTTAAGTCATAAAAGTACAACTTATTGTTTACTTATACATACTGAAATCATGTTTAAGCGTAAACTTTATTAGGCTAACTTTTATCACATGTATTACTTTCCGGGTGGCATTCTGAAAGAGAGAAATAAATTTTGCTTTCTTTTCCTCTCTTTTGCGAAATAAAAAGAGAGCAATATATATCTCTCTTTCAGAATGCCATTCAGAATAAGCCCTATGCTTGGGTACCAGGGACGGTTTTACGAAGTTTTGTACAAACTATTAAACCATCCAAAACTAAACTTGTGTAAACAGGCACTTGGTAAGCTGGTTACCGACCTACTAAAAATTCACTGCGTGTAAATAGGGCCATTGTTTACCAAGTAAGATTCTCGGGGGGGGGGCAAATGCCCCCGTTCCCCTCTCTCTGGATCCGCCCCTGGTGGGAGGGTACCCTTTCTTCTACCGAAATCTCGGGGGCGTTGGCCTAACCGCCACCTGAGGACATGTCCTCCGGGGGTTACATGCTCGAGGAGGGACTCGGAGACTCGAAACGTGGCAATAAGATTTCCTACGTTCGCGGTTATCGCTACTTTTATGTACAGTACAAGTGGAGTAATGCAGCCCCTATCCCGCACTAAACCACAAACACTGTAATCGTAACGATGTCGCGAGTATGTGTGTTCTGTTCACAGAGGTCGGATAATGATATTGATTGTTACCTACAGGTCGCCTCGCTGCTGTGGTGTGTATCATTAACGGCCTTGTGTTATTCAATAATGCACGGCAAATTGCGTAACGCCGAGTAAATTACTCACCGTATTTATAAAACTGAAGCGCAATTATCATATTTAATGAGGTGTGAAGAAGACTACAGCATGACCAGCCTGTTGTACATAAGTGATACCCACTCTCCTTGACTCCGTCTCGCTGTCTGTCTGTCTACCTATACCTTCTCCCTCTCACTCAACCCTCTTCTCATGAGTTTCGCATCGTCATTATTACTACAGGCCAGTACATTCTACTATGACTAGGCTGAGGTAATTTAATTTAGACATTTAAAACATGGGGAACCGAACGAATGCGTTTTCAAGTAAGTATCATTAGCAAGCTCCTTGAACTGGAGTACTCGCTCACTATTTTGAATCGAAGCATAGTTATTATTACATAAATTTCGATATTAGATAACTTTTCAATTATAGGAAATCTCTCTACTGTTTACTTAGTAATATAACAGTTGTAGAGCACACAATCATATAATTACTTGGTGTTCTGCCACAAGGCAGGTCTTCAAATGGTAAAAGCTCTCCAAGCTGTCCTATCGCATGCCTGACTTTTCGTATCTTCGTAACACCCTCTGATTTTAATGCTATCTATTAACTTCATTCTTCTACGCCCTCTTCTTTTTTCTTCTTCTACGACACCCTCCATGGCAGTTGTAAGCAAGCAGTCTCTTCTTAAACAACGGCCTAACCAATTCCTTTTCCTATTTTCTGTTACCTTCAGGAATCTTCTCTCTTCCCCTATTCTTCTTAAAACTTCACCATTCCTTACTTTATCAACCCACCTTACCTTTTCCATTGCTCGCCAAACCCACATTTCAAATGCTTCTAATCTTCACTCATCCTCTTTCCTCAGTGTCCAATCATATAATGGACACTAAAAACTGGAAACATTTAGCTTTGGGTTACAATTCCTTTTACTCTGATGAACTGTTGGATGTTCACAACTTTTGATCTGTTTTTTGAGGGATCTGTGATCCTAAATTGTCCAAAACTTAACACCAAATTCAGATATTAGTTAAAATTCTCTTTACTTTGATGCCCTACACGATCTTTTTCGATTTTATAAAAATTTTCACCCACTTTTCGGGCCCTGACAAACAAAAATTTTGAAATCTTTAAAAATGAACACCATAGTGTAATTTAAATTCCCTTTAATTTGGTATCCGACATGGGGTTTTGCAATTTTGTTTTGAGGGATTAATCTGAATAGAGTTCTCTGGGATAAACGTACCAAGTTTTTTGAAAATCGGTTGATGCGTTCAAACATATCATGGCACATACCCCGAAAGACAGACGGACAAATGGCAAACGGTCGAGTCAAAACTGAGAAGTCGCATCGCTCGTTAAATTATTGCTTAATAAAAACAGTTTCGTTAGTAACACGTTCCTCACGTAAGTGGCAATACGAATACAACTTGACTGTGCTTGTATTGTTCAGAATTTCGTTTTGACAGTTTTTGGCCGAGTGCGATCTAACATAATAATAGGTAAGCAATTCTGATGTACAGTAAAGTTAGCTAGACATGAATCAACCGTTTTCGTGCTAACAGCGCAGGTTATGTAATGCGCATGCGTCAGCAGAGAAACAAAACTCAGTTGCCTTCCAGACGGCTGTGGAGATTATTATGTGCGTACTTTTCAAAAAACATCAGTATTCATCAAAATGTAGCGTTTAGTTTCATTTATGTAGTTTGCTTTTTTTTCCGGTTTGTCGAGTGAAATGGATCAGTCTGCTTCACCGTCGACTTCTGTGCAAAGGAAAGTCATACATAGTCAGAGTCGGAAAATAATTTATAACGTTTACAAGTTTATGAAATCTGAAAGCAAAGAAACATCAGAAAGAAAATTACAGGAACGGGTAGCCCAGGCGTGTGGTGTGTCGCTAAGTAGTGTTTTTAGAATTATTAAAGAAGCATTCACGTATACGGGTGATACAAAATCTTTCAGCACTCCCTATAAAAAACGTCCAAGAAAAAAAGTAAAAACCGAAATAGACGATTTTGACAAGTGTACTATTCGACGAATTATTCACGACTGTCACACAACGGAAGGGGAAAGACTAACATTAAAAGTTATTTTAAGAATTTTACGAGAACGAATTAATTATAATGGTAGTGTATCTAGTCTTAGACAAATTATTCGACAAATGGGATGTGATCATACAGCAATAGTGATGATAAAGCTGATACGGAAGAACGTCAGCGTCTTCACATCGGCAGCCCATAGTATGCATAGAAACGAGCGTTACGTAAGTGGTCTGAGTTCGGAGAAAATAACGCTTAACGACCACATTTCATTAAGACGCCGTGATTATAAATAATCTGCATTCAGCATTAGATCAAGCGAACGCCAGTTTACTAAATGATACAGAGATATACGGTATTACAAGTTCACGTGAGAGTGACGAGGAGGGAAAATGTGTTTGTAAGCGTGCGTTCGGCAACAGAGTGGTGTGAAATCACCCCATCAAAGAACTGTCAGAACCACTCTTTAAATAATATTAATATACTACAACATAAATATTTAGGGAGAGAGAGACAGACAGAGAGTGTCAGAACTAATTTAGCACAGGTGCCCACAATTACAAACAGTGGCTTAGCTAGCAACAGGATCTTGTTGGTCATACTGCAACCTGGCAGTATTAGAGCAGCATCAGCTTATCTTACGTCTAATTAATGGTTCCGTATGGGACGTGTGTCGGCTCAGCCCCAGCCTCGTCGCACAATTACAGCGTATAATACAATACTGTCACACGCGCACAGTACTAGATACCTGCCCGTCAAGCTGGGACAGAAGAAAAGTGTGCTTTACCATCATGTTTGACAGTCACCTGTAATACTATCATTTCCCCTCAAGCTCACGATGCTACTCTTTTCACGTACACGGACAAGGACGAGCCAATAACCAGCCGTAACATTTTGACATATGTTTGTACATACTTTGTCCCAAGCGGCTGAAGTGAAATGTCTCAGGCACGTGGCAGGGTATACTCTCCATGATCATACAAGCAACACAGATATACGGCAGGAACTGAATATTATGAGTATACTCGACAGTATTGCCCAGTATCGGCTGAATTGGTGGGAACATCTTTGCCGAACGGATGACTGCTGCGTCTCCAAACAACTATGGAACTATAAGCCGAGGGGACGGAGAGGTGTGGGATGTCCGAGAAAGCGCTGAAGTGACCAGCTCTAGACTCTCTGAGACAGGAACAAACCATCCTGGTTTACTCCTTGAAGATGATGATGATATTTTTTTCTGTTGACAAACAAATACGCAAAAGGAACATTTTACCAGAAAGGAGTCTCTACAACCGTACAGATAAATTAAAAATTCAACGCTATACACGATGAGAAACTAGAATGGGTTACAACTGAAAACCGAATGACTACATGAAGTGGCAAATTTTCTGCAAATTATTTAGAGTTCAGCCTATGAACTCCCACGACAGAGTTGTCTTTCATAAAACGTGTTCGAGATAACTCCCAAAAAAATCAATAGGTTACAAAATTCAGACGCTGTTGGACACCTCTATTTTTAAAATTCGAATTGCTACGATCAGATGACACTTTCTTGGACAGAATCGTCAACTGATAATGAAAAATGGGCCCACTTTTACGAATCAGAAAGCCAACGCCAGAGAATAGAATGAAATTACAGTACACTCCGGAACATGAAGCCTCGGTTTATCCGAACTAACGGTTATCTGAATCGACGTGTGATATTCTTTTTTTTTCAATTTAAATTTACGGCTGAATTTTTTTTTAACTGAGTGCGCGCCTTACAAATATTAAGCTGCGACCCCAACACATGACTGTTGTGCTCAACTCAACTGTTTCAAGATATGATGTCGGCTTTCACCTAAGCAATAAAAATCTAAACATTTACAAGTAGGCCTACTCTGAATTATCCAACTGTTTCGTATCCGGATCGACCTACACCCGCATCGAATCCGATAATCAGTACTATCTACTGTAGACCAAAATGGAACGCACCAATCAAGAAAACGTTTCACCAGGAAAACTGACGTGATCGACTATTACCACACCCAGTTTCTGACTGGACACGGATATTTTCTATCTTATCTGAAGAAAGTTGGAAAGGCCGTGAGACCTGAGTGCCTGTACTGGCCAGGAGCTGCGAACGATGGCAGTCGTACACTCTTCGTCTGCCACATATGGGAGCAACACAGGAGTTCGTTGCAACAGGATATGAGGCAGGAAATCTCCCGCGGATAACGTCGTCGAAGCGATGGTTCCGCTTCGAGGGGAGTACACCTGGAACTGTGTGGCACGCTTCGCAGACGAAATTCTTGGGCGAAGAAGAATAACAAGTCAGACGTAGTCCTAGGGCTGAAACCAATAGACCTAGCCCGAAGTAATGTGTCAAAACGTTCTTTTTAGTGGTCGGGTTCTTTTTAGACCTCGGAAGTGGGAACCCTTCCGGACATTTGTACAGAATATTTTTTCCATTACCTTCGTAAAAAAAAAAATCATTTTATTACTTTTAATATAGGAACTATAAGCCGAGAGGACGGAGAGGTGTGGGACGTCCGAGGAAGCGCTGGAGTGACCAGCTCTAAACGCTACCTGTTTGAGACCCGAACAAACCATCCTTGGGTTAATACTTGCAGTGATGATGATGATGACTTTTAATACATCTTAATTTCGATAGGGAGCCCCAGGCGATCAGAGGTCGGGAAGGAAACAGCCAGTAAGGAGGAGACGATCCGAACACTTGCCACCGACTGGTATAAACGTCTTCAGAGCATGAGCCGAGAGGACGGCGGATCGCGACGTTGATCACAGGTGTTCGATCATGGACCGAGAGGCGGCATATAGCGAGGCCGACTACTGCATGACCCAAATTTTATGTCGCCATTGTTGTTTTCGATCCTCGCTGTATAGAATGGGGAAGACACCATCATCCGACTGCCTGTACTGCCCGGAAGCAGAGGACGACCCCGAGCACACTTGGGCACAACACAGACGACAGCTGGAGACGCAATTCGGTCACAACACTCTGGGTGCCACTAGAGAGACTAGGAATAAAAGTGGAACCGGGTCTCAGGTAGCGTTCGGAAGACAAAGGGCGACCTTGATCGTGAAAGGATGTAGGCGGCAGCAGCAGTAGTAGTAGTAGTAGGCAGGATGTAGGCAGTAGTAGTAGTTCAAGCTTAGAAGTGAGCCCTGTGGGCGTAAAAAATTCCTACCCTGAAGAAATGTGTTAAACGGTGCCAGAATAGTTTAACAGTCACCCCATGGTGTCCTAGTAGAAGGGGGGGATAGTCCGGGAAACAGAAGTCCGGCACTCGGCTGTTTGCCCGTGTGCGTAAATTGCATCTGACCTCCTTACCACAAAAAAAAACCTAATAGTTAATCTTCATCTCAATATGTCTTCACTGATAGAACAATCTGTCACTTATTATTCTTAACTACTCCACTCAGCACTATGCCTTGTCAGTTCTCTTTCACTAAGCAATCGGTTTCTCGAAGTGTGGCCTTCTCAGTTGTATATTTCTTTATGCAATGTGTACGTTCAATTCTTTCTTCTATCTGTTCGTGGCAGCATTTGCTCGCTTTTAATCTGGTACTTGCAAACACACACTGGGAAAGGGCTGGATGAGCAAGGACGCGCGCACACACACAAAGGGAGGGAGACAAGAAATAACACAGAAACAGAGAGCCAAAGGTAAGAAGAGACTAACACAACCTGGCCATGCTATAGTTTCACAACTCATTAAATATGATAATTGCGTTTCAGTTTTACAAACACACGTACAGTAATTTGCTCGTCAGCGGCGGAGGGGGGGGAGAACAATTACGCATTGCTCAGTGCATTACTGTATAACATATACGATTATTAATATTACACACAGGCAACCTGGCGCAGCAACCAATATCATTACCCGACCTCACTGGACAAAATAAACATGTACTGTGCTGTTACGGTTATATCAGCAAACGTGCGGTGGCAAAATTACCACATCTGTACTGTACACAAACGCAAAGTTAATAGTAACATCATACAAAATCTAATTGGCAAATAAACTGTTCTGCCAAACATAACTAAGGAATACAGTTGAGCGATTTCACGGTTTAAATGGCGGAAAGGAAACAGTATGCCTCCCGCAAATTATGACCCAGTAACCCAGGAAAGACTGCGCTCTTACTTGCAGAGAAAGCAACCTATCTAAAGAAAAAACAGATCCAGCAACTTGTTTTTCTAGACGATACAATTCCTCAGCGAAATCCTCTTACATACGTTCGCCACCTCCAAGGTAGAAATCTGAAGAAATATGCTGTACTTTATTATATACTAATAAAAGCAAATTTATTAGATTACTTTACTATAAACTTATTATATTTTCACATGCAGAATAACATCAGGAGTGTTGTCTTTGGTCTGATAACACTGTAAATTCTCCGGTTCAAGAATTAATGGCGCACAGAGGAATAGACATACAAGAAAACCACTGGAACGTCGTCGTTCAAGAAGTAATGCCACACAGAGGAATAGACATACAAGAAAACCACAGGAACGTAGTCGTTCAAGAAGTAATGGCGCACAGAGGAACAGATATACAAGAAAACCACTGGAACGTAGTCGTTCAAGAATTAATGGCGCACAGAGGAATAGACATACAAGAAAACCACAGGAACGTAGTCGTTCAAGAAGTAATGGCGCACAGAGGAATAGATATACAAGAAAAACACAGGAACGTAGTCGTTCAAGAAGTAATAGCGCACAGAGGAGTAGACATACAAGAAAACCACTGGAACGTAGTCGTTCAAGAATTAATGGCGCACAGAGGAATAGACATACAAGAAAACCACAGGAACGTAGTCGTTCAAGAAGTAATGCCGCACAGGGGAATAGATATACAAGAAAACCACTGGAACGTAGTCGTTTAAGAATTAATGGCGCACAGAGGAATAGACATACAAGAAAACCACTGGAACGTCGCCGTTCAAGAAGTAATGCCACACAGAGGAATAGATATACAAGAAAACCACTGGAACGTAGTCGTTCAAGAAGTAATGGGGCACAGAAGAATAGACATACAAGAAAACCACTGGAACGTAGTCGTTCAAGAAGTAATGGCACACAAAGGAGTAGACATACAAGAAAACCACTGGAATGTAGTCTTTCAAGAAGTAATGCCACACAGAAGAATAGACATACAAGAAAACCACTGGAACGTCGTCGTTCAAGAAGTAATGCCACACAGAGGAATAGACATACAAGAAAACCACAGGAACGTAGTCTTTCAAGAAGTAATGCCACACAGAAGAATAGACATACAAGAAACCACTGGAACGTAGTCGTTCAAGAAGTAATGGGGCACAGAAGAATAGACATACAAGAAAACCACTGGAACGTAGTCGTTCAAGAAGTACTGCCACACAAAGGAGTAGACATAGACATAAATTTATTATACTTACACATGTAGAAATAACATCAGGAGTGTACTCTGTTCAGACAAATTTGGCCTGATAACACTGCAAGCTCTCCGGTAAACAGCTTCCTTGTTTAATTTGGCCTGATAACACTGCAAACTCTCCGGTAAACAGCTTCCTTGTTTAATTGTTTTATCTACACCGTAACACTCGCCCCGTAGAAAAGGCTGTTGGCGACAGAACTGGATTGACTGAAACGGAGTAGCAGAATATCGAAACTAGAAAAACTGTAATGAAACACAGTGTACGATAAACGTTGCCAGAACCACGGAAAAGGAGGATGAAAAAACCAACACAGTTTGGCCATACAAAGAGTATGAACGAAAACAGCCAAGGCGTGTTTTCGAACGTCTAAAGGCCTATACGGAGTCAAAAGGTGACACTGATGAAGCTTGGGAAGCGAGAAATTTGGTACAATGTATGTGTAACATTCAACCAGAATACAAGTTGAGGAGGAGAAGAATCTGCAGCTTGTAGATAATATGCTCTATAATGTTCTCTCGTAATTGTAACAAGTGTTATCGTATACTTTTCATCAGCGAATATTTGTTTATTTAATTTATTAATTGTACAATCTGCTCAAATTATACACAGTAAATATGTCTGCAGCATACAGTGAAGGGGAACGTGTCTATATAGGCCTACAGTTCCCCGTAATTCACCCCAAAAGAACCAGTAGCAAGTTTTCTTTCAATCTTCATTCCACTATTAAGATTGTCGGACATTTCCCTGATTAAATTATTTTCGTGATCACTTATTCTCTCTCTCTATCCGTTTTGACCCCCCTCAAGTGAGGGCCTGGTGTTAACCACTGAGGGGGGAAGAAGAAGGAGGCCTACACCGGGATCCACGGTTGCTCCTCACTCCTGACATCTCCACCTGACACACATCGTTCACGTAGCCAGTGGTCCATCCAAGAGCGAAGACTTTTCCTGCCCTTGCATTATAAGCGTATGGAATTTGCGGCGATGGTAAAAGTTAGGGGTGAGAAGTAAGAAAGGTCTTCGGAGCCGGCTGGTATGAGCTGCGTGTCCGAGGTACAGTGGTGGCGTTCGGTCATCCCCCCCCCTATATTCAGTGGTGTATCTACAATTTGGCCTTGGGGGGTCCGGTCGCGTCGGCTTCATACAAACGAAAAAACAAGTTCAGATTAATAAACATTACTATCTTCAAAGTAGTCGAAAACGTGCGATAACATCCTGAAATCAATGCCATTAAAGTAAGCCGTAATAACACAAACAATACGCGTTATTCGAACATTGTTTAGGAGACAGTACATGCTGACTGAATTGGTTTCCTATATTTTAAATTTCAAACGTACACGCAAATGCTGTGTAATAAATCAGTTTGTATACTTAAAAAGGAGTTACTACTGTATTAGTGTACAAAGCTGAAAAGTAATAACACAGCTTAAAAATTAAGAGATCAACAAAATTCGTCAACTTTTTTCGACCCTCTGGGGGATCCCGTCCCGTTCAACCCCCCCCCCCCCGGTAAATACGTCCCTGCCTACACTACATATGGGCCTACGCATTTGGATTACATCTTTCATAAACGGTACTTTAATTCACTCGTGAACGACATACGAAGGAGCATTAGGTATGGTACCGGGGGTTTTCGACTAGAATCTTTGCGACAAATTTCTATGAAGGTTTGTACAGACACAAAATTGAACTCTGTATACCTGAAGACAGTTCTAGTCTACTTTTTTATATAAGTAGCTTAATTTTTAATGACAACTACGGTTGATTTCCAACAAGCCAAATCATCTGCTTGGATTCCTAGACATCGATTGTTATTTCTTTGCTTTTATATGAGCTCACCCCCAACGGGCGATGTATCGACGATATTTTATATCGTTCAACCTCTTAAGAATACTTGCTGCCCCTTGTTTCGTCCAATCACAAATGTTTGGTTTCATTATTTGTATCAGGCTTCTACCTACATCCGTACATATCGTAATTGAAAGAAGCCGTATCTACAACAAAAGGCTACAGAAATACAAACAAGTATTGCATAATGCGTTGTAATATACTACGAAATAAATAAATAACATCTGTCAAGTTGGACAACCCGTCCCCATTCAGTCAATACTCTCCCACTAGTTGTTGGAGTTAACACCCTCTCGTCTGACGGAAACTCGTATAAATAAAGCTAGTTTGTACGTTTAACAACGCGACAGATTTCAGTTTAAACTCGAGACGCAATTATTCAATACAACTTTATGACAATCTCTCCTAAAATACGATGCCTTAAATGAAGGGAATATATCTAGGAAAAATTGGTTTTTATATTAACGCTGTTTGTCAGTTTAACTCATGTCGTTTTATATCTCTTAAAACCAAACGTTTCGCCTGATGACGCACCCTCGGTGGGTCGACTGAGACACAGCACAAAGTCTTTACCCACCCCTACTTATAGAGTAAGCCCCCCCCCCACACACACAATGTTACACACAAACCCGTAATTGGTTTTTATATCAACGCTGTTTGTCAGTTTAACTCATGTCGTTTTTTTCTCTTAAAACCAAACATTTCGCCTGATGACGCACCCTCGGTGGGTCGACTGAGACACAGCACAAAGTCTTGACCCACCCCTACTTATAGAGTAAGCCCCCCCCCCACACACACAATGTTACACACAAACCCGTAATTGGTTTTTATATCAACGCTGTTTGTCAGTTTAACTCATGTCGTTTTTTTCTCTTAAAACCAAACATTTCGCCTGATGACGCACCCTCGGTGGGTCGACTGAGACACAGCACAAAGTCTTGACCCACCCCTACTTATAGAGTAAGCCCCCCCCACACACACAATGTTACACACAAACCCGTAATTGGTTTTTATATCAACGCTGTTTGTCAGTTTTACTCATGTCGTTTTTTTTCTCTTAAACCAAACGTTTCGCCTGATGACGCACCCTCGGTGGGTCGACTGAGACACAGCACAAAGTCTTGACCCACCCCTACTTATAGAGTAAGCCCCCCTCCCCCCCCACACACACACAATGTTACACACAAACCCGTAATTGGTTTTTATATCAACGCTGTTTGTCAGTTTAACTCATGTCGTTTTTTTCTCTTAAAACCGAACATTTCGCCTGATGACGCACCCTCGGTGGGTCGACTGAGACACTGCACAAAGTCTTGACCCACCCCTACTTATAGAGTAAGCCCCCCCCCCACACACAATGTTACACACAAACCCGTAATTGGTTTTTGTATCAACGCTGTTTGTCAGTTTAACTCATGTCGTTTTTTTTCTCTTAAAACCAAACGTTTCGCCTGATGAAGCACCCTCGGTGGGTCGACTGAGACACAGCACAAAGTCTTGACCCACCCCTACTTATAGAGTAAGCCCCCCACACACACAATGTTACACACAAACCCGTAATTTGCAATGTTTTTGCCGTTCAATAACCCATCAAACAATAATACACAAAACACTCTACACCAGTGGTTCCCGAAGTGAGGTCCGCGACAATGTTTCAGGGGATCGTCGACACTTTTAAGAAAAAAAAAATACCGTAATTTTCTCCGATTTTTTATGATCTAAAATCTAAATTTTAGAATCTCAAAACAATTAGTAGAAGATTCCAGTATTTTTTTTTTTTTTTGTTCAAACTAATTGTAACTGTAAAAGTAATTTCAAACTAATGGCTTTAATAGTGTCTTTAAATCATGTCGTGTAGCAGATCTGCTTGTCAGTCGAACTGACTAGAGCGCCGAACCAACGCAGAACTGATGCGCTCTTTTAGTTCACGTATAAGCACTGTATCTTAGCAAAACGTTTTTCCGTGTAGCTGGTTTTACGCCTAAGTAGCTGGATTTCGACACGTGTGGCTGTAAATATAGAGTCGAGTTTGGCAAAGTTAAGAAATAAATTTGATGTCGAGAGTGACTTAATATTGAAATTATCAGACATTAAACCTAATATTGCAGAGCTAGTTGTTCAAAAAAGTAGCTTCATTGCTCAGTTTAACTATGTTTGATATCACTAATATTATAATTTTTCAAGTTAAGAGAATTTTGATTTTAATACATTTTAATTAAAACATAAGAGTTTGTATCATATTTATTGTTTGTTTTATTTCACAACTCAGACGGGGTCCGTGAAATTTTTATTATTTTTTGGGGGGGGGGGGGCTCCGCGGTCTGAAAAGTTTGGGAACCACTCCTCTACATACTCTAACTTATGTTAGTGCAGTAGGACGTTGGGTGTCCTTGTTAATTGGCAATATGAGCATCTGGTTATTTGTCCGGTTCACCTACTGATGAGTCTGGTCGCATTGTCAGGAATTTACTAACCAATAACTTAAGTCCGATATCAATTAGACATGTTCTGCTTATCCTCTGATAGAGGCAGTGGCAACTAGTAAATGTGGAAAATAACTATCACTGAAGGCTTTGAACGCTTTTTAGACAACGTTTTCAGAAAATTTTATTTTGCTTAAATGATGCGACCGACATACTACTATGTATCATGTTAGACTGGACATCAGATACTTGCAGCAAACTAATGTAACAAGTCATAATCATTCAAACAAAAGCCATACACACAATTGTAGGAAACACCTTGTAACACACACACGGGTCTCGCACCCAGTGGCAATACAAAAATTTGTTTTCATTAAACATTCAATACGGTGTATGTCCTTGTATAACTGATCTGACATTACGTTAAATACTATAATAAAATATATTAAATATTCCAACGATATTAATTACCCAATATATTCAATTTTATGTCTGTTAATTAAAAAGCAATAATTTAATGTTTGTGTCACTAAAACTGACCAAGTGTCACCAAACACACACACGGGTCTCGCACCCAGTGGCTCAAAACACACACACGGGTCTCGCACCCAGTGGCTGCAAACACACACACGGGTCTCACACCCAGTGGCTCCAAACACACACACGGGTCTCGCACCCAGTGGCAATACAAAAATTTGTTTTCATTAAACATTCAATACGGCGTATGTCCTTGTATAATAGATTCGCTGAACACGAAACAAACGCCGTCCGAATCGCATATTTTTAAACGCTGTCCTACGATAAATAAATCATAGAAACTGAATTTGTTTCAATTAAATTTACACGTTTGTATAATTAAAATTTATCAAAAACTTCCAAATTTGAAACAAACAGCCGCAGACCGAAATCATTATTCTCTTTGCATGCACACGGTTGGGCAAAATAAAATTCTAAAATTCACAGCCAGCGCAGCCTAAAAGGGAGGCGAAAATGATATCGGATTCATCAAAACTGATCCAATCTTTCACTCTTTCCGAGCAAACAAAGAAACAAACTTACTTGTAAAAAAACATTTCTCTCCTTTATGGGAGCGCGTAATTGAGTAAAAAAGTTTAATGTCTAACAACAAATGGCGTCATTTTTAAGGAAAACCTTTCTCGAAAGGTTTCCACTCGTCCAGTTAAAGGACAGTCCACATAACTGGCGTCCTTCTTATAATACTTAAATGGAACATTATCTACGACGGGCAGTCATAAAGTTAGTTGCACTTGCCCATATTGTTTGTTGTTGGCAGCACTGGTGAACTTCCGTTTCCGTCATCTGCAGTAATGTTTCCCACGTAGTAGTAACGGTTAGTCTGTTGTTAACAGCGAAACATGTCACGTCATTTGCAAATACCTTCCAAACCATAAATCCGCGCAGTGACTCGTTTTCTGTGGGCAAGCAGGTGTAACCCCGTTGGAATTCAACGTCATTTGAGACAAGTGTATTGTGACATAGCAATATCACGCCAGGGCACTGCAAAACGGTGCGAGTTGTTCGAAAATGGTCCCACGGAGGATGACTGAGAATTGAGGACTATACCGGCGACGAAGGCCATCAATTTCAATACCGGACAACAACGCTGAACGCGTTAACCAACTTGCATCCCAGTACGCGAATCTCAATGGCAGAATCTACGGCTGAATTTGGTAGTCTGCATGGAAGTGTCACTTCACGTCTCTGAACGTCTGGACTTTCAAAAATTTACGCGCACACTTGGCACAAGTCACCAAGGGTCTACTTGAAAATTTTGAGTGGGAGGAGTGCAAACACCCTCCTACAGACCTGACCTTGAGCCCTGTGATTTCGAAACGTTCGGTCCCAAGAAAGAGACCCCTTGCGAAGCGGCGATTTCACACTGATAAAGAAGTCCAAAATGCAGCTCGGAAGTGGTTATCGGATGCTGGACGAAAATTTTCCGGCAATGACACAAAAACACTCATGTCATGCTACGATGAATGTTTAAATAAGCATGGCGATTTACAGAAAAGTAGATCTTCAACTGTACTTTCAGATGAATAAAATATTCCACACTATTTTCAAATATACAAATGTTCCACATGTTTCTTATGCAGGTGTAACTAACTTTTGACTGCCCCTCGTATATGTCAATATTTATTTTTCAGAACATTTAATGTACTATAACTAATACTGGCTGCAAGTTTAAAGAACGTAAAATGAAATGAACTGAACCAAAGCGATTAGGCTATGTATGTTATGGTTTTAGTGTATGTTTTTTTGACGTAGAATACGTCTTACCTTTTAGGCCAGCAATAGGCACCCCCAACCAGAAAATCGAGCGTTACGTTTTCACGTCACGTTTGAAACTGAAATATTATCTAAACGACAAAAGATTCACGCTTATATGAGGTACCGGTACCATTCGACAGATAAAGGAACAAAGATAATAAATAGCACAATAAAAGCGGGCTATTGCATCATCCAGCTCGGGGTGAGCGGGGGGAGAAATAGAAATGTTTTGCGCCGCTCGGGGCGCACTAAAATTAGTATTTCTCTGGTTTCCTATGCGACAGAACGTTGAGTGAGGTGTCGTTAAAATTGTTTCATCGAGTACTATCTACATAGTGTACCGTAATAGCGGTGATATTAATAAGAGGTTTGAATAATCGTAATTCAAGTTGTAAAAATCGAGTGTTCGGACAAAATGTCGCGCTATATGGATCCTAAATGTGCTCAAAAGTATCGTAAACGCATACAGGAGAGTAGAGAAAATCATGGGGAATTCAAAAAACCCAAAATCACCAATGCCGAACGTCAGAGGATTTACCGACAACGCTTAAAAGACAAGGAAATAAATACTGAAGTCGAGTTGGATGAGGAAGAGCGCCCGACTTTGCAAGTGTATCAGCCGATCGAATTCAGCAAAACGTGGCAGTTAGCTACACAGCACATCCACAAAACATTCTTTAATAATGAATTTGGACACGCGTGTGACGTTTGTGACAGACTGTGGTTCCAGATGGACGTAAAGATAGTGGCTGTTAAAGTGATGCCGTTGCAACACCATGGTAATTACCATAGTAACAAGTAAATAAACAAATAATATTTAGCGGCATCGGAACTATATCTTTATCCGTTCCTGCAGTTTTTAATGTTTTTACTATGCGATTGTATTGATATATTTTCTAATTTTTTATACAGATGCGTCTATACATTTTGTAATTGTCTTACGCGATTATAAAATGTATGTTTATACGTACTTCTGATGATGCAATGAATACGTAATGAAATATATTAAATACTGCTACTAAAGATATCAACAAGACCAGAATTAATTACCATAGTAACAAGTAAATAAACAAAAGCTATTTAGCGGCATCGGAACTGTAAATTTATCCATTCCTGCAGTACATTTATGATGTTTTATATAATATGCGATTGTATCGACATATTACGATGTGGAAAGTGTACTAATTGTAAATTGTCCTATTGCTTAATGCAAAGCAACCCTAAAGCACACAGACGTATTCTACGCTCTGAAGATTTGCGGCCGTGGCTCCGACACAGCCCCCGCCGACTTTTTTTTAATAGTTGTGCGTCGTATTGCCCTGAGATTAAGAATCAGTATGTGCATGCTTTAAAATAAAAGCCTGATTTTCAATGAGCATTTCGTTTAATTGCAAGAAACAGCACCAAGGTCTTTTAACAAGGTCTTTTCTGTAGTTATGGGTATTGTTTTAATAATTATGACTTGTTATTTTTAATAATTACAGTTTTATTACTTTAGCTACGGTGTCCATATCGCAAGCCGGGATATACGACACCAGTTGCGGTTGGGGGGGGGGGGGGAGTTTGAGCCATTTCTCGAACAGTGTTGCAAATATATATACTTTTAATGGAGGTTATATTTGGCGTTAATTATTAATAAATTGATTTGAAATTTGGTATGGAAGTTCAGGTATGTTAGTCCTATAAATGTATAAAATTTCATTCACTTATAGGCCTATCCATTATTTTCTAAATAACATTAATTTGTTTAAAATCGCTTGTTGCTAACTTTACGAGCGATTTGCATAAAAACTATTTATCGCATATAATTTTTACAAGTTCAGTTTTATTTGAAATTTTAACCTGAAAAATTTTTAATTAAACTTTTTCTCATCCGATTATTAGGAGCGGAGATATTTTAAGAAAACCCGAAAACACAATTTTTCACCTAACATTGTTAATAAAAATATGTCGCCGACCGATTTGGTATTCTAAGGCTTAATATTTATAAATTCTTTATCTCGAGATGTTTTTTCCCTTATTTGGTACATGTTCCGGGAATCATATTGTTCCCATCCTCAGCCTTCCTTATTTTAATGTACAGTATAAACTTTTTCCCGTATGTTAACGTATGAAGAGTAAAATTCAGCAGACCACGGACCACGGCTGCTACGTTTGCACAAATTAAGCACAATTTTTGCTTTAATACGTTAAGATATTTTAAAGTCTAAATCCGGGACTTCTTAACGATTTTTCGGGACAGCGGGACATAGGTCCGACAGCCGGGATTCTATCGGGAAAATCGCCATATGGTCACTGTAGTTATAGTGGATAAGATTTGCGACCACATTCGTTACAATACACAGTAAACCCAACGACGCGAGTTTACCGGATTACGCGACCACCACAGACCAGAATAACGCTATCCGGTGACGCTTATCAGCGGTGACAATACGTTGGGCTAACTACTACAATTCAGATTTAGTACAAGCTAATTACTACGAGACGTGTGTGTACTATCAACTCGTCACACGTGATTAAACAAAGATAATGTTAACAGCTGTTCCAGTGTCCGGCCACGCGATAACAGTGTAATACTAATCAGGCGCACTAATGCGGACTACTGGCCAACGACAAGACTGAAGAATCTTTGTTTTTCTTCAAACTATATTGTTTATAAACTGACACGAGAGTTGTATTGAAATCCTCATAACGTCTTTTAGCCCATAATTACTCTATAAAAACGTGCCGTACAGCACGAGAATATAGTTTTTAATTAATAAAACTGTGATTGTGATTATAATTACACAGAAATTACGTTATTGCACTCCACTATATAAAAAATTCCCCACTAGAGTTTTCAAGGCTCTCAGCTCTAAAAAATATTTCCGTCTGACGATGAGGTGAGAGGCTAGAAAGCGCTAATCGACAATTTCTTACTTCCATGTTCCGTAAGGAAACGGAAGTACGGTGAACGAGAAAAAAATATCGTGTTCGAGATAAGGGCAGTTTCTGATTGTACTACCCACAAAACATGAAGAAAAGTCATTTTCGGAATGTGTGTGTGTGTGTGTGCGCGCGCGCGCGCGCGCGCGTGTAATTTTTTCTAGCGCGAACTACAACTGCCGCAGATCCAAACAGAATCAAATAATTTTTGCATACGTGCCCGAGTTATAGAGGACTCAAGGCCTATTGATTTTATGAAGATCGATTAAGGGAAAAGGGTAGTTTACATGCAACGTATTACGTTTTAACAAGAGTAAATTACATAATTTTGATAAATAAAGTATCCCGAAAAGAAGGACATATTAATCCACTGTAGAAACGTAGATGAAATGTCTATAAATGAAAAGGGTAGTTGCAGGTGGACGGGGTAATTTTTTGGTATTCATTTTATAAGCTTATTCGACCGAAAACCTAAAAATTTCAATAAAATATTAACAACTGATATCGTTACATGCTATGTAACCACTCGTTTTCAGAAAGTCACGGAAGACAAACGTTGGGCGGTATTCTTCGCCTTTTTTCGAGTCGTTTAATTAAAAGATAATTTAATCAAATTAATTCTTTATTTTTAAAATATTAACAACTAGGTACAATTCGTATTTTGATTATCTTTCTCAGCGCTTTTTCCAAAAGCATGCGGATATAACTGGTTTCGTTCTGAGTTTCTGTATACACATTAAAAATAATTTGATAATTCATTAGAACACGGAAGTCATGTATGATTCTCCATACCGATTTTATTACTGGTGTGCAACTGCGTAATTTCTGTTTGTCGTTACAGTTTTGTCTACACCATTGGACTATTAAAAAAGGCGATGCATTCCGTCAGGTTTGAGTTCACCTGTCCCGCCCACTTTGTGACTTTTACGTGTAATTCGCTGACCCTGCAAGTGACAGCGTCTTTCATCATCAAAATGCCGTCACTAAGGCTTCATTCATCTGACCGAACAAGCGAAAGTCTGATCAGGGCTGTGACCAGAATGAAGTACCACACCGAGCATCCCAGTTTTACAAGAACCAGAGGTGCTGGGATCGTACACCGTCGCGTAGGTCTATAACCGGACTGCATACCAGCTGTTTCTCTGGTTCGTTCGTACGGACGGGTTCTAGAAGTTTCCTCAAGGGTATAACGTTGCGGTCTCGAGAAACAACAAAATGATCCCCTGTCACCCCAAACTGTGTTTACTATAATCTTGTGTGCTGACCGCTGCCTTTTGCACTTTTTTAAAGATAAATTAATTATTAAATTTCGATCACTGTAATGATGACATTACATTATATACGAGAGTCGGTTGAAAAGTTCGCGGAGCGGTATTTGTAGCTTAGCGGTAAAACTAAAATTTTTCTCGTGCTGCACGATTTGTATTTTATGTGAACTCCTGTTTATTTCCAAATCTATCAATTTATTCATTGTTTTGAAGCTGTTTAAAATTGACGTGTCATGCGCGTTTTAAACAACGGACAAAATCAAACATCGTAGTGTGATTCTTTGTTAAAAATTCTTTAACGCCTACGCAAATTCAATACGAAATTGTAATTGTGTCAGAAGATGCTGCGACTTAAAAACCAACGGTTTGTAAGTAGGCACTTGAGTTTAAACATGGTCGTACGAGCAATGAAAACGTGGTCGCACTGGACGCCCAAAAATGCAACAACTCCAGATGCGGCAGGCATCTTGCACAACGCTTTTTCACACCACGTTCTTGAGTTGAAGTATGATGCACACGCTCATATGAGATGCCTATGATTTCAGCAACGTTATCCACGCCTCAATCTGCGGTCTTCCAACAATGAAATTTTTTCAATAATGCCCTTTTTTTTGCACTTTTAGGACGTCCACTGCTGGGATAGTCTTCAGTGCTTGTACGACCACGTTTAAACTCGAGTGTGCGCCACTTACCGTTGTTTCTGAAGGCGCAGCATCTCCTGACAGACTAACAATTTTGTTTTGATTTTTAAATTGACGCTAAAAGGTTTTTAACAGAGAATTCATCACAACACGATGTTTGATTTTGTGCATTTTAAAAACGCGCGTGACAGAAAAATTTTCCGATCTGACGATGAGCTGTGAAGCTTGAAAGCGCTAATCGGAATATTTTTATATAAGTTAGTGGTGTGCAACAGTGATAATTCTGCTTGAGAAAAATTTCAAACAACTGATAAAAAGTGAATAAACTGACAGATATATCTGGAAATTAACAGGTGTTCACGCGAAATATACGCCTTGCAGCACACGAAAGATTTTAGTTCTACCACTGAGCTATAGATGTCGCTCCGCGAAGTTTTCAACTGACCCTCGTACAGAAACCAGTAAGTAGCCTACTCCAGGATTGCAGACTGCCATCGTTACACATTTTAATTTTACATACAGTACTTATATTTCAGGAAGCTGGAATATAACACTAACAGAAGGAACTCGGGTAAGCGCAGGGAAACTTAGCTATTTGCCGACGATCAAGTAGTTATTGCTAACGGCCTTCAAGTCGGGCTGTTAGGCCGTGGTCTATGGATGTTAAGTGCACGCGTTTCGACCTCGCCATCGGACGCCATCTTCAGTGCCGAATTCATTTTTGGCAGCTGTTCGCCAAATGACCCCAGTACTTAAGTAGACTAACCTGATAGTCTACTAATCATCCAGTGCTGCGGTCGGTAGTACTGATAGTATACCTGATACTCTACTGATCAGCCAGTACTGGGGTCGGTCAGTAACGATAGTATAGGACTATCTCAGTACTGGAGTTATTTCGCGAACAGCTGCCAAAAATAAATTTTGCACTGAATATGGCGTTCGACAGCGAGGCCGAAACGTCCGTAGACCACGGCTTAACGCCGGCCGTGATAGCCTACGATCTAATTTAGCCGTTTACTGTACTTTATCCATGACATTCCACAAGAGCACATCTGTTAAATATCTACAACATCTAAATACACAAGCGATTACTTTTGCTGTTAACGAGTGGGAACTAAAATCCATGTACAAAATAAAACACCAAAACGAGTAAGTGCCTTTAAATGCACAAGTTCAACAATGTGTGAGGGATACCGAAAATAAACGCCGAAGACTGCGCGATGCCGAATGAAAACGCTAAAGTACTGCCGGAGAGACTGATGGAATTATATATTATTTGAAAGTGTATCTTGGGTCCTGACAAAACGAAACGAACAGACGGTAGAAACGAAATATAACGCAAATGGGATAAAAAGATAACCAGGATGAGTAAATCCGTAATGTTGACATCAGATATGAACAGGAAATTTTCTCTCCAAACGAGAGAATCGTCCCAAGAACGACCCCAAGAATGACCTGGTCATTACTTAAAATAGTCCTCCAACATAGAACTCCAGGCAGGAGATCAGTGTTGGCTGACTGACAAAGAAGTGGACCACCCGAACAGGAACAGGCCGCGGTCTTAAATCGTGAAGCCGACGACAACCATCAGATTTTATATATTTTTTACCACATCGTTATCATTCTAAGGATTATGCCCTACACCTGTTCCCGAACCCATTTCCTCCTAGTCTACCGACATCTCTCTTCCCACTAGGCTGATAACCCAAGGCAGCCATGGGTAGACGGATATCAGGCATGCGGTTCAAGTGTTCACACCATCTCCTTCTGTGGTCTTCAATCTTCTGGTGCAACGATACAATGTTTAATTCGCGTCTAATATCCTCGTTGCTTTTCCGATCCAGGAGAGAACAACCTTGAGTCCCACTTAGAAATTTCATTTTAGCTGCCTGAATCCTCTGTACGCGCGCGCGCGCGCGCGCGTGTGTGTTTCCCGCATACAATTTAAAAATAAGAAAATACAACTTTAAATTCCGCAATACGTTTAATGTCAAGGAGAACAGATAGGTCGTTTACGCGATTGGGTAGGTGTAGGCTATGTTCTCATCAGCCGTCTATTAACGTTATCAGCGCTAATCACGGCTTCGGTGGAGACACCTACACGGTTAATTTCCTGGACACGAGGCAGGTTAATTTAATTGAAAATGTGCGCACGAGCCAAGATCAACGCCTTAGTTTGAGCTTCTAAAAGCCACAAACACCGTATGAGTCTGATCTTTTGTTTTATTTTTTATTTTTACTTGGTGTCTCACGCAAAATTTTCATTTCCTCTACTTATCCGATTAGGCCAATCTTCAGTCAGCTCTGTTAGATTTCTTCAATCGTGGAGGCTTGATATTCTGTTCTTAATTTATCCTGCCTTTTAATTGTTTGCAGTATGCTCTCATTCACGCACCTAAATCACTGTAGAGATGACGGCATATTTACGGGGGGGGGGCAGCCGAAGGGACCGGACCCCCCCCAGGGGGTACAAAAAGTTGACAAATTTTGTTCATCTCCTAATTTTTAGGCTTTTTGGTGAATTGGAGGAAGGTGCCTTATTAGATTGAACATTATGATACGACGCGTTATCTATTATTTATTACTACAACACTGTGTTTCTGTTGTCCAATGTCTGTAATTTTGCAACTTCATGTCACCGCGGTAATCAACAGTTCTGTAATTTTGCAACTTCATGTCACCGCGGTAATCAACAGTTCTGTAATTTTGCAACTTCATGTCACCGCGGTAATCAACAGTTCTGTAATTTTGCAACTTCATGTCACCGCGGTAATCAACAGTTCTGTAATTTTGCAACTTCATGTCACCGCGGTAATCAACAGTTCTGTAATTTTGCAACTTCATGTCACCGCGGTAATCAACAGTTCTGTAATTTTGCAACTTCATGTCACCGCGGTAATCAAAAGTTCTGTAATTTTGCAACTTCATGTCACCGTGGTAATCAACAGTTCTGTAATTTTGCAACTTCATGTCACCGTGGTAATCAAAAGTTCTGTAATTTTGCAACTTCATGTCACCGCGGTAATCAACAGTTCTGTAATTTTGCAACTTCATGTCACCGCGGTAATCAACAGTTCTGTAATTTTGCAACTTCATGTCACCGCGGTAATCAACAGTTCTGTAATTTTGCAACTTCATGTCACCGCGGTAATCAAAAGTTCTGTAATTTTGCAACTTCATGTCACCGTGGTAATCAACAGTTCTGTAATTTTGCAACTTCATGTCACCGTGGTAATCAAAAGTTCTGTAATTTTGCAACTTCATGTCACCGCGGTAATCAACAGTTCTGTAATTTTACTTGTATATTGTTACGACATTACAGAACAATCTACGTGTTTCTCGAATGTTCCAGAGGAACCGGCTGAATGTGTGCGTACGTGATTCTCAACATGCGTTAGCGAGACTGTTCCGGACTCACCGGTCCGCGCGCGCGCTGTGTGCAAGGCCGCAACAAATTACGTTCTGGTGTTTTCTAGTAGCGTTGTTGGTGCGTAGTATGGATGTTTCTGGATTTTCGCGAGGTATAAATACAAGTAGGCCTACTCGGCGACGCTCAGTTCCGTTTGAGTTGCGATTTATTGGAGTGCGGTTCGTAGTATTGTAGCGAAGTGTTCGTGTTTTATAATTGTGCGGCCAATTGTAATACAATTGTGTTTTATATTAGTTGACATTTTTTGCGTGTGAACAATTTTTCTTTGATTTGTTGTAAGAGACTATCTTCTAGATTATCAACAGTTTAATTGTGATAATTAAAGCTGGTGATTAGTGACTTAATTGGTGTCTTGTATTTTGTTTTCCACTGTACCATACGACGATCACTAGACAGTCGTAACTGCATTATCCATTCCTTAGTCGTAAGACTGGATTAGCCACAAACCAATTGATTCCCCCAGCGTGATCAACTACTGTAAGAGACTATGTTGTAGATTACCAACAGTTTATTGTGATAATTAAAGCTGGTGATTAGTGACTTAATTGGTGTCTTGTATTTTGTTTTCCACTGTACCATACGACGATCACTAGACAGTCGTAACTGCATTATGCATTCATTAGTCGTAAGACTGGATTAGGCACAAACCAATTGATTCCCCCAGCGTGAACAACTACTGTAAGAGAGACTATGTTGTAGATTACCAACAGTTTATTGTGATAATTAAAGCTGGTGATTAGTGACTTAATTGATGTTGTGACGATTTAAATTGTAACAATAATCGTAAAATAAAAAAAAAATTAAAAAGTAAGTTTGCGAGCGATTAAGCAATTTTAAATCTCACTATAATACTTAAAACCCCTGTATGTACTCAGTATGAGAATAAGTAGTATATAAGAAGTTCAAGGAAACTTTAATAAAAAGGCATATTGTAAATAGTTATTATTGTCGTATTTAACCCTTTGCTTGTTGTCAGGCGGTGACCTGTTAATTCCGGACTCGACATGTCTCCCGAGTCGTCTGTAATTTAGGATAAGATAAAAATCATAATGTTAATAATTAAAAATCTGAAGACACAGATAGTCGTTAAAATAACTCATTAAAATTATATATGTTTATTAAGGTATAGTTTGTGTAAATAAAAATGTTAACTTGAATAAAGGTAGGGACTATATTCTCGCGGAGTAATTGCCCCTCTCCCTTTTGTTAAGTACCAGTTGAAGCGAGTAGAAAAACTCTCTCTCGCTATGTTGACCTCACAGTGTGCAAACGTACGAGCGAAAGCTCTGATAAAATGTTGTTAGTTTGTTTGTTTAATTTAAATGTAGTTTAGTAACTACTGCTACAAAAAGCCTGTAGCATGTACCATTAACTATAAATATGTGGTAACAAGAAGAAATAATATGTAACAACAAAAAGTAAGAGTGTTAAGCAAGATGACGACTCCCTTCAAGAAGTAACTCACATTTCAACATCATTCCTGAAGATGTGATCTGCTGGAACTGCTTAAAGACACGTATACCCGGCAGAAGACGCTGTTTAGGACATCCGAGAATCTACATATACTTACACCTAAGAAGCTTCAATCTCCTCTGTGAACTTTCGACACATTATTGACGAAGACCCGACCCAGATGATGACGGCGCGTACAAGGATTCCCAAGACGGACACCCCAGGACGAGGTTTCTACATTCCATTCTAAAGGTGACTCGATAGCCTGTCTATCGAGAGTTAATAATATTTGTTATACTACACACTTCCAAAAGAGACATTTCAAAGACAATTAATTTAACGTAAAGATTAAAAATGTAAATGTAAGAGTTTACTGTAAAAAACTCAAACATCATACGTTGTAACTCTTTATATATTGAAGTATCTTATTATTATTCCAAGTAATAGTACCATTCTTCAAATGGTTAAAGAAGTCTTGCAAGCTAAGATAATGAATTGAACATAAATAAAAGTCTTTACTATCAAATACAGAAAGTTAACCCGGATCCGAGGGATAGCAAAATAGAGTCAATTTGATCCCAAAGTTTTGTAAAAGAATTTAAATACTTTAGTTTAATTAGTGATGTCATGGGATCTGTCAGTAACAGTTGTTAAATAAAGAGAAGTCGTCTTGTTACACACAGAAAATGAGTGCGTAAATCAGTACAATACCTTCCCTTGCTTCCTTACACAGTTAGTAAGTAATTTGTGCAGTTAATTTGATTTGAATACAGTTAGTTACAACGTAGGCAGCCCATGTAATTGACAGAGCTCAGTTAAGATGGGTTCCCTGGATTTGTAACGCGGCAATACGTTACAGTGTCTTGGATTTAGTTTTCCACTGTACCATACGACGATCACTAGACAGTCGTAACTGCATTATGCATTCACTAGTCGTAAGACTGGATTAGGCACAAACCAATTGATTTCCCCAGCGTGAACAACTACTGTAAGAGACTATGTTGTAGATTACCAACAGTTTATTGTGATAATTAAAGCTGGTGATTAGTGACTAAATTGGTGACTTGTATTTTGTTTTCCACTGTACCTACGACGATCACTAGACAGTCGTAACTGCATTATGCATTCACTAGTCGTAAGACTGGATTAGGCACAAACCAATTGATTCCCCCAGCGTGAACAACTACTGTAAGAGACTATGTTGTAGATTACCAACAGTTTATTGTGATAATTAAAGCTGGTGATTAGTGACTTAATTGGTGTCTTGTATTTTGTTTTCCACTGTACCATACGACGATCACTAGACAGTCGTAACTGCATTATGCATTCATTAGTCGTAAGACTGGATTAGCCACAAACCAATTGATTCCCCCAGCGTGAACAACTACTGTAAGAGACTATGTTGTAGATTACCAACAGTTTATTGTGATAATTAAAGCTGGTGATTAGTGACTTAATTGGTGACTTGTATTTTGTTTTCCACTGTACCATACGACGATCACTAGACAGTCGTAACTGCATTATGCATTCATTAGTCGTAAGACTGGATTAGCCACAAACCAATTGATTCCCCCAGTGTGAACAACTACTGTAAGAGACTATGTTGTAGATTACCAACAGTTTATTGTGATAATTAAAGCTGGTGATTAGTGACTTAATTGGTGACTTGTATTTTGTTTTCCACTGTACCTACGACGATCACTAGACAGTCGTAACTGCATTATGCATTCATTAGTCGTAAGACTGGATTAGCCACAAACCAATTGATTCCCCCAGCGTGAACAACTACTGTAAGAGAGACTATGTTGTAGATTACCAACAGTTTATTGTGATAATTAAAGCTGGTGATTAGTGACTTAATTGATGTTGTGACGATTTAAATTGTAACAATAATCGTAAAATAAAAAAAAAATTAAAAAGTAAGTTTGCGAGCGATTAAGCAATTTTAAATCTCACTATAATACTTAAAACCCCTGTATGTACTCAGTATGAGAATAAGTAGTATATAAGAAGTTCAAGGAAACTTTAATAAAAAGGCATATTGTAAATAGTTATTATTGTCGTATTTAACCCTTTGCTTGTTGTCAGGCGGTGACCTGTTAATTCCGGACTCGACATGTCTCCCGAGTCGTCTGTAATTTAGGATAAGATAAAAATCATAATGTTAATAATTAAAAATCTGAAGACACAGATAGTCGTTAAAATAACTCATTAAAATTATATATGTTTATTAAGGTATAGTTTGTGTAAATAAAAATGTTAACTTGAATAAAGGTAGGGACTATATTCTCGCGGAGTAATTGCCCCTCTCCCTTTTGTTAAGTACCAGTTGAAGCGAGTAGAAAAACTCTCTCTCGCTATGTTGACCTCACAGTGTGCAAACGTACGAGCGAAAGCTCTGATAAAATGTTGTTAGTTTGTTTGTTTAATTTAAATGTAGTTTAGTAACTACTGCTACAAAAAGCCTGTAGCATGTACCATTAACTATAAATATGTGGTAACAAGAAGAAATAATATGTAACAACAAAAAGTAAGAGTGTTAAGCAAGATGACGACTCCCTTCAAGAAGTAACTCACATTTCAACATCATTCCTGAAGATGTGATCTGCTGGAACTGCTTAAAGACACGTATACCCGGCAGAAGACGCTGTTTAGGACATCCGAGAATCTACATATACTTACACCTAAGAAGCTTCAATCTCCTCTGTGAACTTTCGACACATTATTGACGAAGACCCGACCCAGATGATGACGGCGCGTACAAGGATTCCCAAGACGGACACCCCAGGACGAGGTTTCTACATTCCATTCTAAAGGTGACTCGATAGCCTGTCTATCGAGAGTTAATAATATTTGTTATACTACACACTTCCAAAAGAGACATTTCAAAGACAATTAATTTAACGTAAAGATTAAAAATGTAAATGTAAGAGTTTACTGTAAAAAACTCAAACATCATACGTTGTAACTCTTTATATATTGAAGTATCTTATTATTATTCCAAGTAATAGTACCATTCTTCAAATGGTTAAAGAAGTCTTGCAAGCTAAGATAATGAATTGAACATAAATAAAAGTCTTTACTATCAAATACAGAAAGTTAACCCGGATCCGAGGGATAGCAAAATAGAGTCAATTTGATCCCAAAGTTTTGTAAAAGAATTTAAATACTTTAGTTTAATTAGTGATGTCATGGGATCTGTCAGTAACAGTTGTTAAATAAAGAGAAGTCGTCTTGTTACACACAGAAAATGAGTGCGTAAATCAGTACAATACCTTCCCTTGCTTCCTTACACAGTTAGTAAGTAATTTGTGCAGTTAATTTGATTTGAATACAGTTAGTTACAACGTAGGCAGCCCATGTAATTGACAGAGCTCAGTTAAGATGGGTTCCCTGGATTTGTAACGCGGCAATACGTTACAGTGTCTTGGATTTAGTTTTCCACTGTACCATACGACGATCACTAGACAGTCGTAACTGCATTATGCATTCACTAGTCGTAAGACTGGATTAGGCACAAACCAATTGATTTCCCCAGCGTGAACAACTACTGTAAGAGACTATGTTGTAGATTACCAACAGTTTATTGTGATAATTAAAGCTGGTGATTAGTGACTAAATTGGTGACTTGTATTTTGTTTTCCACTGTACCTACGACGATCACTAGACAGTCGTAACTGCATTATGCATTCACTAGTCGTAAGACTGGATTAGGCACAAACCAATTGATTCCCCCAGCGTGAACAACTACTGTAAGAGACTATGTTGTAGATTACCAACAGTTTATTGTGATAATTAAAGCTGGTGATTAGTGACTTAATTGGTGTCTTGTATTTTGTTTTCCACTGTACCATACGACGATCACTAGACAGTCGTAACTGCATTATGCATTCATTAGTCGTAAGACTGGATTAGCCACAAACCAATTGATTCCCCCAGCGTGAACAACTACTGTAAGAGACTATGTTGTAGATTACCAACAGTTTATTGTGATAATTAAAGCTGGTGATTAGTGACTTAATTGGTGACTTGTATTTTGTTTTCCACTGTACCATACGACGATCACTAGACAGTCGTAACTGCATTATGCATTCATTAGTCGTAAGACTGGATTAGCCACAAACCAATTGATTCCCCCAGTGTGAACAACTACTGTAAGAGACTATGTTGTAGATTACCAACAGTTTATTGTGATAATTAAAGCTGGTGATTAGTGACTTAATTGGTGACTTGTATTTTGTTTTCCACTGTACCTACGACGATCACTAGACAGTCGTAACTGCATTATGCATTCATTAGTCGTAAGACTGGATTAGCCACAAACCAATTGATTCCCCCAGCGTGAACAACTACTGTAAGAGACTATGTTGTAGATTACCAACAGTTTATTGTGATAATTAAAGCTGGTGATTAGTGACTTAATTGGTGACTTGTATTTTGTTTTCCACTGTACCTACGACGATCACTAGACAGTCGTAACTGCATTATGCATTCATTAGTCGTAAGACTGGATTAGCCACAAACCAATTGATTCCCCCAGCGTGAACAACTACTGTAAGAGACTATGTTGTAGATTACCAACAGTTTATTGTGATAATTAAAGCTGGTGATTAGTGACTTAATTGGTGTCTTGTATTTTGTTTTCCACTGTACCATACGACGATCACTAGACAGTCGTAACTGCATTATGCATTCATTAGTCGTAAGACTGGATTAGCCACAAACCAATTGATTCCCCCAGCGTGAACAACTACTGTAAGAGACTATGTTGTAGATTACCAACAGTTTATTGTGATAATTAAAGCTGGTGATTAGTGACTTAATTGGTGACTTGTATTTTGTTTTCCACTGTACCTACGACGATCACTAGACAGTCGTAACTGCATTATGCATTCATTAGTCGTAAGACTGGATTAGCCACAAACCAATTGATTCCCCCAGCGTGAACAACTACTGTAAGAGACTATGTTGTAGATTACCAACAGTTTATTGTGATAATTAAAGCTGGTGATTAGTGACTAAATTGGTGACTTGTATTTTGTTTTCCACTGTACCTACGACGATCACTAGACAGTCGTAACTGCATTATGCATTCATTAGTCGTAAGACTGGATTAGCCACAAACCAATTGATTCCCCCAGCGTGAACAACTACTGTAAGAGAGACTATGTTGTAGATTACCAACAGTTTATTGTGATAATTAAAGCTGGTGATTAGTGACTTAATTGGTGTCTTGTATTTTGTTTTCCACTGTACCATACGACGATCACTAGACAGTCGTAACTGCATTATGCATTCATTAGTCGTAAGACTGGATTAGCCACAAACCAATTGATTCCCCCAGCGTGAACAACTACTGTAAGAGACTATGTTGTAGATTACCAACAGTTTATTGTGATAATTAAAGCTGGTGATTAGTGACTTAATTGGTGACTTGTATTTTGTTTTCCACTGTACCTACGACGATCACTAGACAGTCGTAACTGCATTATGCATTCATTAGTCGTAAGACTGGATTAGCCACAAACCAATTGATTCCCCCAGCGTGAACAACTACTGTAAGAGACTATGTTGTAGATTACCAACAGTTTATTGTGATAATTAAAGCTGGTGATTAGTGACTAAATTGGTGACTTGTATTTTGTTTTCCACTGTACCTACGACGATCACTAGACAGTCGTAACTGCATTATGCATTCATTAGTCGTAAGACTGGATTAGCCACAAACCAATTGATTCCCCCAGCGTGAACAACTACTGTAAGAGACTATGTTGTAGATTACCAACAGTTTATTGTGATAATTAAAGCTGGTGATTAGTGACTTAATTGGTGTCTTGTATTTTGTTTTTCACTGTACCATACGACGATCACTAGACAGTCGTAACTGCATTATGCATTCATTAGTCGTAAGACTGGATTAGCCACAAACCAATTGATTCCCCCAGCGTGAACAACTACTGTAAGAGACTATGTTGTAGATTACCAACAGTTTATTGTGATAATTAAAGCTGGTGATTAGTGACTTAATTGGTGACTTGTATTTTGTTTTCCACTGTACCTACGACGATCACTAGACAGTCGTAACTGCATTATGCATTCATTAGTCGTAAGACTGGATTAGCCACAAACCAATTGATTCCCCCAGCGTGAACAACTACTGTAAGAGAGACTATGTTGTAGATTACCAACAGTTTATTGTGATAATTAAAGCTGGTGATTAGTGACTTAATTGGTGACTTGTATTTTGTTTTCCACTGTACCATACGACGATCACTAGACAGTCGTAACTGCATTATGCATTCATTAGTCGTAAGACTGGATTAGCCACAAACCAATTGATTCCCCCAGCGTGAACAACTACTGTAAGAGACTATGTTGTAGATTACCAACAGTTTATTGTGATAATTAAAGCTGGTGATTAGTGACTTAATTGGTGACTTGTATTTTGTTTTCCACTGTACCATACGACGATCACTAGACAGTCGTAACTGCATTATGCATTCATTAGTCGTAAGACTGGATTAGCCACAAACCAATTGATTCCCCCAGCGTGAACAACTACTGTAAGAGACTATGTTGTAGATTACCAACAGTTTATTGTGATAATTAAAGCTGGTGATTAGTGACTTAATTGGTGACTTGTATTTTGTTTTCCACTGTACCTACGACGATCACTAGACAGTCGTAACTGCATTATGCATTCATTAGTCGTAAGACTGGATTAGCCACAAACCAATTGATTCCCCCAGCGTGAACAACTACTGTAAGAGACTATGTTGTAGATTACCAACAGTTTATTGTGATAATTAAAGCTGGTGATTAGTGACTTAATTGGTGTCTTGTATTTTGTTTTCCACTGTACCTACGACGATCACTAGACAGTCGTAACTGCATTATGCATTCATTAGTCGTAAGACTGGATTAGCCACAAACCAATTGATTCCCCCAGTGTGAACAACTACTGTAAGAGACTATGTTGTAGATTACCAACAGTTTATTGTGATAATTAAAGCTGGTGATTAGTGACTTAATTGGTGTCTTGTATTTTGTTTTCCACTGTACCATACGACGATCACTAGACAGTCGTAACTGCATTATGCATTCATTAGTCGTAAGACTGGATTAGCCACAAACCAATTGATTCCCCCAGCGTGAACAACTACTGTAAGAGACTATGTTGTAGATTACCAACAGTTTATTGTGATAATTAAAGCTGGTGATTAGTGACTTAATTGGTGACTTGTATTTTGTTTTCCACTGTACCATACGACGATCACTAGACAGTCGTAACTGCATTATGCATTCATTAGTCGTAAGACTGGATTAGCCACAAACCAATTGATTCCCCCAGTGTGAACAACTACTGTAAGAGACTATGTTGTAGATTACCAACAGTTTATTGTGATAATTAAAGCTGGTGATTAGTGACTTAATTGGTGACTTGTATTTTGTTTTCCACTGTACCTACGACGATCACTAGACAGTCGTAACTGCATTATGCATTCATTAGTCGTAAGACTGGATTAGCCACAAACCAATTGATTCCCCCAGCGTGAACAACTACTGTAAGAGACTATGTTGTAGATTACCAACAGTTTATTGTGATAATTAAAGCTGGTGATTAGTGACTTAATTGGTGACTTGTATTTTGTTTTCCACTGTACCTACGACGATCACTAGACAGTCGTAACTGCATTATGCATTCATTAGTCGTAAGACTGGATTAGCCACAAACCAATTGATTCCCCCAGCGTGAACAACTACTGTAAGAGACTATGTTGTAGATTACCAACAGTTTATTGTGATAATTAAAGCTGGTGATTAGTGACTTAATTGGTGTCTTGTATTTTGTTTTCCACTGTACCATACGACGATCACTAGACAGTCGTAACTGCATTATGCATTCATTAGTCGTAAGACTGGATTAGCCACAAACCAATTGATTCCCCCAGCGTGAACAACTACTGTAAGAGACTATGTTGTAGATTACCAACAGTTTATTGTGATAATTAAAGCTGGTGATTAGTGACTTAATTGGTGACTTGTATTTTGTTTTCCACTGTACCTACGACGATCACTAGACAGTCGTAACTGCATTATGCATTCATTAGTCGTAAGACTGGATTAGCCACAAACCAATTGATTCCCCCAGCGTGAACAACTACTGTAAGAGACTATGTTGTAGATTACCAACAGTTTATTGTGATAATTAAAGCTGGTGATTAGTGACTAAATTGGTGACTTGTATTTTGTTTTCCACTGTACCTACGACGATCACTAGACAGTCGTAACTGCATTATGCATTCATTAGTCGTAAGACTGGATTAGCCACAAACCAATTGATTCCCCCAGCGTGAACAACTACTGTAAGAGAGACTATGTTGTAGATTACCAACAGTTTATTGTGATAATTAAAGCTGGTGATTAGTGACTTAATTGGTGTCTTGTATTTTGTTTTCCACTGTACCATACGACGATCACTAGACAGTCGTAACTGCATTATGCATTCATTAGTCGTAAGACTGGATTAGCCACAAACCAATTGATTCCCCCAGCGTGAACAACTACTGTAAGAGACTATGTTGTAGATTACCAACAGTTTATTGTGATAATTAAAGCTGGTGATTAGTGACTTAATTGGTGACTTGTATTTTGTTTTCCACTGTACCTACGACGATCACTAGACAGTCGTAACTGCATTATGCATTCATTAGTCGTAAGACTGGATTAGCCACAAACCAATTGATTCCCCCAGCGTGAACAACTACTGTAAGAGACTATGTTGTAGATTACCAACAGTTTATTGTGATAATTAAAGCTGGTGATTAGTGACTAAATTGGTGACTTGTATTTTGTTTTCCACTGTACCTACGACGATCACTAGACAGTCGTAACTGCATTATGCATTCATTAGTCGTAAGACTGGATTAGCCACAAACCAATTGATTCCCCCAGCGTGAACAACTACTGTAAGAGACTATGTTGTAGATTACCAACAGTTTATTGTGATAATTAAAGCTGGTGATTAGTGACTTAATTGGTGTCTTGTATTTTGTTTTTCACTGTACCATACGACGATCACTAGACAGTCGTAACTGCATTATGCATTCATTAGTCGTAAGACTGGATTAGCCACAAACCAATTGATTCCCCCAGCGTGAACAACTACTGTAAGAGACTATGTTGTAGATTACCAACAGTTTATTGTGATAATTAAAGCTGGTGATTAGTGACTTAATTGGTGACTTGTATTTTGTTTTCCACTGTACCTACGACGATCACTAGACAGTCGTAACTGCATTATGCATTCATTAGTCGTAAGACTGGATTAGCCACAAACCAATTGATTCCCCCAGCGTGAACAACTACTGTAAGAGAGACTATGTTGTAGATTACCAACAGTTTATTGTGATAATTAAAGCTGGTGATTAGTGACTTAATTGGTGACTTGTATTTTGTTTTCCACTGTACCATACGACGATCACTAGACAGTCGTAACTGCATTATGCATTCATTAGTCGTAAGACTGGATTAGCCACAAACCAATTGATTCCCCCAGCGTGAACAACTACTGTAAGAGACTATGTTGTAGATTACCAACAGTTTATTGTGATAATTAAAGCTGGTGATTAGTGACTTAATTGGTGACTTGTATTTTGTTTTCCACTGTACCATACGACGATCACTAGACAGTCGTAACTGCATTATGCATTCATTAGTCGTAAGACTGGATTAGCCACAAACCAATTGATTCCCCCAGCGTGAACAACTACTGTAAGAGACTATGTTTGTAGATTACCAACAGTTTATTGTGATAATTAAAGCTGGTGATTAGTGACTTAATTGGTGACTTGTATTTTGTTTTCCACTGTACCTACGACGATCACTAGGACAGTCGTAACTGCATTATGCATTCATTAGTCGTAAGACTGGATTAGCCACAAACCAATTGATTCCCCCAGCGTGAACAACTACTGTAAGAGACTATGTTGTAGATTACCACAGTTTATTGTGATAATTAAAGCTGGTGATTAGTGACTTAATTGGTGTCTTGTATTTTGTTTTCCACTGTACCTACGACGATCACTAGACAGTCGTAACTGCATTATGCATTCATTAGTCGTAAGACTGGATTAGCCACAAACCAATTGATTCCCCCCAGCGTGAACAACTACTGTAAGAGACTATGTTGTAGATTACCAACAGTTTATTGTGATAATTAAAGCTGGTGATTAGTGACTTAATTGGTGACTTGTATTTTGTTTTCCACTGTACCCTCTGACCTCTGGAAATCAGCGCTAAATAACCAGATGTACTTTCATCTTGCCAGGTTTTCGACGCACTGTGGCTACTCTATAAATGAGTCTCGTCTGAATACATAACGGGCCTATTCTCCTCTTCACAGTATCTTTTTATATCAATTAAGTATTGAACCCGCATTGAACCGTATCTGATGGCTTTCTATTAGAATTTTTCTATTATTTCTTGTCTTAAGCCACTTAAATCCTAACAATTTTAAAACTGTATTTAAGACTGACACCCCTGCTTTAAAATTAACAGACTCTCACAGAACAAGAAGTTTACTGACAGTGAGCACAGTTTTTCCTTTGCTACAAAAACACAAACAGTTCGTCGTATTTTTCACTTATCGAAGTCATCAACGTTTGTTATCCACGCCACGCGGAAGAACATAATGATTTTTACGGATGAACTGAATGACTTATTTTCACCACCGTTTATACCTTTAAATTCTTTATTTACACGAATTACTATTCGCTTTGACATACCTGTAGCTTGTGCGACACTCTTTTCAACGTTTTTTAAATGTACTTAAAACTTCACCAGCTTCTGCTACTCGTCCTAATAAATTCATGACCATTGATACAATCTCCCGAGCTTGACTGTGCAAAGTTTTGTTTGATACTTTTGATGTCATCTTAGGCATGTTTAAGATAATCTTAGGCAACTTTAAACAGTTAACACTAATAAATAAAAAAGATAATAAAACTTATTTCACGCATATACACGAACACTTTACAAAAAATTAAATATTTAACAGTTATAAATAAAAGAAATAAAACTTATTTAAACACACATACATAGGGCCTTGTATGAAATTTCTATCACTAAGTTTAATACAGGCTAGAAAAAATTCACCCACTTCCAAAGACTTTCTTGTAGAAACTGCACAGCTTCCAAGTGTTGGAGACTGTGAGTCGCCAACGAGATTACGTTACGTGGGGAAGTAGCTAGCCTTGTGCACGGGCGTTTTTAAATATTTAAAGTGACAAGAATTTCTGGCCTTAGAATAACTTTCTATCCGTCCTTGACGTCGATCCAGAACGCGTTTTGTCTAGCGTGTTTTTTGTACAGCTCCACACTCCTGACATCTTTGCAGGGTATGACGTCATACATTCCCACTCCACCTCCACTATACATTATAACGCGTTCGCCCTCCTGAGGGCAAGCGTTAAGGAATCCACTATTTTATCTTCTTGACGGTAAACCCTGATAAACCAACGTAGTAACGAACGTCTCGGCACAACAGATGATGAGACCCCTACTAGAGAATCATAGGAGTAACCTGAGTCGGACAGACCACACCCACAGTAGGACGTGTTTGTTGCCTAGTCTAGCAATGTTACTCAAGTCAACAGCATCTACATGGGATTTGTGAACCCCAAAATCAATTCATCCAGACCTTCAAGCTGGAGGCTGTGCGATGGGTCGACTACGTGAAAGCAATTCAGCCACCGAAACTCGATTATATAATCTGCGACACAGAAAAATAATTGAAAGGTTACTTAACTTCGCGTCCAAATACTGTTACACATCTGCGAACGAGTTGTGTTTCAAGCACGAATGTAAAACGTAATAAGAAATTACATTATTGGGAAAATAGGGTTGGGGCTATATTGATTTAATATTTTTTACATCTAGGCGTAATCGATGTCGTCACTACGAACCCATCGTGTGTGGTTATCCCTTACTACCTTACTATCTTTCCCAGGCACTTATAGCAGACTGGTTTTGCTTTTATAGTGTTCCAAACAGAATGGCACCCAAGGGATTAGAAGACCCTTACTATCGCACGCGCAGTCACAACCTCCCCGGCCCGGCCAGGCCAGGCACGACCCGGGCGGTTCAGGTAAACCCTGATAAGCATAAGCCATGAATCAGGTATAATCCATGAAAAACATCTATACTTTGTTCACCGAGTGTTTGCAGAAAACATTTCACGTGAATGACGTTGACGAGGGTCGGATTCTATTGTTATCGGTAACATTCCAACGCCCGTTTCACAGCAGTCCGCCAACTCATATTTCCTGTTCGTCACGTTCTGTAGGTACTGTGCGTAATCTACTGACTTCAGTTCCTTCCCTGTTTTCACCGTTGAATAACGTGTCATTTGGGTCTGTTTTTACTGTTTAGTTATTATTAATAGCTTGGACTAAAACTGTACAATATGGAGACTCTTTCCCCAATAGCAAGGAACAAACGCGGCAAAGTTATACATAGTGCTAAGAGATTGTGTATAGTGAATAATTTTAAACATTTAAGTACAGAGAATCCTACCATAAAAAAGGACAAGGCCATGGAAAAAGTTGCTGAAATGACCGGTGTTAGCAAGCGGAGTGTTTAATAGTGTTATTAATGTATATTTGAAAAACAAAACGTTAGGCTTGAGTGCACCAAAAAATAAAAAATCTAGAGTAGCGGCAGTAGATAAATTGGACGAATTTACAAAATGTGCTATTAGGAGAAAAGTTCACGAATTTTTTTCAAAAATGAACAACCGACAATAAATAAAATTTTGAGTGCAGTTAACAACGATAAAGACTTACCGGATTTCAAACGGTCTACGCTATATAAACTGTTAAAATCATTGAATTTTAAATTTCATGAAAGAAGACGTAACATGTTTATCTGTAACAGCGATGATATAGTTGTATGGCGACGAAATTACCTACGCAAAATTAAACAGTTTCGTGAAGAAGGCCGTAAAATTTACTATCAAGACGAAACTTGGGTAAATGCAGGCCATGTCAAAAATAAGGTTTCGCAAGATAAAACTATTAAGTCGCCGAAAGATGCGTTTCTGAAAGGTCTGTCGACAGGACTACGAAGTCCGAAGGGGAAAGGGAGCCGCCTGATAGTTGTGCATATGGGCTGTGAAGAGGGCTTTTTGAAAGATGGATTAATGGTGTTCCAATCAAAGTCTACTGCTGACTATCACGAAGAAATAACCGGGAATGTATTTGAAGATTACTTTCGAGAACTCCTACCTTCCCTGGAAGATGACTCTGTTGTGGTGTTAGATAACGCACCATATCATTCAGTAAAGTGTGAGAAAATTCCGAACATGTCGTGGAAAAAAAATGAAATAGCAAATTGGTTAAAACAAAAAGGTTTTAATGCTGATAGTAGTTATCTAAAGAAAGAACTTCTTTATATAGTAGAACAAGAAAAAGGAAATTACGACAAATATGTTATTGATGAGATGGCCAAGAAGGAAAACAAGACAGTATTGAGATTACCCCCCTATCACTGTGAGTTAAATCCCATCGAGTTGATCTGGGCTCAAGTGAAGAATCATGTTGCGGCTAACAACACAACATTTAAGCTTGCAGATGTAAAACGGCCGTTGGAAGAAGGGGTGGAAAAAGTAACTGAAGAAGACTGGAAGAAGTGTATAGAGCACGTAAAGAAAGAAGAGGCGAAACTGTGGGAATTGGACAACTTAATAGAAGAAATGGAGAAGAGTGGCCCTTTCATTATAAATGTTGGTAATGATGACACTAGCAGTGACTCCGACTTAGCTATGGAATTGGAATAAACGTAGTTTCCATTGTTGTAAATAGCCCAATGTACGTACATACTGTAGTAGATAGGCTGATGTAAATATTGTAGTAAATGGCATGTTAGTATTATCATAGCAAATAGGCTTATTTTATAATTAATTTCATTGTAGATTTTAGTATTGTGATAGCAAATGGGCCTGCCTATGTTATAATTTTAGTCCGGGGTTCTCCGTACCACAGGTACAAGGTGGAGGGGTTGACGTTTCCCTCGGAGGCTTATTAATAGTAACGTCCACCGATCACAAAACATCAATTTATTAGATGCTCGGTAGCCCGTGCGCCCCCCGCACGTCCGCCTGTGAACCGGCCTCTACCATTCGCCAGTGTCGTAATAGGCCAACATTTTCTGCAAACAGTCGTTGAACAAAGTATAAGCCACAATAAACAAAGTATACGGGCCAATGAAAAACTATAAAATTTTTAATTTAGCTTGTAATCCAAATTAGCTATAATTTTTGTAATCTTCGTGAAATTGTGAGAAAATTGGGTCCAAACAACACATAATTGCGATAAATACGAGTATTTTAGGGAGTTCTAAACCAAACGCAGAAATTGAAGTACTTAATAAGAATTTTAATATTTATAACTAAATTTACCTCAAGATATACTTTTTTCCCTATTAGGAACATGTTTCGAGAGTTCCTGTTGTCTCATCTTCAGCCTTCGCCATCTTGTTTCAGGCGAAGGCTGAAGATGAGAGAACAGGAACTCTCGAAACATGTTCCTAATAGGGAAAAAATCTTGAGGTAAATTTAGTTATAAATATTAAAGTATTATATACATCAAGAAACGGACTGTAGCAGAAAGTGATTGAAATTAATAAGAATTTTATTATAAAGTAATAAGTATGTTGGTGATACCTTGATGATTATAAACAAAAATGTATTTACAATTTACAGTCATAGCGCAAAATTACGTCGGTAATATGAAAATTTGTACTTTTTCCACCATAACAAATGCTGTCTTGTATGTAATATTCATAAAAAAAATTATTTTATTTAAAAATGATTGATATGATAACTTATACAATTACCTATTTACATACTATATTTACAATATAAATATCATATTGAAATTTAAGAAGAGTACTGCAAAATACTAATTTCTAAATTCAAAATGAATATTGAATTAAACTTAGTTGTACATCTTAAATATAAAATTATCACAACCACGTCGTGTATGGTGTCATTTTCTTTAACATTTTATGGAGATTACAAACATGCTAAGCTCGTTTGTTAAAACATTCATATTATAAACGCTGCAGTTACGTAGTGGACGCCCTAGTAGATGATTCGTACCCGGACCAGCGGAGTTTGTGTGTGTGTGTGTGTGTTTGAGTAAGGGTCTCCTCATCCCTAAGGTGCCATGCGACTTAGAATGCCGTATAGTGGTAACCTTCCTGCTTTCAATGTTTTCATTCGGGCTGACTATTCTTAACCGTTTCCTTATGGCATTATTTCTAATTCTTGCTTCTTGTACAGACTTTCACTCTCCTGAAGAATTTCATATCTTGTGCCTGTTTTTGTGCATTCAGTGGCATATCACCCTGACAGACACAGTATACAGCAATAGTTTTACTAACTTGTAGGTCTTAATTCTACCTCTCTGCTAATTGGTCCGGATTTGATCAAATTTGTTCGGCTCTTTTTCAGCACCACACACCCACCATATTTTATATTTTAATGGTTGAAATTACCAACTTGTTCTATTTTGACCTTACTGGGTTCCGAAAAAAGCCCTCACTAGCCATAAAAAAAAGAAGAATTTCGACGAAACCGAAACATCGAAGCATGATAATGTTGTTAGACTTTTGAAACGTATAATGTGCATAAACTGCAGACTCTCCTGTTCAGCGATGTTCGTATACGGATTTCTGACCGATTCACGACTACAGACCGGACACGTTGTTGGAGATCCTGTGCTGGTGCCTGAAGCATTACCTTCCAATATATTTACTATATAACAAACATTATCATGTTAAAAACGACAGAGACCGAAGATTTCTAGAATGTGGGGAATCGAAAGTGTGGAAAAAAATATAGTGTTAACATCACCTGGAGCGTTACATTTTTCGATGACGTTACACATTTTGCATCACGCATTTTGTGGAATGACCCCCAGCCTAAAAACATTATCATGTTAAAAATATTCTAATGTTGAGGTTAACACCTCCCTTTAAGACAATATATACATCAAGACAGGATGTTACCATCTTGTGATTAATACCTCTCTTTCAGCAATATATAGCCTACTCCCTAAATGTCTGCTTCGTTTCCAGCTGCTAAAACTGTCACCTGGATTACATAACGAAGTAATAATTAGTAACGTTTATCTAATCCCATACCTATCTTTTTCTTTTGCTTCCCATTAACACATTGTGAACAACGTAGACGAAGCAACTTGATTTCTTATCAATAAAAGGTTGCGATGAGACGCACGCGGGAACTAAATTGTTAAAAATTCAAGATTCGATCATGAAAACCCGTACAAAAATCGATTCACGAAATCAGGGCCGGATTAAGGTATCTAGGCGCCCTAGGCTAATTATATTTTAGCGCCGCCCCCTCACCTCCCAAACGCTACTCTTACGTTTATTTCCAAGGGGCTGAATGAAGCTTTAAACACCCTACAACATATTTCTTAGTTAGGAATATTTCAAATATCTTACTGTTTTTGGAAATAGTCTCAAAAATAGAAAACTGAGGCTGTTTTTCAGAGATTGTTTTAGAGTTACACCTTCAACCATTCGTAGTTTGCATGGCTTTTATAAGGAAAAAATTAACTAGGTAGTTACAGAATTATAACAGTTTTATTAAGGGTACATTTAACATCATTTACACAAAGAAGACAAGCAGTTAAAAATCTTGTGGATTTGTTAAGACTCATGTGAAGTTCAACCTAGATTCTTTTTTTCGCTTTAGATTGAGCAAACGATTTAATCACCTCACTGAAATCAAGTCCTTGCAGAACGTCACTTTCAATGTACAAGAGGGCTACACTGGTCAGTTTATCCTGGCGCAAATTTGAGCGTAAATAATTCTTCACCCTCTTCAAAGCTGAAAAAGATCTTTCGCCGGCCGCCGATGACTCATAACCGGAGAAAACAGTTTGGAAAGCACTTCTATTATTTATGTACAGTTTTACCATAATTTCTCGCAAACAGGCGCCTGTGTTCAAAATGAACTCAAATTTTTATCCTTGTAATTTATTATAAATTTTACATTTAGCTGTAAAATTTTATTATTTTTTAGCTAAAATTTTGCGCCCCCCCCCAAAGTGCCGCGCCCTAGGGGCTACAGCCTAGTAAGCCTAATGGTTAATCCGCCCTGCACGAAATTATCAACAGAGTACTTGATTTCTTACCAATAAAAGGTTGTGATGAGACGCACGCGGGGACTAGATTGTTAAAAATTCAAGATTCAATCATGAAAACACGTACAAAAATTGATTCACGAAATTATCAACCGAGTAAATAAGAATAGTTATATTCTTAATTTTTTAAATTCCTTTGGAATATCCATTGTCGGGAAAAATCGTTCCCTGGCGTATTTACCGTCTCACTGTGTGCGCTGATACACATCAACAACATAATGCACACGCTAGCTCTAACGTTTCGCATTTAAATGAACTCATTTTCTATACGCGATACAAGAGTGAATAGAAATTTGATAAAAATTAAACGTTCTTTAAACGAGCTCAAAACTAGGTCAAAATTTCCATACGATTGTCTGGATGACTCCCACTACAGCAGCTCTCCCGAATTACCTTCTTTATCTACGTCTCACTTTTTCAATAATAAAGATATTACTTTAGTTCTTCATACGATTATACGCGGTGGAGGTAGCAGTAGTAGTAGTAGTAGTAGTAGTAGTGGCCGTGGCGTTTTAACATGATAATGTTTTTAGGCTGGGGGTCATTCCACAAAAATGTAACGTCATCGAAAAACGTGACGCTTCCACACTTTCGATTCCCCACAGTCTAGAAATTTGATATGTAAACGCATCAAGACAGAAATAATCGCTGCTGACATTAAGTTTAGCAAACGTTTTAGTGAGAATAAATTTGGTTTTACATGCTCTGTTTGTGATCGTCTGTGGTTTGAAATGATTTACGTAATCCACCAAACGTAATTCACATTATACGTTTCAAAAGCCTAAAAACATTATCATGCTTCCATGTTTCGGTTTCGTCGAAATTCTTTGAATGCTTAGGTGCATAAATAGAGAGAGGGAGAGGGGGAGAGGGGGAGGGGGAGGGGGGAGAGAGAGAGAGAGATTTTTAGTTACCATAACTGTTCATAGTTTTGTAGTTTATCTTATAAAAGTCAAGTATCTACTAATTCCACAAATAATGTATTATATCCAACAATATATTAATATTTCCATTCGTTTGGTTTCTTAAGTCAAAATAAACCACTCCCTTGCAGGCAGACAAATGGAACCGAGGCGCGGAGAACTCTGCACAGAAGAGAGGTGCCAAGAAAACGTTTTGGCACGATGACAATGCAACGTCTGAGAAATAGTGGTGATGTGTGTGTGTGTGGTGTGTGTGTGTGTGTGTGTGTGTGTGTGTGTGTGTGTGTGTGTGTGTGTGTGTGTGTGTGTGTGTGTGTGTGTGTGTGTGTGTGTGTGTGTGTGTGTGTTATAATAAAGTACGGCGACTTCAAATATGGTTCGAAGGATACCCTTGATTACTTGTCTCATTATTACTTCACATTGCAAACGGTTTCTTTCAAAATCCTACGCACATAAATACGCTTAGTAATATAAAAATAAATAAGTAAACAGGAAGTCGAAGCTACCCGGCGTAACATACAAATTATTTCTAACTAGCGTCTCTTCTACACGGTACTTCCCACTGTCAAAAGCACGTGCAAATAAAAACGGGTTTCGAGACTAACACCTGTCAGCCCTGTTAGGGTGCGGTTACACGAGGGGTTACGGTTGGGAAACGCACTAAATTTAACACACAGGCGGCAATGAAATTGGCCACACGAACGTGGAAAAAACGCACGGGTCGTCAACTCTGCTGCGTTTTCAAGGCCTCCCGCATAGAAACGCAACCTGCTGCGTTTTCAAGACCTCCCGCATCGAAACGCAACCTGCTGCGTTTTCAAGGCCTCCCGCATCGAAACGCAACCTGTTGCGTTTTCAAGGCCTCCCGCATCGAAACGCAACCTGCTGCGTTTTCAAGGCCTCCCGCATCGAAACGCAACCTGCTGCGTTTTTAGTCCGTTTTTTAACACGCACGAGGGTGGTCACACGGTCTGTTAAAAGATGCCCCTAAAACAGCATTTGTTTATTTACTTGTTACTGTGGTAATTAATTTTGGTCTCCATGGTGTTGTTGGAAATGTTATAAAAGTTTACACAAATAATTTATAAAATATTATAAAGTTTAAAATGTTTATAAAAAAATTTGTAATCTTTATAAACAACTCGGCCTGCCAGAGCTGTAGGGAAGCGCGTCCAGACGTCCCAACTCTACCGTCCGATTTTAAACCGCCTATGTGGCTACACTTCCGTCCGTGCACGTACGAGGAAAAAACGCTAGTGTAACCGTACCCATAAGCACTGCAGATACATTGTCACACCAAGGTAATATTTTCTCATACAGCTGTCGTTTTCTGCCAAAGAAAGAACTGCTGTCCTCTGACGTTTTACCCAAAAGGCGGATTGGTGGTACTATTTAGGTTTTAAATGTAGGAACTGCATTCTGAGCTCACTGTACTACCTCACGTAGCGTACCCCTTTTTCCAATCTGTTCGCTTTTACCCAATGGACGACGCTGTGATAATAGCCAGATCAAGGCAACTTTGAAGTATACAAGGAGCTGAATCAAAAACCCGCTGACATGGGACTGAATGTAAATATCGGCACAACAAAATACATGCTAATTTCTGTATCAGAAAGGAAAATAAATCTATATAATTTATGCATATAGAATAATTCATTTGATGCAGCTTATTACTTCAGATAACTGGGTAACACGATAGATGTTGAAGGGTCCATAAACTTGACAATACATGAAAGAATACAAATAGGAAATAGGGCATATTACGCTAACAGTAGACTATTGAGAACCAAAGTCACTAGTCGTAACACAAAAATAAAAAATACACAAGACATTTCTCAGACTGGTTGTTACTTATGGAGGCGAGACGTGTAAAAGGGATTTTGATTAAATAAATAATACATCTGTAGGGGGATGCTTAAGATACACCAAAACTGAGGGAACATTTCAATTGCTTCACAATTGATGTCGCTCGCGCTCTCTCTCTCTCTCTCTCTCTCTCTCTCTCTCTCTCTCTCTCTCTCTCTCTCTCTCTCTCTCTCTCTCTCTCTCTCTCTCTCTCACACACACACACACACAAGAAACCAAGAACACGAATTTATATTCATTTGACTCTATGCTTTACATAAATGTTGGCCTGACGATGGACATTAGTTGACGAAGTGGGCAACAAATTAGCCTTGGCGGCACTTCGGACATTAATGCAAGCCGCATGACTATGCAAACTCAAGAAATTTATTTAAATGAAACTGATTCTTTATCGTAACAACACATCATTAACGCACCATGACATCGTTTCGATAGCCATGTTGCGTAGTTACAAAATTACTTGTGTTGCATAATCCGACGTTCTTAATGGTACCTATATATTATCGAAATGAGTATCAGTTAAAATTATCAACTATTTTGTATCCCGTAATGTGAAATGCGTGAACACGATTAAAAAATTGGAACTACTATGTTCTGGTTTGAACTTCTTCACAGAAACTTACATAATGTTTATGCATACGTCAACGGAGCTGTGACCTCACAGCGTAATCTAAAAGCGTTGCTCTACAGATACTACTTCCAACCCTGAGATAAAATCTAAATACTCCTTGCGACTGTAAGACTGGGAGCATTTCAAAACAAAGAAACTGTCAAGTATCCGAAATTGGAAACCAAACATTCACGCCAGCACACTTGATCTGCTATAACTATGGAAAATGGCATTAGAAGAAAAAAATAATAAAAAGCTGGAATCTTCTATCAGCGAGAATAGTCATAGAACTTGGCATTGGAACCTACAGCTTCGGTTTTACACGTGTGGAAATCTTGGACCCAAAACACCTACTCCTTCTTACCTTCCTAGCTAACAACCAACGACTAAATGAAAAAATCGGTATGGAGACCCATACATGACTTCCATATTCTAACATTTATATTTAAAATCATTTACAGCACTTGAATTCGGTTCGATAATTTCTTTAAAAAAATGTTCCCCGCCTTATATCCAGTTTTATGTTTGACAAATTGAAATGAAATATTGCCGATAACGTAAGTACACATAAAACAATCGGTATGGAGAACCATACATGACTTCCATGTCCTAAAATGTATATTTTAAATCATTTAAACATTAATTAAATAAGTGAATGCTTGAGTTCTGAAGAAATTACGTATCAGCTAAAATGGTACCACCATGTCAGGTGGATTAAGACTATCCTCAACCTTCGTGAGGAAGGACTGTACTTTTGGATAAAATGTCTGTTGGTCGAACGAAGAGCTAGCTAAAGGTATCTGCAATCTGATTCCTGTAATGAAATTGTACTCTCGCTGCGAGGGGCCGAGGGATGTCTATAGTGTTATCAAAAACTTTCCTGTCAATACTATACTAGTCATTTTTCTTTTTTAAAATGGAGCCTTGATTTCTTTCTTTCCATTTGTCTTCTGATTTCCTGAACGACTATTCTGTTCACCCGTATAATTATAAATTTCTCAGAAAAACATTTCTTCCTTAATACGTTTGTGTCTCCTGTTTAACACCCACCATTCTGATCCATGTCATAACGCTATATTCCACACAGGCTAGTAAATAACTAGCCATCAGGGAGGTCAAAATATTTTCAAGGAGGGGCAAACAATTTTCCAAAGGAGAAAAATATTTATATTTTTTTCATACATACACACATGCACATATTAGTTTATAATTCTCATATCATAATAGAAATAAGTACACAGGTTGTATTAATTGCTTTAATACAACAACACTGCCCAGCGATCCACAGGAAGCAAATCGATGTCCACCTTTTCGGCTTGCACGCGTTGTGTTGGTGTGGGTTTCGGCACTTTCCATTTAAAAAGCGTCCAAACATAATAAAATAAACATGAGTGAGGGCAGAAATAACGCGAATTTTGCATGTGTGTGTGTGTGTGTGTGTGTGTGTGTGTGTGTGTGTGTGTGTGTGTGTGTGTGTGTGTGTGTGTGTGTGTGTGTGTGTGTGTGTGTGTGTGTGTGTGTGTGTGTGTGTGTGTGTGTGTGTGTGTGTGTGTGTGTGTGTGTGTGTGTGTGTGTGTGTGTGTGTGTGTGTGTGTGTGTGTGTGTGTGTGCTGCCGGCCTTTTTATTGCGGTAATCACAATAATAAAACTTTGGAAAAGTAAACATTACATAATTGAGATATGCTTGCCTGCCAGGAACGATATATTTTCACTCATACGTGATTTAAATTAAAATGAAAAATATAGAATTTTGTTAAAGTGAAATGTAATGTTTCCATAGAAACTACTTCTTTGTTGTCAACAACGTAGTACACATATAAAACTTATAAAAATTAACCTCCTCCATCATCAACTACCATTTATTTTATTAAAAAAATTACCCCATCAGGGCTGATTCTGATTTTACTACCCTCAAAACATGAAGAAAGGTCATTTTCCGAAATGTGTGTGTGTGTGTGTGTGTGTGTGTGTGTGTGTGTGTGTGTGTGTGTGTGTGTGTGTGTGTGTGTGTGTGTGTGTGTGTGTGTGTGTGTGTGTGTGTGTGTGTGTCCTATGGCGAACGATAACTACCCCAAATTCAAACAGAATCAAATAATTTTTGGCATATGTGCCCGAGTTGTAGGGGACTCAAGGACTATTGACTTTGGTGAAGATCGGTTAAGGGGAAGGGGTAGTTTACCTGCAACGATTTACGTTTTAACAAGAGTAAAGCACTTAATTTTGATAAATAAAGTATCCTCAAAAAAATGTCATAATAATCCACTGTAGAAAGGTAGATAAAATATCTATAAATGAAAAGGATAGTTGAAGGGGGAGGGGGTAATTTTTTGTATTGATGTTATAAATTTATTCGACCGAAAACTTAAAAAAATTTCAACAGACTATTAAAATATCGGTATGGAGAACCATACATGACTTCCATATTCTAAGATTTATATTTAAAATCATTTTCGAAATGAAATATTACCATAGAAACTACTTCTTTCTACTTACTGCTTCAGCCTTAACCACAGTACTGTGGTCACTAACGTATACCACCTCACGTTATCGCACTCGATTTTCACGGATCATGGAAGTCGATGGCATTGCCGAAACGTCTGGTTTTGTAGAAAACATTGGACTACGGCCAAATATCCCGGGAAGGAATTTTAACAAAAACTACTTCTTTGTTGCCGATAACGTTGTACACATATATATAAAAAATATGCATAAAATTAATGGCTTGTATAAGTTAATGATTGATCTCCATTAAGTAGTGCTCAAGTTTCCAAAGTTTTAATATTATGATGTCCGTAATTAAAACATCAGAGCAGGTTTAGTGTGTATGAGGGTACACCGTGGACAAAAATTTTCAACATTTCCTATTGAGCGTTGCTTAGAGTAAAGCTGCGAATCTACAGTGTACGTTTCACAGAACAACACGCGGAAAAGAAGGAGCGCTCCGAAGTCACTCATGTACCCACAGCATCTTGCAGAGGGTTCATTCCCTAAAGACGAAAAGTCTGTCTATGAATCGTTCCTCTGTGAACACGTGCAGTTACACTGCCCAGCGATCCACAGGAAGCAAATCGCTATACACGCTGGACACTTTTTCGGCTTGCACGCGTTATGTTGGTATGGGTTTTGGCACTTTCCATTTAAAAAGCGTGCAAATGTAAGAAAATAAACATGAATGAGGCCAGAAATAAGGCGAATTTTGCGTGCGTGCTTGCACGCGCGCGCGCGCGCGTGTGTGTGTGTGTGTGTGTCTTCCCTGCCTTTTTATTGCGGTAGTCATAATAATAAAATGGAAACGTAAACATTACATAACTGAGATATGCTTGCTTGCCACGAACGATATATTTTCTCTCATACATGATTTACATTAAAATGAAAAAATTATAATTTTATTGCCTGGCAACAAAATTATTTTATTTTTAACAATTACCATTGTTTGAAAAAGTTTAAATGAATTTTCAAGTACTTTACTGTTGTTAAAACGTAAAAGGTTGCAGGTAAACTACCCCTTCCCCTTAACCGATCTTCACCAAAATCAAAAGGCCTTGAGTTCTCTACAATTCAGGGATGTATGCAAAAAATTATTTGATTCTGTTTGAATATGCGGCAGTTATCGTTCGTCATAGAAAAAATTACCCTTGTTAAAACATAAAACGTTGCAGGTAAACTACCCCTTTCCCTTAACCGATCTTCACCAAAAACAATAGGTCTTGAGAACTCTACAATTCAGGGCTGTATGCGAAACATTATTTGATTCTGTTTGAATTTGCGGCTGTTACCGTTTGCCAAAAAAAAAAAAAATTACCCTTGATAAAAAAACCGTTGCAGGTAAACTACCCCTTTCCCTTAAGCGATCTTCACCAAAAACAACAGGTCGTGAGTACTCTAGAAATCAGGGCTGTATGCAAAAAATTATTTGATTCTGTTTGAATTTGCGGCTGTTATCGTATGCCATAGAAAAAAAATCTACAGACACACAGACACTTTTCGAAAAACGACTTTTTTTCATGTTTTGAGTGTAGTACAATCAGAATCTGCAATAATCTCGAACACGATTTTTTTTTGCCATCACCATACTTCCATTTCCTTAAGGAATATGGAAGTAAAATTGCTATCGTTCCATGTAAAAAATATCGTAACCACGGATACGTAACAAAATAATTTTTCGTTTTCATAAATTCACAGATTACAAACGCTGGGCGGTATTCGCTTTCTTTCGCGTTGTTTAAGTAAAACATAATTTAATCAAATCAATTATTTATTCATTTTTAAAATATTAACAACTAGGTACAATTCGTATTTTGATTACCTTTCTCAGCCTTTTTACCAAAAGCATGCTGATATATTTAGTTTCGTTCTGAGTGTACATATTAAAAATAATTTTATAATTAATTAGAACATGGAAGTCATGTATGGTTCTCCATATTGATTTTTTTATAAACTGTATTAAAAGCTCAGTAGAGAGTTATAAAAGAGTAGCACCATTAATAAAACCATTTCATTCCAGTACAGAATGTCTCGACTACTTATGCAACTACTAATCCATCCATCCATTCATCTACTAATCTATCTTATGCCATCAACTTTACTACATCACACCGTAATCACTTCACTTCATTTGGCACTTCATTCCAGTACAGAATGTCTCGACTACTTATGCAACTACTAATCCATCCATCCATTCATCCACTAATCTATCTTATGCCATCAAGTTTACTACATCACACCGTAATCACTTCACTTCATTTGGCACTTATTACAGTACACAACGACATCGCTACAAAACAACCCGTCAACTGACTGACTAATGCCACCGTTCCCGCTCTGTATAGGTCGCAGACTAATTTTCCATTTCGCATCAGTCTCACGGGCACCAGACTTGTGTGCAAAATTTATAACTTTTATAATTTTAGACACTTCGTGTAAAGTCGGTAACGTGGTATTAGGAACCCACTACAGATCTGATTGTTGTTTAATAACTCCTCACAGCTATACTTGTTTATTACGTATTTCACCGTATTTACGACCCAATTTTCCTATATTTAACCCGACAATAGACAATGTTAGCTAACGAAGTCGTGCACGACAATTTAGCCTAACACGTGCTGTGTATTTAGTATTCTATGAAATTTAAATTATACTAGCGGCGCGTCAAGAAGACTCAACCACGCAGATTACTCAGCGGTAACCCGACGACTTGTTACTTATTTAAGCCAATCATAATCAGGCTTGTCATAACGTGGCGGTGGCTTATTAACGCCAACAACACCGCTGTTACTTAGAGACAGAAAGTCTGCGGCGTTAATGACGGCAGATCCCGTGATAACAAGGCTAAATCCTCTCGAAGGAAACAACATCCTTACAGAATACCAAGTAATGATTCAGAAAGCTAAAAACTTACCCGCTGTATACGATCGTCAGAGATAATGGGGAACGTTTGTCAGACTATATGCCTACGATGCACAAGAGGTGCAATGTGGCCAGACCGTCTTTAACTACCTCAAGAACTCATTAGCTCTGGATAAACTCAAAGTTCGGCAGATTGTGATAAAAAACGACCCAATCTGAAATGAATGCAAATCCATAATGTGCGGCTTAGTTCGACGATCACTGCGCCCGCACTCCAATTAAGTAAATATTCAGACCAAAAGTGTAAAAATGTATAGCCTACAATATACGCGAACGACTCGTAATCCGAACGCAGTGTTCGTGGTGATGAAAACGTAACTTCGAAGCTGCGAATTTACGGGTTAACATGAACAACGCCATTAATAATAGCCCCTAAACTGAACAAATAATTGTATCCTTATGTTTTGGATCCGCCACGTCATCGTACAGCTAAGCTTAAGTATCACGGAAATATAAATACGCTCCTTCCCTAAATGAACATACTGGAATCCTGATCCTTTATGGTATTTAGTGTGTCGCTGTTCAACTCTGAATTCACAAGCCGATCTCGCCGTCGCTTCATAGGTGTGATTTTCTTTACAATAGGGTTTATTTTTTTTCACTTGCATTTATTTATTACTTATTATTTATTACTATTACTGCACGAGATATATGTAGACCAAGGAAGAGAAGGCTTCAGTGAAGGCGGAACAGGCTGTAAGCCTATACCTTGACGTGGAGAAGAAGACCATTATGCGTCTTTCGTAAGGACTTTGCCTTACTTCCTCAGAGCAAAGCTGAAATTGATAAAATATTCTAATTTTTCTATTCTCTAAACTCTAGATGTCCAAAATCTTTGGAAGTCTGCTGGGGAAAAATTAATGTTTTAAAACATACTTTATGATTCTCGAAAAAGCTGCTTCCGTACCTTGTTAATTCTACAAATATAAAAACAAAAAATAAATCCGAATATCTGCATCGTTACGACTGACACCATTTGAAATTTCGTAAAATAAAATTAGATAAAAAAGTTAATATTTTTAAATCAGATACAGTACAAAAGCAACAAAATAACATCCGCAGGTAAAGAATTTCTCTCAGGGATTCGCAGGGATTAGTTTACTCTCATGAGCGTGGGGAAATTTTTACTATCAGGGAGCTTCCTCGCCGTCGCCTGGGTGAATCCGAACTCGACTCTTTCGCCCTCCTTAAATAAATTTATAACAACGTTTATCTTTATAGGTTTTAGAAACCTATCTCTCACTTTTTACAAAAACATCATCGTCACAGCATCTCAGCCCTTGGTGGGTCATAGCTACCATTTAGAACATTCCTCCAATACTCTCCATCCATTGCTCGCCGCTGGCACCCTCTCACTTCAATAGTTGTAGGTCCTCTTCTATATTATCCAAAAATCTTGACCTGGGTCTTCCTCGCTTGCGCTGTCCAAAAGGCTACCCCAACAATGTTTTCTTAGTAGGGGCGTCTTCACGCATTCTCGAAACACTGCCAATCCATCCGAGTCTGCTTACTTTGTTTTCACAATATCTGGCCCTTGGAATAACCTATAGAGTTCCAAGTTGTACCTCTGCCTCCAATCCCCATAAGTTCCCCTAAAACGTTCCTTTCAATATACTGAGTGACCTCTTTCCGTGAGCGTCCATGTCTCACGATCATATGTCAACGCTTGCCTTATTAGCGTTTTATATATAAAGTTTGCATTTCGTTGACCTAGAAATATTTCTCGAACTTGGTTGGGGCAGTAAGTCAAAGTAGCATATACTGGGAGACGCGATTCTACTCTTTATTTCTGCTAACGCGTTGTTGCCACTAATGACCAGAGATCTGAGATAAGCGAACTCATTGACACACACACACGCTTTTCAAAAACACACAAGTTTAATAGCAATAACTGATATTAAATTAAAGTGCTATAAAAGTATAAACTAATTTTTTAACAAAACGTTTTCCGTAAGAAGGCGCTTAAAAATTATTTGACGCAGTACACGTTTCTAAAATAATTAATTCAACGCATAAATAATTCAGTGTGGTCATAATATTAACTGTCACGCGAGAGGATCACGCATACTGTCTTTGTTGCCGCAGGGCATCGTCCAAACAAAGGCCGCGAACAAACAACATAAGCCTACGGACAACGACAGCAAACGATCTATTAAAACGAACAAACGCGTTAAGAAATAAAATTTATGTGTTTAGTAAATCTTTGGATTAGCCTACTGTAACGACAGACCTGACATCGGTCAGTTGAGATAATTTTATTTTTAACAAAAGAATAATAATAATAATAACCTGTTTTAAATTCTTTAGTTACAATATCTCCTTGGATTAAAATGAATCGAAAAATTTATAACCTACGGCGAAACATGACTTTAACTTAGGACAAAAATTGACAATTCGATAATAATGTAGGCGGAAAATTATGAAAACTTTAAAAACTTTATTATAATCTAGGGCGAATATTATAACACTCTGATAGGCCTATAACCTAGAGCGAAAATTCAGTCCTTTAACAAATCAATAATAACTTACGACCAAGGTTTACAAGAATTCGATTATAACTAGGAAAAAATTATAACATTTAGAATATAACCTACAGTAAAAAAATCCTTTAATAATACGTTGTAGGCCTACTAATAACCGCACGTTTTTAATTAAGGAAAAAACAAACAAATAAGAGCCGATTCAAAGTATGAATCCTGACAGACTAACAGGGAAACTTTTTAACTATTTCAGAAAGCTAAAAATGCCCAATACGTAGTTCAAAGAAACAGAAAAAGACATACAAGAACTCCAGATTTCTCAAGAAGACACTGAAGAACGCTTATCACTCAAAAAGAAATTTAAAAAAAAATGCCTAAGGTTTTCAGGAAACCTCCAAGAAAAGGACAGGTGTAATCTGGACTGACGAAAGGAGGAAGAGATATCAATCAAGAATGAAGGAGATATGGGAGAGGAGGAAGAGAGAAGAAGACGAAGGGAAGAACCAATTGAGCCAAACGTAATCCACAGTGGCTCATGCGAAGAAGAAAGAAACAAGAGACAATGTCAAAATTCTATAAACACTAGCAGTACCTGCACTCAAACATGGTTACAACAGAACTACATGAAAGAAAGATCCAAGCACGGGAGATCAGTAAACTGATTAAACGATGCGATAGAAGAGACGTGGTAAGAAATGAAACAATATGAAGAGCTTAAAATATTCAATAATGGGAAGACTGATCGAACCGTACGAAACGGAATGGACGTCTGAAGAGAATATAAGTAACTCGGTTATCACTCAAGGCAAAAACATATTAAGCAAAAGGAAACTGAGAAATGCCACCGTAAGGTAGCCGCCTGATGTTACAGCGTGTTACACTGCATCTGTATATCAATCAGATTGTCGCGTTAGTAAAATGACATCGTCACATCGAGTCCACGTGGCAGCGGCGTTGCCACAATTAGTATTCATCAACTGCCTTCAGTGAAGCCGACCCGTCGTATCGTCGTCATTCTGTTGTCGGAGTTGAGCTTATCTTAAGCGATACACAGAAAGCGTGTTGAAAACGCGACTACACGGTTGGAGGATAAAAACTATTAACGCCTGATAACGCCGCTTTGATTTCCGACGTTAATGGTTAAAACGAAACAGAAATAACAGGCGACGACGTGCCTAATGTGTGACGCGAAATGATCTCGATAATGACATATAAAAAGTCGGTATGGAGAACCATACATGACTTCCATGTTCTAAGATTTATATTCAAAATAATTTAATTATAAATTGAAAAATTTGACAAGTCCGACAAATTGGAATTAAATATTTCCATAGAAACTACTTCTTTGTTGCCGAAAACATAGTACACATACGAAAAAATCGGTATGGGGAACCATACATGACTTCCATGTTCTAACATTTATTTTTAAAATCATTTACTTGAATTCGGTTCGATAATTTCTAAATAAATATCCCCCACACTCAAACTATTTTCACTATTTATAGATACTTTTGTTATTATGAAATAGTCGTTTAATATAATGTTATTTTCAAGTCACTTTATCTATAAAAATTAGGTGCTTTATTCTTATAAAGAAACTGAACTACCCAGATCATCACGCATTAATTACATATTTATATAATTATGTAATTATATGGCCACAAATTATTTTGTGGCCTGCTGGGCCGTGGTTGCGGATCTTCACGCATAGATGATTTAAATTAGAATAAAAAAATTATAATTTTATTGCCTGGCAAGAAAATTATTTTATTTTTAACAATTACCATTGTTTGAGAAAGTTTAAATGCCTTTTTATTATATTTCGTAAATCGACACCAAACATAAAAAATTACCCCCTCCCCTTTCAACTACCCTTTCCATTTATAGATATTTCATCTACCGTTCTACAGTGGACTATTGTGACCTTTTCAAGGTACTTTATTTATCAAAATTAACTACTTTACTCTTGTTAAAACCTAAAACGTTGCAGGTAAACTACCCTTAAACCGATCTTCACCAAAATTAGTAGGCCTTGAGTCTTCTACAACTCGGGCACATATAAAAAAAAATTATTTGATCTGTTTGAATTTGCGGTAGTTATCGTTCGCCATAGAAAAAATTCTACACAGACACACTTTTAGGAAAATGACTTTTCTTTATGTGTCGAGGGTAGTGCAATCAGAATCAGCCGTTATCTCGAACACGATTGTTTTCGTGATCACCATACTTTCATTTCCTTACGGAACATGGAAGTAAAAAAACTCAAACTGAAAATCAAACAAATAAATAACGCGTAATAAAAACTTACTTATTTGACTTCAAAAGGCAAACGTAAAACGTCTTAACGCGCACCGCTCACAGGAAAAGGAACAAATTAAAAGCCTCACACACCACTACGTTTAAAAAAGAACTGTTCGCGAAACACGAGCGTACAGAAGGACATTTTCTACTTAAAGCGACGGAAGGAAATATTAAAAACAAAAAGCATAAAAATACGCTTGCTAATTATTCCCACCATTGTTTGCAGACGCGATTCTCTGTAAAATGTTTCCTGTTAAACCGGACGAAATGTTTATCAAAGAATTTCTTTTGTTAAAACAATCACTTGACGGTTACAACCCCGAGCTTACCGAACGGCGCGTGTAACCAATTATTTAATCACAGCCTACGAACTCGCCACTGTTGCATCGGGGACCGGACCTCCTGAAGCAAGCTCTGTACTCGACTACCAGACCCAACAATACTGCCAGTCACGTCGGTAACAATCTACCATTTCACCATTGTCGTTGGAAAGGTCACGGCTTCTAAGGAATAAGGACGAAAACAGGAGCACCTGATGAATAGATGAAGAATACGTTCAACAACCGATCGCGGTATTAGGCGTAACACCTGAAACCAAAACAAAAGCTAAGCTTTTAATTTTTTACTTCCATGTTCCGCAAGGAAATGAAAGTATGGCGATCGCGAAAAAAAATCGTGGGCTGATTCTGATTGTAGTAGGCCTACCCACAAAACACGAAGAAAAGTTATTTTCCGAAAAGTGTCTCTGTGTGTGTCTGTGTGTAGAATTTTTTCTATGGCAAACGATAACTGCCGCGAATTCAAACAGAATCAAATAATTTTTGCATACGTGCCCGAGTTGTAAAGGACTCAAGGCCTATTGATTTTGGTGAAGATCGGTTAAGGGGAAGGGGTAGTTTACCTGCAACGTTTTACGTTTTAACTAGAGTTAAGTACAGTACTTAATTTTGATAAATAAAGTATCCTGAAAAGAACGTCACTGTAGAAAGATAGATGAAATATCTATAAATGAAAAGGGTAGCTGAAGGGGGAGGGGGTAATTCTGTGTACTACGTTATCGGCAACAAAGAAGTAGTTTCTATCGAAATACTTCATTTCAATTTGTCAAACAAAACTCGATTTACAAGGGACACACCTAACATGTTAGAGATTATCGACCTGAATTCGAGTAAATGATTTTAAATATAAATCTTAGAACATGGAAGTCATGTATGGTTCTCCATACCGACATTTACCTATCGTGATCAGGTCGAACATGTAGTGCCTACTTGAAAAACAAATATACGAAATATCAGTGGAAAATTCATTTTGTAGATTCCCTATTTCCTACCTCGCCCTTCAAAAACAACTGCAATTTGATCACCTTTGTTGGTATCTTTCTGAATCAACATGTTCCGGTACACGCCATTGCTTTATAACATTAATTTTTTCCCCGATTGCGAATATAATATAAAACAAAAAGCAATAACCCGTTCTAATGAATCCGCTCGCTTCTCATTAACGAAAGCGGAAACAGACTATATAGTGTAACTTTAGCCAGGCATTACTGCGGGGGAGGATCATATATCTGTGCCGTACATCGATGAATGCCTACACACACACACACACACACACACACACACACACTGTGCGCCTACCATTCCACCCCGCTCCAACACGCGATATTCTGTTTCACTTACTTTCACAGTCGGTCGTTCGCACAATTTGAATAATCCACATTCCTATACCGAATGTTAAAAGTTATATTCTGTCTCTCTCTCTCACCACTCTGTTCACATGCCTGGCTGGCTGTCTACAACACATATGTAAATGCGTTCAGATACGTATGTACGTACATGCGCGCAGGCGCGCGCGTGTGTGTGAGAGAGAGAGAGATCAATTGTGAAGCAATTGAAAAGTTCCCAGTATCTTAAGCATCCCCCTACAGATGTATTATTTATTTAATCAAAATCCCTTTTACCACAATGATGTCGTGCCATATATAAATTCTACTTTATATTACAAAAGAAACCGTATGTTATGTATAAAAACATTAACGCAAATAAATAAAATAAATCAAGCTAAAAAATACATTCAATCAACTTCAGCCTATTTTCTATTAAACCACAATTAATACATTAACTTTCAATTTTCTCCACAGACATCGTAGTGGAGAAGGAAGGGGATTACCTACTGAACATCAAACTTTTTCCATTGGTCCTTATTTATCGCCAGGAGACAAACAATTGTATTTGATTAGTCTTTCTCACTCTATATTTATATTTAAGTATTTATTTTAATGGTTTATTTAGTATTTATTTTATTGGTTCATTTTTTAGATAACATCTTTAGGGTTACGTTGACAAATTTTTAGGTTTTTGAGTTTACTATTTAAGTCTTATTATAGATCAATTCATATATTATAATTATTTTTATAGTATATTATTGTTTAATATCCAATTATTTTATGACCCGTAAAAATAATATACTCAAAAACATTTTTCAACTGATTGAATAAAGTCTGAACACGTCGGAAAATCTATATACCTAAAACTCAAAGTCTGAGGATTTATTTGTAATTAATACAAATGCACACCGTTACACCGACTGCCACCAAATTTTGCACAGGTAACTTTGACACAAGGCGAAAAACACTGTTTAACTTGGAATTTGATATTCTGCCCCGTTCGCACGATTTAGGCCCTTTTGTTGACGTGTATAAAGATGTCAACACCATGGAGACCAGAATTAATTACCATAGTAACAAGTAAATAAACAAATGATATTTAGTGGTATCGGAACTGTGCCTTTATCCGTTCCTGCAGTAAATTTTCGATGTTTTTAATATGCGATTGTATCGATATATTACGATGTGGAAAAGAAGAAGACTACTAATTGTAAATTGTCCTATTTCTTAATTCAAAGCGAAAATACGTGGTCTTTTCATTTGTGAGGTTAGGTGACAACGGTTTTTGGTTTTCAGTTTACGCTGAAATAAGTAAAAGCCATTGTTGAGGAAAACACAACGTTTAATGTGTATATAATGCTTACAACACAGTAACACTTAAAATAAAGAACCCCACGTTTTTGAGTTAACAGGTAGACCTACTTGTATTCTAATAAAAAAATAGGCAGAAGTACAAAATGTAAGAAGGAAAAACCAAAGTAAGTGCTGCCATACTGAAAACACGTTATAAATAAAATAAAACAGGACAACGCTAACGGACTCGAAGACCATCAACAATTTTCATTCAGAAGAATGGAAGGGCAATACTGACCAGACAGTGGGGTGGCAACAAAGAACGATCTGTCCAGCTATTGTAGTCACGACTGTGTACAAAGAGCAGGCACAAGAAATCACTCACGCCGTCTGCTGAGTCGTAATGAATATGTACAGTAAGCGACTTTATGGTTTTGCACTTGCTGTGCACAGTACTGTTTCATTTGGATGAGAACACCACTGTTGCAGCCACTGTGTCGCCACTCCATGCACAAACATTGCTGCTAGTAGAGTAATCAACTTGTAAGCAACACGGATCGATCACATTATACTCTGGTTTTATTATCTGATCAAAAGGTTCGAGCAATTTGTGAATTCTCCCGCGCTTCAAGTGGCCGATTAAAAAACTCTTTTTACGTGATGCTGGTACATGGTCGAAAGTTTTAGATCTAACGGGTGCGTGTTTTAACATTGAAAATGTTTATAAGGACGTGTCGCACATTTGCGGCCGATCGCTGGTGCGTGATCGAAAATGGGAACCGGTGAGTTTCCATAGAAACTACTTCTTTGTTGTCAATAACGTAGTACACATATAAAACTTCGCTTATGAATGCGACTACATTTAACTTATAATCTGTACATTGGTAAATGAAGAATGAATTCATTGATTGGTGAATGAACATAAATGTATATATTTTTTAGATTTATTTAAAAGCATTTTCAATGCCCTTCTCTGTGGACTGCATTTGTCCAATGCCTGTACATTTTTTTTTATTTTACAGCTAATTGAGTAAGTTGTGTTTTGACGATTTTTTGACATCCTGCGGCGTTAGATTGAAGAACGTGTATTAAGTTTTGAGTAAAGAATGAGATAACTGCTCTATCGTAGTAAGCGTTATGCACGAACAAGCCGTTTACAAACGCTACAAAACCTTCAAAGTCTGTCGTGAACGGGTTAACACCGTGAGAGTTATAGATGAAAACTGTGGTTTTGTGTTCTATGAAATATCTGTGGTACGATTCGTAGAAATCTTAGAAATAAAACAAGACACAGCACAAGGATTAAATTTTATAAGACAATTGCAATACCCACGTTCGTTTATGCGAGTGAGGCGTGGGTCATGACAAAAAAGGAAAGCGGCAAGATTCAGAGTGCTGAAATGCAGTTTCTTCGAAATACTTTAAATTATATACTGCAAGATAGAATAAAGAATGAAGATATCAGAGCATAATTCGAAGTAAACGACATAAATGAAATTATTTCAATTTACAGAAGACAATGGTGGGATCATCTGCAAAGGATGACAGAGGATCGATTGCCGAAAGCGGCAATGAACTGTAAAGCCATTGGTAGAAGAGGCGTGGGTCGTCCAAGGATGAGATGGGTGCCGGAACAGGTTTATATAACCTAATCCTTGAAGAGGAGAAGAAGAAGTGTTCTATGAAAATCTATCACCTAGTTTAATGGTAAATACAATGAAAGACGGTAAATCCCCGGTCCGGATAACGTGCAGATACGAGTTTCTTAAACTTCTTGATAACGACGGTATAAAATGGTTGACTGTCATATGGTATTCAACCATTTATATGACACAGGAGGAATCTCACTTGACTAGCTTAAATCTGAATTCATTACATTACCCAAAAAAACCAGGAGCAAAACAATGTGATGAATATAGAACTATTAGCTTAATGAGTCACCTTCTCAAACTCTTCCTCAAGATCATCCACAAGAGAATATACAAAATCTCTGAAGAACAAGTATAACAAGTATCAGCCACACAGTTTGGTTTCAGAGATGCAGTAGGTACAAGAGAGGCTCTATTTAGTATTCATGTGCTATTCCAACGATGTAGAGATGTAAACTGTGATGTTTTTTGCATGTTTCATCGATTACCAGAAGGCCTTTGACCGAGTCCAACATCAGAAAATGAAGGATATCCTGAAAAATATTGGATTAGATGGAAAAGATCTAAGGATAATAGCTACACTGTATTGGAACCAATCTGCAGTGGTTAGAGTAGATAAAAAGAAAACTGAAGAGGTACAGATTCTGCGTGGAGTAAGACAAGGATGCATACTATCTCCGCTATTATTCAACATCTACTCGGAAGGTATTTTTAGGGAAGCTTTAGATGAATGTGATGTGGGAATCTCTCTGAACGGTGAAAGAATAAATAACATACGTTATGCGGATGATACCGTCATATCATCCGCAACAACTAATGAATACAGTGACAGAAAGCAGCCGTAGATATGGTCTAGACATCAATGTTAATAAAACGAAGCTAATGCTTGTATCCAAGAACAAGTTCACAAACTGCACCCTTAATATAAACCAAAGGCCAGTTAAACGTGTAAGCAAATTTACATCTCTTGGTACTGTAGTCAATGAACAATCGCACCATGCTCAAGAAATACAGAGCAGAATTGAAAAGACAAGAGCAGAAATTACAAAAAAAACATCGTAACAATATTCGATTTCTCCAAATATGTCCCAATGTAATCTTTTCTCTTCCTATAAATGACAAATACCACGGAAGGACCACCTTTCGCGACTGCTTGAAAACGTAAGACAAAATATGTTCAATGTATTTTTTTTTTAATTCGCTCTATTTTACAGGTCAGACGTTGGCTAATCAGGCTACTTCTTGTTTGGTGGACACCTCAAAGAACCACTACACCGAATCAAATTTCACATAAACAAAGAAATGAAAACAAACCAGCAAAAGTGACTCCGACTTCAAGACAAAGAATTCTATTGATGCCGTAAAAAAACTACTATATCAATGTAAAACGCGTATACTCTAGCTAAGGTTTATGTTGAAAACTAGGTAAATTAATAAATTTACTGAAAAAGGTTTATTAAATCTCCGCCTATGGTAAATGAACTGTGTGGACTGAGTAGCACATTGGATACCACTTCTGGTCCCAAGCCCGGATAAAGGACATGGTTAGCCACCTATCCACTGGAAAAGTATGGATGGCTCAAAGAAGCAACGGACAGTCTCGGAATTGGACGGACGACACGGTAATGACCACAGCGAGAAATAGGATTAAAAAATGGAAAAAGATGAATTGGTATATGGAACGTACAGTCACGGAATACCAGTGGACAAGAAATCTTAGCAGAAATGACTACAGTGGAACTTGGTTATTACGGCCTCGGCTGTTACGTCAACTCGGGTGTAGCGTTATTTTGTCATAAGTCCGGTGAAACTGATATCTTTAACATTATAAAAATTCCCGGTTTTAACGTCACTAAATATTGTACTACTCTGTTATAGCGTCAAATATTTCTCAGATATTTTACTCTAAATTTCATATAAACGTATATATGTGCGCGCGCTACGTCTATGGCTACAGACATACATTGTGTGCCTAAAGTGTCACTACCGCAAGCAACTTAAAACAAAATTATTTTCTGTATGGACACGGCGCAACCTGCCACAATTTCACTCTTAGATGCAATACAAGACGACTCTTGGAATTGTGTAACACAGAAGACGATAGCAAAATGCTTTAGTAAAGCACAACTCGTACATGAAAATTTACCCGATGATGACGAAGACGACGACTTGCCGCTCTCGGAGTGGATTAAGAAATTCGACGTAAATGAATTTGGAAATGAACTTAATTCCTATGCATCAGTGGATGACCAAGTAGAAACATTCCAAGTGTTGAGTGACGCAGAAATTATCGCGGAAGTAAAAAACATAGAAGCAGAAGATAGTGCTGAAGAAGATGCTGAGCAAGAGGAGGATGCCGACATCGTTTGTCCGACAGTACAGGAAGCAATGAGAGCCGCCGAAACTCTTTCACGATTTTACTGCTTTAGAGAGACGTCTGACGACTCGTTCAATGCAGCGCAGCATCTCCACAGCACAACAGAAAGAATTTATTTTTCAGAAAGGAGCGTTCAAAAGAAAATTACGGATTACTTTCGACAGTAAGCCTAAATGTAAGTTACATGTACTTTCTTTTTGATCTTTTAAAATATTCTTCATGCTGTTTGTATAAATGAAATACAGTTTGTAACCTTTAGAATAAATATCACGAATAATGTTAATAATGCAAAGATCTTTTTTTTATTTCTCGTTCCTTACTAGTGATTAAAAAGGGTCTTTTATAACGACTCTTTTATAACGTCACTCGGATATAACGTCATTATTTTTTTGGTCCCTTCAATGACGTTATAACCAAGTTCCACTGTATATTACGGAGAGTACTAGGAAAGACAAGGTACGATAGGTAGTATGAGAGGAACGTGTAATGTAACAGATACTAATTTTTGGATTGTGGAAAGAAGAAGTATGTGGAATTAACACATATCAAGAATGGATGACACAAGACTAGTGAAAAAGGCAAGAGACAGCCAACCAAACAACAAGAGGAGCAATGGTCGGCCAAGGAAGAGGATCGATTGACAGCATGTAGGAGCGTTGTTATAGAACAGAACTGAATCCTAACAAGGAAGTTACAGAAAAAGAAGAAGTTTTATTAAAACAAGAGTCAGTTGTCTCTTTATTTACTGGCTGTCCCTCGTATACGCTCAGCACTGACATGGTTATAATTAATACCTCAGCTGATTTCTGTGAATCTAATGACCACCCTAGGTACATCTGCCACCAACAACCACATGCACATGTAACACTATGGTATGTGTACTTCCGACCCCCCCCCCGCCACATAGGATGCGTTAAAATTTATGGACTTGCGAGACGCCAGCTTGTGACAGTTCTAGCCTGTTTGCCTGTACTCACGTATGAATGTTATTCTAGTAACAGTCAGCACACTAGTGACACAACAAAATACCACAGTGTTCACACTCCATTCACTGTACACTTTAACACACACACACACACACACACACATATGCAGAGTCGCATAAGCGTTACAAGCTGGGAAGCAAAATAAACAATCTATAAACTCATCTACAAGCCAAAAGGCAATATTAATTTAAAAATTCCGTTAGACTTTAATAAACTACAGAATATATGTTCCTCTTGGAATTATATGTAAATGCCACAGACATGACGCGGAGCAACGTTCAGGGTGGTAGACTTTAATGACACACACACACAGCCAACTGCTGTGTCCACAGTTAAAAACAAAGTTTAGTACATGGTGCTGAACAGCAGCGTAACTACGGGGGGATCAGAAATCAATCCCCCCCCCAAGAGGTATTAAAAATTTCAATGTAATTCCGTAATCACTTAACGCTGATCTATTGCTAAGGCAGTTGCGTGTGTTAAAATAAGACTGATAAAAAAAAGAAAACCAACTACAACTGACATACTAATACACAACACCTCAAATCACCCAATACAAAACAAACCAGCTGGCTTCAGAACCATGATACATAGACTTAACAACATTCCCTTAGATGAAAAAGACTACAAAGACGAACTAAACACGTTAAAATATCTAGCAGAATCTAACGGATATGACAGAACAATAGTCAGTAAACTAAAACACAAAACAAACACAGACAAAGACAGAAAACAACAAATTCATAACACTAACATACATCAACAAACAAACTGAAAAAATAGCCCATAAATTCAAAAAAGCAGGATACAGAATCGCTTACAAAACAGAAGACACACTATCAAAACACACACACAAAGCACAAAACAAATTCGATCTACCCGGTGTTTACAAGCTAAATTGCTCAAAGTGCAACAAATTCTACATAGGCCAGACAGGACGTAGCTTCAAACAGAGATACATTGAACACACAAAGGCACTCCACTCCACTACAGAATCCACCTTTGCAAACCACCTCATTGAAGCAAACCACACATACAAAAACATCGACAATAACATGAAAATTCTACACGTACACACAAAAGGCCGAAAACTAGACACTCTAGAACAATTGGAAATATACAAACACACAAAAACAAATAAAAACGACATCCTAAACGAACAGACACAATTCAAATCGCACGCATTATTCGAACATATCTCACCACACACACACAGCATCGATCTTTCGAAATTCGATTCCGTCACCCACAACAAGACGGACAGCGCTACCAGCGGCAGCCTCTGAAGAAGCCTTTTAAAGGAGAAAACCGGTTCAGGCTGTAAGGTAAAACTTTATGCTTTTACTTATAAAAAACCTAGTGTTCCGAGTCGTTAATGTAATAGTGATATTTAGTTAAGTAACGGACACGTCATGGACAACGAAACCCGCTGATCTATTGCTAAGCAAGTTGCGTGTGTTAAAATAAGGCTGATAAATAATTGTAGAAATACAAGGAATTACAATATTATAAATTAATCAAATAAAGTAAGAGGTTTATTACTAATGACAATCACTAATTATTTGGTAAGTAACGTACGTATTTACCGCTCTAAAAACAATTAATCACGCGCCAGAAAACGAAGGCAGGCCTGTTAATCTTTTTCCGCAGACACATTTCCCTTTAACGGTTATCTGTGTCATGGCTCCAGCTGTATAATATTTCTATGGTTTGAACCGTAGTCTTTGCACAGTTTCTTAATTTTAATTCGGAAAAGTGAGCGGATTTTGTTGCTTTTAAGTCGCGGATTTTAAGAGTGGATTTTTAATTTAACTTTAAGTCGCTTAAAACATCGTTAAACTAAAGTGCTAAGGGATAATAAAACTGGATTTTTAGCCATATTTTACAAAATATCTTCAGAAAGACTCATTTCTACAAGTTTCGTTAGGAATAAAAAGTTAGGAATTACAGTAATTCCTAACTACATGAGATTTATTACCTTTAATTTCACTAACAATTTATCAAGATAGAATATTTTTAAATCACTGGTTTTCCTTATTTTTTCAACCCTTATAGGCCTACTTCAAGTTAGTTTACTCACTTTGAGACGCAAAGAATCTATAATAACATGGGAAGAATCCTGAATTTCTCAACTGTCCTGAGGAAAATGGAAGGGGGGGTGTTCCAACTCCAAGGTATAGGTATACAACGACCTGCGCAGAACAAACATTTTTGACGCACTTCAGACATTTATAGGAGAAAGTCACGTGACGGTAACTGTGCGGAAGGGATCGTTCACTCGCCGAACATCGAACTATACATGGATGTTTATATACTAACTGGATGCCCGACTGCCAACCCTGTATGCTTGCGAGAGCTGAAGCAAGTGTGACGTCACGCCGCCATCTTTAACCCGGGCAAGAGATCTCGAGCCCACAGTTCTACCCATACAACTGGTACATAATTGTGCCATTAATTACGCGACAATTAATTATTTTTTGATGATAAATACATGCTACGGTACGTCCTGAATAATACGATTTTTTGTCAAACCCATCAGCCCGAATGGTACTTCTCACTTACCTGTTAAATCTTTTTCTATTTCCACTCGTAATCAAAGAATTTATTAGCCGACACCGTGGTCGGATCATAGTGTTATGGGAACGTACAATGAAATTTAAAAACAAAAGTTTCTCAACGAAGAATTAGAAATAAAAGGCTGCATTTCCAACTTTCATTATTATTAAGGCTATTTATCTGTATGAAAAGGTACCGGTACTCACCAGGAACTCGCGAGTTCAAATCCGGGGGAGGTAGATCGATGTAAATGTTTGGAAAATTCTATAGAGATAAATGAAATTATAAATCTTGAGAAACTTGGGCTTAAAAATGTGCCAGTACTTCATACCACCAGAAAAAAAACATTATTAACTGATGTCGTTGTTGTTATTATTATTATCATCAATCTATATAAAATAAGCTGCTTTCTTCCTTTCAAAAATGATATTCAAAATAAAACAAGAAAAACACACAGAATCTAACCCAGTATGCTGGTATCCTTACTTTGTTCTCAGAAATGTGGCCAACCCAGTAAAACGGTTATTAATAGTTTTACAGGTTTTTGATTATTCATTCACAACTGGTGTTTTTTAATAATGGCTTTTAGAAGAGAGTACATAATGATAATAAACAGAATGAATGTGTAAACGTATTGACAATGATGTAAGTGTTAGCCATAGATTACCATAAAACTTAGGCATTAGGTTTTGCTGGCCAATATCGTGATTTGTAAGAAATTAAAAATTCCACTACTGAATAAAATTAATTAGAACTCTGTGATTTTCAAAATTCGTCAAAAATCAATGGAAACTCGATTATAACTAAACTTATTTAATTACATATTTGGTTGTATTCTGTGACTAAATAAATCTTGTTTGCATTATAAGCCATTTTGCTCGACTTTGATTTCATGCGTTTGCTAAACATTTTGCGTCTGGGAGAAATGGGACTATACCTTCTGTTTGTGTACACCTTGTTGTTATATGCAGTGAGATGTAATAATTTTATACTGTAGCGCAGAAGCAATTAGACGACTGTTTAACTAGATCTAACTGTAGACATTGTTCGGTTATTTATTCATATATTTACGTGTCAGATTATGCTGAAAGACTTTTAGTTTCTATGTTGGAAGATATGATGTTTGTATGTTAGTTTCGTATTTTGTATTCTTTTCGAAGTCATAAGTCAAGCAAGCATTAAATCAATTTACACTCCAAAAGGTCCGCACAACATATCAACCCAACTCCACGTCTGTTTACCTTTTTTTGCCCGCTTTAAATATGGCTGCCGTGATCTGATTTGCTTCACTAGAGAGCGCCCTGTCGGGCATCCAGTTATATTAACATCCATGGAACTATACAGTGTGCCGTTGACTAGAAAGGGAGGGAGAGCAGTAAGACAGAGAAAGTGGGAGAGGGAGGAGCCTTACTGAAATCGGTGATGGCTTTTTACAAAGTTGTCAGGCTACAGTCTCATTCTCCTAGTTACCCCACTGCTTACAATTATACGTAAATGCCACAGAGCATCATTCAGGGTGGTACACTTTAATGGGTCCACAGTTAAAAAACACAGTTTAGCACACGGCGCTGTCTACAGTTTGTATCAGCATTTTTTGGAAAAAAAAGTAGGGAAGCCTTGAAGCTTAAAATCAAATCTTTAATAAAAGGAAGAAAAGAGCTACGTTTATCTTAAAAACGTTGTGAACCTACAATTTTAATTAAACTGCTGCAACAGCAATGGATTTACTGTACCAATGACAAAGTGTAGTTTACGTCGACGGAAATGACTACTAATTTACACGCTCCAACACACCAGTCATTATGAAAAGCAAATTAACTTCAAACGTCATCTGCAACTGTGTCGCATTTCCTGTACTACGAGGAAAACTCGACCCCTTTGTACTCCGACCTATACACACAGACACAAAGGGTTCGATCATCTGTCTGCCTGTGATCCCTGGAAACTTGATAAAACCACTACTTCTCACTCCCCAGACTTTAAAAACTTGTGTAAAAAAATAGTAAAAACTCTGTGTGTGTGTGTGTGTGTGTGTGTGTGTGTGTGTGTGTGTGTGTGTGTGTGTGTGTGTGTGTGTGTGTGTGTGTGTGTGTGTGAGAGAGAGAGAGAGAGAGAGAGAGAGAGAGAGAGAGAGAGAGAGAGAGAGAGAGAGAGAGAGAGAGAGAGAGAGAGAACATGTGGATTTTGAGAGACTGCTGTTGTATTTTTTATTGCGACTGGCTTTCCAAAAGCATTTGCATTCTTCCTCAATATTCCTTCCTTCACGTTTTGAAACCCGCTCTGATATCTTCCTCAGGAACTGTACTGTTATCCGTTCCTGCAGTACATTTTCGATGTTTTTGATATGCCATTGTATCGATATATTACGATCTGGAAAAGAAAAAGTGTACTAATTGTAAATTGTCCTATTTGTTAATCCAAAGCGAAAATACGCGTTGATTTCATTCGTGAGGTTAGATGACAATGGTTTTTGGTTTTTAGTTTACTGCTGAAATAAATAAAAGCCATGGTTGAGGAAAACATAAGGTTTAATGTGTATATACAATGCTTATAACACAGTAATACTTAAAATAAAGAACCTAAAGATTTTGAGTTGACAAATTAATAAAACTACAACAGCAAATGTAAACTGAAAAATACAAATATTTATGGTTAATGGAAAACACAAAAAAACATGTATGGATTAAGGAAAACACAATGTATTAAGGAAATACAACATACGCTCTACATATTGTACATAATGGAGTTTCTTTTTGGTTAGCCACAAAAACGAGTACTTGTTGGAAAACGAATATTACCGAAAAACGAGTTCTGACACAATAAATCTGACATGTTTAGTAATAGGAAAGTAACCCGTCTTACTTTCGAGTTCGATGGTTTTTCAGTGATCTATTCACAGAACGAGTACCATTGGAAAACGAGTTCTACTGAAAACAGAGTTCTGCCACAAAAAAGGAGAGACGTATAGTAACAGGCAAGGGGTGCAGCCACCCCGCCTTACTTTCGAGTTGGGTTTTCCGCCCAAAAAACGAGTTTTACATTACATACGTACCGCTTTCCATGTGTAATTTCAGTTCTCATGTTAACCTAACAACATCAACTTTTAGCGTCACAGGTATGCAACTTTGATATATTACTGCTACAATCATTTTTCATTACAAAAAGGACTAAGAACACCAACTGCAATCGCCAGCCAGCTATATTGCAACATACAAAATTAAAATTTGTATAATTCTTTCACCTACATAAAATTATGTGCTATATTCACTAAAGATCGAACCCAAACAATCGCATAATTAAAAAATCGAAAATGACTGCAGGAACGGATAAAGGTACAATACCCTTCCTCACACGTGTGCATGCTTCCACAGCACACTCCTGAGAAAACGTCAAAGTGGACACATCGAAACACAGAAAAAAGAATGGAAAAAGAGAACACAGTGGTACCCGGAAAGCCAACAAAAAGTGTGTCCAGTGGGCTGGCTCATCCACAGAATACTATAAAAATAGTGTCCTTAACTCAAAATGCACAGCCGTGGCAGTATTTTGCAAACCATCAAGAGAACAGTGATGGTACTCAAGTGGCGTATCTATGAAGTGGTCCTGGGAGGGATGAGATGAGCTTCAAGGTTAGACTCCCCATTTTTCGCAGCACAAATGATACATTCAGGATTCTTCGGATATTATCACGGACTAAACCAACGGTGGTTTGTTCCGGTCTCAAATAGGCAAAGATTAGAGCTGGTCACTCCAGCGCATCCTCAGACGTAATTCTTCTTCGGATATAATTTTATAAATTCTTTGGGTTTCAACGATTTGGAGTAAACCAGCGTGAAGTGTAAGGGCTGACAAAATATGGAAAGGCACTGACCTCAAAGTATTCTATCATGATTAACTGGTATTCAAATTAAAGGTAATAAAGCTCATTTCATTGGGAACAATTTTAATTCTAAATTTGTATTCTTAACAGATCTTGTCAAAATGATTCTTCCTGAAAATATTTTGAAAAACTCAGTTTTATTACCCCTTTGCACATTAATTTAAAGACGTTTTCCAATAATGTTTTAATAAATACTATAGTCTGTGTTAAAGTATGTTATTTTTGTGTGAAGTCCAGCAATAAAATCTTCTTATTTTTCCTAATTAAAGTCAACAATCTGCTAGTTTACCTGCACAAATATAACCGTAGAAATATTAGACTACAAGATCCATGACACCGATAACCCTGATACCCTTTAAGGAGAAGTGTGTCCGGGCGAAGAAGATTAAATATATATTAATAGGCTCTGCCTTCCTATTCTGGGGCGTGCATAATTGTTCTTTTAAGGCTCAAAATCCATATGTTATTTATCCACCGTTCAATGATAGTCTTTATTACGAAAATTCTAACTTCATTTAATCAGTTTACAAACACTGTAATTCCTTTTGTTTCTGTTATTGTTTGTAAGCCTCATTTTAACACATGCAACTGGCTTACAAATAGGTCAACATTCAGTGATTATAAAATTTCATTGAAAGTTTTAAGAGCTGGGGGGGGGGGGTTGATTCACTGATCCCCACCCCAGTAGTTACTCTACAAAGCATAGCTTCACTTCTTTTCCGGGGGGGGGGGGGGAACAACAACATACAGGTGGGAAGACAAAACAACATCGTTTCATGAACTCGTTTAATTATATAATTATTAAATAATTATTAAAATTATATAATTATTTAATAAATATATTTATTACTGAAATAAATTTTTAAATTTCATTAAATTGTCCTGTTTGAATGTACATGTATTGTTTCATTGAATTTTTAAAAACAAAATGTTGAATACAAAATTTACTTTGATTTGTTCTGTTTTTTCAATGGTAGTCTATGTGTGTCTTATTATTTTCATGTTTAAAATTTGTAAATTTTCATGTGTACATATTGTGGTATCTGATGAAGTAATCTAATCAGTTGTAAATTTTCAAAATGTTGGTATGTTGGCAATTCACTAGCCCCCTCCCCACCCTCTCTCTCTCTCTTTCTCTCTCTCTCTCTCTCGTATACACATAGCCAATTATAGTAACAATAATATGTAAAAATGCAAAAATTGCAAATCCACAAACATCAAATACCATATAAGTCAATAGTTCACACGAAACATGCATAAATACCATATAAGTAAATCATTTAATTTATAAATTACAAATCTCTGAAAAAACCAATGTAACTATTTAAAATTTATCTAACTACTCAAAGTACAGATAAACAAACATAAACATTAGTATGAATGGTGTGCACTATTTCTCATGCAGCTGAAGGTCACACAAATGACCTTAAACTGTTAACTATAAGTATTATGAAGTGGGTTAATTATGGTGTTATCAATCAGTTAGAAATGTTTTACTGTGCAACTGTTTGGTAACAGTGACTAATTACACACAATTACTACTGGCTTTGTGCAGCTGTACCTGTTATTAACTAACAACACTACTGTAACTACAACTATCTATCCTCTGCCAATCCCTGATTTTCCGTAGTTACGCCGTGCACAACTAGCAAAACCAGACTGATCCGCCAGTTCTTGTAAAACGATCTGTCATAATAATTCATCTACTCTCAATTAACCATGCTCACCCACAAACAATTAGTCACACGCACACACACACACACACACACATGTGTGCATGCACACGTGTGTGTGTGTGTGTGTGTGTGTGTGTGTGTGTGCGTGTGTGTGTGTGTGTGTGTGTGTGTGTGTGTGTGTGTGTGTGTGTGTGTGTGTGTGTGTGTGTGTGTGTGTGTGTGTGTGTGTGTGTGTGTGTGTGTGTGTGTGTGTGTGTGTGTGTGTGTGTGTGTGTGTGTGTGTGTGTGTGTGTGTGTGTGTGTGTGTGTGTGTGTGTGTGTGTGTGTGTGTGTGTGTGTGTGTGTGTGTGTGTGTGTGTGTGTGTGTGTGTGTGTGTGTGTGTGAAGTTAACCCGCTTATATCTCAACCCATTTAGGATCAGACTGACGGAATATGTGTCTGTCCACAAGTAAGTCAATACATTTAAAACTCGAGTTACAATAACTGTTACTTCCTCACATACTTGTTAGGTTGGTAGATTAAAACCTGGCTAAGGACTTATAAAAAAATCCACTCCAACAACGCTTCCAATTCAAGACATACGGTACTTCGGTGCTGACTGCAAGTTTAAATTAAATAAACAAAAAAAAATACAAGAAAACTATTTTCCTAAATGCATGCACGTAAATGTAAATGCTTATGATAAAATGTCAGCTGCCTATAAAGTGTACACACCACAAAGATAGCATCACAAGTACCTATTAGACTACGAAGACCACACTATTGCCCCCCCCCCCCAAAAAAAATGAGACTCAGTCTATAATATATACTCCTTCTCCCTTACACACATCCTTAAGTTTGCAAAACTAACAACTTTTCCACACTAGTTTAGTATATAATAAACTTCATTTTCATTTTAAATAACATACCACGATTACAATGAAGAACCACAACAACAAAGTGGACATTTCTCTGTGGATCAAAAGGAATTACAATGAGACACATTTTCACTGAAAAAAAGAAACAAAAGTAAACTTCAAACAAACAAAAATGGTAATGGTCAATGTACCAGTACTCATACAACACAAAAACTTTCGCATATATTTCCATTATTTAAGTAGGTTTCCAAAAACCTGATCAGTTCTGCATCTAGGTGGTACAATTAGAATGTTCCAGCAAAACAATTTTGAAAAATAACCAAAGTTATAAGGTCATGGCTATTTCACCACTTTCACACAACTGTGTAATAGAACGAGATTCAAATGCTAAAGTGGCCGTCCTATCAGACCTGCAAGTATTCTCTGTCTGCGATAAAGTCATTAAGTTCAAAGAAAATTAGCTGTTGTATGCTCAAAATATGCTGAGCAAAAACTGTGAGAACAAATTATGTATATGTATGACTTCAATGTTTAAAGGCTACAAGGAAATTGTATGATTGGTTGAACAAGTATTGGCACCTAGTCCTTGTAAGATGATGATGATGATGGTGGTGGTGGTGGTGGTGGTGGTGGTGGTGGTGGTGATGCAGTCGACGACGACGATGATGATGATGGTGGTGGTGGTGGTGGTGGTGGTGACAGCGCCGGCAACAATGACTTCGACGACGATGGTGGTGGTGGTGATCTTTATAGTGTCTAAGTTTTTATAAGTAAATGTTAACAAACTAACCACATTCAACTTTGTATACATAACTTAGAAACGCTAGTCTCTTTGCAGTCAGTAACTCACGCAATAAGTTTTTAATAAGAGCTGCTTTTTTAGCAACTCCTATCACTGATTAGTACAGACAAGCTGGTATTGTCACACAATACTACTTTCTACACATATAGTTTCTTGATAATTTATGTACATTACATGAACAAAAAAAGTATAAAATTATCTTTTCTCTGGTTTACAGGCACTAAAAGCACCTGCCTTTGTAAACCTTCAAGCAAATAAAGTCATCTATATTACACCCACAAATTTTCTGTACTATATCAATCAAAACTAAATACAACAGAGTTGAAAATCACATGAAACAACCAACATCCCATCTATGAATTAGTTCTACGTAATTCTACATTCATGTATATGTTTAAATAGTAAAAAAAATCAGTAGTTTAACTCTTCAATCACTGGGGTAATAACATAAAAAACAACAAAATACAGACATTGTTTTCCCTATTAAACGCACTCCCAAAAATAACTTTGCTTAATCAACACACAAACAACAAATCAACACCTAAAGGTAACTGTTAGTAATACGATTTCATGGGTCTGTAAACAGTTTGGCCAGAATTAACTTCGGTAAAATGAAGAGGCCAATAAATATTCATAGCCACTACTCTCTCTGTGACAGTTCCCCTATCCTCCTCGACTGAGAGAATTCTCTTTCCACATCTTTCCTACCTATGCGCAGTGACAGGCCACATATCATAGTTAGCACTATTGTAATCATTAATGTTGTTTATAATACACTTGTTAATAATGTTGTTATTATTCCAATGTTTATTGACATCAGAAAAATGAGTTCAAAGTCTCCATAGCACTCTACACAGCACCATAGTTTCATTTAATTGGGCCAATATTGCCCTACAAAAAATTTCTGTTTTGTTACCTGGGATCAGTTCCAAACAAATATTTTCTATTACTATCTCTTCCTTTCCTTTAGTAGGCATAGTTAAGGAAAACAAATTATACCCAACTGGAAATATACATAATTCACTCGTAAATACCTCAGGATACAGATAAATACTCGAGTATATTTAATTCTGAGTAGGTCTATAACTATAACCGTACTACAGTTGATGACTGTTATAGTTGACCACTATAACTATACCAGAATTACACACCAGCAACATCAAAACAATGACAACTGAGCAAATTATAAAGAAACCTTCATCTCTTTCCAGTGGCTGATGACTGAAAAGATCACGCCGAAACGCGTACATGAGGAAACAAAGTAAGTTCACAAGTGAAAGTTTAATAATCTATATTAATACTGAAAAGATGTTTTTTTGACATAATGGTTCTTATAAAAATGGCTGTACTACCGTAAAGTATGTATCTGTCTACACAATTTAATCTGTAGTTGTAATGAGTAGGCCTTTTTTATAGGCCTACTGCACTTGATGTTAACACTGATCCCTCGATAGGAGTTGGAGTTAAGGTAGGTATGTTACATTACATAAGCCATACTAGACTGCCTTTACTGAGTACATAAACGTGGTTATGGTGACTCAAATTCTAGTTGGACAACTTAATATATAACATTCAATTTTGGAAATGAGAATAATGACCACTATGCCGCCCAGACTCTGCTGTTGTTGTCCAATGGTTACAAGGCTCATGCCACCAATCTCCCAGCTGTCTAACAGAGACCTGCAACATCCTTTTGATTATATTTAGCAGGATGAAGATGTCTTCAGGTTAACAGGTGATCTTTATTCATGACAGCATTATCCCTGCAGACGGTATATGGGTCTGCTGACACTAATCAAATCCTAAGTAGATTTTCGTTAAGACAGTCATTTCTCTTCTCTTCTAGGTTAGCAGCCCATAGGCTAGTTGGCAGCAGCTCGCCATTCTTCACGCTTCTCTGCTTTTCTTTTCAACTCACAATATGATGTGCAGTTCATATCGACCATAAGCTGTTTCATGTAGTCTAAACGGGGTTGACATCTGTGATTCTTCCCTTCAATTGTTCCTTCAATTATTCACTTAACCAACCCACTGTGTTGTAGTATATGCCCTAAAAATTTAGCTCTTCTGCCTTTTAAATTTCCCAGAAAGCTCTTCTCCTCCTGAGCTCTTCTAAAGACTTCCTCATTTGTTATCTTCTCCCTCCAGCTTATCTTGAATACTCTTCTGCAGCACCAGGTCTCAAATGCTTGGAGTCTTTTTTTGTCCAAGATTTACTCCCGTATAGGGCAACACTCCACACGTATGTCTTTACTAGATTCTTCGTTATTTTTAGGCTGATAGTGTTTGAAGTGAAGAGGTTTTTTTGTTTGTTGAAAGCAATTTTAGCCTGGTTAATTCTGCTTATAATTTCCTTACTGCTACGTCCATCACTTAAGACAGTCATATATACTAGATAATCAGATAATCATAGAAAACATAATCATATGGCCAGTTTTGTGTCAAAATAGATCGGTAGATGCTTTTCTTGGTACATGTTTAATATTTTTAGTACACTGGTCTATGGTTTCATATTTTTCTCTGCTAGAGCTTGTCTGAATTGTAGAAGTCTTTGCACACATTTCTTATTGCACATCATCTTATATGCTGGTTTCTGTATTACAGTGCTCAGACTCTATAATGAACACATATAATGTTTTCAGCCACAGAGTATATCCATCTGGATTCTTGTCTCCTCCAAATATTTTCCATTACTGCCCTAGAGTAACTACCCAACGAGTGTCAAAACTGTCTGTTCCTTTCTGTGACGTCAAATATTTTTATACTACAGAAAATTTACTAAAAATGGTGGGTGAAAGACTACATGGAGCTCCAAAAATTTTAACTGCTTTTATGTTTTAATTTATATTTTACATTTTTAATATTCCAATTGTTAATCACAATTCCCCTTGTTAATTTACATATTCAAACAATCACAGAGCATCAAATTTACATTGATTCCTTCATTTGACTCCTGTGACAACATCCCACTTTTCTAGTGTTGCTTGAAACGAAAACTAAAACAACACTCAACAAACCTTCATGTGTACTCTGTACTCTGTGAACAGTTGTTTACAACCAACAATAACTGATTTACATCTCCTATTAATTGTAAATTCTCTTGTAGGACAAATTTACTACACATACACTTGAAAAACGTTTTTGTCAGAAAATATACTTACATATGTACGGTATATGAAAATAAAAATTGTATCTCTGTAAGTAACTGTGCGTCCTTGTTCAATATCCCCATATAAAATTGCTAGCCATTATTTTTTTTACCAACATGTCGTCTATACCAGTTACCGGTTCTTGTTGGGTTCATCCATATAGGCACAGTCAATTATGTACCACAGTATCCATGGTTTTCTACTTCAAACCATCCTGTGTCCCACACAAAGTAAGAGAAAGGATTATGACAATCATTATTCCTTTCTTTCTGTGGTATGGCTAGCAATACTCAAATTGTGCTCCCAAACATCTCAAATCCCTGACAGTAACTGCCAATCAGCAACACCACGCAATCTCTTAAACACTTTCTAATATACTGCTGCTGTCTCAGTGGTCTTCCTCTGGCCCCCAGTCCCACAAATTGTCTCCTTGTCACCATCCTTGGTAACCTATTTTCTTCAACACTTTCTGTAAGTCTTAAAAGTACGAATAGGACAAGCTAAGACAGCAACAAAACAATTAAACAGTCTGCTTTGGAGTCCACGAATAACAAAAAAAAATAAAATCAGAATATATAAAACTATAGTAGAAAGTCATAGTCCCCCAGGCTAGTTATACTAGAATAACATATAGGCCTATATGGAGCAGAACTGTGGGAAATTAATAAAAGAAATAAATCCAAAATAAGAGCTATGGAGATGGATTACTGGCAGAGGTGGTGTAGACTAACAAGACTAGATAGAGTGAGAAATTTAGAGATAAGACAAGCAATGGGAATTGACCTTTACATTATAGAAACAATAGAAGCAAGAAGACTGAACTGGTTCGGACACCTAAAAAGAATCTTGGATGAGAGATGGCCAAGGAAGGTATGGGAATGGACTTCAAACTCTAGAAGAAAAAAAGGAAGACCTAAACATTCATGGAAAATGGACGTCGAAGATGCAATATAAATGCAAGCGGACTTACAGAACAGGACTGTTTAGACTGGCGCCAGTGGAAGCTAGGATGCGAGAAGCAGTGCCAGCCGTAATTAAATCGCAAAAAAAAGTATATAAAAAAGTAACATAAAAGAATACACACTGGGGTTCCCACAGTTACAAAATTATGATTTTATTGGTAAATTCAAAAGTGTGTGTGTGTGTGTGTGTGTGTGTGCGTGTGTGTGCGTGCGTGCGTGTGCGCGCGTGCAAACGCAATTCATATTTTTGCTAACATTTTTAAACATACAATATAAAATATAACAACTATAAAAACTAAGTTTCACAACACACTCGATGTTGCAATTATGTCGAATACTGCTGTAAAAATGTATTATAATCTATTCTTGGGTAAAGGCCACAATAAAAGTGACTTATTTATAGAATACCAAGTACAATATGATAACATTTATCATGTTTATGGTACAGGGTGCCGTGAAATTGTTATCCCTCTTTTAGAGCCACGTTTTTTTGCGACCCAACAAACAAATTTGATTCATACACCTACAGCTATCTAATAACTCTTGAACTTGTATAACAAAACTACAAAGTTGTATCCAATACCTAACCACTACATACATTACACAGTATGAATTACCTCACTAATTCTCCGTATAAAAAAAATTATTTATACACAATCATGCCTTTCTTAGTACACGCAGAATGAATTATTGAGATTTTGATTTCTCTGAAATTTCTTTAAACGATTTGAGATCACGAAGCAAGCATCTGCTAAACCTACATTCAAACTAGTATGGTCATACAGACGTCGATGATTTTCACTCGACAATGTTTAGTGTGAACCATATATCCAACACAAAAACAATGAGGAGCAATTTTAATGAACATCCGTGATAAGTACAAAAGTTTGTGTTCTTTCTGTAGTGATTTGATGCTGCATAAACCGTAACTGTTTCTGAATCACTTATAAGCGACTAAATATGACTACTTCTGCTGTTTGCTCAGTTGTCTTCATTTCACCAATCTGTTAAATGATACTTCCCATCGAGTAGATTTTTAGCAGCGCAAAAAACAACCATGAAACTGATATATATAACCGAGATGTTTATAATAGTATATACAATTTTTCTAACACAGAACTGTTTTAAATACAAATTCTTAAAAAATGTTTACTTTTGTCTAAACCAGCTTCCATTCAGAGCAAGCTTAGGCAAAGGTAAAACATTTTGTATTTTTAATTTTTACATAAATCATTAATGTTCTGTGCCAGAAAAAATGTGTACATTTATTATTACTCTGTCATATAATGGAGAACATAATCCAATACTTCTAATGCTGTTAACAAAATACCAGTCTTGTAGACTAACACACAAACTGCAATGCAGTACACCAACTGCAAATATATACATACTTGAAACTGTCGACAACACTAGGCCTATATATGATGTATATTTATTCTGTATGCAGATTTCATGAATTAACCATTCCAAAGTATATTGTTTAATTATATACTTGGATAATGTATACTACAGTGTTGTGAGAGCTAGCAACCATTCTGTGTTCAGCGGCTAAGTTCTGTTTCAATGCCTCCTTGTCAACTGACAAGACTGGTGTTTTACAAACAATTTATTGCAACTGATAATTATCATTAACTCTAATAATAAAGAACTGACTTCAACATCTGCCAAAGATAAATTTAAAAAAATAAACAATCATTATCAACAATGTAATTTATTGCATATCCCACTTGAAACAATTATTCCAGCTGTAGCTACACTCTTTATATAGGATTTGATTAACCAGCCGCGTTGCAACTCTTTTCTGTTGCTCAACTTCCCAAACAAAAACATAAGAATATCACCGTCAATTGTAATGATACAGAGCACTGGCTATACTTTGGCTATACTATCAACAGTACTACATGAACATATCTTATTTTTTACCATACACATTTTTTTTAATTTATACCTGTTATGTTCTATGAAATACTTGTTTACACATCACTTAATATTTCCAGTTTCACAGTTAGCAACTGTTAGTACTTTCTGAACCTCACGATCTGAATATAAAAGCTGAAGGGTACAGTACAATGTATAAGTAACAAAAATTACTTTTAAATACAGAGGAAAAAAAATATTTCATAATCTGAAAACAATTCATATACCGTTTTGTTTCTACAAAAAACAGATATTACCATAAGAATTAGGTCTACATGAAACAACCACAGTATGCCAAAACAATGTTGTGCCAAATCTTAATGTTATAAAAACTTCACAATTTTAAAAGACATTACAACTCTTACATTTAAATTAATTTATTATTATAATAGCTATTGTTTGGTGCTGTATCTGTCCCATTTATATATGTTCTGTTTGTTGTGAAAACACTTTTTACAATAATAGGCCTACTTACACGAATGTTTTACAGTAGATAGGCCTACTACTGAACAAAAATAATTAACAAATTATCTAAACCCTCTACAAAATGTGGTTACTGCTACAAATGAATTATTGATTTCAAATAATGAATCACTAAATGAATATATTAGTAAATATCCTGTTAATTTATGCCAATTTACACCTATTTACTATAAACAAACGTAAACAAAAAATCGTTTGGTTTCATCGATTCGCCGATGCCGGTACCGAAATTTATGAAAATATTTTCAACACGTTGAGCGCACTTATCATTGAAGTTATTTAAAAAAATCTGTTAACAACTTGTTAAAATACATTAAACACTCGCCTATTATTCACGCGATGTTGTAGGGCCTACATTTTAAACCGTGGACTGAGCTTAAATCATAACCTCCAAACGTACATTAAATAACAATTAAAAATACGTAAAAAACTCACACACCACTTCAATCTGAATATATTTTTGCAGAAATGTATTGCAGGATAATATTTTTCTACAATACGAGCTGTAGTCAGACACTCGCCAGTCTATTTTGACAGGTGGAGGTTAAAATCAATGCTCATGAAAAACTTACCCACTTTTCGTACAGCTCTTTACAGACTCCTCTGCGTTATCCCCTTGTAATGAATTATTAGCATCCGAATTGCACACATCCTTCGTTGACGAAACTGTCACAGTCGAATATGTAAGGGATGGTCCATTATAACTAGCACTTCTACCCCTAAAACCAGATTTTCTAGGGGGTTTAAATTCTCGCACTGCACCACATCGTATACACTTTGTACGTTCCGTCGGATTGATTAGAGTGCACTTGTTACAGTGCCACTGTAATACCGAAGCAATAGAACCCATTTTCTTAAAGTCATGGCTAATAGTGGTATTAATTAACACAGTAGCTCAATAACTTGGACCAGCTGTTCCACCATATTGAAACACAGACCTACTGTTTTCAGTCTGTGCTTAAAACGTTTTGTGATTGGTCAGGTCAATCTCAGCCAATAAACACTAGTTATTCGGTTACTGCGCAGACGTAGCGATTTACAAATCGTGTAAATGCGTGCGCTAATTTAATCTAGTTATTTTTTTTTTAATTTACATATCAAATAACAATCAGAGCGTGAAATAGGGTAACAGTTTGTTAATCTCTTATAATGACAAATACTTGTGAACACCTAGGAAATCGATTTTTAAAAATCGATGTCCAAATCGACTACGTCGCTCTCATATGATGAGTCGGAAATAAATATTTTGTTCTATTAGTAAATTACAATAAGTAAAAACTACAAAAATGTATTATATTAATTTTGGATTCACTCCTTAACAAATTTATAAACTTAACCACTATACTTTTACATACTGGGAGAGGTGTAGGTCTTACTCTACTAACTGAATATACTATAATCGATAAATAAATTCTCCTAATGGCTTTGGTGCCTATACATTTATGGCTTTTGGTGTAGCACATTAATCAACAACACAGAAAGCAATTAACAAATAATTTTTTTTTTTTTTTAAACAGCTTTTAGTTACCTTGATACAAGCCTCTCCAAACTGATAAATAAAAGCCTATATTAGTTCTTTATCCAGATTCTGTATTAATTATAATGCAATATAGTAAGCTAAACACAAAATGTATAAATAAGATAAAGAGAAATGTTAAGAATAAAATCTGTAGAACTATAACAGATCGTAGACTATAACAACCTGAGATGGCTGTTGGTCAGGGCAAGAGAATGAGTGAGGAAAGAATAACTATTAAGAGTGTGTGTGAGGTAATATCAATAAAAAAGAAACACAGAGGGAGTCCTATAATAACATCACATGATGAGATATCAAAACTACTTGCAAAAATAGAAAAAACTGGTAGGAATAGCTGAAATAATATAGGACAGAAGAAGTGGAAAGAAACGCAAACTAGACTCAACAAATTACTTTATCCATATAAGGGTAAGCAAGATGAAATTATTATCTGCACAACTCTACATGTGGTTGTGTGTGTGTGTGTGTGTGTGTGTGTGTGTGTGTGTGTGTGTGTGTGTGTGTGTGTGTGTGTGTGTGTGTGTGTGTGTGTGTGTGTGCACGCACGCGCACGCATGAACATATGCTTATACATGTTGTACATTACAGTGTAGATTTTCAACCATATTCCAAACATTTAGATTTGTTTACTTCAAAAATGTAAGTTGATATTGTTAAAGTTACAAAGTAATGCAAATTATGTCAGTTTCAAGTATTTTATGGCATAAAATACATACTGTAATTCTTGTTAACATAAATTTCAGTGTGAAAAATATCTAATCACAGGAAAATAGTTCCACTTTCCCAGGAACTGAAAATGGATAAAAACTGATGAAACGTGAGAGCATATTTTTTTTTTCATGACAGCACATTTTTATGTCATGTGTAAAATGCAAATGTCCTAACAACATATGAAATGTAAGGGAATGACAATATTTTATTTACAAGGGTGTGTGAAATTTTTAACAGAGTATAGTATATACAGCTCTTGTCTTTGTCATTGCCTTCTTTTCTCCCTCTCTTATTCAATTTTAATATGTGTTGCATCAAGGACAACACTATGTCTTCGTTATGACAAAAAAGGTTATTGCCTAGCAACCACTTATTACTAGAAACCAAATGCTAAACAGACATGATAAGCCATAGAGACATGTTACTGTCCCTACAGTTGTCTTCATTCTTTTTTTTTAAATCCATGATTATCAGCATACATATATTTCAATTTCCTAATACTATGTGAACAATCTGGAATTGCTTGTAAAGTATATACATTCTTGATCACCAAGATGCAAAATAAAAGACAACTAATTTCTAAAACTAAACACATATTGTAGTGTACATTCACACAATATATTTATATTTGTATTATAGTATTCATTTTTTGTTTTGCTTTTACTTTCAACAGCTTTGAAACTGTTAATTTTTATTTTTCATCTCCCCATGTAAATGTGAATTGTATTCAGTAATGAGTTTAGTCATTTCCTTCTTCTTCAGTTGAGATGAGGATATCATCTCCTTCTTCTTGAGCACTCCAGCCCAACGTGAGCCCTGGTTTCCAACAACATTCTTCTCCAATGTCTCCTATCCATTGCCATCTCAGTGTAACCCCTCACATCCAATCTTTTTAGATCTTCCAACACATCATCCAACCATCTTATCCTAGGTCGCCCCTCTTTCTGCTTTTATAGACTTGCGCCCTCAGGACTTTCTTTGGCACACCCTGATCATCCGTCCACTCTAGGTGACCTAGCCATTATATTCGTTGAGCCTTTTTGAATCTTACAATATCCTCATGATTCAATAGTTCATCTGTCTCCTCTCATCTACTTCTCATTCTCCATTCATTATCTTCTTTAACTGGGCCATAAGCACATCTTACAATCTTTCTTTTAAACCTTGTTAGTGTTTCTTGTTCCTTTTTTGTTAATGTCAATGTCTTGCTTCTATAAGTAATAACCGGTCTGATAAGTGCCTTATATATTTTTATTTTTGTGTTACAACTAATGAGTTTTCGTCTCCATAGTCTGGCATATGCCCTATTTCCTATTTGTATCCTGTCATGTATCGTGATGTTTATGGATCCTTGTCATTCTCTATCTATTATGTTACCCAGCTATCTGAACTTATTAACTGCATCAAATGAATTATCCCCTATGCATAAATTATAAACATTTCTTCTCCTTTCTGATTCAGAAATTAGCATGTATTTAGTTTTGCTGATATTTACATTCAGTCCCATTCCAGAAGATTTTTGATTCAGCTCCTTGTATACCTGAAATAGGTGACTTGATCTAGCTATTATCACAACATTGTCACTGTAAGCACATATTTGGCTTGTCTTATTTAACATTGTCCCTCAGTGATCTACTTTAGATATAATGGAGGTATAAAATAGATAAAACTATTGAAAACCAGTAACTTCAGGGTGAAGATTAGAAACAGAGGCAAGTGGAAACTGTGGCTTATGGAGAGCTGCTTAGAAAACTTGTTTTAGGAATTAAATACTTATTAAGACAAATATTAGGAAAGATAACAAAACACAGACCAGAAAATTTAGTACTTTTTGAAGAATTAGGACCATCAGCCGAAAATGTAGAACTGAAACAACTCCAATGGTGTTTGCAACTTTACTGTGCGTTTGCAAGTCGAACATGTTGTGAATGAACAAAACAAAATATTATATGCAAATGTTTGAGACTATCAAGGGCAATAAAGTCACCTATAAAACCTGAAAACTTTATATAATAAAGATATAATGGTGCAGAGAAAGAAAAAGTAGACCATGTTCATGTTGCAAGGTTAGGTATGGTACTGTTGGGTTTACTTACTAAAAACAAATATAATAAAACAGTAAGCATGTACCAAATATTTTTAGTCATACTCACTTTAGAAACTTATGATATTACAGATCCCTAAATGACTGGATCCCAGAAGTGTTACATAATTTTGTTACATCATTTCTGTATTTTAGGGTTCAACTTATTATTTCTGAATTGATGAGATGAAGGTAAGAGGAAGATAATGAAAGTTGCAGGTGATGAAGAAAGGAGGCACTAAAAGTTACAAGAAGAAAAGCATTGAAATGGGTGGAGGAAGTAATGAACAAAATAGAAAAGGAAAATAAGAGTAAAAAGAGTACTAGCTGTATCAGTGGATGGGGAAACAGAAGAGAGAAATAACAGAAACAGCCAGCTTGAAAGTCAGGAATGGAAAGAACATGTGGTTCCTTGCACTGTACAAGGTCGCATAGAATAAGTAGTCAATATTAGATAATGGAATGTTTAGGCTTTTATTAAAGAGTTCCTTAAATTTTTTAAATTGCACAGTATTTTACTACAGTTTATGATAACACCAAAAATTAATAGATCATTTCTAATACAAATAAAATAAATTAATCATTCTGTTAAAATAACATAAATTACTATGTCTGTTGCAAGTAAAATCAATGAACAGTTTCTTCTTCAAAATAGAATTAATTGACAGTTTCTGTTGACCTTCTCTTTATACTTAAAATAATTCTTTCCTACACTCTAATTACATAAATCTTAATTCCTATACGTTTTTTGTATCTCTTTTAGTTTATAACTGTTTTATTAAGTGATTTAGTTTATATAAATGGTTTCACTTCCCTTGTTTGTTGAAAAACGCAGTGTTGCTCCTCTTTTCCTGATAAGTGTTGACAGATGTTCCTTTCTGGTAGACGTCAGGATGCCGCCACTCCTCCTGTTGTTCCTCTTCAGGATCTCCTCCTGCTTTCCAGCTCTCAGGGTCGGTAGACGTCAGGATGCCGCCACTCCTCCTGTTGTTCCTCTTCAGGATCTCCTCCTGCTTTCCAGCTCTCAGGGTCATTTCCAGGTTGGGTACTTCTATGAACAGTGTTGAATTACTAATTGTTACTGATTTATATGGCTCTGGCAAACTGGATGTGTTAATAAATGCCTGCACAGACGATCTTGGAACTTTACCGAACTAGCACTCAAGATTATTCAGTCGCGATCTTTACTATCAGTGTTTGTCACTCCTGGCAGACCTATCATCTAAATCAGAGGTAACGATTACACATTATAGAGTAACAAGACTGCTTCTTCTGAGTTCTAAGATAGACTGCTTTACATCCCATCATGGATCAAATCAACTGATGTATTAGCCAATTTCATTGGTCAAAACGTTCCCTCACCCTTACGGCTACATTCTAGTACTACTACTACTACTCTCCAGCATTACAGCCCATGGTGAGCCCTGGCTTCCGCTACGACCCGTCTCCACTCATCTCTGTCCATTGCCCTCAGTCTCCAGTTCCTAATGCCCATCTTTCTCAGATCTTCCTCCACATCCTGCTGCCATCTTCTTTGAGGCCTGCCTCTTCTTCTTTTGCCCAATATCGTTCCACTTAATATAGTTTTGGGCATCCTCGTAACATTCATACGGGATACGTGTCCCAGCCATCTAATTCTAGCTGATTTTATGTGCCGCACCAGGTCTTGTCCACCAATCAACTCATTTATCTCACTGTTATTTCGGATCCTATAGGCCTACATATTCCCTTCCTTCACCGGTCCAAATATCTGTCTCAATATTCTTATTTCAAAAATTCTTAGGCGCTTATATCCTTATTTACGAGAGTCCATGTCTCGGATGCATAAGCAACAACAGGTCTGATCAGTGTTTTATATAACATCAGTTTGGTTCTTCGAGTTAGAAGCTTTGATTTCAGTAATGATTGGTTTGCATAGTAGGCTCTATTGCCGGTTATGATTCTATTTACTATTTCGCTGCTCACTCGGTTTTCATTATTCAGAATAACACCTAGGTACTTAAATTCTGTAACTCCTTGGAAACAGTAATGGCCTGTGTGAAGGTCTGGCAGTTCTCTATTTTCCTTCGCAGACACTTTCATGTATTTTGTTTTAGCCTCATTGACTTCCAAACCAATTTTGCTTACTTCCCTCTGCATTTCAATAAAGGTATCTTTTAATACATTTTTGTTCCTGGCTACCTGCACAATATCATCCGCATATGCTCCTAGTTGCCTCGTCCTTTTGAAGATGTGTCCTCTGAAGTCTATCTTGTTTATAGCATAATGTAGTACCAAGTTGAAGAGGGTTCCAGATAGTGCATCACCCTGCTTTACTACAGTACCAACCGTAAAATCTCGGCTTTTGTTTCTTCCCAGAACTACTTTTCCTTTGAAATCTTTCAGACTGAGCAGTACCAGTCTCACAATCTTTTGAGGTACTCCCAATTATTCCAATGCTATTCGCAACATTTTTCGATTTACACTATCGAAGGCTTGCCTGAAATCTATAAACAGTATATGGAAGTCAATACCATATTTGAAACATCTTTCGAGTGACTGCCTCTTGACGAAAATTTGATCGACTGTGCTCCGGTCAGCTCTAAATCCACTTTGATGTTCACCTAGGATTTCCTCTGCATAAACATTTAGCCTATCAAGGAGAATCATGGAAAATATCTTATAGACACAGCTTAGCAGTGTTATGCCCCTATAATTACTGCATACAGTTGTATCTCCTTTTTTAAAAACTGGGCATATTACTCCAGTCTTCCAATCATTTGGCATTGTCTCTTCCTCCCATACACTACATACTATATCATGAATTTGTGCAGTTAGTGCTCCACTGCCTTTTTTGATCAGTTCAGGGCTAAGCTGATCTTCGCCAGGCGCTTTCCCGTTCTTTAGTCGATTAATTGCTCTTCTCACTTCCTCAACTGAGGGAATTTCTACATATGGTTCTGGACCTATTCTTACATTCTCTTCTACAGTCTCTATTATGTCAGGCTTATTTAATATTTCTTCAAAATATTCAGCCCATCTGTTGAGGATCAGCCTGTCTTCTGCTATCAGTTTTCCATCCTTGTCTTTGCAGATATTTAGCTTTGGTTGGTAATTTCTGTTTATACTTCTTACCTCATTATACAGGTTTTTTGTTTTCTTCTGTTCTGATAATTCCTCTATTTTACACACCTTCTCCTTCATGTATTCTCTTTTTTTCTTCTTACATAAATGGTTTGTCTCGCGTCTGCTAGCTCTATATCGGTCACTATTCTGTCTAGTGTTTCTCTCCAACATTTTCCTTCTGCATTCATTCTTTTTCTGTATAGCTTCTCTGCACTCGTCATCAAACCATTTGGACTGATTTGGATTTTCTCTTTTTCACACCTACTATCTCTCTAGCCGCCTCTATAACAGCTTCTTTCATGTTTGTCAACTTTTCTTCAATATTATTGATTTCCTCATCAAGTTTGTTAGTTATCATTAGTTGGTATTGACCACAACAATGACCATCTTTAAGTTTATCGACATCCCATTTCATTCTTTTCTCTCCTTTATCTCTTTGGATCATAGCTAGCTTTTCTCTGACCACTGCTCTCACCAGATAGTGATCAGTATCACAGTTTGGACCTCTCATTGCTCTAGTGTCTACTACAGAGGTTGCATGTCTTTTGCTAACAAGGACATGATCAATTTGATTCATTAGATCAGTCCCAGGGGCTCTCCATGTCCCTAAGTGGATTCTTTTATGATCAAAACTGGTGCTTTTTATGATCATTCCACACGCTGTAGCGAACTCTGCAAGCATTCTTCCATTGTCACTGGATTCATTGTGCAGGGAGAATTTCCCAGCAACGCCCTTCAGAAAAGTCTCTTTTCCAATCTTAGCATTAAAGTCCCCCAGGATGATAACTAAGTCGTATTTTGGGACTACTCCGTACACTCTTGTTAATTTTCCATAAAATTCCTCCTTCTCTTCATCTGATTTATCCTCAGTTGGTGCATGTACTAATATGAGTGTTATATTTCTGAAATGGCCTTTCATTCTTAGCTTGCATATTCTATCAGATATTGGTTCAATTCCAATTACCCTGTCAGATATTTTCTTGTTCATTATGAACCCAGTCCCAAACTGACCTGTTCTTGCTGTAGGTCCACTGTAAACGAACTTGAAATCTCTTTTCTCGATTACACCTTGTCCTTGCCATCTAATCTCTTGTAAGGCAATAATATCCAAATGAAATCTGTTCATTTCATCAGCAACTTCCCTCATCTTTCCTGGTTGCAGCATGGTCTGCACGTTCCACGTTCCGATGATCAATTTATGCTTCCATTTGTCGTCTTTTTTTTCTTATCTTAATCCGATGATTCATAATGTGTGCTTCTCCTAATATTGTCCCACCCCAGAGATCTGAATGGGGGACTGTTTTACCTTCGGATATATTTTGAGCATTAGGATCATTCATGATGCTTTCCTTCAACTTCTTCTTTCCCACTGACAAGTCATTGGGTTTCTATACAGTTATATTTTATGGTGTGGGTCATAAGTTCCACGACCAACCCTCATCCTGGAGGACCAGGGACACTTCTGTCGGGGTTACCATACCTTAGCTGGTCTGTTCCAGTTAATTATTTCGGGCGCTGGAAACTCGCCCTTCATCCTCTCTCATGTTTGCTACATGGCGCACAAACAGGCACGCCATGCACCCAGGGGTCACGCGACTACAATTAGTCTTCGAGGACGTGAGAGTAGGATTTGTTGGCAGAGCTGAGTTCATCTAGAACCTCTGACTCTTTCGTCAGAAAACAGTGGGCCTTTCTCAGAGTTTTGTTGCTATCTGGGCACCAGCAACCCAGATCGCCTCTGAGACCCTTTACCAACCTTTGACCCCCACATTCTAGTTAACGTTCTATTTGTAAGAAATTTCATATGAACAATGTAAAACGTGCAAATAAAACCGGTATAATTTTATTGCTTTCCTTATGGGTGATAAAATGTTTTTTTTTTTAATAAACATATTTCGTTTTTTATATTATTAACAAATATTACTACCAGATAGGTATGCACATTCTGGTATAAGTCATGTGACAAACATTTGATTTACACAAAAATTATTTAATTTAATTCATTTTTGTTGATATTTTGTAACACAGTTATTCACATGCTCACTCGCCATATGCCTATGCATACGTTCACACTACTTATATTTTTTTAAACAGTCAAAAATCAACTTAATCTAACAATTTTGACATGATTCATATTGTCTATATTACAATATTGCAACACGCAACTTTTACTTTAACCAATTCTCATTGTAACATGCTATCATATGTCAAGAGTGAAATTATTACTTTATATGCAAATCTCACCTACTGCAAAGAGGACAGAGGAAATGAAAGGTGATCAAAATGAAGAGGAGCTAGTGAAGTAATAAAGAACGTGAAATAAGGTAAATCAGAATGACTGGTTGGGATATGCATTAAAATGATCAAGAATGGAGAAAAAGACCAGAGATACCAATTACGTGAATCAATATCACAGGTCCTAGAAAAAAGGAAGAATATAGGATGTGTGGACAGATATATGTTACAGTGAATGTTGAGGTTTCAGTTAAGGTTAACAGTGACCAGTTATGGTCGACATTCACTGAACGTTTTAGTGAAAGTTTAATACTCATATTATAATATAATTCATAATCAACTTCCACTAGTGAATGTCGACTGTTTCTAGGGAATGTCAACCTACCCTACTACAGCTTAGGGAAGGTGAACCAACACTAAAAATACTAAAGGAATAAATTAGCAGTTACTGTCGGAATAAACAAGAACATAGTTTATTTAAAGTTGACATATACGAGTATAACTATGTACTTCAAAATAAAGCAGCAATATTACAACATTTCAGCACATTTGAAATCTTTATTTAGAAATTAACTTAAACAGCATGTCAATGCACTATGACACCTAGAATTACAAAGTATATTATTTTTCTTGCAGGCACATTTTTTTGATTGATATTTAGTTCGGCTAGTGCACTTAAAGAATCCTTGGCCACTTCCAGTTGATTGTGCTGTTGTAATGGTCTGTAAAGGAAGTGTCTTGTTCAGTGTTACTTCACTTTCTTAAATAATGTTTGTAGGACAAGCACTAAAGTGTAATATGCAAAATTGAAATTATCTGTAGATTATAAATTGATTAATTATAATTAGTTAAGTAACGGACACGTCATGGACAATGAAATCCAAGTGGTTAATTAAGTTCAGTATTTGTATGAGTGTGCATATGTGTGCATGTGGTGTGTATGCTAGTGGTGTGGATGTGCATGTGGTGTGGCTGTGCTGTACTTTTAATCTCTTCCATCCCCTGTCTATTTATCTCCCTAACAATCTTGTTATTTTAAAAGGCCTTACATAGAAACTTTATGCCAATACACTTTTTGAAGTTAGTGCCAAGTCACTGAACATGTGCAGAGCGCCAACAGACTCTATGTGCATGTGTGTAATTATTTTATGGGATTTGCAAAAATTAAAAAACGGTTAAGCAGGTAAAATAATTTCCAAACTTCAGTTTACAGTTAACTGTCACACTGATAGACCCATCAACATGGCAAAATTTGGATAACGTTAACAAATTTTCTACTTTGACTGTGGAAGACTTGTCAGCTGGCCAGCTTGAAGATAGCACTGGGACTGCTTAGATTTGCTAAGCATTGTTAACTGAGTTGGACAAGTGTATACGAGGGGGTACCCAAAAATAATAGGAATTTTTTTTTGAAAGCTATGTATTTAATTTTTTTTACAAAACAACCTTATCACCTTCAAAGTACTCTCCATTACACTTAATACATTTGTCCAATCTGCGATCCCATTCCTGGAAACATTTTTCAAACTCGTCTGTTGTGATGGCCGACAGTTCCTGCCTCGTTTTTTTCTTTACCGCTTCCATGTTGTCAAAACGTTGTCCTTTCATGTCCCTCTTCATTCGCAGAAACAAGAAGAAATCGCATGGAGCGAGGTCAGGTGAGTAAGGGGCGTGGGGCAAGGGAGTCATGTTGTTTTTTGCTAAAAACTGGCGCACTGAAATGGACCCGAGGCACAAATTTTCCAGTGACCCTTCTCATCCCCAAATCTTCTGACAAATTCGCTGAACCGAGCTCCAAGTTATTCCAGATAACTTACTAATCTCTTCAATGGTCCGTCATCGGTCTTCAAGCACGTTTGCATGAACTTTTTCAACATTTTCGTCAATTCTGGAAGTTGACGGACGTCCAGAACGAGGTTTGTCATCAATTGACATTTCACCTTCTTTGAAACGAGAAAACCATTGGTACACTTGAGTTTTTCCCATAGCACTATCCTTGTAAGCTGTTTTCAACATCACAACAGTTTCTGCGGCGTTTTTCCCAAGCAGGAAGCAAAATTTCACAGCAGCGCGCTGTTCACTTAAATCTGCCATGACAAAAAATGAGGAGCAAGCGAAACTGCTTTTACAAAACGAATTACTGTGACCAGAGACAACCTTCCCAGGCGACAACAATGACGGCACTGAACTCGGAACGAGTTGCGCTACGCTCGCCTAGCGGGAGAAATGCGTACGACGTAAGCTCCGCCAATCGCAGCGCTATTCCGGTTATTTTTGGGTACCCCCTCGTAATGGCAACTGAATCATGATAATACACCCATCTGTTATACAATTTGTTGGCCAAGCACAAAGTTCCTCAGGTTTACCAGAATTTCTAATGTTCAAACACATTCCTTCTAATTTCTGACTGGATTGTTGATTAAAGTGTCCAGAGAGATGTAATGTTGAGCATGATAGCTGATATTTGTAGCAAACTGCTGAATTAAGTGCATGTACCCATAAGGGGCCTGTTTTGATGAAAATTCAAAATGGATAAATTGGAAGTCAGTTATTTTCCTCCAGGACTGATTCAGTCACTGTCTTGAACAAACCTCGTATTTATAATTTTGGTATTTATTTTATTCTACTGTTGGTAACTTTTTTACTTTCATGTTTCTTTAAACTAAGTTTGCAACCTCTTTTACGTGGGAACAGAAAATCATGAATACATATTAGTGTACATCACCTTTACAAACTATTTTTATAAATAACCTTCCATTTTTAAGTTGTCAATATAAACAGAGTAAGAAAATAAAGTTGTTCTAAGGCTTTCATGGCTGGTGTCAGTTGAATTAGAAGTGTTTACCCGGCTGTTTGGCCGTGGTCCATGGTTTACAGACAAACCAAACGTTTCGACAGCACCACTGGCTACCATCATAAGTGGAATTCAAAGAATTCGAGACTATCTGAACGCAGGTTGTTAACATCAGGCCCACATTACGGTAGATGATGGCAGCCAGTGGTGCTGTTGAAACGTTTGGTTTGTCTGTAAGCCATAGACCACGGCCAAACAGCCCGGTAAACACTTCTAATACAAGAGTAAGACAATAATTATAATTTATTATTTATTCAAAAGGTAAACAAAAGAGTAGTAATTTACATATTGTCATTTTTCAATTCAGTCTCCTCCTTTTCAAAGCACTGGCACCATCTTTCCTGTAGCTTACACATTACTTGAGAAAAACAATCTTCTGGTAGCAAATACAGCCACTCTTGAACAGCTTCAATGACTTCTTAATTGCAATGAAATACCCCCCTCCAGAAACTCTTTTAAGGATTCAAACAATTGGAAGTCGGAGTAGGAGAAGTTCAGACTATAGGGCAGATGGGGGGGGGGACAGTCCATATTAATTTTTTGAATTGTAGCCATCATAACATGAGGATGTGCATTATCCTGTCAGAAACAGACAGAACATTGGCTTATTTATACTTATTTTGGATGCTGTTTTTACTGATGCTTCAGTGAATTAGAGCAATTTACTCTAATAAACATTGTTTATAGTTTGCTGTTCTGTTAATAAATCAATGCACATAATTCTTTCATATCCCAAAAGAATTAAGCTATAATTTTTCCTGGTGAAAAAATTATTTTTGCTATTTTTGGCTGTCACCATTGCATCGATGCTGCTTTGGTTTCCAGGTTGAAATGGTGTATCCAAGTTTCATCAGTAGTGACAATAAACTGTAAAAAGGCATATACTACTGTAAAAGGCATAAACTGTAAATTTTCTTCATATTGTGTAGTAGTACATGAGCTACTACGCAGGTATGTCCGTCAACATTCTTGGAATCCAAGGTGTGCATACTTTTCTACAATAAACCTGATTTATGATACCAGATATCTGCACTACTTACGCTAATATTTAATGTAGAAGCAGTATCCCACACCTTGATTCAACGTTCCTTTTGAACGAGTGTGTTGATCCTGTCAGCCATCTCTTCAGTTGTCGATGTTTTTAGGTATTGTGGGTGTGGTTCATTCTTGACACACTGTCTGCCACTTTTAAAAGCTTTACTTAATTTGTAGATACTTATGTCTGACGTTTTATCACCAACCTGTCTTTTAAGTTTTTCACAAATAATGATGGCTTCACATTTTATTTCATGAGAAATTTAAAATAATGCATGGTTCCATCCTTGAATGCACTTTTACTTCACACATATTTGTTAAACAAACAACAACCTATGCTGGTTGCTGAACAACTGAGAGAGATAAGTATTTATGCCCATGCATCAGCCAGTGCTACCAATTTTGGGATGCGTTTCATTAATTTGGAGCTCAATTTAAATTTGGATGAGGTTTGTATAATTTACTTGCGCTTTTCATTTGGCTCTGAGAACTCACTGTTTCTTCCAAAGTGATCCTTTATAGGCTATTTCTCACTTCCATAACAATGCTCAAGACAATGATTCTTAACTTTATGCATTTTCTCAATAAATGTTAATTTACTTTCTAAGCAGGTGATGGTAATACTGTATTCTATTGATTTGTCATTAAAAGAACAGTAAAATGATGGAATTAAAGAAATATTATTCAATTGGAACATGGAATACTGTACAACTAGATGAATGAGAATATATCAGATTTACAGTTATAGGGCTTTCTGTAAGTCAATGCTAGTACTTCATTTTCTGGCCAATCAGGCATACATTTGGTTAGTGTGGCCATTAGTTTATGCGTGTGTAATGTAGTTTATAAAATGGCAAAAATAAAACAGGTAGTAGTTTTATGTAAGACATGAACAAAACCAAAAATAAGTGTTGTATTTGTTTGTGCTGCCGATCTAATAGCACTTGAGACTCTGCATGTCATGTGGTAGCACCATACATACACCTAATGTAGTAGAGATAATTATCTGAACATAATCTTAGTTCAGAGACATGAAAAGATGATCATTTCTGCAATAATTCAATCAACCTCAAGCATGTGAAAAAATATGAAGAGGTGAAAAATTTATATACTCAGTTTCATTTACCAGAGTGAAATTTAGCTTAAGGGATGCTATGCATGCAAATAACTTTGTCCCCCAATTGGGTATGTAAAATTGAAAAAACTGGAACAGATGGCTGGGTGTACTTTCACCTGCTTTCCCATTGTGTGCCAGTAGACAGACATAAAAATGAACTTTGATGGAGAAATTAAAGCAGTACATTTGGTCTTACAACACTAATCTACCATCCAAATACCTTTTGAAAAGAAGTCCTTATGGTGGACTCCCAAGCTGCCATTCATGCAGTATCTTCAAACAACCACAGTCAGTGAAAATATAGAGCTTAAAATTATAAAATGTATAAAATCTGTCAACAAAACTATCAAGCTCCAATGGATCCCAGTCCATGTGAGGTCGAGGGAAATGAAATCAGTGATTAGCTGGCCAAGAAGTCCACGAAGTCCGTCTGGGGAAAAAGTCTTTGGAAGTGAGCTCTGTTAAGAAACTTGTATCACGTCAAATTCAAGAAATCTGTAGGAAAGAAGCAGCAGAACAGGCACAAAGGGAAACATTAATGAATAATGGAACATCAATAAGGGAAAACCCAGGAAGGAAGCTGTGGCAACTTTCACATTAAACCAGCCATGACTGTCTTACAGCACGAATTGCATGAATGAAGATGAACCAGTCATGTGGATACACCATTTGCCATGCCCCAAATTCTACCATGGATGCTGACAACCTACTGGACTGTACTGGACGTGCCTATAAATAAAAGGCCAATCTCAGGGGACTTTACTGGCTCACCCGCAGCAAGGTGGAATAACTTTCCATATGGCTGTAAGAACAACAAATTTCCATTTTATTAAGTTTTGGATATATTGTCCCATGTTTTAAACACATACATACAGAAGAAAAGTTTAAAAATGTAAAATTAAAATAACCATATTTTGGCATGAGAACAAGCAAAATTTTTTCTGTATCTATGGTGCTGGTGAAGAAACCAAATAGAAAGAATTAAGAACACGTTGGAATGTATTCTGATTATGCTTCTATACAACTTATGAAACAAAAATGCAGGAAGATAAGTATTTGTGTATGCACTGGTGAAGTGGAAATTTTCTGGCGGAGAGGGTCCACTACCATTATCATATCCAAAACTGACATTGTCACAATTGCTTCATCAATATCAGTAAAAAATATCAATATTCTTAACTAAATTCCTGTGTCAAATTGAAATAAACACACCATTAATGGGGTAAATCATATAAGACATCACAAACCCATTATGGTAGAACGGTTATTGTTTTACTTCCATATTCCTTAAGGAATGGAAGTATGGTGATGGCAAAAAAAATCGTGTTCGAGATTATTGCAGATTCTGATTCTACTACACTCAAAACATGAAAAAAAGTCGTTTTCCGAAAAGTGTCTGTGTGTCTGTCTGTGTGTCTATCTGTCTGTAGATTTTTTTTCTATGGCAAACGATAACTGCCGCAAATTCAAACAGAATCAAATAATTTTTTGCATACAGCCCGGTTTTGCAGAGTTCTCGCGACCTATTGTTTTTGGTGAAGATTGGTTGAGGGAAAGGGGTAGTTTACCTGCAACGGTTTTTTTTTAGCAAGGGAAATTTTGTTTGTTTGGCAAACGATAACAGCCGCAAATTCAAACAGAATCAAATAATGTTTCGCATACAGCCCTGAATTGTAGAGTTCTCAAGACCTATTGTTTTTGGTGAAGATCGGTTAAGGGAAAGGGGTAGTTTACCTGTAACGTTTTATGTTTTAACAAGGGTATTTCCTATGGCAAACGATAACAGCCGCAAATTCAAACAGAATGAAAAGATTATTTGCATACAGCCCTAAATTGTAGAGTTCTCAATACCTTTTGTTTTTGGTGAAGATCGGTTAAGGGAAAGGGGTAGTTTACCTACAACGTTTTTTTAACAAGGGTATTTTCTATGGCAAACGATAACAGCCGCAAATTCAAACAGAATCAAATAATTTTCTGCATACAGCCCTGATTTGTAGAGTACTCAAGACCTATTGTTTTTGGTGAAGATCGGTTGAGGGGAAGGGGTAGTTTACCAGCAACGTTTTTTATCATGCGTATTTTCTATGGCAAACGACAACTGCCGCAAATTCAAACAGAATCAAATAATTTTTTGCATACAGCCCTGATTTGTAGAGTACTCGCGACCTATTGTTTTTGGTGAAGATCGGTTGAGGGGAAGGGGTAGTTTACCTGCAACGGTTTTTTTTATCAAGGGAAATTTTTTTTTTTTTTGGCAAACGATAACAGCCGCAAATTCAAACAGAATCAAATAATGTTTCGCATACAGCCCTGAATTGTAGATTTCTCAAGACCTATTGTTTTTGGTGAAGATCGGTTGAGGGAAAGGGGTAGTTTACCTGCAACGTTTTTTTAACAAGGGTATTTTATATGGCAAACGATAACAGCCGCAAATTCAAACAGAATCAAATAATGTTTTGCATACAGTCCTGATTTGTAGAGTACTCAAGACCTATTGTTTTTGGTGAAGATCGGTTAAGGGGAAGGGGTAGTTTACCTGCAACCTTTTACGTTTTATTTTCTATGGCAAACGATAACAGCCGCAAATTCAAACAGAATCAAATAATGTTTTGCATACAGCCCTGATTTGTAGAGTACTCAAGACCTATTGTTTTTGGTGAAGATCGGTTAAGGGGAAGGGGTAGTTTACCTGCAACGTTTTTTTATCAAGCGTATTTTCTATGGCAAACGATAACAGCCGCAAATTCAAACAGAATCAAATAATTTTTTGCATACGTCCCTGAATTGTAGAGGTCTCAATGACTTTCGATTTTGGTGAAGATCGGTTAAGGGGAAGGGGTAGTTTACCTGCAACCTTTTACGTTTTAACAAGAGTAAAGTACTTGAAAATTTATTTAAACTTTTTGAAACAATGGTAATTGTTAAAAATAAAATAATTTTGTTGCCAGGCAATAAAATTATAATTTTTTCATTTTAATGTAATATAATATTTTTCATTTAATACAGCAATAAAAAGGCAGGTAAGACACAGCCTGGCTGTTTGGCTGAAAATGATTTTAAATATAAATCTTAGAATATGGAAGTCATGTATGGTTCTCCATACCGATATTTTATTTAGGAGATTTCACCCTCTTTTGTTAATCATTATAGTAAATACTAAAGACTGTAAACTACTGCATTTCTAATGTTTTTAACACTTTGAATTGTAAGAGATATTGACACAAATTTTTCGTCTACATGATAGTTTTCAAAGCTCGTTAAAACATGTATCACATGACTACCATTAATGAGCAAAATTTTGAGAACTGAATCATGGCAAACATGTGTCTAGAATACTCTGTAATAAAACAAAAAATTTTTTTTTCTGTAATTCTGCAGGCCGATGGCAGTGGTAGTGGTAAGGTCATGCAAGGTTGTCAGGCCTCCCACTACATAGCCACTAAGTTTAAAGTGTCTGCATGTGTTAGTTCTTTGTGGCGTTGTTCACCACCATGTTGATCCTACCAATCTTGAAGTGCGTGCTGTGATTAGATATTTTTAAAAGCAAAAAAATGTCCGTCCCGCTTAAATTCATCGGCAGCTCATAGAAGTGTATGGAAACAATGTCATGAACGATGGAAATGTGTGAAGGAAGGACCTACGATGAGGACCGGTCTGGACAGCCTACTGTCATCAGTGAAGAGTTGATCATAGGAGTCGATTACTGTATTTGTGAAAACAGGTGATTCACTCACTATTGATGAGTTGGACCTGCCATTTCTTCACGTATCATGATCTGTCATTCACAGCACGGTTACTGAGAAGCTTCACTACAAAAAGATTTGTGTGCATGGGTATCAAAAATGCTGACAGAAGAGCACAAGAAAAAGCGTATGCCTCACTCTTTGAAGTTAAGTTATGTCCTGAAATCTTATCAATTTTCATTATAATGATGTCCAATATTTCATAAAAGAGACTTATCTTTCATGTATAGTGGTTCTTTCGTTTGGAGTCGTGATCGTTACATTGCTGGACCTCCAGTCTTTTCATTTGCCAACTCAAAATATTTTTGGAATGTTTTGTCAATTTTCTTCTTGAGAATAATTTCCCTCAATTCTCTTATTTTGGACATAATAAAATGTTGGCAATTTCAAATATATCATTAAATATAAACGACATGATGGCAAATTCGAAAGTGTTGAATTTATGTAGGAACTTTTACACCATCTGATTCTAGACACCATCTGATCATCTGATTCTAGATGGCCTTACGAACAATTTTTTTTTTTTAATAATTTAATGGAAAATCTGTTTTAGACCATCTCATTCTTGAACACCAACTCTTAATTGTTGATACTGCAACACCATCTTGTTAAACAGTGTTCATGTGCTGTACCTGGCTTTCGGCTAGTTCATCATTCTAGTCTGTTTCATAGTTAATGTTTTAGTTTTTAAATCAACTAATTTAGTAAAAATAAATGTACAAAATAATCAGATTACAGAAATTATGTTAAAATTTATATACTCTAGTGCAGTGGTTCCCAAACTTTTTAGGTCATGGAGCACTTTTCAGTAGAAAAGTTCATCACGGAGCACTAATTTTCACCTAGCACTTATATGACCATACTATTTGAGGATAGAAGGTAAACATTCAGAATTTAGAACTTTAGACATATGAAACATGCTTTATTAGTTTATTTCATTACAAACAAATATTTTCAACTCTAATTTCACTACATACATTACAAAACAAACAAAAAAAAACATATTAAGGCAACACATTTTTAACGAACTAAAAGCAAGTACAGTAGAGTCTCGCTTATCCGACATAAACGGGCCGGCAGAACGTCGGATAAGCGAAAATGTCGGATAATAGGGAGGTGTTAAGAAAAAGCCTATTAAACATCAAACTATGTTATAATTTTACACATTACGGACCTAATAATCATGTTTTACAACAAAACAACATAAAAAATTAACTGAAAAAATGAACTTACAGTTACAGAATTGTATGAAGTTAAATATACTTAAAAAGTTCAGTCCTGTGATGATTTAAAGAAATTTTTGATCGTAGTCTGCTTTCCTGACGAATGCCGTTTCTTCGCTGCCAAATCCCCCCTTAAATTTTATTTAAACTATGGGTAACCTACCCCCTGATCCAGTGACCGCGGTCGCACCTGCATGACTTTACTGGACTTCCTGTCAAGATCCCAACACCGCAAAGCCAGGCAGGCACTAGATGCCCCTGCCCTGACGCACCGGCCAGCACAGGGTCGCCACCACAGTATCACTAGATTCTGAAACAATTGAATTAAAACATTACTAAAGGGCCTTTCACTTTTACAGATCCTGAACTGATTTGAGTTCCTTTTATTCATACTGGTTAGCCTTTTTTGAAGTACAGTAGAAGCCCGATATAGCGCGGTTGTCGGGTGACATACTTTCCCCCGCGTTATAGGCGTAACCGCGGTATATCGGAAGGTGACCTGTACAGTGACAAATGATGGGGAGGGAGGACCGGGAAAAAGGCTACAGCAAAATGCGCTACTATATACTGTACGTAAATTACGTCACCAAATGTAGAAATAAAAAATAAGAAAACTGTATTTTAATCCAATATGTATTTTAATCTATTTTAATCCAATGGAATATAAAATACACTATTTATACATTGCTCACTCGACCTACTGTAGGCCTAATTGTTGGTCTTAAAAAAGTGTAATTGTTGTTTGACCGGATAATGGACAGCGTTTCTTTTCCGCGTATTGTTTTATAAACGCGAGGTGCAGCAGATGAACATTATTAGATTCACTTTGCCTCTCCATCCACGAAATTACTTTGTTTATGTGTATTATCACTTTACTAACATTTGGAATAACTTCTTTCACTTCCACCCCATTTTCATTTCCATCATCGTCATCGTCTTCTTTTTCTTCGCAATTTGCATTTTGGACTGCATCGATGATATCTTTATCTCCTATACATTCTGTAACAGGCTCACCGTTGTCAACTTCTGCCTAGTCATTCAAGTCATCTAGAGTGAAGTTGCAATGCAGAGCACTTACTCGCAGACTGTACATCACTATTAGTGAATCCGGCAACAGAGCAATTTCCATCGGCGATGTTTTGTTCAAAGGAACATTTCTTCCAGCAATTCTGAATCGTAGCCATACTAAGACCTATCGTAGCCATGCAAGACCTATTGAATATGCAACTGTTTTCAGGTTTATTGACTTAAGGTAAATTTCCATTTCCTCATCAGAATTCACTATAGCACTCAGAAGTTCACGGCGGTAATGCGCTTTAAACGCTTTTATGATGCCTTGATCTAATGGCTGGATCAGTGCTGTAGTGTTTTTCGGCAAGAACATGACTCCGATTTTCCCATCTCTTGACTGTAGCATATCAGCAGGTGGATGTGCTGGACAGTGGTCAAGGGTCAGTACAGCTTTTTCTTCGAGGTTGAGTGACCGCAGGTGGCTTCTCACAGATGGAACAAATTCTTCATGGAACCATTTACCGAAAATATCACTTGTCATCCAAGCATTTTTTGTATTACGATATGTGATGGGTAATGACATCATGTTAACATGTTGAAAGCATCTAGGATTTCGGCTTTTCCCTATACAGAGAGGTTTAACTTTGTGACTGCCTGATTTATTTGTGGCAAACAGGAGGGTAACTCTATCCTTATTTATTTTTAATCCAGATTTATTTATTGAATTATTCACATCCAGAGTTCTGGTAGGAAGCATTCGAAAATACAGAGCAGTTTCATCACAGTTATACACTTGATGGTCATTTAAATCGTTATCGATCATTACTTTGTTTAATGCCTGAGGAAAAAGTGCTGCAGCTTCACTGTCACATGATCGTGCTTCCCCTTCAATGCTTATCTGGCTTATACCATGACGAGATTTCCATCGCGAAAACCACCCATCAGATGCATTAAAGTCACTGTTGCCATGTAAATCACTATGGAATTTCACAGCTTGAGCTCTAATAACTGGTCCTGACAGTGGCACACCTTCACTTCGTTTTATTACAAACCACCTGTACAGACACTCATCTAGTTCACTATCCTTACCTACTTTAGTCTTTTTTCTTTGCAATCCCACTTCACTTTCAACTGTGTTCACAAAACTTTTAAGTTTATCTTCTTCCTTCATCCACCCTCTAATTGTTCCTTCTGGGATGCCACACTCACGTGATAAACTTGCCTTTGACTCTCCGTTCTTCACACGATCAATTATTTTGAGTTTATCACTCACAGAATATGCTTTTCTTTTCTGCGACATCACAAAACTCTACACTATGCGAATTTATGACAAAGACTATACACTTTGATAAGATAATATCAGAGTATGATCTTATACTGTACTGTAATATGAGGGAGAGAAGGGATTTAGTTGGCTGCTTGCCTTGGCATGAATTCTTAGAAACGTAGAGACTGTAAATAGCTCGGGCAATTGTTTATGTCTACAGGTACACTTGAACTGGCAATTCTGGCTGTTGTTTACAACGCTGTTTCCAACAACAAGCCTTTGTTTACAATAAACGCAACGCATTCCAATGTTGTGGCTACGGAAGTCACGATAAACAATTCATAATTTACTCACTCTCTACAAGTAAGAATTTTCGCTAATAACGGGCGACATACTCTTCACCGCGTTATATCGGACCGCGCTATATCGGGCTTCTACTGTACTGGCTTTTCTTAACTTCTAATACACACATTCTATGTTAACAGAACTCCTTAACCTAACATGATATATTTTAATTCAAACATTTTACATGACCATCTTCTTATTATTACTTATTCCAAATTCAAAATATTTTCCTGATTCCTATCAGAATTTAAATAACAACTTCCTATTACTCTTTTATTTAAACGTCTTATTTTATCTCTCAATTTCAATGATTTATTGTTCATTTAGTCCTATTTTACTGCTAACTCTTTACAATACAAAACCTCGTTATACAAAAAACAATAAATTATACCATACAGTCAACCATATGTGTATTTTGACACTATATTATTACTTGTTATTGTGATTCCATTATCACTCTCTCTATCTTATATTTCATTTTTCATTTTATATTCCTCCTTCCACACTCACTATTACCCCCCGTGGACTGTCTCACCCAGTTGCTTCCACAAGGACTGAAATGGAAGGGGTGAACATTTTTTCTTTTATTTCTCCCCCATCCTTGCTTCGGCGTTACACAAAATTAGGTATTACTGGTATCCAGGATACCAGTAATCCTACTAAAATAAATATTCACGAATCCTTAAGCGGTCTATCACCCTTCAATAGGTGTATAGCCGTGTTCCAAAGTTATATTATATTAGATTCCCCTGATTCCACCCCAGTTGAATTTCTAAGTTCACCAATTTAGAATAACACGCCAAATCCACGGTCAGGGTTTGGTGAAGGCGTGACCGACCGAAAATGGGGAATCGCAGTTACCATGTATTATACATGTCTATATCTACACACTATTATCTTACTCCTAAGTAAAAGTTACACATAGTATATTACAATACACCGGTCAGTTCTGACCTTAAATAAAAATTACAAACGTTACAGTTTAAGTGTCCATCTTCTATTACACATGCCCATAGTATGTACTAATACTAATACCATATTAACTGGTACCAATTAACAATTTGGTGGAATTACCATTATTTTATTCTATCTGCACAAAACACTTGTCTGTTAACATTCATAGGCTAACAATTATGAGTACCAACTATAGACAGATCCACAAAAATTTTAAATTTGATTACACTTTTTTTTCAAACTCGGGTGGTGCCAAACAATGCACTCCATTACCTTAATGTTTACTCAAGTTTAATATAGGGGTCCCCCTCCCCGTTCTCCACATTTCACAATTTCTACTTCCACCAATTTGTTTGCAGAGGATGACCATCGTGGTTTCCACCCCATTTCTGAGGAGGGTGCCAAAATGGCATGCCCCTACTAAGCCAGACTCCACGGTCAGGGTCGGTGAAGCCGTGACCGCCCGAAATGGGGGAGAGTCCCTTCTGAAACATTTTTACATATTTAACTTACATTAGTTATACAACTATGTCTAGTTAGTCCAGTACAATTTTAAATTCGTCGCATTATGTGTACCCACTATCTCCTGGATTACTTGATTTTGCAATACATACGCGTTGCCCATCTTGATATCTATTACCTCATATGGCCCCTCATACAATAAAAAGAACTTCTTAATTTCTTTATCTTGCGCACTCGACAAATCGTTCTTGCTGACCTCTTTCATACTTGGTACATTTACCCTTCGCATCATGTCTACATTTTCTCCTCTCACCCTTCGTTAATAAACTTTCATTGGCTAACCTAAGCTTTACGCATCTATCAACAGTAGTACTTTCCGGTGGATAATCAAATAGTTGTTCTAAAATTCTCTGTGGGCGTGTCCCCTTCACTAACTCGTAAGGTGTGAAACTGGTAGACTCATGCGTGGTACAATTTAACCAATCCTCGATTTTCTTAACATACATCGGCCATTCACTCTGTTTGGTATGGCAATACGCCCTAAAAATTGTAGCTATTTCTCTCATCACTCTTTCTGCTTGATTTGACTGCAGATGGTACACAGCAGTGTGTTTAGGTATTATACCTTCCCAACCTAGAGTCTGCCGCCATTTGCCACTAATGAATTGGGGCCCATGATCCAAAAGTAACACTTTGGGTTTTCCTACGTTCACCATGTAATCTTTTGTTATCTTCTCACTTAGTAATTTACTTGTCGCCCTTTTTATACTATAAAGTTTTACAAATTTAGAAAAGGTATCCAATACTACAAAGACATACATCACTCCTCCCCTACCCTTAGGTAACGGACCATACAAATCAACCGCAACTAAATCAAAAGGCCTTTCTACTTGGATAAATTTTAACTCTCCTTCCAACCGATAGTTGACTACTTTAGACTTTTGACATAAATCACACCCCCTTAGTAATAGTCGAACACATCTCTCCATGTTTTTAAATATACACGACTCCTTTAATACGTTTACACATTTTTTAGCCCCAAAGTGCCCATATCTGTGATGACAATCCCACACGATTTTCTCTATTAGCCCTTCCAGTATAATTAATCTCCAATCGCGCTCTCCCCCATCTACTTTCTTAAACAAACTCCCTTTATATATCTGAAAATATTGTCTATACCCAAAATTATCTCAGTTGGATTCTAAACTGGTTATTATCTTGTTCAATTTGTCATCTGACCGTTGCATAGTTTGAATGTCTTCTAATTCTTCTCCGAAAAGTCCGTCTTCCCTGCTAAGTCTAAATATTTCTATTTCTTTTAAGTCTCTCCCTGTTCTCATTCCCTCTGTATCTACCCTAGATAAAGTGTCAGGTATCTTGTTTTCCACCCCCTTAATATATTCCCAAGGAAAGTTATACTCTTGTAGAGCTAGCACCCACTTGGTTAGTCTGCTGTGGGTCAATTTGCAGGTGTCTAGAAAAGACAGTGCCTTGTGGTCAGCTCTGATGATGGTAGAACTTCCAAGCAGATATGTACGGAACTTCTTCACAGCAAAGACAATACTTAGTAATTCTTTCTCACTTGTTGTGTAATTCCTTTCAGCCGCTAGCAAGGTACGGCTGGCGAAAGCGATGGTGTGATGTTCCCTGTCATCGTCCTCCTGGTACAACTCCACACCCAGAGCACCGTTGCTAGTGTCTGTCTGCAAGTAAAATTTCCGTTCAAAGTTAGGGTGATTCATCATGATCATGTTTACTAATTCGTCCTTTATCTCGTTAAATGCATCTCTTTCTTTTTCCCCCCATTTCCACTGTTTATTCTTTTGTAATACTGTACTCAATTTTGAAGTTATATGGGCATAGTTTTTCTGAAACTTTCTATAAAAATTGCATAACCCTAAAAAACTTTGCATCTGTTTAATATTTCTAGGTTCGGGGAATTTCAAAATTTACTCTATCTTTTCTGGGTTGGCTTTTATCCCTTCCGATGTAATTATGAAGCCTAGGAAATGTATTTCTTTTTGTAAAATTTCAGATTTTTCCCAGTTGACAGTCAACCCCCCTTTATGCAATTTGTCCAACGCATATTCTAAATGCTCAATGTGTTTTGAGAATGTGCGTGAGGCTATCAGTATGTCATCTACATAAATGGTTAAAAATTCTAAATTGTTTGGTTGTAATATCTCATCTAAACACTTTATAAAACTGGCCACACTGGTACTGGCCAACACTGGTAATTTTTTCCATTGAAAAGGAACACGATGTATTTCCTACTTTCAAACGTTAACAGGACCTGCCAATACCCCGTGGTTAAATCTAATGATGTCATGAATTTAACTCCGCTAAATTTTTGAAATATCTCATCTATCGCTTCGGGTGACTCCCGGTCCGCAATTATGACCTGATTTATTTTACGGGCATCTAGACACAATTTTACTCTCCCATCTTTCTTGATAACTACAACTAACGGATTAGAATAGGGTGACACCGACCTCTCAACAATATCTCCCTCCAACATCCTATCCAACTCTACTTGAACCACTCTCCTTTTCGAATAGGGCACCGGATAACTTCTTTGTACGTAAGGTGCGTGTTCCCTTACCTTTAACACACATTCATAGTTCCTGCTCTACCAGGCAACTCTGCGAACACCTCTTTAAAACTTTCCACCACCTGCCACAACGCCTTACGCTGGGGACTCCCTACAACGCCACCCTCACAACAAAATTTATTTTCCCTGTCCTCCCATATTCGTTCCTCACTTTCACCACTCTCGCTCTCTCTACATACATTCACTCTCACTTCTGTGTTCCTATCACCTACCCTGTTTTGTATCACTTTTATACCTGAAACTCTTATTGTGTCCAATATATGTTCAAAACTAATTCTGATTGACTCAATTTCATTATCTAATTCTAATACCCGTTTATGGAAATCAATCACTTCTTTATGCCTTATTAAAATATCGGTATGGAGAACCATACAAGACTTCCATGTTCTAAGATTTATATTTAAAATCGTTTATGAAATGAAATGTTTCCATAGAAACTACTTCTTTCCACTTATTGCTTCAGCCTTAACCGCAGTACTGTGGTCACTAACGTATACCACCACATGTTATCGCACTCGATTTTCACTGATGATGGCATTCGACGGCACTGCCGAAACGTCTGGTTTTGCAGAAAACATTAGACTATGGCCAAACAGCCCGGGAAAGAATTTTAACAACAAACTACTACTTTGTTGTCGATAACGTAGTACACATATAAAAATTATCCCCTCCCCCTACAACTATAATTTTCATTTATAGAAAATTACCCCCGTTCAACTAGCCTCTTCATTTATAGATATTTCATCTCCGTTTCTACAGTGGATTATTAAGATCTTCTTATCAGGATACTTTATTTATCAAAATTAAGTACTTTACTCTTATTACAACAAAAAATGTTTCAGGTAAACTACCCTTTCCCCATAACCGATCTTTACCAAAATCAATAGGCCTTGAGTCTTCTACAACTCAGGCCCATATGTAAAAAATTATTTGATTCTGTTTCAATTTACGGCAGTTATCGTTCGTCATGAAAAAATTTCTCTTGTTACAACATAAAATGTTGCAGGTAAACTACCCCTTTCCCTTAACCGATCTTCACCAAAATCAACAGGCCTTGATTTCTCTACAATTTAGGGACATATGCAAGAAAATATTTGATTATGTTTGAATTTATGGCAGTTATTGTTCGTCATAGAAAAAATTAACCTTGTTATCACATAAAACGTTGGAGGTAAACTACCCCTTTCTCTTAACTGATCTTCACCAAAATCAATACGTCTTGAGTCCTCTACAATTCAGGGATGCATGCCGCACATTATTTGATTCTGTTTGAATGTGCGGCAGTTATCATTCGTCATAGAAACAATTACTCTTGTTAAAACATTAAAGGTGGAAGGTAAACTACTCCTTTCCCTTAACTGATCTTCACCAAAATCAATAGGCCTTCAGTTCTTTACAATTCAGGAACGTATGCAAAAAATTAAATTACCCTTTTAAAACATAAAACGTTGCAGGTAAACTACCCTTTTCTCTTAACCGATCTTCACCAAAAACAATAGGTCTTGAGAACTCTACAATTCAGGGATGCATGCAAAACATTATTTGATTCTGTTTGATTTGCGGCTGTTATCGTTTGCCATAGAAAAAAATCTACACACACACACACACACTTTTCAAAAAATGACTTTTTTACTTCCATGTTTCTTAAGGAAATGGAAGTATGGTGATGACAAAAAACACCGTGTTCGAGATTATTGTAGATTCTGATTGTACTACACTCAAAACATGAAAAAAAGTCGTTTTTCAAAAAGTGTCTGTGTGTGTGTGTGTGTCTGTCTATAGATTTTTTCTATGGCAAACGATAACAGCCGCAAATTTAAACAGAATCAAATAATTTTTTGCATACAGTCCTGAATTGTAGAGTTCTCATGACCTATTGTTTTTGGTGAAGATCGGTTAAGGGAAAGGGGTAGTTTACCTGCAACGTTTTATGTTTTAAAAGGGTATCTTCTATGGCAAATGATAAGAGCCGCAAATTCAAACAGAATCAAATAATGTTTTGCATACAGCCCTGATTTGTTGAGTACTCAAGACCTATTGTTTTTGGTGAAGATCGGTTAAGGGAAAGGGGTTGTTTACCTGCAACTTTTTTTTATCAAGGTAATTTTTTCTACGGCAAATGATAACAGCCGCTAATTCAAACAGAATCATATAATGTTTTGGATACAGCCCTGAATTGTAGAGTTCTCAAGATCTGTTGGTTTTGGTGAAGATCGGTTAAGGGAAAGGGGTAGTTTGCCAACAACATGTTATGTTTTAAAAGGGTAATTTTTTCTATGACGAACGATAACTGCCGTAAATTCAAACAAAATCAACTACTTTTTTGCATACCTTTTTGAATTATACAGAACTCAAGGTCTATTGATTTTGTTGAAGATCGGTTAAGGGAAAGGGGTAGTTTACCAGCAACGTTTTATGTTTTAACAAGGGTGTTTTCTATGGCAAACGATAAGAGCCGCAAATTCAAACAGAATCAAATAATTTTTTCCATACAGGCCTGAATTGTAGAGTACTCAAGACCTATTGTTTTTGGTGAAGATCGGTTTAGGTAAAGGGGTAGTTTACCTGCAACATTTATTTATCAAGGGTAATTTTTTTCTATGGCAAATGAAACAGCCGCAAATTCAAACAGAATCAAATAATGTTTTGCATACAGCCCTTTATTGTAGAGTTCTCAAGACCTATTGGTGTCGGTGAAGATCGGTTAAGGGAAAGGGGTAGTTACCGGCAATATTTATGTTTTAACAAGGGTAATTTTTTATATGACGAACGATAACTGCGGTAAATTCAAACAGAATCAACTACGTTTTTGCATACCATTTTGAATCATAGAGAACTCAAGGTCTGTTGATTTTGTTGAAGATCGGTTAAGGGAAAGGGGTAGCTTACCAGCAACATTTTACGTTTTAACAAGGGTAATTTTTTTATGTTGAAAGATAACTGCCGTAAATTCAAAGAGATTCAAATAATTTTTTGCATTCGTTCCTGACTTGTAGAGGACTGAAGGTCTATTGATTTTGGTGAAGATCGGTTAAGAGAAAGGAGTAGTTTACCTGCAACATTTTATGTTTTAACAAGAGTAAAGTACTTAATTTTGATAAATAAAGTATCCTGATAAGAAGCTCATAATAATCCGCTGTAGAAACGTAGATGAAATATCTATACATGAAGAGGTTAGGTGAACGGGGTGGGGGTAATTTTCTATTAATGAAAATTATAGTTGAAGGGGGAGGGAAGAATTTTTTATGTGTACTACGTTATCGGCAACAAAGAAGTAGTTCTTTGTTAAAATTCCTTCCCGGGCTGTTTAGCCGTAGTCCAATGTTTTCTGCAAATCCAGACTTTTCGGCAGTCCATCTACTGCCATCATCAGTGAAAATCGAGTGCGAAAACGTGAGGTGGTATACGTTAGTGACCACAGTACTGTGGTTAAGGCTGAAGCAATAAGTAGAAAGAAGTAGATTCTATGGAAATATTTCATTTTGAATATGATTTTAAATATAAATCTTAGAACATGGAAGTCATGTATGGTTCTCCATACCGATATTTTCATGTTTTGAGGGTAGTACAATCAGAATCTGCAATTATCTCGAACACGATTTTTTTTGCCATCACCATACTTCCATTTCCTTATGGAATATGGAAGTAAAAATCGTTACCTAAAATAACCTCCAAATTTAAACCGCGTACTACTAAAAATGTATGCTCATATTGTAAGTAAAACAAATTATCTTGACGAACGTTTTTATTTGGGGTTCTGGGGTGCTAACTGCCCGTTTATTTTTTTTTTAAATTTGCAATAACTTTTGTATAATATTTGATTATTATTGACTTATCTGGTTCAATTCAACCTAGCGTTGAATCCAACTTGAATAAGTCCGGTTGATGCACTGAAATGCACTTAAATCTACTGCCATCATCAGTGAAAATCGATTGCGAAAACGTGAGGTGGTATACGTTAGTGACTACAGTACTGTGGTTAAGGCTGAAGCAATAAGTAGAAAGAAGTAGATTCTATGGAAATATTTCATTTTGAATATGATTTTAAATATAAATCTTAGAACATGGAAGTCATGTATGGTTCTCCATACCGATATTTTCATGTTTTGAGGGTAGTACAATCAGAATCTGCAATTATCTCGAACACGATTTTTTTGCCATCACCATACTTCCATTTCCTTATGGAACATGGAAGTAAAAATCGTTACCTAAAATAACCTCCAAATTTAAACCGCGTACTACTAAAAATGTATCCTCATATTGTAAGTAAAACAAATTATCTTGATGAATGTTTTTATTTGGGGTTCTGGGGTGCTAACTGCCTGTTTATTTTTGTTTAAAATTTGCAATAACTTTTGTATAATATTTGATTATTATTGACTTATCCGGTTCAATTCAACCTAGCGTTGAATCCAACTTGAATAAGTCCGGTTGATGCACTGAAATTATTTATCGAAGTAATTTTCTACTTCGGTTAGTTTATTTATACGGATGTTCTTCCGTCGACTCGTTGAAATGGTGGTGTCTGTTCCGCACTGAAAACACAAATATTTTGCATTAACAATCACTTACTTGGTGAGTCTGGTCGAACTTGCAGGGTCGATATCACAATCCAGTTTGTATACGGACTTACCGTGTTTGTATTCGCCGCTGCTTGTCGAGCTGACCAATGGAATTCGTTCACCTGTTTTCAACTTAGTCTATTGAAATAAACTGACTGACTTCGTTTTCTTGTGTCAAATAAAATTTTATTCAATTAATGTGCTCTCTTTGAATGATCTGAAGTATCATTTATAATAAAATTCAGAATAAGTAACATGAGACTTTGAGTTTTATAAAATTTGCCTCAGGGTGGCAGAACTGTTTACAAAGTTAATTTATCTAAATGTTCTTTTTGGTTAAAATTAATTTAATACCTTCGTGGATTCTTTGAGCTGACAGAATACCAAATCATTGAATAGGACTATAATTCAATCGTTATTAAACAGTTTGATATTGACTACAATTCAGTCATTACTTATAATTAACGTACAAAATAATAAACATGTATCTGCTCTGAACATTTCAGGTTAGCAGCATTATTAAATTCAATTGATAATAAATGGTTGAAAAAAAGTTAATTAATGTTAAAATAATTCTTGATAAGATAATTAAAATGAACAATAATATTATATATTGAAGCAGTGTTATTTAGTAAAACATCTGACTCATTGCTTGGTTCTACATAAAGATAGTTGCATAGCTGTAAGTAATCATGTATCTTAACAACCTTGGTTATTATTCATAGTAAGTAAAAACATTGAAATGGTTATAACAGTAGATACTTTTCCTAAATTATTAAACATAAATAACATTGAAATATTTTATTAATCTTCGTTAATTAATCTACCAGTTGACAAATCTCGGTCATTGGTGAATACTGGTTAATTCGATTTATATGTAATAATTGACAACTGTAATTACGTGTGGTTAAGTCACACAGAGTATTCGTACATAAAAATTAATTGAAAGTTTAATAAATTCGTAAAATTAGCATATTCAAATATCTGAGGATTGTCATTACTGTTGATTAGATAATATCATGAATACATCTTAGCCTAGGATCATTGTTTGAAAATGTTTCGACTATATCGATTATTATTGCATATACGGGTAAGATGTTGATCTATAGTTGACTGGCTCTTGGAATCTATACTTTATGCCATGGTTGTTAGGTGTCTTTCTCGTAGTGCGTTTCTTTCTTGGTTCTTCACTGACCGAAAACTATTGGGTTGTTGGTTCCTATGGTACAATCATTGTATGGTGCATCTTTTTTTCATTATCATGTCATTTCACTTGCTAGTTACCATCAGTTTATGAACTCTTATTGTTGTGAGTTTATCTTTGGTGATAGGTAGCTCATGTAGTTTTGATGCTTGGCATGTTAGATAAATTACTTGGTTTGTCTCTTTGACTCGATTATTGACATGTGTAAGTATTTTAGGTTACTGAAATCTTTGGGCTCACATGTCATGTTACAATATTCACCCCTGTTTATTACCATGTTTAACTGAACTTGTTTTGTGACACGGTTACTCCTCACCCCAGTAATCTCTACTATAGTAACCCCGGCCATGTGTAATGAAGGAATATTTTTGTTTACTTCTTTTAATTCCTCTAAAATGTTCCGAAATTACCGACACCTCGCTCCCCGTATCTACTAAGGTTTTCACTTTCTTACCTTCTATGGTGGTCATTACTTCAGTCAATCCTGCCTCTGGTTTCACTACATCGGGGTTGTCCTCTTCCATCAACTCCTTGGATATATCAGTTAGTATGAGGTGACTCTGATAGCTGTTGTCATCTTGGACCACGCTGTTATTTAGTGACAATGGCTGGGTCCCTTCCTCCATTGTCCTCTCTAGTTTCCCGGTTGAGCTGTTGCACCACCCTGTGCATACCCACTTCTATTACTGGTGACATTCCTGCTACTCCTAGGCGCTCCATTGCATCCATCTTCTCCTCGTTGATTTGAATTGGTCTGTTGTGATGGTGTTCCGTTCCTCCGACCGTTCACCTTTCTACATTTATAACAGAATATTCGGTGAGCGAAATTTTCAAACTGACACCCCTGACATGTCCAATACTCGTTTCGATTATTTATTTCGCCCCTCGCCCCTCTATGTACAGCTGGTGACCCCCTTGGTTGATTATGGTTTCCGTTATTTTGAGTCCCCGGTGGGTTCTGACACCTACCCATCTCACGGTCTCTTATATTTTGGAAGATGTCCAAAATTTTTTCCAGTTCAATTATCTCTGCTATTTCTCGGGTCATCAACGATATCTGTACCTCACAGGGTAAATGTTTGCTAATGTCTCACGAATGACCTAAATGGTAATGGAGGTTCAAGGCATTAGCTTCATTAAAAATCTTCATAACATATAGGGTTGTAACGGGACATTTAGGCCTACCTGGGATAATATAAAAACATTGTATTTTGATAAAAATAATATATTATGCTGTAATAATAATTTTGGGGAAACATAAAAAGTAATATGAAATAATAATTTGGGAAAAGTAAACAAACTTTATTTCATAAATTATACAACGCAACAAGTATTGAGCGAAATTGTGCCAAGGTCAGCTCCAGTGACAAGCAAAACAGCTATTTTTAGAAAAGTGACCAACATATTATGTAACTTAAAGTACGATATTATGTCAGTTAATACGTCATGCTGGTATGCTAGGTGTGGCAGTCCAGCCTCACATATTGGCGTAGTAATACAAATGAGAACAATAAAAATTGGTCACGTAACCCACGACCACTTCAGAAAATAGTGCCGTTCGCCTCGCCCCAGTATAAAATTACTCCGTGTGCCGGCCGGTCACGAAAGGAAAGTTATAAAACAAATTTAAGGGCGCCTGTATAAATAATGTAACTATACAGTAAATAAAATGTAAATATGAAGAAATCGGTTTTTAAAAGATAGTTTAAATGAACTAACAGTTTCAGAATAAAAGTGAAAGTAAAAGAAAATGTGCGGAGTGATGCAGACTACGCCAGGATGTGGAACTCTTTCGGACATATAAACAGCTAAGTAGCATTGGGGAGGGTAAAGCTAAATTAACTAGGGTTGACAAATTAATATAATTCTTTTGATTTTATCATTAAACCGAGATCTCTAATGGCATGGGTAGCAGGCGTGTGCGTGTGCGTGAGTGAGTAAAAAATTTATATTATACGTACAAGTAAGCGCTGGTTTGCAATAGCTAAATTTAAGTTTATATCTCAATATCTGTCTGTTAACCAACATAAGGTAGTATTATTAAAGCACATGTATAAGGGAAAGAGAAAAAATATTTGTTTCTTTTAGGAGGGCAATTAAACGAAATGTAATGTTTTTGGGAACAAATGAAATTAAGTTGATTTTTGATGTCGTCATTAATTAATAAAAGTATGACAGTGTTAAACTAAAACTGGGCTAGATTCTTTATTTCGAATAACCATAATCTGTTCTCCTAGTTCGCTGATCCGAACCCTGGTAAGTTGGAAATTTTGCAGTTGGCAGTATGTAAAAATGGCGTCTGCAATTCAAAAGTAAACATGCCTATTTGCTAGTACGTAAGGTAAACAATAATAAAATTAAATATCAAGAAAAATAATATCACAGGGTCACGTTATTACTATGCATCCCAAAATTCCCTGTTCCCATTATCTTACTTCTCAACACCTCCTGATCCTCTTCTGACCAATATTTTTCTCGGAAAGCTCGTTCAAATTTTTCATAACTCTCCCATTCGGTTTTATGAACCTCCGCCCATATCGCGGAACTCCCTTTAAAACATTTGATAATTTTAAGTAACTGTACTTCCCAGCTGTTATTGTTAAATCGATTAAACTCTCGTACCCGATTCAAGAATTGCATAGGGTGCACCCCCAATTGTCGCAACTAAATTGTTCTAGTTCAATGTCATTGTTTGCGTCCCGCGTAACTATTACCCGTTCTGTAATATTATTTACTTTTTGGCTTATTGCCACGTGCAATTTGTCTTTAACCTCAATAATGCTTTGTCCTATTGACTGAAATTTGTTATTGTTAATACATTCGAATTGAATGCTATGTTTGTTCATAACATCCATGTTCTCTTGTATTGACTGTATGTCTAATTTACACTTATTCTCTATTGCATTAAATTTAAGGTTAGTATTATTTTCATAATTCTGAATATTCTTGCTTATTTTTTCTATCTGAACTACAGTGTTCTGTTTACATTCATTTATTTTACTTTCTAAGTTTTTGTTATTCTCATTAATTTGTTCACTGAATTTGTCCTTTACTGACTCTACTACTTGTTCCTTAATTGTATGGAAACGTTCATTAATTTCGTTTATGATCTCACTCTTTACTCCATTGAATCAAGTATTTACTTCGTTAATATCACAACTTATTTCATTGAACTCTGCATTCTGTTCAATGAATCTAGTTAAATTTTTCATCGCTATTATCCAAATGATTATTTATGTCAAATCGATTATTCATATCCCTACTTAGTTCATTGAAATTACTGCTCATGAAATTTATTATATCGGTCATTGGCCATTCTTTTTCTTTTATTTTAGTTATTATGGGAGTAGACTCCGCTATGGTGTTACTCATTATAACATGCTCCTCATATGATTTCTTACTTTGGATTGGTGTTGACTGAATTACAACGTCATCCACTATTTTAGATTCGGTAAAACTACTCTCTGTATTTACTACAATAGTTGACTGTGTTTCTATTTCGTTAATGACGGTTATGTCAGCCAAGCTGACTCCTTCATCATTACTCTCTGTTTTACTTATTTTTTAATTAAAATATCTATTACAGTTTAATTTAATATTGAGATAAATATGAGTGTTTATCTTTGTAAACAACAAATTTTTTCTGCCCCCGTGTTATTTTGTACGTCTTAACCTAAAATTTTAACTTCCGCTGTTCTCACTCTGTTTCCGTTCATCCAACCCAGGCTTATTTCTCATAAAATTTCACGCGAAAATGCTGGTCACGGCACCAATTGTAACCTTACAAACTATCTACCACCTACCTTGTTGATCTCACCTACCTTTTTGATTCCCGGTATCCAGAAACTCCAGCATCCGTTAAGCGACTGTTGAACAGCGCAAACAGATTGAGGTACCGACTTAATTTACACCAACACGTGGTCATTTTGAAACAGACATACTTTTTTATTTATTTTCATTTCTTTGTCATAACGGCCAATATTACCCACTTATGGGTGATTAAACAAATGATTTTACTACACAAACTTAATTATTATAATCCAAATAAAACTTATTTACTACTTAAGGACTAACAAGTACTATACATTCTCTCTCTCTCTCATTCATCTCCCACCCCTTTCTAGATTTGAGATCTCATTTTTCAAAGGTAATTTTCTGAATGATAGAAGAATTAATTGTGGGCTGATCGATCTGTTTCTCTGTACTTATCTGATTTTCGTTACTCCTCATGACACATCCTTCCTGGTACGCAATTTAATCGTACACTCGTTAAAATTGTCCGAAATTGCTTTTAAGTGTTTAATTTATTTGTCACTCACTGTCGACACTTGTTGATACTGAATTTGCTTGTTTAATTATATTTTTTGCTGTTTAGAGTCCAAAATTAAGGTTTGTCCGCGGACTTAAGATTAAATTCACCCGGCCGGGATAAGATGTTGGTCGAAACAGAACGATTCCGGTCTCGGTGCGGCCAATATATTTGTGGGTCACGTGATACCCCCTCTTGGCTGAACGTTCCACGCTGGCAAATTTCTAAGGTTGGTCGACGCCGAACTGCATTCCAATGTTAAATAAACAGGGGTTGGGCCCATGACGTTTTCGTGACATCAGTTGAAATACAATGCTTAACGGGCTTGGCACAGCTAAAAATAGACATCACTTCACTTGTTTACAATCCACACCCAGGTTTCTTACGTCACATTTTGCCACTGTTCTCTTAAACTGGTTTTATTTCTTAATTCTGACATGATTAAAACATCTGAACCCCTATTTACCTGTGACCCGGTTTGTACCGTCACAACTTAGCTATATCTGGTTGAATTTGGGACAGCTGGAGCCGAATATCTGGCTCCGCACCGTGACGAGATCTGTGTTTTGTTTTAGTACCTGCATAAGCAGAGAATCCTGATTCACATAAATAAGTGGTTGCAAAGGGCAAAAAGATGGTTTTAGCTTTATCAGACAAAACTTTAAATTCGTCTTTTAACTGACACCAGAATTCAGATAGTGACTTCTTATTTGAAAAATTATCTTTTATCATAGAATCTGATGTCAAATCAATCAAGCATTCATATTGCTGCGTTGTCAGAGAGGCTGGCTTTTCTGACAGCAGAGAATGGGTTTACAACCCAAAAGTTTTCTTTCGTTTTTTCATGGAGTTCTTCCGGAAAATAACTGTTGAAACTATCAAGCAAACTTAGTAGGTGAACTTGAAACTCATTTAAGATATCCCCAGGTATGTCTGAATCTAGTTCTTCTATAAATTCTTTTACCATTGGGAAGCTGCTGTCAAGATTGCCATTGTTCACGGATTCTGCCCAAAACTTGATTTTCTTTTTTAACCCTTGCACTTTATCGCTGGCGTCAAACATTGTTGTTGCTTTTTCCTTGAAGTGAGAGGCTTAAATTATTAACTTTCTCAAAAATATCACCTAAATATGCCCATTAGCCAGCGTTCGTCACATAACCTGTCTCCCAAAGCGAAGTCATTGTCAGTCAGGAAGGTTCTGACTTCAGCCCTCATTTCAAAGAGCCGAGTCAAACTTTTGCCTCGAGAGAGCCACCTTATTTCTGTGTGAAGAAGTAAAGATGTATGTAAACTCCCATGTCATCACACAACACTTTGAACAGCCTGGTATTCTTAGGTCGTGATTTAATAAAATTAATTACTTTCATGCTTTCGTCCAGGATTCCTTTTAGGGAAGGTGGCATCTTCTTCACAGCAAGGGCTTGGTGGTGGAGGATGCAGTGGCTACTGCTGCACTCCTTCGCTTTTTGTTTAATTTCTGAGATAACACCAGATGTTGTTCCAGTCATGGCCTTCGCGCCGTCTGTGCACACATCGTAACAATTATCCCATGAGATGCCATTCACTGTGAAAAATTCATCTATTGATTTAAAAATTTCAGCGCTAGTTGTGGTAGTCGGTAACGATTTGCAGAGAAGCAGATCCCCTTGAAAAGACTCCAAGTACTGGTAGCGCACAAAAACTATTAAAATTGCCAACCCAGCTACATCTGTTGATTCATCCATTTGAAGTGAAAATTTAGTGAATTTTATTCGTGAAAGTAAAGTAGCTTTCACATCATCTGCTAAGTCCCTGATGCGTCGTGAAATAGTGTTGTTTGACAAAGGAATTGTATCTATTAATTTCGTGGCTTTTCCATCCAGCATACATTCAACTATGTCCTTTGCACAAGGCTTGATAAGGTTTTCAGCAATGGTATGGGCTTCGCTCGCTTGAGCAACTCGGTAACTTTAGTAAGTATGATGACATCAAAATCCTTTTCGTTAATTGGTTTTGAGTGATACGATATAATTTTCTGGGCTTCTGCAGTTTACTCCCCTCCCTTCTAAAAAAATCAATTGGTTTGCCCTTGCATTCTGGATGGACCCCCTCAAAATGACGGCGCATTTTTGCTGGAAACATCGCACCGTTTGGCAACACTTCGCTGCAAATTACGCACTGTGGTATGTTGTCGCTGGTCTCAACGAACCCAATGTCTAAGTAGGAATCGTGGTACTTCCTTTTTACTGTTCTTTTCCCTGTGCCACTGATCTCCGAAGAACTCGACATTTAGTTCTTAGCTTCAGAAGGTGCTGTCACATCCACTATCGCTGAATCGTCCAAAAAACTTTCATCTTCTCCAGAAATTCAGACACCAGCAACTGCTCCATCTTCTTCCACACTACAATCGAAAAATAATATTCGTATCAGCTGGGTAAAATATATTAATAGTAATAATAATACCGTATGGCGTATATTTCCGAATGTAAGGCGCACCCCAAATTCAAGATATAATATAGTAAAAAAAGTATTTTTTCCGCATATAAGGCGCAACCCAAAATCAAAGATGTACGATATAAAAGCGAAAAGTTACGAGCAGATCGCAAAAATATTTAAGTATACCGTAACAAATTTAATATTCCGTCTTCTGTTTGCTATCATGTTTTTTAAACCGTCTGTACCAAGTGTGCATTGTTGAAAGTACCGGTAAGTTTCTGAGAACAACAATGAAAATTATAATGTTTAATTGAAAAGAGAAATTAGTAAGAAGCTAGAAGTGAGTGAGTTTGAGAGTTTTTATGCTTTAGGCCATAAACCTCTCATTGGGGTATGCGTGTTTAAAAAATAAAGTTATCTTACACGCCGAAGAATATGGAAACCGGCATGCTAGTCGTACGTTCGGTGTTGCAGAAACAAATGTTCGACGATGGAGACTTAAGCATGATGCCTTGTTACTGACAGCGATTCAGACAGACTCCAGTGGCAAATCAAGTGACGATACAGAGACCAGTGATGAGGACGAATGACAGTGATACCTGGTGCAGTGCCATAATATTTTTGCATGGGTTACCTTTGAACTTGTTAATTTTGAGGTGACGTTGTTGTATGAATATACCGGTATCTTGAATAGTTTAATAAAAATATCGGTTTGTGGTATCGGTGATGTTTCCTTTTCATAACCTAAAATTGTATCATTTCCATAACCTAAAATTTTATCATTTGTATGCGAATATAAGGCACACCCCGATTTTGAGCAGCCAATAATTTGGCTAAAGGTGGGCCTTACATTCGGAAATATACGTAATAATAATACCTAATAACAATGGTTGTGCAAATAATGAACAACATGGGAAATGTACGCTAGCGCTGAAATTCAGTCGCGTTCATTCGTAATTAACTTGGTCGGCCAATCACAAAATTTTTGCAATAAATATTGAAAAATAGCAAGAAAAAAGTAATTTATTTTTTAATTCTGTACAACTTCGTAGATCTCTTGGGAAATAATAGGCAAAAACAGTAATTTTTTTTTCAATTTCGACTATATTTGACAAGTATTAACAAATTTTCTTCGAAACCCTTTGTATTAATTTAAACTCCATATGTATGACGATTCATGATTTGTTTCATGTGTAGGAGCAGAAGGACAAAGCAACGCCAATAAGCGCTCCACAAGGTTGCGATCGTGCCACAATACTAATAAAAACGCATCTAACATTCTAAAATAATAAAAATAAACTATTTGAACATACCTTCTAACTTCTTCCACAGCTATTGGAGGTACTGTGATGGAAGTTTTGAGGATCTTTTTTAAAGACCCAGTCTTCAGCCACCGGTCCAGTGCATGAAACTCGACAATATTAAATTGAAAATGATGCACTAAAAGCAGTCATAAATACACAACACTGATCTGTTTCGATTCTCGACTGAATGCTGACTGACTGGAGGGGCGAAGTAACGAGAAGTTTTAAAATGTAATAGAAACTTCACACGTGCCATTTGTGTCTTTGTATCTGGTTTCGCCGCATGCTGTCTGTATGCTTTGTGCTTTCAGCCGCCGCCACGTGGTTCCGAGAAGTTGTCGGCGGGCAAAGGTTCACAACAAAAGAAGACGCCGAACGGCTTATGGTCTTGCGGCAATGTCCGACTTCCATTGTTACCTGCGGAAGGTCAAGTATGCACCTCAATTATTTCTACTCGATTTTTACCGACACACAACTCATGGCTGCACAAAATTCACAATTTTAAGACCTGGTCATTTCTTTATTCTTCCAATTTCTTCAAGCAGCACTAGATGTTTCGCGGAGCACTTGGTGCTTCGCGGAGCACAGTTTGGGAACCACTGCTCTAGTGCAACTGGGCTGTACCTGCTACCTCTGAATAGCCGCCACTGATAAAGGTCTAATCCTAATTAACAATGAAATGAAAAAAAAAAAAGATTTCCATGAATGGGGCTAAATCTTCAGATCTGAGATATACACAGGATGAAACATATATCTCAAAATACATAAAATAAAGAAATTAAGCTGTAGGATGAATACTATTTAATTCTGTCAGTATAAACATCGAGTTCCTGTAGTTACTTCTGTGATTATCACAGACAAACTGTAACTCTGTATGCACCAAAGAAACCAGAAAGATCAAACAGTGTAAAATGTCAGAAATCACTATTCACAGGAACCTTGTGCACGTGTCCTTAGTTATATATTGAAGGCAAGGAAGTAAAATAAATCACATAGTATATATTTAACCATATTATTTATTTGGCCTAAATAACATTAACTATATAAAACTGGTATTTGGCTATTAGTTATCTAAAGAATTATGTGTACAAATATTTAATAAAAACACAATTAATATATTTTTATTTGTCATATATGAAAATACATAAAATATAAACTGAAAGACAACAATTAATCTATAATAATAATAATAATGATAAAATTGTTTATACAAATATATGTATAACATAACAATAGCAAAAACAACAATCAGTATAAAATATTTTTACATGCATTTGCGATACAATTTGATAATATGTACTGCACATCTACCACTAATCATAGCTAAACATATTTCCCAGCTAATCATAATTAGTTGAATATGAAGGAAATCATGAAAAGGATTATTTTGTAACTGACGCTTGGTTGGAAAGCCCGCTGTGTGGGATTACTTAATAGCAACGTAATATTAACAATAACGATAATATTCATATTTTCAAGCTGAACAATAATCTGTAGTATTTGGATTTACCATGATCTGCACGGGGCCATTTTATATCAAATATATAATATACATATCTCTACAAATTGTGTGATGAGGAATCACATGTTCAATTCTTTAGACACGAAGTCAGATCGAAAACACTCCAAATGTTGAAGTTTTCACTGTTTTTACAAAAACACTATGTAAAAAATAAAAACCTCTGTGGCAAAGTAGCCCACAAGGTCCAGCAGTTAACAAGTTTGAAGCGTGCATGAGAAGCAAGCTAGACCTTTTCAAATTTGAGTTATGCAGGTCTCAAACTCAGAAATGTCAGAGGTACTTAGTTCAAAAGCACATAATGTGAATTTAAATAAAGTCACAGCTTTATAGATGGATTCTGAAGAAACTGAACAGACTTCTTCCCGTTTTCCATACGTTTTAATATAACACTATTAACTGTAAATTAAATATCTTCTTGAATTTAATATGGAATTAAATAAAAAAAGGCTTAAATAGAATGTAAGCATTAAAACATATTGTGCCACAAGAACCTGGCACTTCACGGTTCTAAAGGATTTACTATATGTTTACCCATCACAAAATTCACATTTACTTGAGATGGACCATAAATTTCTGCAGCCATTAATCTCTCAACATACAGCTGACGCTCATCAGAAGACTCAAAACGTCAAGCTATTTTATAGTAATTAATATTTAAGGTACTTTCACTTGTGAAAAACTTACTTTTGTTATTTCCTCAAACGTCGTTTCGGAGTGGTTTTCTCCTTCCTCAGTGAGGATTAAATGCGGAATGCGTCAAGGCGTTGGTAATCTGTAACTTTTGTTTAGGTGACTGGTTGTGTGTGGGGGTGTGGAGATAGAAGGGGGTTGGCGCGGGATTCTGAATTGTATGCGTTGTGTATTATTGTGTCGAATAGTGTGTTGGATTTAAACTGTAATTGTTCATTGAGTATGTTTTTTGGTTGTGTTTTGTTGTGTTTGTATATTTCGTATTGTTCCTCAAACGACGTTTGAGGAAATAACAAAAAGTAAGTTTTTCACAAGTGAAAGTGCTTTAAATATTAATTTTTAAAGTGCTGTGAAAGAAGTGATGAACATTCAAAATAATATTTTATAGTATCTATATTCACTTAAAAGTTATACACTATTTAATGAATATAAGGCATATAAATTTCTAACAATTTAACTTATTCTACACATGGGAAAAATGGCTTCCTCAGATTTTCTAATGAAGATTTAGTATGTATTTTCAATTCCTCTGATGATTTTTACTCAACACTTCAAGTGAAAAAATGTAGAAATAAATCAGACAAGAAAATTTGTGACAACATGTATAATGTAGTTCTGAAATAAACACACCTCAAGTTTACAATAAAATAAAGTACCATATTTACCTGGTAGCAAGACAAAGAAACTACTTGCTGAATTTGGCGAGCTTAAGATTTGTTTATCAAAAAGTACTAGAACGATTAACAGTATAAAATAAATGTCTTTCAAGATTATAGTTAGAATTTAGAAAATTTTTTAGTTGTACTATAATTAAAAAAGCATTATTATGACAATAATGATATCATTATTTTGGACTTCATAATACAGTATAGGAATTTGTGCCAGGCATGGCAGCTTGGATACATGAACAGTGTTAGTGATGAATGCACATTAATTTATCAGGCGCCACGACTGAGCAAAATTCCTTTACTATGATCCATTGTTATAAGCCTCTTACTATTACAAAATTACAAAATAATGACATCCACAAGGATTTCAAGATTACTTCATTTGAGACCAAGATTTAGTGTTACCCAAAAGTGTAAAAAATGGCTACATATCACACAAAAAAAAATTAATGGTGAAATGGGATACATTCTTACAAAACTGAACTTGTGTGACATGAAGAAAGTGAAGACATTTGTGTTAATTTATGTTGAATCAAATAATAAATAACAGTTACTACAAGAAGAAAGTGACTGGTTTTTAGCAGAGTCCACCATCGAGTCCTCATCTTATACAATGTGCATTATGTAAAAGAGATAAACTGATAGATGGGTAAAGTCCGTATCAATAATTTAAAAATAAAAAGATTGAGATATGTAATAAAACAGCGCTATTAGTAATCGTTCAGCTAATACCATTCCACGCTTGTCACACTACAATCTACCAATCTAACAACAAATATTTAGATTATAATTAAAGGATGTCTGTAATTTGTTTTGAATCAAACCATTAATGTGTGGAAAACTTAACATACAGAATTATTGAACAAACGTTGCTTCACATTCAAAATAAACATTACACATTGAAACCTGGTTAACTGGATCTTGAGTAATTCAAATTTTTGGATAATTCTAACTTTTTCTAACTTGAATACTACTACATCAATAATATATATGAACACTGTTTAATTTCAAGTTTATTTTCATGTTTTTTGGTTAATTAGATAATTCTTGCAGCAATAAAATTGTACATATTCTTCGGTTTGCTTGGTGAATAAAAGTCTAGTTTTTAATTATACTAGTTTATCGGAGTACTGTATTGTGATTAATTTCTTACTAGCTTTTTCTGCCCACTTATGAAAAAATAGTGTTTGACAGAATTCTTGAATTTATAACTCCCCATCTGGGATTATTTTTAGAATTCCGTTTTATCAAAGGTATTGTGGATATAAACATTACAAAAATCTGTGGTGGTTCATAACACAACTGTTATCCCCTCGTAGCTTTTACCCATGTTGCCCAGAAAAATTTCTTATAAAAACCATTATGTCAGTTATTAGGTGTTACTGCTTAATAAATTTATAGTATTAAGATACAATTACTGAACAACTTATTTTTAACAAGCACAGTAGGCCTACAGTATTACAGTATTATTTTTCAATTTTATGTGAACTGGATTAACTGAATTTGTGTCTAAGTACTGACTTCATGTCAGAGGTTTTAATGTATGTTTTAATGAAGGAATTCTCCTACACATCAAGGATTATTGTATGTCACTAAAAACTTAACTCACCAAGTTGCAACCTGGTTAATTTAAATTTTTGATGATTTTATTGTGGTTTTCTCAACTTTGAATTAACCAAGTTTCACTGTTCTTTATTTACATATATATGACTCTTTTTCCAAATACAAAATGAAGATATTCTATATACATATAAACGAACATTATATGTAGCAGAATTTCTTTAGAAACACGTGTTCATTATCCGACTTACACTAAACACCTTTATTACTACAAAACACACGAGATCATTACAACTCTGTTGGTCAATATGTGCTTTATTTCGTATTTTAGGCACTTCATAATAAAATTTGTGACTAGTAGGACTACACATGCTCAGAATACGCGCACACACATGCAACAGGAAATATACGCTTAATTAATGCAAAATATTACTGCTGTTAAGGATTCTGTATAAAACACTTATTACCCATTATATTAAAACTAATCTTTACACTATTTACAATATTTTTTTAAAACCCTTGAGCATAAAAACTGGGATTAAAATCTGTGTGCTATATTATAATCACTATAAAGCAATCTGTACGCATATAACAAACTTATTACTATCATGCTCAAATCATTTTATAATTTTGTAAAACTGTCACTAAAAACGTTAAAACAATTACAATTTATAGAAATTAAATTAATAACAATAATAATAATAACAACAATTGTTACTACTATAATGATACATTTTTTTGTACAATGAAGTATTGCTTGTCTTTTAATAAGATGTGCGTTTCCGAATGAACAAATGTTTAACAATGGTATTTAACAAGTGAAGCTTGCATCTGGCCTTCTGCTGTGCCAAACTACACCACAATGAAGGTTTGCGACTCAAGTTTCTACAGCTACTAACAATCACTTTTTGTGACATGGCTTAAAATCTCATAAATCTATATTATAAACATGACAGCGAATATATAAATAAGTAGAATCATTTTATTGGAATTTATCACACTATCTTACTCCATGAGCTTCAAATTCTGACAACACACCATACTCAGTCTTGAGTAGAAGTCCTCTCACAGTCACTTCCTTGAACAGTGACTATTTGATGCCACTGAAGAACAATGTAGCTTCTTCCAAACACTACTACTTAACATGTTTGTTCATAAAACCCAATTCCCGTAAAAGCAACTGAAACTGACTGTTAATTTGGTGAGATTTTTATTACAGTCTTGAAGGACTTAAGATGACTGTTCAATATTATATTCAAGGCAGCTAAACTTGCTGTCACTATAATTATTAGTCCAATTCACGATATTTCGAGAACTCTGAAATTTAAGACTGCACTGAATCCTAATAAGGCTGACAATTTAAGTATATTTTAATATTGTGAACACCATGTGGAGAGAATTATGTATTAATAAAAAAATGTTGGAGTTATACTGAAAGAAATAACTGAGGTAGACCAGTTAACATGGAAGACCTACCACAGTAGCTGATGTCTCGCTTGAGCAAGTGGATGATAAATAATAGTATCTTCTAAATGAAGTATTGCATTTGTGAACATTGAATACAATTGAAATGTAAAAAGTCTGAATTCTCACATTTGCTTTCATTGTGTTTAATTCTGATTCTGTCACTCTTGCTATAAATAGAAGAAAATCCAAGTAATCCAATTTTGCTTCCTTCATGACTAAGAATGCAGTATACAATATTATATAACACAATATAATACACTCCCTTCTGATATATATATAACAGATAATGCCCATGTGGGGGGATTACTCAATCTGCAATATAAGCAAAATGTTTTGAAAGATGCAGACACCAGATTTCAGCCTCTGAATAGTCTACGCTATTCAGGCTTCTGGAACACCTTTAAAACCTTACCATCAGTAAAGAAAAAAACACAAATTTTCAACTACACGTTCATACTGCCATGTCACAATAAATTGCTCTATAATTTTATAGAAATTTACAATACACTTTAAAAAAATATTCAAAACATTATGCTACACACTTGCAAAACATAATTCATGTTTTGCACACTTGAAACCAGCAAGTGTTGTATATATTTAACATTTATTTACATTATGAAAACAAACTATTCTGCTTGTATTAATAAAATAATGTTTTCCTTCCTATACAGCACTAATACACAAACAATATACATAATTTTTGTGTAATTACATAGCATTACATACAAATGCAAAAATCTACAATATCTCTATACAAATGATGACACACAACAAATGATGACATGAAAAAACTGATTTGTGTTGTACGTAATTACTATATACACCCAGGAAAGTATTATACTATTGCCATCATTATTGGCAGATACAGTGGTCCAGAAGTATTTATGGCACACAATTCATACACATTACTTTCCATTTCTTGTCCAACTTTGCTTTTACAATGAGATTAGAATTATGCTTACTACAATTGGATTAAAGTGCAGTTTCATTACACGACATATGAAGACAAGATTTTTTTAACGTTTACACAAAATATAAAAGCACCTGCTGCTTAATAAGACTAATCATCAGTTATTACTTCAATATTGTTATTGCTTACAAAAATATTATGGAACATAATGTTATCAGATGTGTTGGAGGGGGGGGCTGGAAGACCTACGAAAAGAGTTATTCAATAGCATGTAATGTGCTCTTATGCTAAAATTCTTGCCTAAGATTGGGTGATTAACAAAATATTTCGAATATAATAAGTTTCATATAACATAGAAAAAAGTTTAAAAAAAAACTGAATGAGTAGGGCAGAGACACAAAATTTATCAGAAAATATGGCAATTTTCTTTGGTATTTAAAAAGGGAAAAAATCCGTTTTTTATATACATCATATTTTTGTTATTAAACTAGTATGTACGTGCATTCAGTCATAAAACACACATTTTAAACCCACGTAATAAAATTCACACTACGATAATAATATTGGTGTTTGAAGATATCACTTTCTGAATTTTCTGAAAATATTTCCTTGCCATCACATGACGTCTGTACACTGTTTTCGCTCTTCTTCGACTTTCTGCCGTGTTCTATTGAACGCTTCGGTTTTCAGAAAATCGACTGTTTTGTAAACGGTTGGTGTCGGTGTGACCTGCGCTGGTGGAGTCGAGGGCAGAGTGTCGGCAGTGTCCAGATCTAAGTCCAAATACTGGATCTCATCCAGCCTCTTTGAACCATCAAATGAACCTAAATGACCTCTATATGTCTCATAATAGTATACCTGAAACAAAATGAATGAAGTTTTTTAAATGGCAATATCATAAAATTGTCATCATTCAAATTAAAATTTGATGGAAACCTTACATTTTATACAAAAAATGATGTAGATATGACAATGGGGATGGTGTATATACAACTTTTATAACAGTGAGGGAGGATAAACCATAACACTGACACAATTACAAGAGTATCAATTAATGTTTCATGCCATCACAGTGATGGAGAAAGAGAAAGAAGGTAGTAGATTGCAACGAAAAGATGTTTCAAAACTATGAACATCCTTCTTCCCTACCTTCTGTGGTTTAGCTAAGCCAATTACTGCGGATGAAAATTATCAAGTAGAGAAATTTTATATCAAATACCAGTAAGACTTTCATGGTTGTCTGCAGGTAAATATAAAAAAAAGTTTTAGCATGAAGAAAACTATATCCCTGAATGAGGCACCTATTTTGAAAAAATGAGGCATAACGTTATTCATATATGACAATATTTTGTCACATACTACCACATATTTTCAAAGAAAAGCAGATATATTAAAAAAATCCAGAAAAATATTTTATGTCAAGCTGCATAAATTAAAATATAACTAAACACAGAATATTAACAGCACAAAAAATATTCACAGACCAATTAAAATACCACTTTTTGGTCACAACTGCTGAAACACAAACAAAAGAAAAAAATCATAGTTTATATAAAAATATCATCATAATTCAACAAGGATTAAACCGAAAATGGTGCCAAGTAGAGAGAGACTAGAGGTGGTCACTCCAACGCTTCTTCGGAGGTCCATACCTTTCTCTGTCCTTCAATAGTTGTTTGGGGATACAGCAGTTATCCATTTGGTTAAGATGTTCCAACCCTTTACACGATATTGAGCAATCCTATCGAGTATACTCACAATATTCAGTTCCTGCCATATATCTGCATTTCTTCTATGATCTTGAAGAGTAGACCCTGGCATGTGCCTGTGAAATCTCACTCCAGCTGCTTGAATATGACTGGTCTGGGAGTTCGTTAAAGTCGAAATCTCAGAACCACAGAGAAGTGTGGAGGAGGGTCACTCCCTTGTAGAACTTCAGGCGTGTTACTTTACTCAATGATTTTAGAGTCTCCTGATAGCCCTGCACACATGATCGAACTTATGTAGCTTATTCACAACTTTATTGTTTGTAATGCAATATATATTATAGCCCAGATACTCAAAATTGCTGACCTGCTCCAGAACAGTACCATCTACAATTTTTACTCGTATGGGACGAGCTCCATGAAAAACCCATTACTTTCATCTTCAATGTGGAAATCTGTAATCCAAAATCTTTGCAGATTAGACTCAATGAGTGCACACAGCCACCTACAAGATGCTTTTCAAGTTCAAGAGGATAGCCTGGTCATCAGCAAACAACAATGTGTCAACTGCAGAGTGACTGATCATAAAATGCTCCAGAAGGTTTATCGGCCAACTGTCTATATATAAACTAAATGAGAAGGTGGTAATGGGCACCCCTTCCATGTTCTAAAATTGATGATGCTCACTCAATGAGTTGTGGTCAGTCTTCCTGTCTCAATTAAGATTTTATTTTCCATATAAAGATTTTGTATGGCTCTAATGAGGTGTTGTGAGATCCCTTTCCTTGTCATTATTGCCCACAACCTGCTTCTATTAATTCTACCAAATGCCTTTCCAAAGTCAATTAAAGATATGTATGTGGTAACTGATGTTATCTATATTTTTCAATGAGACGGGCTATTGTGAAAGTGCAATTTAAACATGATCTGCCCTCCCTGAAACCAAGGTGGGGCTTCAAGAGAATGGTCCCTGTTATTGCATTCAGTCATTTTACTAGGATTCGTAAGATGTGTTAAGCAAGCTGACTCCTCTAAAGTATGTATAATTATTTTAGTAGCACTTTTCTGGCTTTAGACAGGCAACATTTCCGGAGGCAGGATATTTCATTCCTAGTACGCAGGAATCCTTCCTTGTACCGGCCAACTCCTGTTCAAGTGTTGACACTGAGCTTCTGACACAATCAATGCAGCACTGACCTACTGCCTCACCTTACACAGTAAAAAAGTATGTATCTTCACAGATGCACAGGCAGCGCTACTGTTACTGCAACAATATAAACCATCAGCATACTATTTCAGAACAGTTAACATATTCCACATAATAAAAAAACTGGAAAGCAGCAAAATTGAGTTAACTTTACAATGGATACCCGGCCACGTAGATATTGCCGGTAATGAAAAAACGGACAGGATGGCTAAGGACGCAACTATGCTGTCGCCACTGGAGGAAAGTGTAAAATCACTCCCGGCTGCTACTTCAGATTTCAGCAGAAGACTCATGGAGACATGGAAGAACGCATTTTTAAACTCCACCAAAGGTTCAACATACAAACAGCAAGTCAGTGCACGGGATGTCTCCATATATAGAAACATCCCTAGGAGCGTTCAAACGTTCGGCTCCAGAGGAAGGCTTGGCCATATTGTGACCCAGTCATACTTATACAGATTCAACCTGACCCAGGGCGCTACCTGTCTGCTGTGTCATCTGCATGTAGAGACCTTACAGCACATATTGGTGGATCGCCGGACGGACATCCCAGGAGTGCCGAGACTGAGGGGATTTGGTATGGACGCAATACTGAACAACAACTCATATTGGGTGGTGGGAGAGAGGATCTACAGGAGACATCATGTCATCGGAGAACAATCCGGAAACATGTAATAATAATAAGAAGAAGACAGGCAAAATCATTAATAACATACTGTAAAATGTAATTTTCATATAAAATTATTTCAGAGCAATATTTTCAATAAAATCATGAGTTCAGTTTGTTCTTAGTACAAGCAACCACCCTTTTATCCATACCATTTGTATGGCCCTGAACAAGACTGAACATGTAAAATTGAAGTTATTGGCAACAGCAGCAATAACAACAACAAAATGTATCAATTTTGTTAAAATTATCTGAGACGTAACAGTCTGTATTGTATTGTGCTCAGCCAAAGCAGATACTCAGTAAAGCGTGATCTGTGGCAACATCCAATGCTTAGCTGTGTCAAACAGAGAGAGTCTGAAATACCATTTCATGTAATTATGTACTAGCTACAGTGGTTATGTGGCTTTAATCAATAAACTAATCGATTTATTGCACACTATGAATACTGACAAACACTGTATTATTGTATTTTGTAACAGTTTTAATCATATTATATAAAGAATTAGACAAATATTGTGTTTCGTGACTTACCTTCAATGTCAAGCCAAGGTCGTATAGACGAACTCTTTTAGTTATAGAATTAGGTAATTGGGTTTTGTGCGGCGTAATAACTACTAACGCATGATTATAATAAGAAACATCTTATTTTATTAATAAGACAAAAAACTTTATCGAACAATAATCAACAAACAATTCATTACCGTACATTAAGTTATAAGGACGCAAACCAGTACTTTAGTTATTATATTTCCCTTTTTTATATTCTCTCTCTCTCTCTCTCTCTCTCTCTCTCTCTCTCTCTCTCTCTCTCTCTCTCTCTCTCTCTCTCTCTCCCTCTCCCTCTCCCTCTCCCTCTCCCTCTCCCTCTCCCTCTCCCTCTCCCTCTCTCTCTCTCTCTCTCTCTCTCTCTCTCTCTCTCTCTCTCTCTCTCATCTTTTTGTGAGATCTCAGTTTCTTTTAAATAATTTAATTTGGTATTCAAAAATTGAAACTGTAAGAGTTTAGTAATTTGATCAATTGATTGTCTATTGTACTTATCCCTTCCGGAGATGTATCTGATAGTTGCACCATCACGTGTTATTCACTTTCTCAGTAGAACACTCGAAATTTAGGTTTTAAACTGTTATAAGTTTAACACTGTTACTGATTATTCATCACTATATGTTTCACTATTGTTTCAAAATAAATTCACCATATTTTTTAGTCGACCGACTTTAATTTATTAGAGTACTCTTTTACGTGACCGCACGGTCCGAGTGATTCTAGTCGACTTTAAATTACCTAAGTACTTTAACATGACCGCGCGGTCTGAAGGCTTTCGTTGACTGCGGTTGCCAATATGCCTTGGCGACACTCTTCCTTAATTCGCCTCGTGGTCACAAACAGGATGTCCTTTCACAACTCACTTTCTGATTGGCTGGAATGTTCCAGAATATTACAACGTACCGGAAAGCAGTCCGCATCGTCGCCCCGTGGTAATTCCTGCATCGCACATATACGCTCTTTTCTGATGAATCACCGTCATCCTTTGTTTCAATGACTAACTCGTACCTAACACGACCTGGTACGAATGTATTACATAAAATGGTTTACTATAAATTATTAAATATAAAAACCCTATCGCTTTTGTACCATCACAATACCCCCCATTGAGAGGTTTTATGCCAAAGCATAAAAACTCTCATTGCCTAATCCTAAGAGGACCAGCAAGGATATGATGCCATGACCCCCCTTAACTCCTTATTACCATCATGGGTTACTCACCCCCCTAATCCGGTGGCTGTGGCTGCACCTGCATGACTTTACTGGACTTCCTGCTCGGGATCCCAACACCGTAAAGCCAGACAGGCACAAGACGTCCCGGCCCTGACACACTGGCCAGCACAGGGTCGCCACCACAGTACCACCAGACTCTGAAACAATCAATTAAAACATTACTAAATGGCCTTTCATTATTCCATATCCTGAACTAATTTGGTTCCCTCTTAGCCGTACTGTACTGGTTTGCCTCTAGCAAAGTACTGGTTTCCTATTATAATTTTTATTACACATATAACATTGTTTTCATCTATTTATTCTTCATATAACAGAATACATTTTATATCTTCATATCTTTAACATACATAACACACATTGGCAAGTCATATTAGAAACAAGAAAATTAAATTTTTTTTTAAATTCCACAAATAACTCAAATTCAACTACCTATTCCAATTAAAATTGCATTTTGATTTCAATTACCAATTCTAATTACAATTCTTACCTTTACACAACACAACATATGATTAATACACAATTGAAACTTATTCACTACTACAGATACACAGATAATCAGAAAAACTACTCCAATATTTTATTACCCATAGTAACATAATAATTATCAATTCTATTCTTTTTCTTATTCAGTATCATAATGATAATGATCAACTTTCTCCTCCTACTTAATCATCTTAACTATTCTCCCTCCACATCATCATTTATTAATATCACCCCTTTTATCCCTTAACCCCTGATACCCCGCGTTACACAGTGTAAATGACCTCAAGGAAAAGCCTAATCACAGCATGTAACGTTCCCACCGGCCATCCATCTCTCTATGTCCCCCCATGGCTGGACTGTAGCGCCCAGTTGCTTCCACAAGGACTGTATCGGCTAGGGTGTAAACATTATTTACCACGTCCTTGCTTCGGCTTCACATTAAATTCGGCATTACTAGTATACATGATACCAGTAATCCTACTAAAATAATTATTTATACACCCTTAAGACGGTCTACCACCCCATTTGGTGGATAGCCGCTGTTCCAGAGTTTATGGTAGATTTCCCTTGTTCACCCCCCAGTTAAATTCTAAGATACACCAATTTAGAAAATAACAAACTATGGTCAGGGTACAATAGCTGGTTACTGAATAAGCCAAATCCATGGTCAGGGTTCGGTGAAGCCATGACCACCCAAAAGTGGGGAATTCATAGTTAAAACATACAATACATGTTTCACATCTATACACAATTACATCATACTCAAATAAACACTTTAGGTTACACAAATACTTCAACTCAAAATCAACCTTACCAATACTACATCCAAACAAACATTTCACCTTTGACTTTGAATAAAAATTACAAACATTACCACTTTAATTTCAGTCTTCTACTGAATATCCCCATTATCTCATTATTATTTCCACCCTGCATTTCTATTCAACATTCTATTCATCTACCATTGATTATTCAATTCAAATCTCAACAAAATTTAAATTTGTTACCAAAATCCATTTTTTCAATTAAATTAATTACCTCAAATTAATTTAATTACATTATTTAAATTATTTTAACTCCATTTAATTTCATCACAAAATTTTATTACTTACTGTCCATTATTCAATCAAATAAAATATTGTTATTGCTATAAAATCAATCGCTACTATAAACATTGATTACATAAAATACAATTTACACACACACAACCATGTATCTGCATATACCCTATAATAACAGCATAACCTTATACAGAGCACATGTAAACATAATACAACTTTATATACAATCTGTTTCACATTAAATGTCCTTGTTTACCAAAATCATTACCTTATTTAGCCAATTTTCAAAAGCCATTACACTCACATAATCAAATGTTCATCAACACTACATATCTAACCTCCATCATCAAAAATTAATCTAATCTTACTCTTACACATTTAAGTTTTGTTTACTTACATTATATTATCTTTTTTAATACAATGCCTGTTTAAATCTGTTTTATTCATTATCCCGTCATAATAATCTACTGGATTACTCCATATTATTACAGTAAAACCTTTCTAGTCCGACACTCCGGTTGGTCTGACTGCGGCTCAGGCACTGACTTGTTGATGACTCACCAGCTTGTTTACATACTTGTCAGTTGTTTTGCTGCCTCAGTGAGCCAGCATCTAGTGTCTAGTGCGTGCTAATTACTCATCCTGTGTGAATTGGTGTACGTAGTAATTGGTGACAGTTTTAGTGTTTACAAATATTTTTTTCATTTTGTTTTAATTGTCTCCAAGTCACGTTACTAAATATTTAGAATTAATATTAGGCAACTACCTGTATTAACTTCCGTCTTGTGACTTACTTGGTTTTTTCTTAAAACGACGCGTTTCGAGAATAAATTCTCATCATCAGGTTTCAATACTATAAAAACATTAAATTCACCCAAAAGGGGTCATCAACTAGTTAAAACACACAAACACAAAAACACCACACATAATTTAACTGTCGTTTTAAGAAAAAACCAAATAAGTCACAAGACGGAAGTTAATACAGGTAATTGCCTAATATTAATTCTAAATAATATTTTTTTATACTTTTAATACTGTGTGTCCATACTGTTGTAGTTTTTGCATTATGTCAGGAGCAAAACACATTACTCTTCCTTTAAGTGAAAAATTAAAAGTGCTACAGAGATTGGACAAGGGGGATCACTCCAAAAAATTGCTAAGGAACTCAATGTGGGAGTTATTACAATTACTAAAATAAGGACTGGAGGAAAAATAGAAAGGATATTGAATCTTGTACGGTGACGGTAGAGGGCGAGAAAGCACTAAAAAGTCGCAAAACACTAAAAAAGCCAAAACTGGAACTGCTAGACAACGCATTATGGATATGGTTTTGCCAAGAAAGGAGGAAAGGAACCCCGCTATCTGGGCCTATTGTCAAAGAAAAGGCACTAATTCTGCACAAAAAATTGGAAGTTGAAGGTGAGTTCACAGCTAGTGAATGTTGGTTAGATCGGTGGAAAACCCATCATGGCGTTAGATATGTCGCAATATCAGGTGAAAAACTATCAGCTGATGACGAGGCAGCAAAAGAGTTTTCTTTGAAATTTAAAAAAAATTGTTGAAGAAAATGAATTAGCACCTGACTAAGTCTATAATATAGATGAAACTGGCCTAAACTATAGAATGTTACCAACAAAAACACTTGCTGCATCAAATGAGACCGTGATACTAGGATCAAAACTTGCCAAAGACAGGCTAACCATTGCTACTTGGAGCAATGCTAACGGTACACACAGGCTTCCGCTTTTTGTCATTGGCAAGTCCAAAACGCCAAGGGCGTTCAAGAACATTAATTTATCATTGCTACCAGTTTATTACCGCAACCAAAAATCAGTTTGGATGGACTGTACACTTTTTAAGTCATGGTTTTTTGACAAATGTGTGCCTGCTGTTGAAAAAAACTTAAAGGCCCAAAAAATTCCTGTTCGCGCTCTGTTGTTGTTAGATAACGCACCATCACACCCTTCTAAGAAGAATTAATAAAAGGAGAAATAAAAGCTGCATTCCTTCCACCCAATGTAACTTCCCTTATCCAACCAATGGATAAAGGAGCGATCGAGTGCCTGAAAAAGCGTTATCGCCGAAAGTACATCAGCTCGATTTTGGAAAAGACAGGAGAAGGCTGTAACCTTTTTGAAGCTATGAAATCCCTTAGTATCAAAGATGCAATTTACACAATAGCCGAGTCATGGGATTAAATGAAACCTGACACACTGCAAAACTCTTGGCGTAAACTTTGCCTGGAAGTGATGATCGAGAGTGAACAAACTGGGAATGAGCACGACACAGACACGCCGGAAATTGTCAACGACTTACAAACTTTGCAACATGATATCCAAGGAAATGACGTCGATGAGTGGATTGCTAAATGTGATGAAGATTGTGAAACAAATGAAGAACTAAATGACGATCAGATCGTTGCCGCTATTTCGCAAGTTGATGAAGAAACCGTAAATGAAGACCCTGATGATGATGACGAACCGCCTGCCCGTGTATCGCATATGGAAGCCAAGAAAGCTTTTGATGTTGCTCTTCAGTACATTGAACAGAACTCGTCCTCTACACCTATGGATATCTTGTGGATCAAGAAATGGAGGAACATTGCAGCTAAGTCTAGACAGTCGTCTGCCAAACAAAAGAACATTTGTAACGGTACTAACCCACCCAGGGATAATTCTGTAATAATAATTGTAAATTTAATTTGGGATTATAAATGTCGTGCACGTATTAATGTCAAGGTCGTCAGCCGAGTGCAGCAGACAGTTATTTTTACACATCTGGCATATGAACTTTGTAAAACAGAAGTCACGACATATGACGTCAGGGCCAAACCTTTGTGTACGTCACTTTGGAATGTCGAGCTAATTTAACAATGCTTTAAAATTTGACTACATAACACAATTAAAACAATGCAATGTGACCACGTGACCCCCCACCATCTCAGAAATCAACGCAGTACAATAACCCCCAGTCGACAATATACTCTCGTGCTGTACAGCCGTATAAGTCCGTGGATGAAAATCCAGGTGGGCCCACCGCCTAGTCGATTAAAATGTAACATCATATAAATCGAACAATGTAGAAAGTGAGTAAAAGTTTATTAGAACAGTAAAATCAGTGCTAACGAGTGATCAGATTAAACGTATGGAGTAGTCAACGTGGAGCGCGAGTACACTTGGAGTCGGCTGGACGATGCAAAGATAAGTAACCTTTCGGAAAGAATAAAACAAAGAAATTTCAAAATTACAAATCAGTCAAAATTATAGGAAAAGAAATGGCAGCCTAAAAAATATATATATAGTTTTGATGAGCTCATAAAGGGGGTTATAAAGATATGTAAAGTTTGAAAACGTATGTGTGTGTGAGTGTAAATGAGGCGCTGGTTTACGTTAGTAAAAATTGTAATTTATGTTTTAAATATCTGTTTATTTTATTACTCTTTTGGACATAGGTAACTCATAAGGATCAAAAAGAAATTTCAAATAATTATTGTTAATTATCAATGTGTTGTTTAATAGTTTTGAATATGATAACATGAGAAAGAATAATTTTGTTTGAAACGAGAATTACATAAATGGAAAGTGTTTGGAGTAAAAGATAATGGAAGTAATAATGATCAATAAAATCAATTCTTAGTAAACAAGTAAATGATTTAGTTATTTCGAACAACCATTTGCTCTCACAAAATACATCCAAAACGAACTCTGGGCTTGGGTAAGTATTTGAGTTTCAGAAATTGGCAACAATGCAAGATGGCGTCCAGAATGTGGACATAAGCAAAACAAGGTAAAATTAAAATTGTACAATATATTATATAGAAGAGTAATTTAAAAGTAACACATTACCAATTTTTTTCACCAATAAAATGTGTTTCTTGTTTTTTATTACACTATTGCTGGACTGTACATATTATCATTTATTGTACATAACCAATCATATAGCCTGGTAGCCTACTGAATAAGTTTTATTTTATTTTAGACTGTCTCATTTAATAAAATAATAAACATTTTGTATTCTTCTGATAATCCGACCTTTTTTGCCTTCCGACCATACCCCGAGTCCCACAGGTGACGGATTAGTGAGGTTCTACTGTATACCATAAGATCTGTCAACATTAGTTATGGTCACGTCTCCCTTAGTATTATTCGTTACAAATAAACAGGTTATCAATTCATCAACATAGCCATCATCTGCTACTAGTACCCCAATTCTATTTCCAGGTAAGTGTTTATTCTCAATATCATCAAAATAATCATCATTTGCTGCTCTAATTACTCCACAAGGTAAGTCTTCATTGTTAACCACATAATTATCATTTATCTCAATATTTATTCTTAATTAAACAATATTAATATCTTAATATTTAATTAAACAAAAGTGGTACACTTTACTTACCAATTAATGAAGAAGAGTTGTGCCAAATTTAAAGTTTGTGGGCCCATTAGATTTTACAAAAATGGTACCTAAAGTTAAAAAACTGCACTTTCGGGAAATTGAGTTTAAAGTTGGATTAACACTTAAACTGAACTAAATCTGCCAGGATAGTAATCAGTACTACCACTGTTTTCTCTTTCTCTTTTTAACACCCTCCTTCTGATCTTCTTGTTTTTATTTTCCTCCTCAACTTCTTTGTTTGCTCTTTTAATTAGATTTTTGTCGATTTCCGTAAGTCCTTCAACCATGAATTTTCCTGGTTTTATGCCCAACCTCTCAAGCACATTACATTTTGTAACTCACCCATAATTAAAACATATCACTGCATCTGTAACTCCTAGTTGTAATGTCTGACATCCTACAAAAGTTGATTTTGGCATTCTGTTCCAAATAACACTGTTCATTCTCTCATTAGGGATTTGCGTTTTTCCATGCAGGCAGCGTTTCAGCAAGTATGGGTGTGATAGGTCCTTGAATACAGGCTTGATCACCTCCATAACTGCTTCTGGCAGTGAATGCTCATGCTTAAAATCTGTATTATATACGCGTATATGAAAGTTAGTTGTCACAATAAAATACGTACGAAGTTGTACTCCATGAATTCGTCGGCGCCACCTACCCAGGCACGTGCCCAAGATGTGCAGGCATGTCATTATTAATGTTTTACACCTAGTAAATTACTATAAAGGTATGTAATGTTATATATTTTCTTAAACAGAATTAACTTTATTTTAGTTGTCTTATTTGTTCATCATCTTCTTTCACAGCACTACACTTAATATAATATTGAAACTTTCTCTTGTGAAAACTTACTTGTCTTTTTCGTTGAACACGTTTCGGCGTCGTATTCGCCTTCGTGCCATAATGCTCATGCTTAAAATCTGTATTATATACGCGTATATGAAAGTTAGTTGTCACAATAAAATACGTATGAAGTTGTACTCCATGAATTCGTCGGCGCCACCTACCCAGGCGCGTGCCCAAGATGTGCAGGCATGACGCCGCAGGCATCGCGTAAAGATGTAGTGTGCAGGCATCGCGCCCAAGACGCGAAGGCGAATACGATGCCGAAACACGTTCAACGAAAAAGACAAGTAAGTTTTCACAAGAGAAAGTTTCAATATTATATTAAGTAACCTTATTTTTTAGGCCTATTATTAAACAATCGAAAATTTTGAAGTTAAAGGGTACAAGCTCCCCTTAAAATGGAGATATTCATCACCCAAACTTTCAGCCTGGACTTGGCACCATGTGAATAACTACTATTTCTTCACCAAGATAAAGATCTGGAGCTCACAGATGAGGTCAAAAGCAGATTGGGTACTCTGCCAGGGAATTTTTTTAGACCACGGACTACTAAAGCTGCTACTGTGGTAAAGCAAATGCCTGAATGTGAGGCCAACTATACAGGCAAATAATACATACGTATGACAGATCTTTGTACGTTATTTTGCTATTTTACAGATACCTTCATGTGATATTTTAAATTGCTAAAAACAATTACACAGTGTATGACAAAGAACAGCTTAATGAGCATGACACTAAATTTCATTTTATTAGTGTGATAAATAAACTACCGTTATACTTCAAGTTCTTTCGATTAACTGAAGAAAGTGAGCTGTAATTATTTAAAACAACTTTATCTGTCCGTATTCATTACCTGGTCATGAAGATCGACTCTAAAATCAGAATCAGAAGTATCTGAATAACGGCGTGTAACAGGTGGTGTTGGACTAGGAGCAGCTCGTGGCCTGCGTAAGCTCAGACTTCCCTGCTCTGTGGGAACCAAACCCAGTCTACCCACTGGAGGTGCTGACAGCTTCAACGGACTTCCTAACAGACCTTGAATAGTACAATGTACATGTAAACATATAATTCACTAATAATGACAATTATAATGACAATAATTATCTGATTCTTACATAGGCATGATATGGTTAGCAATATCATCCTCTAGATGGTAATGTTCACACATGTACATGTACAGTCTTATTACCGACCTGTATATAGGCCTACTATAAATACTTACCTCAATCAGAAACATAAATGTAAGCTATGTTAAGACAACACAATGGCACAACAGGCAGTGTTATTGTTGCAAACGATGGGCTGATATATGGACAACTGATAAGTGGATGAAAATTACAATTTTAATCATATGTATATAAAACACTAGCAGAGAGTCAAGTGCCTGAGGAATGGGTGAAACTATAAGGGCTTACAGCATCTGCTACTATGGGGGGGGGGCACAATAAAGGGTGCAATCCTAGATTTTGATGGAGTGGATTTTCACTCAATCAAAGCTTGCAGAAAAATGCAGACAGTTAAAACAATACCTATACTAATTATATGTTATGTATTCATGTAAGAAGTCTTACTGTTGTTGTTGTTGTTCTGTAGGATAAGTGTACTTGAAATATGATATATGTTACCCATAGCTGCTGGAAATATGCAGAATTTTTAAAATAATAATAACAACAACAACAACATCCCCGAAACAACAGCACACACGCAAGAGAAATTTGTGAATTCTCTGGTCTAGATATTTCTGAGACAAATATAGATATGTTATATGAGCATGTCTATTTTTGCTTTGAGTATAATAAAAATTGTACTTTCTAGGAACTATAAAACACAGTACACCTGACACCACCTAAGATAATGATGTATGACACACGCACACACTTTGTAGTTTCAGGGTGTGAACAAAAAGTATTAAGACTGATTTTACTGCGAGTTAAACAGTTGAATTACGGAAGCGCATATAGAACATTAGATGACCTTGAATGGTGCAAGAAGGGCTAGTCATACTTTCTAGCCAGTTTCACTCATCTTGTGTTCCATGCTGCTGAATCAAGCAGGTACAGTCTTGTGCCTTGTTTGAACGGATTATGAGTGAAAATATGGAAAAATGTGTGTGTGTGTGTGTGTGTGTGTGTGTGTGTGTGTGTGTGTGTGCATGTGTGTGTGTGTGTGTGTCAAATTCTGTCAAAGGATGGGGAAAAATGCCATAAGAACTTAACAAATGTTACTAGCAGCTTGTGGAAGTGAGACAATCCCAAGCAGGCAAGAATCTGAATGGTTTAAAAGATTTAAAGAAGATAGAACTAATGTCAAAAGCACTGAACACGAAGTTCTTCAGCAAGCCTCATAAGATGAAATCATCAAAACAATTCACAAAGCCATCCAAATAATTGCTGTCTGATAATCAAAGAGCTTAGCAATGATTTCAACATCTCATTTGGATCAGTCCAAACCATTCTGACTGTTGATTTACGCATGAGGAGAGAGACAGCTAAGGTTGTTCCAAAACTGCTGGCTGATGATAAAAAAGAACAGATCATAACAGATCACCCTTGATTTGCTACAATATGCTGAATTTTATGAAAATTTTTGAAAATCACTAATGACTGGTCATGAAAAATGTGTTTATGGCTACAACCCCAAGAATCTCTCGAAGTGGATGACGCCTGATTCTCCATGAACCAAAAAAGCTTGGGAAGTTCACGCCCAGGTGAACGCCATGCTGACAGTTTTACGATTATGAGGACACACTGTACATCATAAGCATGCTCCAATAGGACAAGCCATAATGAAGGAGAATTACATTCGTGTCCTTTGCCATTTCCAAGGTGCTGTACAGAGAATAAAACAATGTTTCAAACCTCAGGCAGCTGGAAACCACAGTACTGTGGCACATCACTCCATTAATCCCTTTGCCACAGTATTAACGTACACCGTGTCAGATTTTATTAAAGTCCTTACACTGAAGATGGGCTTCAAAGGTGAGCTGAAACATTAGGTCGAGTGATTAACATCTTTTGGCATAAAGAAATTGGAAGACCACGGCCTTACAGCCCTGATGTTGATACTTTTTGATCACACCTCATATAATATGATAGATTTTCTTTAAAATTGTTAAGCTTTCCACAACTGTAATTCTTTTCCTAGTAAACCCCTTTTATCTAATTAAAAAAGATTGGTACAAATTGGAAAACGTAGGAAATTCACCGTGTCCTAACATTACAAGCTTATAAAGTGCAAAAAAAAACATAATGGAAGGATAAAAGCTACAAAATAAGAAATTCATATAAGAGGATTTAAATGAGTGAATTATAAGTAACATGCAGCCAGTCAAAATAGTGGGTAGTGTAAGTCAAAACAGAGTTTTATACACAAAGGAGTATAGGAGACTATATTAAAATAAAATTCACCTTCTTCATGATGATCTGATTTCTTCCTAATTGCTGGTGTGGGTTTAAGCTTCCTGTCAACACTGGGTGGAGGTTGACTTGGTACAGGAAGAGGTGACGCTTCACTTGAGGCCGAGTCAGACATCTTTCTCCCGGGTTTCAGATCTCTGTTAACAGTCGGAGGAACTGCAGGCGATGGTACTGTGCCAGGCGACCGGTTTGCAGCTGGAGGTGTAGTCAGTGAGGTTGCAGGTGAAGGAAGGTTTGAGTACAACACAGCCGATGAGGAATCAGAAACTGGCGGAGAATTTGGCTCACTCTGGCTGGATAACGGCAACTGGCTGACTGCGAAGTCATAACAGAAAACATCACCATTCACCTTTCCTGGAGCAGCATTTGTATAACAATGCCGAGCCTGTGGAATTGGTTTTTCGACACTTTCAGTTTCACTGTTTAAATTGTGTGACCTAGGAAAGTCATACATCTCATCACTAACACCATTATTTGCAACTTCTCCATTTGTAACTGGCGCTGCTGGTGTTGTAGTTGTTGAAGATGATGTTCCTGATGTCATGGTTTCTAAATTCAAATAGCTGTGATTTCCATTTTCACTTGATACCAAGTGCGAAGGCTTTGGTGGTCGTGGAGGCGCTACAGGTACTTCAAAGTCACCTAAATTTCTTGTGTATCGTTTACCAACTACAGTAATTGTCGCTGGTTTTTGATTATCACCTTCTGCAGAACTATCAGATGGTCTAGGAAAGGTTTCCCAGTTGACAGATGGTTTAGGATGAGGATTTGTCCACTCTTCATCAGTGAAGACACTTTCCCCATCAGTTGCAGGACTCTGTAATGGTGGTGTTGTGGATCCGGAAACGCGTAAATCTAAATTCGGTGGTTGTAATCTTCTTGGAGCATCGTAGAAATCATCCCCATTGAGCTTTCTGTTCTGCTGTTGCTGCAGGGCTAAGAAGTGGTTCAGACCATCAGGACTGGACAAAGGTTTGCCAGAGATACATTCAGAAATAGGAATGTATGGTCCAGATGCTGTGCTAGTTGGGGAAACTGGGGGTGATTCTGCTGTCTGGCTAGATTCCTCAGCTAGTGATGGTTCATCTTCACCTCCATTGTACTCATAGTCTGTATCTGAAAAATAGATATAAAAGTGTAAAAATTACAAAATACATGTAACTGCTTATTACACAAGTTTACAAGTGTATATAGTTTTTCCCTACTTGTTTATAGGGTGAAAAACGTTTGTTATGCATATGCCACAACAAAATTATGATGCAATTGGACAAATGTTGTCAGTTGTTATAACATTGCCTGAATAGATACCGTACAGTTTAACCTTCTGAAATTAGGTTTCATGTAACCGTACAATAGCAAAAATAAAAGAAAAAATGAAGTAACTGAGAATGGAATGGTGAAAGACAGAATGTTTCACTAACTATAGCACCTAAAAAGCAAGGCACAGTAATGGAAAAAATACCCATCTGGATTAATGATTATCATAATAAAAACGTTTTAGTTAAGATATAAGCTACACATGTCACAAAAAGCCATATATTTGTACAAAGACTGAAAACCAGTTTAATTAAAAGATTTTCAGATTATCTAACAGAAACGTAATAAATTCACAAAACGGGCATTCCTGGATAACATAAAACTTACCAGATAATTCAGTTAATTCAGTAGAATAGACAAACTGTTTGGATATTAAATTGTAATAATGGCTGATGAGTTCATCATTTTTCTCTCTGAGATGCTGATAATGTTTCTTAGAAATATCAGAAGCTGATAAGATGCTACTGGAACATGACACTTGTTCAGACAAATCTGGTGAAAGATTAGGAGGCCCTTCCTCTAGAGCTTAGGGTCAAAAGAGACTAAGTTTCCATCTAGGTAGTATTAAAGGTGAAATTAAAGTAATGTACTATTATTAATTAGCAATTATAAAATAATCTTTTTTCACCTATAAAGGGAAAACTGCAGTGAATGCTTCAAACAATTTGAAAACTGAACTTTCCAGGTTGTATGATGTTATCTTAGACGAGGCTTCATATATCTCTTATTTGAGAGAATGGCACTTCACAGTGATTCTTCAACATTGGGAAGTTGCATCCACAAAACTGATTTTGTTTGCGTGTTACTGACAATAATTTTATATAACGTCCAGGATACTAGCAGTTGCTACAAGAAATCTGTTCTGAAATTAAAATAATTTTCTGCCAAATACAACTGTGTTAGTAATACTGAAACAAAATTGTTTGAAGAGACTAACATTAAGCAATATGGTAGTTGGAAAAGAGAAGCACCAAAAAATATTCTGGCAACACCACACTTTTATGCTTATTAATTATATAAGTGATGACTGAAGGTTAATGTAATAAACTGTAAAATGGTAACAATTAAAAATTATACCTAGAATTAACTAACATAAATAAGCCTGAAGATTTTTCACATAATCTGGCATACGGCATTGTTAACTTATTGAATGATTTAAACCTTGGAATTACTCCTGGAGGTGTTGACAATTTAATCACATCCTGTTCACAAAAACTGTCTAATGAAGACCAACTGAGATGAAAGATTGCAATATACATACACGTATGTAGGAAGAAAAGGAGACTATACAGCCAAGTTACCGATAACGGTGAGCTCACAAAAACTGGAAGATGTGATTACTCACACGGAAAGCTTACTAACCTTAATACAAGATAAACAAAATGTTCTCCAAATTCCACAAATTACAATGAATCAAAAAAGGAAGTAGTCTCAGTGATACAGACTAAATTATGATGAAACAGAAAAACCAAAACAATAAATGTGCTAGCATTACACTATAGGCATAAGGAGAACAGCATTGTTACTGTCACCATTCCATCATCATCATCATCATCATCACCAAAATCACCAGCATTATCTTCATCGTAAGTTACTATTTAATTTTTTAAACTTTCAGGTAATTAATTTTTAGCCAATTAATTAACAAAACCAACAATAACACTTGTATCAAACTGATCAGAGAACACATTAAGATAACTTCTGACAACCAGATACAATAAATTAAATGATTTTTTTCATATAAACACTTACAATTAGTTAATTTGCATTTTGTTAATAACCATGCTGCACAGAATCTAAAACAAGAGAAAAACAAGTGATTCAACTTCTGTGCACATTTCACAGAATATTTTTTTTTATGATAGGTTGTCACATAGTTCATGTGTGAAACATTTATTTAACTGAGCTTCAATAATTGATGGCCAGCAATAACCTAATAATTTTATGCATCACTTATCACCTGGATATTTGTGTTGTAGTATAAAGTATTCCGCATTTTCCCTTCTTTAAATGAAATTTGAATACAAAGTACCTACATTTAATACGAAAACCTCTGACGTCATGATAAACACAAAAACTGTAAAAACAGATAAATTCTGCAACAAAATACTAGTGAATATATATGTAAGATATATATCAAACACATATGCATAAGATATAAGTCTCACGCTCACTGGTTTAAATAAAAAACTTGAATTTTTTTATTCCCACTTGTGACTATTCATCAAGGTTATCTTTGAGGCTTCAGAGAATAGCGAGATGACTCATTAACATTTGTTATTATCCTTAACAATGACTCATTAAAAGTGTTTTATACACACACACACACACACACACACACACACACACACACACACAAGTATGCACATTTATGTGTCTGTGTGGAAGGACAAGAGACGAAAGAAGAAAAGTGATGGACATTAGAAACAACTGCTGCAATCATGATGTTCAAAAGTGACTGAATATAATAATTGCAGTAATCAACTTACAACATAATAGACTTTCTATGATTTCTACATTCCACAGATGGCTTTCTTCACCAGTGTTGCATTAGGATAAAATGTAAACATTATACGTACACTTGTGACAATGTGTACATGTGTATACACGAACAACATGTAATCAGGTACTTGAAGTAAATTTTGTTGTAAAGCCCTATAGTTATAGTAAATATTACAGTAAAATATATATAAAAAAAATACAATTTCTACTCAATTTATTTATAACATCTTTTCATCAGTACAAACAATGTTAATATGATTTCTTCTTTTTCCCATTTAAATAAATTTCTAGAGGTTGTCACATCTGCTTGAAAGCATTCTCCAAGTTGAATCACTTGGGTTGAGACATCTGCCTCCTCTATTTACAAACAGAACAGGTTCTATTCTGTTTCACTGCACAGAAGAGTTCAGTTCTAAGAACTAGCCTATGTTTGTAATCATAGTCATATATTTCCCATGATGCATACTTTCCAATTCCATGATAACATCTACTCATGGAAGTTGTATAGCATTGAGAAGAACACACCATGCGCGCACACCCTCACCAAATGCTATGTTAGTATCGGTATAGCTCCCAGGAAAAAACCAAAGCAATTGTTGTCAGTGGTAATTAATTTTTTTCTCCCATCAGTGTGGCTACACTGTTGAAATGTTTCTGCACATCATTAACCAATGCCTATACTAACAACAGAATGACTCAGTGGCTTGACAGGTTAGCTCCACTGAAGGTGATAAGCTGCAGTTGATGAATACTAATTGTGAGAACGTGGATTCAAAATGGTAATCTCATCTGACGAATGGTGCAATCTAATACGTGTACAGAGACAGTGTCTGTCGGTAAGTATCATCCAAAGAAGAACATATTACAACTACGGCTTCCACCTTTTGGGCAAGGGAGCTGCATAGAAGATGTTAGCACTGGTAGAACTAGCAAAAGGGAATTAAACATAATTTCCATCAGTAGATTAGTGACTAATTGTGGATATTTTCTTTCAAGAATAAAAACAGTAAAGATGATTTAGTAGCAATAATTCATTTAATAAAACACGATAATTTGCTAACTACTATGTTAAATGACATGAACTTTTAAGCTAGTAACTCATTTTCACCTTCTAACCTGGTTTCGCAGCCTCCCCTCCCACACACTAATTACCTCGTGTATACTCATGCTATCAACAAATAGCAAATAGTACTTACAAAATCGTTCACACTACAACAGGAACTAACTCTTGCCTGCAATGCAATGGTATCTGGTACATTTCACATGTTACACAAAGGAGGTATGAACAAAAATAGAAAATACTAGGAGGATGTATAACAAGGAACACTTTACTTCACCCAATGTTTGGTATGCCAGACAAGAAGTATATTTTCTGTGCCCAGGAATATTTCTTACGCATTATGCATAAAGTCCAGGGTATTTCATATGAAAACATATTAAAATTCCCGCCAGACTTTCGAATGTGCAACGGTTAAAAAAATTTTAGAACTTTTATTTTCCTGTCAATTATCAAGAGTTCTTTTTTTACCTTAATCTTGCTCATTAGATATTCTATGAGAAGTAAAAACTGATTTTTGCAATGCATTACAGACTGTAAAAACAAAAACATTTTGCCACTTGTCTAGAAAGATACAAAATAAAAATAAAAAAAGCTTAGAAAAATATCTAGAACCACACACACACGCGTGCACGCACACAATGCATATAATGTGTTTACACATTACTGTACATACATTTTCATGAGTTTATGTTATTTAAATCCTTTGGAAATGTCTATACGTCATTTTGCAATAAACTGGCATCAACTGTCTTAATATGTCATGAAGACGCATACTATGTATGATGTTCAAGGAAAAGAGCAACATTTCCTGATGCTGGTGACACAAAAAAGGAGTTGCTAGCTTATTGACTATTCCTTTAAATTATATATTTATAGACGTCTGAAAAACTTGATGTGAAATCTACCAGGCCTTATTTATTTATTTATTTGTTGATATCAGGATTTTTAATAGATATTGCTAATACTGAAAAATCATATACTGGCACTCAAAAAGTTAATAAACATTTAGTAAATATTCAGCACATGTCTGAGGGTACCTTTGGAAGAAACACTCATGAAGTGAGCAACACATGCCCAAGTCATGCATGGCAACTTAGAAATGATAGTGTAATTCTACATATTTATAAAGAACTTGAATGAGATAAAAACTTACACATTAATTTGTCTTAACATTGTCTAAGATGGTTGTGTACTTAACACAGACAATAGAAAAGCAAAAACGGGAGGTTATTCAAGTTATTCAATCGTGAATACTCCAACTTCTATCAGTTATTTTCTCTATGTTAGCAGTCTTCATAACAACTTTGTCGAATTTTGTTGCTTCTGTGCTATATACACTTTTCCCTCGAACGAGGCCTTTCGGTTTTGCAACCATTATCCTAGGTTGTAGGAAGAACTTGATAATGGTTGCGAAACCGAAAGGCCTCATTCGAGGGAAAAGTGTATATAGCAGAGAAACTCCAACTTCTGTATTTAATTTCTGTGTTACATTGTGCCTAAGTTACACTGATGGCATTTAGTAAGTGTGATTAATAAAAATGTTATTATTTATCTTCTGTTATGAAGAAATCATTATAAATAATCTTAAGTTCATCCCTTAAATAACTGTCATTAAATATATTTGGTTAGACAACTTCTCACAAATTTTAATTTATAGTACGACAGGCTCTGATAAAGAATTTGTTATATTCTCACATAGGTTTCTGTGGCCAGTTTCTATTCAGCATTTGAAATCTTCTTCCATTATGGATCGCATAAAACGTAAGATGTTTCTCCCATATTACAATGGCTATTTTCAGGTACATGTGACCTGTCTTTGTTACTCAATTGATTCTTTGGGTAAGGTGCCAGTTTTAGATCTGTTACTCAATTCATGATCAGGCTTGGGGGAGGGAGGTCTGTTGGTCATTTAATACTTGAGCTCAAGTGGCAGTTTTGACTCTGTTACTCAAAGGCATCCCAGATGGTCTGAAAGCAGTCGTAATGGACATGAAAATAAGTTGTTAATACTCTTGTCGATAGTCACACAGCATAGTGGTTACCAATGTATGGCAGTTTAATTTTTCGACTTAACACAGTTATTAAATACTACAGTGAAGTATCTTGTTATGGACAAATGATGGTTAGCTACAATCACAAAGGTTCAAAACAAAACCCCTTTTAGCAAAAACTGTATACTCCCTACCCGTTCTACACATCTACTCACAATTATTTTCATCCTGATTGTACGCTTTCAAACCACAAACATGGCATACACAGTCCACCCACTTGTTCATTTCGTCTTCAGTTTCTGCTGCCAAATAATAGGTTCGTTTTGGCGTGCGCACGTCGAACATATGCTGGTACTTCTGTTTTCTGTTTTCAAACCTGAGTCCAGCATCAACCTGCAAATATAAAATCCAACAAAATAAATAACACATATACTACTGAACCAGTGAATGTGTGACAGATTATTACTGACACACAGGAAACAGTGACTTTGTTTTTGTTTCAAGGCTCAATACACAGTTGAGTCATACTTTCACTACTTGTTTTAATAATACTGTTTAAATGACAGAAAATATACACCTTTCCTACTTTTGTTCACTACATGTTCACTGTAGCCTAAGCACTTTTGTGAAAATTTAAAGTATAAAATTTTACTGTCAGAGAAATGTGTATCCACTATTATTAATACTGGACATGCCACGGAAACAAAGCCAAGTATAAGAATCATTTGTCTATTCATATTCCTCCACTCTGCAAACAGCACAAGATAGTAATAAGTCTTTAATATTATATAAACATAATATGTGAAACAATACTGAGTGAAGAACCATACAGTTTTAGCAATAGCTTGTCTTAGTCCAACCAAATCTTTGTTACAAAAGAAAAGATAAAGAAACAAGCTCACTGATTAAATTACAGAATTTCATAAAGTTCTTTAAGAAACCCTATATGAGAATGCTGTAATAAGACAAGTCACCACACGATCGTCTTCAATAAAAATGTCTAAATAACGCGCACGCGTGCGCGCGCGCGCACACACACACACATTTTAAAGGAAATCAACTTTACATTAAATTACTGTATAAAGGCTTTTTTAATCAATAAAAATAATATTTCACTGCAGATTATTATTTATAGGAAATTAAACATTTGCTTAATTCTGAAATAATTTTATTATTTGTAATTGAATAGTGGCAATTTGATCTTATCCATATTCTTAAATAATATAATTCAGAATAGAACATAATTGTCATTTAATTAAGTATTAATATTTTACTATACTGCACTCAGTGGCGAAGCTAGTAGTTAATGAATGGGTAGGCAAAAATCTTACCTTAAATTTTTTTTAAGGAATCACTAAAAGGACGGTGGTTCAAATCGGACGCTGAGGTAGAGTTTCCTGTTATCGAATGGTTCCGCAAACAGCCGTAAGAATTCTACTAGCAGGGAATCTACAGATTATTGCAAGAGTGGGACTCATGTCTTAATGTTAATGGAGACTTCTTTTAAAATCGTTGAATAAAAAAAGGTTTACAGCTCTAAACGTGTTTCTATTAAACAATCCTTGTATAAGTCACACAATAATACATCTGATTGAACTTCAAATTTTTAAACTTGATTAGTTTCTATATTATATGTTTAATGTTACAAACAATTCAAAAAACAATCTTGATCATCTGTTAGTTCAGCGGAATAACAGGCACACTTTTAATAACCGCATAAAATAAGCACACTTATAAACAACACAGCGCGCTTTAACTTAACTGTTTGCACCATAGAAGTGAGACATGCCTCAACGCTCTATGTGTACAGCACGGGACAATCCCCCTCCCCCGCACTTCCTATTCACACCAGCACATTGCTTACATACGATGTATACAAAAAACTCTTGAGGCAAGTTCACGTTGCCTCATTCGCTTTATGCCGAATCTCACCTGTCACCATCTAGCGGTCGCTCAGTAAAGCACATTTCGGATTAATAAATTCGACAGTCAGTCACAGTAACAATGTATAATCTTTACATTACGTAGTTCATACGTATTTATAATTTTTATTCTACAGAATTTTTAGTGTAGGCATTGCCTCAATTGCCTCCATGTAACTTCGCCACTGCTGCACTGTCTTTATTAAGGTAATTTTCATTAAGATTACTTAAGTTTAAAGTTAATTTTCTAGATTACCAGATCCTATTGTTTTTTGAGAAAAATAATTTATTTCAGTTTGTTTCCAAGTAACTGGAATGACCCAACAGCAATACGATGTACGTAGATTAGAAGTTGAACGCAGGTTAGGGTATGAGTCGCGCCCACAGACACGATACAACACGCAAACGATAAGCAACAATCGTATCTCTATCGTAAGAATGCTGCATGTTCCACTTTGGTTGCGTGTTGTTACCGTGTTTTCGGACAATTTTGGCTTCATTAATTATCAGTAACTTAATAATTTTAGCGACAAGTGCCTTCAAAAAATGAAAGACGATCCAGAATTTAATGCGAAATTTGCATCTTTAATAGAAAAGCATCCTCGTTTATATGATTACACAAGTCCTGATTACGACAAAAGGAATTTGCAGGATAAGGCATGGCAGGAAGCTGCGAATGAAATTTCAGAATCCGGTAAGTACACTTGATTTTTAACATTTTTCCATACATTTAATAACACATTTTTAAATAATTTATATAAATAATTACAATAACATAACTTACTAATAAAACTACTGTATATTGAGAGGAAAAAACAAAAATTATTACACAAAGTACTTAAATTTTTCTTAAACGGTGTATTTTTCTTGGGTCGGAAGTGCTCCGTTGGGATGAAAAAAAAAAAAAAAAAAAATCACGTAAAGTATTTCTGATATCTAGGCCAGAAATTGCCCGTCTCTGGCGATTACTGACCCCAGAATTTGAAAAAACTTGTTGCATTTCGCTTTCCACTAAGGGTTGCATTCCTGGTTTGGAAAATTTTCCGTCATGAATTCGAATAAAATTATGTAAGACACGAAGAGCTTGAATAATGTGGTCAATTTTATTAATTGTCGCAACAAATTATTGATGTTTCCAGCAATCTGAACTTGGACGTTAACATACCAAAGGCACATTCAACTGACCTCCGACCGGTAGTTGAAAATTCTGTTCTTGTTTGTTAATTGTCGGCGAGCATGTGGCTTCATTATATTGTTACGACTGTCCACTCGATCGTCGTAGGTACAGTGGAAACAAAATAAGTACAAGACACCAATTAAGTCACTAATCACACCTTTAATTTTTACAGTAAAACAGTTTGTAATTAACAACAACAGTCTACTACAACAAATCAAATATAAATTGTTCACACGCAAATAAATGTCACTAATATTAAAGACAATTGTATTACAATTATACCGTCCGATTATAAAACACAACACTTCACTAATAACCACTTGAACGCGCACAGTAATATCGCTATACTATAACTCTCGAACCGCACTATCCAATATCTCGCATTGAACTGACTGAACGTCGTTGAGTACCGGTATATATACCGCCCCAAATTACTAGATTATTCGATAGCGCCAGTATAGTTACGACGTAATTACTTGCGGCCTTGACACAGTCCGCGCAGCTGGCGCCTTCGGGAAACTTCTCGTATATGCGTCTACAAGCACGTACGCCACACGCGTTACATCGAGTTTCTTCTGGCACATTCGACAAACACGTAGATTGTTCTGTGATGCCGTAACAATAGTGTCAGTAAGAGGAAAAGCCTCATCTGCCACAAAATAAAAGGGAAACAATTTATTTACGTCTTCTCCTGGTAACGGCGCGGGTAAATTGTATAACTGTATTAGGCACTTAGCCAAAAATTTTGAAAGTTATTATGTCCTGGGGACTACTGAAGGCTTAAGCATTATCTAATACACGTGATGTGTAATCAACCAACACCATGGGGGTAATATAAAAGTAAATTGTAATCCTAACAGGGATATTTATAAAAGAAGTAATAATTTATATACACCATGGGGGTAATAAAAAAAAAGGGCGTGGCAAGAGATCCTTATATATATTTTATTGTATGGTATTGTATAATGTATTTGTATTGTGGAACATGTGATGTTTTGTATATTTGTGTGTGCATTTTGGGGGTTATATGCATTGTGCATTTAGGTGTATTTTTGGTGGGGACTTTAGATATAGGGTTTGTTTGTCTTTTATAAAAGAAAGTTGATACATGGAATTATGTATATATCCTTTTCATTTTTTATAACAGGTATTCTATCTCAATTAATCTTTGCTGATTATTTCTTTAAGAAAATAATTTATTTTAATTAACCTTAATAACAAGTATATGAATTGTCACCCTTTAAAATTTATTTAATTTGTTTGAGAAGTTATTATTATAATTAATATTAGCAAGGAATCTATACCATTTATCTCCATTAAGTTAAATGGAGCATTCTAAAAGGAACATATAAAATAAATTGTATATATTATTAATATTTTAATGGAAACTTATTTCAAGGTTAGTAATGGTTTTAAATTTCAATTCATTTGTAAAGAGAGATAGCAAATTATTTTATTGGTGTTAATAAATATTTTCAGGTGACCTTGTTGAGAGAGTATACTTTATTTAATTGACAATTTAAGGGAATTATAGATTATGACTGTTGGGTTTATTTATTTTATTATTAATTTGTTTACTGAGATAGAATAATAAAAGGGATTTATTAATTGTTTAATTTATGAGTTTTCATTGCAAGTCCCGTCTCACTGGATCCAGCGCATTTTTGGCTTCTCTAGGCTTTAGCCTAGTTCTAATTAACTTGTGGGAAAAAAAAAAACTTTTTTTACTGCCTAAGTTAAAGAGGGGTTACACGCTCAGATAGCCTACATTCAACCAGCGCTCTTTTGTAGGAACTGGCATATATTCAGGTTGTAAAGTTTTCCAAATTGCTATAGCTGTTTCTGCCACAATTTTTCGAACCGTAGTGTGTCCCCGCAGGAAATAAAATGACAGTGCTTTGAAGGAACACCCAGTGAAATATCTGGAAAGAATTCAGTTAATTAGGTTTTGTAATTTCTTTAAAGAAAATAGCCCAGTATTATTATTGAAATAAATACAAGGTACGCGTGCCAAATTTTGCTACCCGTAAGTAGTAATATAACATTTTCAAGAAAGTGGTGCTATGAAGTTAATTACACGTAAAATAAAATATCTAAACACTGTGGCAACATTGGGTACAGTGAGGAAATTCCACACGTGTACCTTAAGTAACTTTTAGTAATCATCTCTGTAAATCTATAATACGTAATCTCTATAATAAATTAAAAGAAAAGGGCATATTGCTATTACTAACAGAAGTCTTGAACCCCTTTTTGTTGCAGTTCAAGATTGTAAAGAACGTTGGAAGAATTTGAGGACTTGTCATACTAGGCACTTAAAATCATTATCCGGAACTTCGGGCTCTGCAGCTAAGGCAAAACGACCCTATTACCTAGCAGAACGTTTACAATTTCTCCAACCGTTTACAAAATCACGTAAATCAATAGGAAATATTCCAGTCCCACTATCACAAGTTTGTTCTCCAGAAGAAATACATGAAGAACAGAATGACATAAATAATTTTGAAGACGGTTCTGAAGATTTACTTTCAGAACAACATTTATCGAGTAACATAGCTCACACGTCCTCACAAGGCGGCAGTTTCTCAACCCCAACCAACACCTCTACGTCTACCTCTACAGTCAGTGCTTCTCGAGAAGAGGTAAATAAATCGGCGCTAGAATATTTTCAGTACAAAAAGGTCGTTACAAAGAAAAAAACCTGAAAACCCAGATTTTGATTTTTTCAAAAGTATTCTTCTAGACATGAGAGAGATGAATGCTGATCAAAAACGACGATTCAAAATTTGAGTTTTAAACTTGGCTGGACAGATTTTGAGTGAGTACACACCCACAGCACTACCTCAGAACCCTTGTCAACCACTGTCTCAAAGCACTTGTCCTTATGAGAACAACGACGCTGCTGACATAAACTTGGGAAATGTTTTACAGTTTAATAATGAAAAGTAATTAATACGTTCTGAATGATTTATGTTTATTTCAAAATTTGTATTATTATTATTTATTTAATATTACTTCAACAGTTCTGTAATAATCCAATTCAAAATTAGCTCAACAATAATATACTTCGAATGTTATTACTGTACTTTGACAAAAATAAACTAAAACTATCTTTGAAACAAATACATATTAGTGTTGTTTATTTCTTTATTTCTACAGTAATATTTAACATTTGTATATAAATTAACAAACGCACTTACCTCAACGTTATTAAAAGACGTTCTTCTGGCGTCACAGATGGCCTAAAATTAGTATTCTTTTTTATAATCTTTGGCGTAATTTTTTGCACTAATAAATCAAACGTCTCCCTGCGCATTCGGTAAAAACCTTGAAATCTTTCAGGATACATGTTTAGTTCTTTTAAAACGCAGAACGCGCCATTTTCGTTCGTTACTCTCAAATACGGATGCACCCAATAACGCCGTTTCTTGCGTTCATATTTATTAATGTTAACAGGGCTAAAGCATCATCAGCAGAAGAAGAGGAGGACGACGACGACATTCTCGTGTACTACGACTTTTTGGTGTGCTTTGAGTATTAAGAGTGTTGATTTATTGTCGTGTTGATGATTTATTGTCGTGTAGACTTATTGTCGTGTTGATTTATTGTCGTGTTGCTGTCATGTTTCTATCGCATCACTTGTCGTGTTGCTTTGGTGGGCGCCCCCACGCCTTCAAGGAAGTTGCTACTTGCTTGTGCAGTTGACAGCATTCTTAATGCTGGGTCCAAGCATAGTCAAAGGGAGGATGGATCACTGGAAATTGTGCGTGAATGCGCACGTATAGGCACCCCCCCCCCACGCACACACACAAGGAAGTCTGATCTGGACATTTTTATAGATTTGAAAAGAGTATGGTTTTCCACTGCACGCTTTTGTTAAAAATTTTAAATTCTTATTAACTTCATCAGTTGTAAAACAAATTTTGAAATATATTCCAACAATAATCAAGTTATATGTTGTAACGTAACATAGTTGAGGTTCCCCAACGTTACATAAAAAATTGAATGAAATATGGTCAAGGACCATACCCTGACTTAAGGTTGTTCAATAGTTCATGTGTTTGAGAAGTACCTCAAGTAAAAAGGGGTCAATGACTAATATTAAATGTAAAAGAGCCAGACCAATGAATGATTGGATGTAATGAAATGTTTGTTTTGTACTGTAACATGTTAAGGTCTACAGAGTATTTATATTGTATGTTGAATATGTTAAAAATGAAATGATGTTGTTTGATAATAATACTTAAACAATAATTATGTTTATATTTATATTAGATTTGATTTTTATACAGCCCAGTATAGTTACCAATGTTAGGCACTGTACTAAGTTGTCAGTATTGTATAAAATTGAAAAATACTGTTATTCTAATTAATGTTTATAAACTGGATCAGGAGTGTGACCAGTGTTTCAAGTCTAACAAGTAGTTCTGACAATTATGTCATAAATTAATAAAGGGTTCCAGAACCAGTTAATTAATATAAAAACAAATAACCACCAGTAAATTAAAATTCATGTAATTAACTATCTAACCAATAATTAATTGTACAGTAGGTCAGGTAAAAAAGAAAATTAAGTTAAAAAAAAAAAACAAATAATGTTATAATGGTTGTAAATGAATCTATAGGCCTAAATTCCATATTAGTGAAAGGAAATTAATACCTTTTTAGTAAACCCAGTCCAACGAAACTCTGGTAAAACATTTACTGTTTAGTAAGGAAGGTTAGGGGAGAATTTTATGTGATTCAAGATTAATCCAAGCATGGAGTATTTTATTGGAAAGAAGTAGTAATATTCTATAATGCCGGCTCAAGGATATATAGAAAACGTGGTTGTTAAGGCAACTGCTATATAAGAAGTTGTTGATTTTGGATTAATTGGTTCTGATTGTTACAAGCTATTAGATTGAGATGGACCGATATGTTTAAAATATATGAATAAATATAAAGAAAATATATATCCAAATTGAAAAAGCATTTATGCAAAACAATTATACTTGAATGTTAATGAATCATACAAATTAAATAACCCTCTAAATTATCAATGAATACAATAAACGAGAATTGAAAGCATCTCACCTCATTCACTAAATAATTCCGCTGAATTTGGTATTAAACCATTTCATGCTATAAATCGAAGACCAGTAAAGAGTTAAAACCTGAATTAACGGGATTATTGGAAATACAGAAGACTCGGTTGGACGAAATAACCTTCATTGGCAGCAGAAGCTATCCTAATTCCAATTCACTGGGACCAAGACTTGTGAAGACCGCAAAAGAAGAATAGAAGCCAGAAGATCTCCTGAGGATTTACCAAGTACACACCATCATCAATTTTATTGAAAATCAGAGCAGTTCCACTGGAGGAAGACGAGATAACCCGCATTTTGACCAGATACACTGTTGACAAACGTTCACCGCCAGCCAAAGTTTCGTCGGTTTGGTAAAAAACAACTTATTTTCATTCCATTGTAATTTAAGTAAATAATATTATTTTGTAAATTGAACAACCTTAATTATGCGTTTTACCTGGCCTTACTAATGGTTCAAAGAACTACACGAACCCTGGTATAAGAATTATTTGTCATTATTTTCAAGTGTATATGTTTTTAGAGTTTGAATAATTAAGAATCGATATATGTTGGAATAATCGATTGGATCGTCTTATTGTTTGTCTGAGACAACGTAACTTGTTAAATATCAGAGAAAAATAAATAAAGTACATTTGTTGTATGAGATAACGTTTTAGTCATTGCAGAGAAAATACTATATGTAGTTGGTGTAATAATTTATTAACAGATTGATACAAACACTCCGAATAACTAACCTATAAGTACACTTATTTCTAGTAACAGCGCTCCAAGTTTGCAGCTGGTGGGACAGGAGATTGCTGAACTAACTGGTTTTTTAATACTAAATTTGAATGAAATTTTTATCGTTGAGGGACTAGGGTTGAAACAAATACCACTTACATTCAGTAAATACTCCATATATATTGCTCATATTAAACAACCACTGAGAACTAAATTAAGTCTATAGAATAATACCATTATAAATTCAGGAACATAATTCTAATTTTATGGACTTAATAATCTATGTTCTGAGGGTTTCACCGGTCACAACCGAAAGGTATATTAGTTAATAACATATTAATTAAACCAGGTAACAGCATTTTAATTGTTACGAATCGCCACCTACAATGTATTACTTGGCGTTTGTTACACCGGAGTCTCTTATAACTAATTACACTCATAGACAAGATTTCTTTACAATTTGACGTCTCCAGCTGGTATCATACATTATAACATACGTCCTCACATAATTAACAAGCAGTTCTCTACAAAATTGGTTACAACAGTGGGGTTTGAATAAGACGGACGTTCCATCGCTAGTACCCAACATACTTATTCCATAACAAATTGACGACTCCTACGAGGGGGACTGATCAAAGAAGGACTCACCATACGTAGTTTATTACAAATTGCCGCTTGCAACGTGGGGCTTATAAAAACATTCATCACTGGAAATTAATTAGTTTATTACAAATTGACGCTCACAACGTGGGGCTTAAACGAAATCGAGGACGCTTAGTAATTAGTTTATTACAATGTAATACAACAAAGAACGATTATTTTAAATTTTATTTCTTTAATATTGTTTTAATGAAACAATCTTTATGATAACTGGAAACAGATATGTATCAGCTGACGTTGAAATCTACTCTCTCATACACAGGGCCGGCCCCGAGGTAGAGCGAGAGGAGCGATCGCTCTAGGCGCCAGGTGAGGAGAAGCGCCAAAATCCGATTGTGAAAAAAATAAAATTTTGTTGGCACCTTTAGCTCTTAGCTGCCTACGTCCTATAATGAAAAATAATTACGTTATGAGTATCACCGGCGGCGCGGCGGTGGCGTGGGACTCGGCCAGCATGCCACCACCGACCGCCCCGCCACGCGCCGCACGGTATAGAACGAACGAACTCCCAATCGAACGAACTAACGAAGTCGAAGAAACTCGAAAGTACTAGTCTAGTCGGGGAGTGCATAGTCGCCCAAAGCATCTCGTCGTGTACATAATAAATAAATAATAATAATAATAATAATAATAATAATGTAATAACGCACGCGTGTTTCGTGCATAATGCGAGTGTTTTATTATGTTATCTGATTAGTTTTTAGTTTTAGAATTATTCAAACTGGTCCAAATGTTAAATACCAAATACTAATTAATAGTAATTTTGTTTATGTTGTAGCAAGAGTGCAATATGAGTAGCAACTTAATTTTGATTCAATAAACGTATTAAGTTTTAAAACGTTGGTGTTTTACTTAACAGAAACCGAATTATACTTGATTCAAAAGGTGTCGACCAAGGGGCGCCGAACGGGATTCTCGCTCCACCCGTAATAAAGGGCTAGGGCCGCTGCTGCTCATACATCTGTAACTGTGATTGTTTATCCAACTCAAACCATAAATTTGAATTTTAATTAGTATAATGGATTTTGTAATCCGTCTGACCTGGACACAACATAACATACACGGCACAAGACTCTACTGTGTTACACACATGTTCAGTGCATGAGCACACAGTATTCGTCTGACCTGAACACAACACAACATACACGGCACAAGACTCTACTGTGTTACACACATGTTCAGAGCATGATCACACAGTATTCTCTGTACCGTACGAAGACAGATATTCAAAAAAATCTGCAACTCAGATAACCAAACATAAATTCACACAGTTGCAGCTGTTCATACGAATCCAGTGTTCACAGTGTTATTTCACACATTCTCGAAGACTTCAAGTCAAATAATCCTAAACGTCAATATACAAGAGCACAGTGAGCAACGAAAATGGGTCTACTAAGAATATAAGTAAGCCGAAATTATTAATGAATGAACATTAGAAAAAGAATAGGTTGGAATATGTTATCTTGCCTTATGTTAACATCTACCTTTCGTTCTGAACCGATTCCATTAAGTTGCAAGAGTTACAGAAAACGTTTCAGCCTTCAATTTTTTTATGTCACTACAGTATTACATCACATGGACCAGTGGAGCATAATACAAATTATACGAGTTAATAATATACTGGTGTTCCTGTAGCTTTTGCCACACAATAAAACTGGTTACATAAATAATATATAATGATTTCAATAACTGTGTGTGTGTGTGTGTGTGTGCGATAAACTTCTATATAATTCACCTGTTCACATTGGTCCAAGTCGATCTGACCCTTGAGCTTGCGACAGTTCCTGTCTGTGTAGTAACAGAGAAAGTACTGGCCTGGTAATTCTCCTGAATGTCTCAGCACAAACCACCTTTTTCGCCAGCGCTGAAACATAAAAAGTGAATATAAGTATATAGATTTACTGTTTATATCATCATCATTATCAACACCACCACTACCACCATCACCACTACCACCAGCCTTTCAAAAATCACAGAGGCTGTTGCGACTTGGCTACCTGCAATTCACAATACGTCTCTAGAAAATAAGCCTTCAATTAACTAATTCTGCTTCTAACTACAAGGTATTCAAGAACTGGCCAAGACCAGACACGAACTTCCTCAATTGCTTAACTTCTTTACTATTAAGACAATATAAATGTATGCATTCAATTACATAATCAATTTGTGCTACAAATTTGTTTTCATATGACATAAAACTATTACTATTCATAACCTTGTCATTAAAAAAATAAAGACACTGCCACCTCTCTGCCTCTCACCAAAATATCCAAAACTCTGGAAAATCTAAATGGTGCAGGGAAACTTTGGGGGGGGGGGGTTATAGACTAACTATGTAAAGTCTTTTTAAATTAAAATAGAAATCTTTATCAAAAATGTATAATGCATGAAAATAATATCACACAAATTAATAAAATCAATCCACTTATCCTTCACAATTAGAGATATATCGTACACAAAATTTTCATTGAACTTTATAATCGTATTGCACATCTTGCACCACTCCAAAACATAATACTGTACTATGCACATCCTAGACTACAACAAGAGGATAAACAGCGAGTCATCTATATCACAGAATTTATTGTCTCAGCTATGTAATATACTTTACACTACTATATAAAGCAATCTTGGTTAGAAAGTGGCTTCAACACTGTCACCTTAGTGTACAACATTTACAGAACACACACACACACACACACAACAAAGTAAGCAGCCAATGATTTATAACTTATTTTTGCCACACCATATGTATATATGTCCTTTTTCAGAGATACTTGGTTTGATTTTTCACTATCACACACAGTTTACTACAAAACACACACACACACACACACCTCCCTGCCTCCATTTTCCCATTGTCTGCTTTATTTCTATAGTTGTTCATAGATATATTAAGCAATAAAATCGCACACCGTATGAATATAATAAAAATAAATTTCTCTGCTACAAGTGTGTTTGTATTTTGCCACCATACATGTTGTGACAAAAATCTGTTTAATCAGAGATTTATAGACAAAATAAAGGGTACACTCAGATTTGACAGAGCAAGAAATACATTAGTAGAAGAAACATTTATTATTAAAATGTTTCCATAAAAATATATAATTACTATAACAACATTCAAGTGCTAATACAAAAAAAATGGATATTCACACACGCATGCACGTGTGCAGAATAATTTACATTTGAATATAAACAAATTATAATTGACTTTAATGTACAAACAATATTTTCAATTTATTGTTATATTGGAGTGTTAGTGGTCTCAAATATTTCTACTAGTAATTTTATACAAACCATTATGCTGTCTTTGGTATTGACGAGCGCTTTCGGCAGTCAAGCCATCTTCAGGTAATTTACCTGAGGTTGGTAAATGACCTGAAGATGGTTTGACTGCCGAAAGCGCTCGTCAATACCAAAGACAACATAGTGGTTTGTATAAAATTACTAGTAGAAATATTTTCAATATAATCATTTTTTGAATTACTATGATGACGACGATCAATAAATGCGTCATGCAGCCAAGTGGAGAAAAGAAATATTTGGATATGAAAAGCTTTATAATAAAATAAAATAAAGAACACACACACATGCATGTGTGAAAGTGTAAGGTAAGCTGCTTTTCTGCAATTAGCAAAGGACCACCCGTCCTCAACAATATCATCTCCCACTTTATTTAAGCAAAGGGACACAATGCAGTGTTACATGAAGTTTGAAAGTTTGTTTGTCATATGTCTGAAGTTTGTTATACGCTGCCATGTGAAAACTTCACTGTAATCAAATTACGCATTGTTACAAATTAATCACACCTCACTGACAGCTCAAAGTCCTACCAAGCTATCTGTGACCCCTCCCCCACACTTGCAGTACGTTAAACTTAATAATAATACAGTATGAATTTTACATCAACTGTATCATACCAAATAATTTGAATACCCCCAAGTGTATAAATGTGTAGGCCCTAACAAGAAACTAGCAACATGAACCAGCACTGGATGAAGACTGCCAACTGTTTGGTTTGACAGAGTACATTTATAGTGTTTATTTAGTAAACAATCTCTGTACTCGTAAACAATTGCACTCGCACACTTAGGCAAGTAGAAAACACAAGAGGGTGGGAGCAATACAAAAGCATTATAATCAGTTCCAGCAGAGATGGTAATCAAATTATTTACTTAAGGGGACTGCCCCACAATGGGTCTCATTTTATAGTTCACTGAACAGTAAATTGACACAAGAATATATATATTTACAGTCTGCATATATATCTGACCACAGGTATCCAGTAGGTTATTTTGCTTCACTGGAAATTCATTTTAATGAGAAGTTGTGGCTTTTCAAGTTTAGAAAAAAAAAGTAAGACACAAAACCTGGGCAAGAGTGGAGCTGATAATAGGAGTACAACTCAGGAGGTTATACTTCTTCTGTAAAGACAAATTTCCTATTCCTTTTGGCGAGGCAAAACAACTGAATCAGTTTGTAAGACAAAATCCTTTTTATTAGTACCCAAATAATTACTAGATGGTACTATTAAAATTCGCAATTTCTTCATTTGTGAAGAAAATTTTATAAATTATAGTACAAAAGAACAGAAGCATTCAAAATATTTCTCTTGTTTGAAAAGGACAGGAAGGAGCTGTATAAAATCGACAATTAAAAAAAAGACACTGTAATAAAACATTTCTTTTAGTGCCCCCCCCCCACACACACACACACACACACATGCCCCAGAGTAATGAGGCAAGGAGCACATATGATAAAGCAACATTTTATTACAGGAAATATATAAAGCTGAAGTTATAAAAAAATTACTACGTGACAACAGCAAATACCAATTATTCCTAACCTCTTCTAACATTAGTCTTCCAGTATATTCCTTTTATTTATCTCGGAAACTCCTATCTTTCAAAGCCATAACAGGTCTATGTACATAAATATTTCTTTCTTTTTTGTTAATTCAGCATTATTTGAAAAACAAAAGACACAAAAACATAAGTACGAACTGAAATGATGCTTGAGGGTGTTTTCAGATTCAATAAGAATAACATATATATTTATTAATAGTATCCCTCCCCTCTCTCACTCTTTCTTCCTCTTAATCGCACAATCACTAGGCAGAGAAAGAATGAGTCCAGCATAAAAAAATATAAAATGATACTTGTGTTTTACACTTATTGAACAGCTAATTATGTAGGTTTTGGTCGGACTAATGTTACTATCATTTCAAAGGGTTCTTCCAATTTTTCCTACTGAAGTTCACTCAAAGCTCTTTAAAATGTCAATTGCTTTAAATATTTACTTCTTAAAAATAAATGCCATAGGATTATAAGAAGAACAAGAACCCACATGGTAGAAGTCAGTCGAAGAATTCTAAAATGCATTACTTGGATTTGAATTCACTGTAAAATATACAATTTATCATAATGATTAGATGGTTTCTGGGTTCACTCAACCCTAATGGCTATTTGGCCATGTCAGCTGGGGAAATTAATGCGATCTGGCTGTACTGCTAGTGACACCGTCCTTATTTATGGACCATACAGATAAAATAATTTAACTTAAGCCTGTTGAGGGTATGAAACGGGTAACTTTAATTATATAATTACAAATAATACATAAATAACTGAGAAAAGCCCACATCTCAAATGGGAATACCCATACATGTGAACATACTGAATGTGAACAGTTTGTTAAAAATTTTAAATGTTTATACATCTTTAATAGATCTGTATAAGTTATTTTAGATTCCGGATAACAAATACTAACACTTTTATTAATGGAACAAAGTTCCGTAGGTACCGTAAGAATAGATGTTATTATTTTCATGAAAAGCAATACAAATCAAAATACACAATCAAAGCTGCAAAGTCTTAGTAGGCCAGTGGTGATATAAAGATTCAAGGCCTAAAATTTTGAGAAACATTTGTGTACAAATGTGAAAGATGATGGATCCATCCTAAAGAAAATAAAGTACTGTGCTGCCCAACATTGGCTAAAATTGTTGGGAACATCTTAAACGAATGAATGACTGCCATACCCACAAGCAACTATGAAATTATAAGCCAAAAGAGCAAAAGGTGTGGGGTGTCCGAAGAGGCGTTGGAGTGACCAGCTCTAGTCTGTCTGCTTTGGTCTGGACAAACCATTTAGTATAAATTATCATGGGACGATAGTGAATGCTTTTACATCGGCCAAACGGGAAGGGGTTTCCAAAAACGTTTCATTGAGCACACACCAAAGCACAGTTTGAAGGGTCAGACAACACTATCTAACATAAAATCGAACTAGGCACGTCACTTGATAAATGAAGACCATAAATATACGAGCGTTAATTCCAACTTGAAACCCATATATTTTTGTAATAAAGGCGCTTACATGAACGCCTTAGAAGAATTCGAGATATATAGAGCGTACAATGACGTACACAGTCGTGACTTCGTGCTAAGCGATCATTTAAATTTCAAATCAAACCCGCTCTACGATACCGCAATAAACCTGTTTACACAATAACTATTAACAGACAGTGTCCGTTTGGTCAGACTCGAGTGCGCACTCATGTAACGCGGTTATGTGCAGAAGTGTTTTCAATATTTGCAATTTTAATATTTAACGACCTCACTTTGAGTGATTTTTTATTTCTGAAGACGGAACATATGTTTCGAAACACGTAAACCATTCGAACGCAACACGAAGTCACACGACGGATAAAATACGGTAAATATTATACAGATTTCACAATTTTTTGGTTTAATCCTTGCTGAAGATAATGATGATTGTGAACTGGATTATATAGCTGATGTAGTATGGCTAGTGAAATGTTGATACTATATTGGCTTGGTCATTTAAGAAGACCTGAGAGTATCAGGCTGGAAGGCAGTGGGAAGATGAATCAGAAGAAGACCACAGAGTAGATGACACAGACGAAGATTTTTAAGACAAGTGGAGTAAGAAGCTGGTGGTTGTATAGTGAGGAGATGAAATGCGAAAGGTTAAAATCCATCATGGATTATGAATCTAGCGGAAGTACTCTACAAATCCATGAGTAAATGACGGTTAAAGCATTTATAATTAGTGAAGATGCAGACACATGCCTACACACACAGTCAAATAACACTAACATGACTAACATAACACAAAGTACATATGACTAATCTCTTATAAGCAACAACAGAATGAACAAACAAATTAATAAATTCTTTGGACAACGCAAACACCTGCAATCAATGATTCAATAAAAATCTTGACCTGCACGCTGTTAAAAATGAATAAGAGAGGAGAAATAGCAAGTCAAGGGATCGTCGCGTTCTGTACTTTGACCACCACGCTAAATATAATTTGCTTTCTTGCTAAATTTAACATGCTTTTTTTGCTGAATATGTTTTGTTGACACCCACAAATATTTTTAAAACGGAATTATACACGATTATAAGTGGCTGGACTGTAACGCATTTGAAGTGGCTAACACATTTCATATAATTACATACTGCTACACCTAAGTCTTAGCATATTCCCTAGTTATTATTCAGTTTCTTAGTAATATGTTGATAAATTGGTGATCCAGTAGTAATCCTGTCTATTCAGCTTTTGTAAAAATTTAATTTAAAAAAAATTAACAAACCATGTTTTACTCAATTTTTTATCTGTACAACTCTATGCATAACAGATAAAAAGAAATGTCTTGTGCATTATAAATCTGAGCAGACCCCATAAACAAATTAATAAATTCGTCCTGTATTACATTAACCATACTTTAATTTTTACAGAACTGTTTCACTATTACAAAATCTGAAATTAACCTCCAGTAGTTATACAAATGTGACCAAAGTCTCCTTTAGTTTGCAAAACAAAACTAAATGTCCATTAATGCACAGTACAACACTACTTTTAAAGTATAAATATGTCTGAATTTATACAGTATATACCCAAACAAACTGCCACTTCAAATAAAAAATAACAACTATAGCACCATATCAACTATAATGTGTCCTGTTTTCCAAATAATATTAAATATATGATGTCTGGAGATTATAACATATTGTTATGGTGACAAAGAAAGCAAATGAATGGGAACAGAAAATGGGAGAAAGAAGAGAAACACATCTAGGACGGCTGTGTACATCTTCTATATAACATTCTGTGGCATGCTGTGGGGGGGGGGGGGAGATATGACATATGCTGCTGATATTAAGGAGCAATCTATTGTGTCCACAGCATATACACAACTCAAGTAAACAGAAAAAAATTCAAAAAATCACTGAAAAATTTGTGAATACAAATTACTCATTGTGAAACACACACACACACACACACACACACACACACACACACACACACACACACACACACACACACACACACACACACACACACACACACACACACACACACACACACACACACACACACACACACACACACACCAACGCAGAGAGGAGATAAACAATGGCAGCTGTTTTGTCCATTACATGATTCATTCACAAATTGCAATAAATAACATCTTGACTCATCACATTATTCATTGCTTGATAATTTATTATCAATGTACCATGTGAGTGGTAGCATACAGTTAAGTACAAAAGAATTAAATAAAAAAATATAAATATCATTAGAAGAAAACTGCTTTTGTGCACTTTTGTCAAAATGTCTATTATCATGACTCCAACATTCTGGCAAACACACTGGCTGTTCACATGGGATATTACTTTACTCTAATTCACAACATTGATAAAAAAACTTTTTATTTCATAATTCTTAAGGAAATGAGTATAACAGTGAGGACTTTGAACAAACAATTACAGTATTTTAGTAAACACATTCCCACCTAATCCAACAATTCTTCTTTATAAATCCAATAATCCAATATAAATGTCACACAATTTACAATACTTATATAATAATTGACTAGCATCACTGATTTCAGTAATTTACATATTACATAATATCAAATACATAACCTTTAGTTTCATCACTACACACACTGACTAAGCCACATACCCTTCCGTTTTACAGCCCTTAGCAGGTATTATTCTGTTGCAGTTGCTTCTTTATCACTGGTGACCAACATCATTGTTGCACCTTCCTCATTACACTCTCTCATCTTCCCACTGGCCTCCTAATTTTCGAGTGACATCAAAGTACAAGTTGATGTCAGACCAATGATGTAGACAGGATTTTTCTATGTGAGGGGAGTGTTATTGACCATGATTTTTCATGGAGGATTATTGACGAAAAGGGGAGGTGGTAATAGATACAGGTGCAGGAGGATACATGTGCAGGTGGTAATAAAGGAAACACCAGTTACGACCTACTGTATATATTATAATACAGCCACTAGCAACCTTGTACTGCCTGCTGATAATTTTTCCTATGAGACCCCTTGTTGATGTAACCAGAAGAGGTTGTACCCTTCTCCCAGTATACCCTTGCTAAGCTACTGTGTCAGATTTAGTTCTAATATATTTGAAACTCATTAAAAAGTTCCTTTTGACACCCACTGCATTATGTTTGTGTAACCTGATAAGGTAAACAAAACTCAAAAGAATTAAATGAAATAATTAAATGGTTTATTTGTACAAACAAAAAACTGTCGGTTTTATAAGAACTATATACTAGGCTCAACGACTACAATCGAATAAATAAATTGATATTAAATATTTTGCTCATTGTTAAGTTTTTCTCCATCAAATAAAATTTTGTCTAACATTGGTAATAGTAATATTACTACTAATGATAATACAAATGTTTATTATTATTCTTTGTTTATTATTATTAAAATCTAAATACGAACAAGGCACCTGGTAAATATCAAAAAGAGCGCAACAAAATTATCTCTCACAAGAGATATCATACAGGACTTTAAAGAACAATATTTCTGAAGATGCACACTAAAGAGAATAGATTTCTTTAGGCAGAACACACTGTTTTATCTTTGACACAATACCACGCAACAGTGTCTCTATGTTGAACATTGTATCCCTTATATGGTATGAAGTTTGATAGTCTACAAGCCTTTAGTTTATAAATGTTTTGAAAAAATCTTAAAAATCTTCCTGCAACAGAATTACTATTTTGAATTACCGCTTTATTCAGTGACTGTACAGCACATTTTGAAAATCATTGAAATGATTTTTTTGCTTTCACGGCTTCAGCATTTGGTGAGTTTTGTTCAAAAGTCGAAATACCAACTGTAAAGCAGTCTGTACAAAATATATCAGGTAACAGACCACTCAGGATCAATGCTGAACATCACAGCTTTTACTGCGCTCTGCGCCGTGTTTACTACTTTCTCTCATTTATTTCCGATTTTCATCACTATCTGTCTTGCAATTGTACGCCTCAGATACCTTGTGCTTTAGGGTTTCCAATTTATATAAAATTTCTCCAACAACCCAGACAAATTAAATTAAGCGATTCTAGGGCAAACAAATTACACTTGAAATTGAGAGTAGGCACTCTCTTTTATTATAACTACGGTTCTCTTCACATTCATCAGTTCGATTTTCGAACGGTTACGAAGAGCAATGGCGTATCTAAAATTTTTCCTTGGGGGGGGGGGGGTCGAGTCGACTTCATACAAAAGAAAAAACAAGTTAAGACTAGTAAACATTACTATCTTTTAAGTGGTTGAAAATCAATCCCGTTAAACTTAACAGTAATAACACAATAAAATTGCGCGTTTACAAGATGCTTACTGACTGAATTGATTTTCCTATATTTCGTACTTCAGACGTATATGCAAATCCTGTGTAATAAAACTGCTTATATATTTAAAAATATTTACTACCGTATTAGCGTAAACAGCTGTAAAAATAATAAAACAGCCTAAAAATTAAGAGATTAACAAAATTTGTCAGCTTTTTTCGAGCCTCTGGGGGGTGGGGGGTGGTCCCGTTCGCCCTCCCCGTAAATATGCCCCTGACGAAGAGAGGATTCATTAGGGCAGGGCTACCGCTCACTGGTTTGCCTATGCTTTGAGAAGGGAGAGTGACAAAGCTAGATTAAATTTTTGCCAGTGAACTCGCTTTCCAGTACCCTACGGTCAAAAAGTGAATTGAATTTACTTGGGTCAATTTAAGTTAGCATTAGAGATATTACAATGGTAAATACAAGTTTTATATGTCGCAGTATCTCTCTCTCTCTCTCTTGTATGTCGTGTGTACCGTCCAAAACTTCGACGTCCCATAAATCAGATGTTACCTCACACATTACGAAATCTCTCTCTCTCTCTCTCTCTCTCTCTCTCTCTCTCTCTCTCTCTCTCTCTCTCTCTCTTCTCTCTATTTATGCACCTAAGCATTCAAAGAATTTCGACGAAACCGGAACATCGAAGCATGATAATGTTTTTAGGCTTTTTTAGGGAATCGAAAGTGTGGAAAAAATATAGTGTTAACATCACCTGGAGCGTTACATTTTTCGACGACGTTACACATTTTCCATCACGCATTTTGTGGAATGACCCCCAGCCTAAAAACATTATCATGTTAAAAAACTAAAAACGAATGTAACGAAGGAAGTTTCTTCGACCGTCTCCCGAAAACATAAGTGGGGTAACTGGCGCCTCCAGCTGCGGAGACACGCCATTATTTATACCGCTTCACAGAGGTGGCAATGGTCCTCACGCGACTATTTCTGCCAGCGTGTGCTGTAGGGAGAACGCGTTACACGTCTAATTCTGTCCGGTCGCGGACCCGCGCGCATACACAGAGTACGCATCATTTCTCTGTGGACCTCAGTTCGACAGTATTTCTATGTAAACACTGTACGGAGTCACACTGACTTAAACTTGTCAACGTGGCTAGCTTCGAAACATTTTTAAAACGACATTTATCGCGATTCGGAATCAGTACTGTGGATTTCTCCTCTACCGTGCCCGGATTGTTGCCACCACTTGCTCATCATACAGGACTGTCCAAAAGTTTTATAGTATTATTGAATAGCCAATACTACTGCCGATTTGCTATGGAATGCACATGCCGTCTGATCTGCGTTATCTGCATTAAGACGGGAGTACAGAAAACGCAATTTTAGTTAGTGTATTACGATATCCCTAACGTAACTACAATTTCTTATACACCATCACTCAAACACACACAAAACTTCGGAAGATGCAAATTATCTCTACAAAACGTACATAAAGTGCATATGGTGGCACACGATATACCTGCAAAAGAAATTTATTATTTGTTTACATACCCGCGCGCGGTCGTTCTACAGTATTTCCTTGACATCTTCACATGACAGCATAGGCAAGATGCTACCTGTTACGCCTTCAAAGATCATGCAGCCACCTCTTCTCGAGTCCACCCACATACCTGCGTCCTACAGCTTTACGTTTTCAGACTTTTTGGCCAGTCTTTAACCTGACATTCTTTCTAAGCGCTCTTTCCACCGTCGTTTTATAATCTTTTAATCTTTCATTCAAGTTGAAAATTTTTAAAATTCTCTTTTGACTTCGTTCTTTATATGATCAAGTTTAGAACACCTTATAGCTCCTCTTAAGAACGCAATTTCCCGTATTCGTTCTTGGTTGTCGCCCACATCCGTAGGACCTTAATAACTTTTTAGAACCTTAATTTTGTATCTCAACGTAGCCTACCCTGTTTGATTCTCCCACACATCGTCTGAAACGTGCCTAACTTAACGTCAATATCATAATTCTTACTATATACAATATCATTTCCCGAATAGTTAAAGAGGCTCAAGTGTTCTACGATTTGATCATTCCTTATTATTTCTGTTCTAATTAGATTCTTTCCTCGAAATGCTATTACCTTTGTTTTTATAGTGGAGATTTTCAAATCCGATATCTGTAAAGTGTATTGTTTACAAATCCGATGAAGCTTAAAAAAAACTGATTTTTTAAAAGCAGATTCTTGATTCACAGTTTGAGCCAGCCGTCAGCATACAACTGCACATTCCAATGTCTGTCTCGTGATATCTTAATACCAGGGTTCACTAGTTTTCTCCATTTCCTTATTAGATCGTCGATATTACTTGACATGTAGGCCTATATTACTAAATAATGTACTGGTATACTATCAAGACGTTTTTCTTTCCTTCGAACATGTTTCGAGCATAAGTAGTATCTTCATCATCAGCCATGTTGTTATTTTAAAAACTTCTAGATTGTATAATAGTATAGTAATTAAATTGTGTGTGTGCATACGCGCGCGCCTCCTAGACACGTTGATGTTACTTCCTCAAAAATGGACCACACTCCATCTAAATTTCGACATTCTTTCCCATCTCTTAATGCGATGCGACCTTCTTTCCAGACTTAATGCGATATCCCATGTTCTGCTCTCCACTTCCAAGCCACACATTACATGTCCTTCTCCTATCTCTTGTCGCTTTAGCTTACTTTGACTATCCTTTAATGTTGAACTGAGATAGTGTACAACGTATTCTTATTCTTTTCGTTATAATTGCCTCGTCATCAGTAAATACGTAAATAATATATAATCGTCAATAAGAACGATTTGTATCGCCATATAAATCGTTTCAACAATATTACCAAAATCTGTGGTTCCAAGAGGAATAAATTCTGTTAAAGACAGAACGTGATCGTTATTTAACGTACGAAGTGGGTAACGTGATTAATTTTACGAGGAGAGGGTAAACTGTTACCTATAGCGTGGATACCCTTTTGATGGCACTCGGCTTGTCAGACGGGGGAGGGATAGTTGGTTGCTTAGTAGCGGAACCATAAGTCTGACCTGTGACGGGACTCGAACCCCAGCATGTCTGGTACACGAAGAGAAAAAGCTGTAGATATTCTATTGTTCTGATAATAACGTCGTCACGTAAATACAGACGAAATTTATTTTTAACTCATTTTGAAACGTGTTTTTATGACGTTCCAGTAATAACGACGATACGTACCCACAAACGAAATTCGTATTTTAATTCAATTTGAGATGTCTTTTTACTATTGTTCCAATAAAACCGTCAAACGGAAGGCTAATGCGATGACGTATAGTGTTTACAGAAAGAAAACAGCATTCCAACAATTGCACCATCAAACCCACGACGTCAAAAAACGCATTATTGCGTACATAAATCATGCCAGCTGACATAAAAAAGAGACAATGCAAAGAATGCAGTAAACATAGAATTCGCAATGTTCGGACGCAAACATGAATGAACTGGTATGGTTGAAAAAAAAAGAATGATAATAATAATAGAGTAATTAAACGGAAAAATCCCAAAGTAACAACTGCTGACGCAACGTGAAATGAAACTGACACGCATCGAGAGTACGTTTTCGTTTCTTTCGATAACGAGCCTTTTGTCCTTCCGTTGGCAACGGTGATTCATATAGCAGCGATATACTTCATATGGAAAGCATGTGTAAACACGTGCTATGAATTTGAAACAAAAACCAGCACACGCAAGAAACACAAAGCGTACGATCAGACCTTGGACCTGTGACGTCGCTCTGTACGGGACACGGCTGCAAACTTGAGGCTGTGTGTAATGCAGTGTGTTTCTCTGCCATGCGAGGCAAACTATCGAATCTGACTAGTCGAGAATAGATAATTTTTAATTACTTAGCGAACAAATAAATTAGTAGTATTTGAAGAATTCGCTAACAAATGAAACCGAAATAGAATTAGAATTCTGTTTAGGAAACAGAATTTTGTTAGGAAACAAAATAAAATTACTACACAGTAAAGTAGAACTGCTTAAGCTACCGGGGTTGTCCTTCGCTTCCCTTTAAACCTAGTATGTATGACAATCATACAACTGGATTAGGTTTATGATAAAGTTAGGCTTGGAGCGGCTGTCACGCTAAAGAGGAAAAGGGAAGAGGGGGAGGAAACAAGAATTAAACGTTCGAAAAAGGGTTGTCATATGTTATGTTGACAATGTACAGTTAACATTAACTGAAAAGGAGAAATACAAATACATATAACGATCGTTTTAAGAGTTTAAAATAGGGGGGTACAGGAGGATGAAAGAGGGTGATAGGAAGAGTCTGACATTGTGTTTAATAAAACAGTGTTTGGAAGAGTGATTGGAACGGAGAAAACTACTTTTGACGATCGGAAGTACAAAATATCTACGATATAACGGATATATCTAGAGGGAAACGAATTGCTGTTAACAATTTTGGGAGGTCAGAAGAGGCTAAGTGATGATTTACGGTAGAACGATATTGTATGAATACGAGAAGGGTTTTGTAGACGCAATGAGGAGGAAGAAGACCGAGAGGAAGGCCCCGACAGCGTCTGTGAAAACACAAGACACGTTTCTGGATAAAAAATATTGAAAAGAGTTGCTGCACGTTGGGGAAGATGAAGTTTGACTCTGGAGGAGGTCAGGGATCGATGAGGGCTGTAGAGCAGAAAGAGGAGGAGGAGGAGAGAATGTACTGACGTGACGATTAAAATGAAAAACCGAAGACGATGACGTGAACGCGTTATAACAGAACCACAATGCAAGGAGAATGGAGTGACGATTACAGAATTTCATTTTAGCGATTCGAACGGATGTACAGGACCACTGGAGAAAGAATTTGCGTTGCCTGTACGTATAATTAAAGTGGGTGTTACGTGTAACGATCGAATGAGTCAACAACATGTTATAACATAGGCGCTGTATTATGACATAACCTCAAACCGACCGACCGACCGGACGTGAAACGACGACAAACACAGTCCATAACAAACTGGTCGTCGCCTCTGGCAGTCCTCGTACACTGAACAAGTACTGCTTTCTCACGTGTACATCAGTGACTGACTGTACATTAAAAAGTTTAAGACGTTAAAGTTACTTCTTTTATATTTTGATAGGAATCGACGGAGATCAGGCTGCATGATTATTTTTACCGTGCAGCGGAAAAGTAGATTACTGTGACTAGCACTGAGCCTAGGCCACTGTCAATTCCCCAAGCTGATAACGACGGTAATACTGCCTCGATCAGAAGGATAACATTCGGACCCTTTAATGTAATAATATGCTCTTAATTGCGCAGCACTGTGTCTGTACACCAATCAGATTACACCGTTAGTAAGACGTTGCTGAGTCCACGTTACCAAAATTGTCATTCATCCATTGCAGCTCATCAGCTTCAACGGAACCGACTTATTCGTGTGCAGAAATATGTCAATAACCAGGGCCGGATTTAGAGTTAGTGGGCCCCTAGGCTGAACACGAGGTGCGGGCCCCCCAACTACTGAGGGGTCTGGACGGTATGGAATACCCTCCCCAGTAAAACGGGGGATCCGGGTCCCTCCCCCGGAAAATGTTGAAACATATATCTTCTAGAACTGCAAATAAAATCATTGTTAAGTGTACAAATTAAATTGGGATACACTGTCTTTGCAAATTTTCAATACTATGTTAAACAATTTAACGGTTTCAAAGTATCTCAGTGTACAATGGCATTCTGGAATCTATGAAAATGATAATAAAAGATTGCATTCGTTTTTGTATTACACTCAAAAGACCCTAAACAGAATAAAAATGAAGAAAAAATAAAAACAACTGATTACAGTAGTGAAGTGCACTACCACTTGCACTGCATTATCACTTGAATGCCGATATGCAAGTGAATGTATAGCATTTAATTATAATTTAGACAAATTAAAAATATTGGAAAGACGAATTATTAGGAAAATATGAGGCCCAAGAAAAACTTCAGAAGGTTGGAAATTAAGAAGTAATGATAAAATATATCAAAGTAAACAAAATATAACAGAAACAATGAGAAAAAGAAGACTATTATTTTTAGGACATTTATATAGAATGGACGACAATAGGTTAACAAAGCAGATCTTCAAATATCTGTGGGAGAAGAAGTCAACATTAAGTTGGATTAAAGAAGTCCAAAAGGATTTAGAAAAAATAATATACACCCAGAAGAAGCAATTGAAAGAGACGTTTTTCTGCCAAAAGTGTTAAAAGTGGAAGGAGTCCAGGGTAGGAGGGTGAAAAACGCAGGTTCAAAGTGGACTGGAGACAGGAAGAAGAGACATAGTGAAAAAATGAAAGAATATTGGAGAAAAAGAAAAGAACAAGGAATAAATAACTGAAATTGGCATGTGGTCCTTAGATGGCCGATACAAAAAAAAAAAAACTGATATCCAAAGGAAAGTAAAACAATGTCATTGTAATAATCACAGATTAAGCACATTTTTAAAAATAACACAAGTAATAGGGTATATATTGGATTTTTACATTCATTTTTACATATGTTACAGATTTACATTGTACAAGTCTGTAAGTAAATCATTTTTTTTTCTGTATCATAAAAAGACTGTAGTATACTACTTTCATTAGGATTTGGTTTGATTTATTGAAACCACCACCTTTCCCTCTACTGTTCTCTGAAATACGAACCAAATAATTTTATGCAAATTGATTGTTCTTTTTTCCTTTTTGTTTATGATGCGGGTTGCTGCAGCAGCGTATGTAGCCTATGCTTAAACCCGGCACTGTCAACATCACTAAACTGATTCGAGATAAAAAATAAAATCACTGATAACAATTGCTTTAATTCCGACTGTTATCCTTCTGAGCGAAGGAGCTATACGCATTATAAAAACAGAAATACGATTTAACTTGGTCATGTCTACACGCCGTTTGCGGTTGTCATAATAGCCAGTGCACGTTGCTGATGTCTAGAAGGACATGTGAGTCAGTCAATCGAGACTGTTGGAGCCCACTGCATGATGCGGAAACAACGTCCACCCCCCCCCCCGTTTCTAAGCTTTAATCCGATCGTATTCCCCTTTAATTCGTGCTACAGTTTGACTGGGCATAGAAAAAAAAACAACGCTTATACTAGCCTGAAACCTAAAAGTATCTAATATCTGGTCCCTTTTACGGAAATGTTTTCCCAACACTGTTCAAGGCTGTCCGGAATCGAAGTTCTGATCCTCAGGATGGTTAATAACCAACAACCGTATAAGTTTATAGTTATTTTCCGTACGTCTCCCGTAAGCGCGAAACCGCTACTGTTCTTATCGACGTGTTTGCGAAATATGTAATGCACTTCGATCATTATAGAACGAACAGAGTGAGAGATAGATATCGTTATTTATTAGCGAGTACAAGGAAAACGTTACGCGCAAAGCTACCGATCAAGTATTCCCAATGATATTATTCATGCACTGAAACAAGCCATTAAACTACAGTGCACTGTATTTCGGCCCGGCCGCCATAAAATTCTGCTTTGTTGCTCTTTATCAACTTCGCGTGTAAGTAACGATCTCACGACCGCGATCCGAGCGGCATTACAACAACAATTCTCTTTGTTCTGTTCCGCAGAAAGAAATAACCTTGCTTTCAAGAAGATGAGATATCTTAGCGGCATCCATATATAGCGCAAACACAATACGTACACTCAGAGATGTTTAAAATGCCATTGGTTAAAAGCACCGGCAGCGAGCAATGTTGTGTTGCCCCCCCCCCCACACACACCAGCTGTTGCCGATGTTCTTGTTGCTTTTCGTTTGTTTTAACGGTCCCTAAATTGTACCAACATAAACACACATCATCGGCAACAAAAGATACCGAGAATATTACAACAAACAAGACTCTGTTTCTCTAAAAATACCCTCGTTTTCCTCTACTTCTTGCTCACGTCTTTATCCGCGTTCCCTTGCATCACAGATGCGACAGAAGAAGTTCTCTTTTCCCTCTTTCGTTTAGTGTTTCTTGTGTTCACGTAGGAAATAATTTATCAGTCACCGATACACAGCGCATTCGCGAACGCGTTTAAAGATTTACCTCAAGAATAATTGTATTCACAAATTTCACTCCCGGATATTGTAGTCTTTTGTAGTTCCGCATTTTTTGTGGCTTCTGCACACACACACACACGCGCACCCACTCCAAATAGAACTGCCTGACTGATCACGAAATCTCCGAAACCACAAGGTCTATAAACAAACAATAATAGAATTTAATACACTAATAAGGTGTATACAATGAAATTTAGTACAACAATACCTCTTAGGTCGTAGGTGCGTATTAAGAAATCCTTTTGAGAAATCTTACTTCTTTTGAGGGGTTTCGGGGGGGGGGGTCCCACAAATAGAAAAATCAACTTTCTGATGATTTTTTTTCAACCACTTTCTATGAAACCTCGCAGGTTGGTAGGAAAAAACTCAATACACTGAGTATAAACTGGGTTACAAATTTAATTTGCTTGTTTTTCTAATCTGTTGCACGGGTACTCAGCTAGGTTATCGATAATATTGAAGATTCTATTGATTGATTTTTAGATTTATCTTACTTTTCTTCAGTTTATCCAGTACACGCTAGGTTCGCCTCACATTTCTCAGCCTTCGCATTATCACTGCCGTTCGCTTGTCTTTGAAATCTGCATGTTACATTACTTCCTCGTCTTCCTCCTTTACGCTCCATAAACCGCTCATTCACTATAGATATAAACGCCTCTTACACCCATACCATTATAACGTTTTTCTTCGAACTTTATTCGATCCTTTGTTCATTCGAACATTGCCTCTTTCTATCTTCTGAGTCAATCCATTTTAGCTATACTGTAACCCACTTCACGTATCTCGGCCATGTATCCAGTCTGTATCCATCGTCTACTCAGACTGCTTTCATCGTAATGGTTTCCGCTTGACGTTTCGACCCCTAGAATCTGGCATCGCCGTCAGAAGTTGTGACCTAACACCCGCCAGTCACAGCTTCTAAGGACGATTCCACATGTCAATGTCAAGCGAAAATATTACGACGGAAGCAACCGAGTTCAGTCCTTTACAATCGATGAAATCGGACTGGGCGTTAGAGCTATAAATCAGATACACACGTTCTGGTAAGCCTTCTATTTGTAAAACCAAATTAATCAACATAGTTGCAATTTTCTATAAAAAGTATTTACTAAAATGTAATTAATTCATTGTATTAAACAAAGGCTAATTAAAGGTCCAACCCCTCGTCATCATCAACCACCAACAACTAATTAGTTCCAAGAGGATTAAATCATTTATGTTACTGCAGTTTCAATCAAATTGATTTACAGAGAAGAAAATAAAAGCGCCACTGGATTCAAATCTGTGTATGTCCTGGCTTAGGAGTATATTTGAAAGGAGACCATCTGTGGCCCACTGAACATAGCTAGATCCAAACATTGTTTTCTCTCTTTGTTCATAATTTTGGGACAAATCTTTTTACTCTTTTTCAGATACACCGGACCTAGTTTAACGCCGGAGCGTCTAAGCAGAGAGGTATTTTAGACAGGTATACTGCTCGCCGGTTTACCAAGTCATACGAGAGGAGAGTGACCGTATAAAAGCCAAATATAATTTTATTCCCGACGGGAAGGGAATCGAACCCCCCAAGCCCAATGTGTCACTATTTCCTATACCACGGCCGTTCGTGGGTGCATATTTAATAGCAAAAAAGTATTATACTATAACAAAAACGTTTTTTCCAATATTAAATGAAACAATTACGAACAATGAATATTTTGTTCCAATGATGGTGAAGGAAATTAATCAGCCAAAAAGCCGGAGAAAATAACCACTTTAATTTTCACATGAATACGTTACCGGTCAATTACGAAACGTCGGTCACATTAGCGTGCATACGTTAGTCTAGAGTGTCCCGGACCTCAGGCCTGCGTATTTCTTTCCAATTAAACAAATACTGTGTACTACTAACAAGCGCTTACGTAAAATATGTAACGTACGAGAAATTAAAAGCTCGGTCTCGCGAATCGATAGCCTACGCCGCACGGCTTTCAACCGAGAATCGCAGGTGAATTCTCCGCATTGTATTTGCGATAAAAACACGTAACTTTACTCTCTACACGGCTAATCTGTTGGTGTTTTAAAATCACATTTTTCTGAGTGTCCTGAAACCGTCCTCCTCATTCTCTTTCTCCCTGCCTTCTTCTTTAACCTTTTCCCTCTAGAGGTTATTAATTTTTCCCCGTAAATATTGGCCGCAATTCGCATTCTGCTTGCTATGTGTATCATTTACGTTTAATAAGGGAGTTAAGCAAGGCGATGGGTTATCGGCCACCCTGTTTATTACTGCGCTACACTATACAATTAAAGGCACAGACCAGTGAAGAACAATATTATTAAATAAGACAAGCCAAATATGTGTTTACGCTGACGGCGTTGTGATAGTAGCTAGATCAAGACAACGGCCGGTTGCGGTTTGCAAGGAGCTAAATCGAACGGAAAGGAGAAGAAATATGTATAATTTATGCATGGATGGTAATTGATTTGATGCGGTTAATGAGTTCAGTTACCTGGGTAATATGATAGAAAATGAAGGGTCCATAAACACAACGATACATGACAGGATACAAGTGGCAAATAGGGCATACTACGCTAACAGAAGACTACTGATTCATTAGTCACAACAGAAAAATGAAAATACGCGTATATAAGACAGTTATTAGACCGGCTGTTGCTCATGGAGGTGAGACGAAGGCATTAGCAAATAAAAAAGAACAAGAAACACTGAGAAACTTTGAAAGAAAGATTGTAAAACGTGTTTATGGCCCGTTAAAGAAGATGACGAACGAAGAGTAAGAAACAGCCAGGAGACAGATGAGCTATCGAAGTATGAGGACACTGTAGGATTCGTAAAGGCTCAACGAATACAATGGCTAGGTCACCTAGAGCGGATGGATGATCAGCGTATGCCAAAGAAAATCCTGAGGGCACAGGTGTATAAAAGCAGAAAGATGGGTCGACCTAGGATAAAATAGTTGGATGATGTGCTGGAAGATCTCAAAAGAATGGATGTGACGAGTTACGCTGAAATGGCAACGGATAGGAGAAACTGGAGAAGATTGGTGTTGGAAGCCACGGCTTGGCTGAAGAAGAAGAAGAAGAAGAAGAAGAAGAAGAAGAAGAAGAAGAAGAAGAAGAAGAAGAAGAAGAAGAAGAAGAAGAAGAAGAAGAAGAAGAAGAAGAAGAAGAAGAAGAAGAAGAAGAAGAAGAAGAAGAAGAAGAAGAAGAAGAAGAAGAAGAAGAAGAAGAAGAAGAAGAAGAAGAAGAAGAAGAAGAAGAAGAAGAAGAAGAAGAAGAAGAAGAAGAAGAAGAAGAAGAAGAAGAAGAAGAAGAAGAAGAAGAAGAAGAAGAAGAAGAAGAAGAAGAAGAAGAAGAAGAAGAAGAAGAAGAAGAAGAAGAAGAAGAAGAAGAAGAAGAAGAAGAAGAAGAAGAAATCGTCATCTGCTAAACCCACCTCATTCACTCCTCATGAGAGAAAAAGGTCTTCCTCTTATAAGCTTCTTGGGACAAGCAATAATACCTTCTTGTCCGTCTACCTGTGGCACAGGTGTGTGTGGTAGACCCAGGAAGAGATGGGTGGAGGATCTTTGAAGGCGGAACAGGCAGCACCTTGTCTATGACGTATTGTGAAGATGATGATGAAGTTTCAGTGATTCGGCGATTTTATTTTCAACCGATATGACGGACTTTTAATGGGCACGGAATCTCCATAAGATTTTGTTCAAACTTAGCAAAAACTGTTACAGAAACCCATTGTACGCTACAGGAAGTTTTTGAAGATAATGCACGAGCCAAAGCACAACTTTTTTGTGGTACAAACGGTTCAAGGACGCACAAACGTCTGACAACGACGATGTTCGTCCCGCACGACCGTCGACAAGCAGAACACCGGAAACCATAGCAAAAGTTGGTGAGACTATCCTTGCAGATCGTAGGCGAACAATCCACGATGTTTTTCAGATAATAGAACAGTCCTACGGGACGGGACTGTTCAACGCATTTTGTCCAACGATTTGAACATGAAACGCATTTCTGCGAAATCTGTGCCAAGACTTTTGAGCAACTAACAGAATGGCCATCGCATTATTGCCTGTACGAATTCAAACATCAAGACAGAGACGAACCCAACTTTATCTCCAATATCATAACCGGTGATGAATCATGAATTTACGATTATAATCCTGAGACTAAGCTAGCAGTCGTCGCAGTGGAAGTCACCAAATTCAGCGCGGCCGAAAAAAGGGCGTAAAGTTAGCAGCCACGACAAGTCAATGTTAATCGTTTTTCGACATTTACGGGATTGCACACACGAAGTTCTTATCCCCTGGTCAAACCATCAGTGACAAGTTTTCTGTGAGGTTTTGAAGCGGCTGAGAGAGACCATTTTACGCAAACGTCCAGAGAAGTGGAAGAACAACAATCGATATTCTCCATCCAACAATCACGCGTCCGCTCAGGCATCAGTCGTTAGACAATTCCTGACTTCTAAAAAAAATAGAGTGATTCCCTCCTCCCTATTCGCCTGAGCTTGTCTCCTGTGATTTTTTCCTATTTCCTATGAAAAAAGTACGGTTGAAAGGGAATCGTTTTAAGACGATTTAGGAGATCCACGCAGAGACGCAGGAGGTACCTTTAACGCAGTCACATATTTGTAAACTTCCAGAGATGCGTGGAATAATGGGAAAAACGCTGGGCTCGCTGTATACATTCTCAAGGGGACGGTGGAAACTAGCGGTACGGTAAGCGGTCAAATTCTCCGAACTTTCGGGTAGCACCACGTACTACTTGGCAACTGTAGGCCTATTTGAAACAATATTGTCTGGACAGTGGGAATATTTTACAAATCCAATTCCCCCGCCGCACTGGACCCCTCCCGCACTTTATGAAGTGATGGCAGTGCCATCCAGCCTTTTTGGCAGTGAGACTTGGACACTGAACGCAAAGACCCAAAGCCTGATACAGGCTAGTGAAACGAGATTTTAACGAATAGTACAGGAGTATCACGGAGGGATCGGTTAACAAATGATGATATAAGGAACATCCTTGGAATATACAACCTAAAAGAAAGGATAAAGCAATACAGACAGGATTGGACAGACCATGTTGTTAAGAACAGGATACGAAAACAAATTTTGGTTTATAATCCGAAAGGACGGGGAATATTGGAAGGCCAAAGAAAAGATGGTCGGACCAAGGAGTGCCCAACGGATCGTAAGGTCAACCTGAAGAAGAAGAAGAAGATCTCCCCGCGTCATTCGGGATCGCAACCTCGAAGGAACAGATATGGCCACTACATCAACTTTGTGGACTACAGATTTGAGATAGTGAAAGCATTTACTTATCTGGGTTCACTTGAGACCAATGAAAATGTTTTGGAGGAGGAAATCCAAAGAAGTCTAGTTCTTGATGACACGACTTACTTCAACTTACAAAGGAAATCTGAGTCCAAATTGCTGTCAAGGGCTACACAGAGCCTCCTGTACAAGACACTGGTTGTCCCAGTGCTACTGTATGCTTCAGAGACATGGGTTCTGATCAGAAGCACTGAGAACATTTGAGAGGAAAATTCTGACAAGAATATACGGGGCAGTGCAGGAGGGAGGTATCTGGAAGAAAAGAACTAATGAACAGTTATATAACCTGCTACATGACGTGACTATAATCAAAAAGAAAAAGACGCAGCTCTTAAACGGGCAGGACATGTTGTCAGGGTGGGCAGGTATGACCCAGATGGCAAAAGAAAAGTGTGGGGACCAAAGCTGAAGTGGCGAGATGGAGTGCAGCAGGATGCACTAAGGGCGGGGATCCGCAACTGGAGGACAGTTGCATCGGACAGAGACCGTTGGCGAGGTCTTCTTCGGCAGGCCAGAATCCGCCTTCGGTTGTAGCACCCCTGATGATGATGATGATGATGATGATGATGATGAATAACCCCGCGAACTAGCTACGACCGATTTGATAGTTCAAGAAAGATTAAGCTAAACTCTGTTGAAAGCCAACAAACAAAATTTAGCGTGTACCGCTAATTGTACTGTTTCGACTGTTGAGAGCTGACTCACACACAGCCTATGATTCACAAAGGCTACGACAGTATTACGTGTTGTACAGTATTTCAAATATTATTCTCCGAACGACGGTCGATGCATACAAACGTTGTACGCACAGTGACAATGAGGTGTACAGAGCTATATAACTGTACATTAACAGCGACTCGTACCACGCTCAGTTTGCATTCCACACACAAACACATTACAATAATGCATGTATCATAGCGCACAATGGCTGGCGCGTGCAGCGCGTAACAGTATGTCTGCGTACACAGAATGTGTCGTATACAATACGACATAGCCATAATATGTCATGTACAACGCTGATTTTTATAGCTAATGGACAGTGTTGGCGTAGGTGGTGTCACGCCTGTCACACTGAATTCATTGTAACGGATTACGGAGAGGGTGTTAGATGCATACCTCTTCCGGATCGCCACCGGTTAATAAACAAAAGGAGCGGCTACTATCCGTTAAGCCGTATTATAAACCGACTCAAAGGTGGACAGTTGCACTAGTACACACGTCCACTCATAGATACCACTACTGAGTCAATTTCTGTCAAGAGTAAAGTTGGTTTGTGGGGAAACAATGCGGTCGAAAAACCCAACAGTACACTCACTGTATACTGTGGGATCATACGTATACTCCAGATTTTGATGAAGTCCATAAATCATTTTTATGAACCCACTAACTGTTACCCGCGGCTTCGCACGCGAATATTTGACTTTTAGTAAGTATTTTAATGTAATGTTTATTGTCTATGTCTATTTGGCGTTCTGTCAGCTCGTATAACAATTTTGTACTCATTAGTCAAATTCTCTCCAAAGCTGTTCTCAACACTTGTACTATTTTAACTTGTACTAAATTATTATGTTGGTGCAACAGCCTTTGGAGATTTAAAAGTACCCGTTTATAAAGCCTTTGGAGATATTTATAAAGTACCTGTTAAATCAAAAAGGCTAAAGTCTGTATTTTAAGTGTTCCTGTGTTAGAACCATTGTATAACACATTAAACGTTATGTTTTCCTCAACCATGGCTTTTGTTTATTTCAGGAGTAAACTAAAAACCAAAAGCCGTTGTCCCCTAACCTCACAAATGAAAACAACACGTATTTTCGCTTTCCATTAAGTAATAGGACAATTTACAATTAGCACACTTCTTCTTTTCCACATCGTAATATATCGATAGAATCGCATATTATATAAAACATCGAAAATGTACTGCAGGAATGAATACAGTTCCGGTGCCGCTAAATAGCTTTAGTTTATTTACTTGTTACTATGGTAATTAATTCTGGTCTCCATAGTATTGTTGACATCTTTAGTAGTAGTATTATTTAATATATTTCATTACTCATTAATTGCATCATCAGAAATACGTATAAACATAAATTTTATAATCGTTTAAGACAATTACAAAATATTACACAGACACACGCGCGCGCGCGGCACACACGGAATGTGCTAGAAAAATATGTAACTGTACAGACGGGGCTGACAGGGCTCGGAGGTTGGGAAGGTACATTTGACTTATAGCTTGTTTGTGGTGTGTGTGTGTGTGTGTGTGTGTGTGTGTGTGTGTGTGTGTGTGTGTGTGTGTGTGTGTGGACAGTGGGGCGGGTGGGGGTGTGAAGAGTTTGTTTTGTTCTGTTGTTATTACCGATAGGACGATGAGCTGAGAAGGTTGAAAGCGCTAATCTGAATAATTTTTCTATAGTGGTGTGCAACAGTGATAATTCTGTTTGGGAAAGGCAACATCACTAGGACGACAAATTAGTGAAGAAGGCCCAAAGTCCGATCAACATGTAAAACGAGAATTCGACGACTGAGACGGAGAGTTTAATACTGAGTGGCGACGTTGGTCATGACAGGAGGATCTCCTAAATCAAGAGAAGAGGAACAAGAAGAATTCAATAATTTGTCTTCTCAAATGAACAGAACGAGAATGATCCATAAATTATAGCCATTAAACAAACAATATAAGATACCTTATTCGTAACCTTAGGTCACAAAGTTCGAAATCAGAAAACAACCTAAAGCTTAATCTTTGAGAAAACAAACAAACTCAAGTGTTTCTTACGTCCGAATAGGTTTGAAGGCTAATGAAGGGAGAGTCAGCCACTATGATCCACACGTCACAGGCGTAATGACGGAAAATTAGGAAAGTGACGGCACTCCAAACTCAGTTAAGTATTGTCCGCTAAAAATAACAGCTTTTGCGGGGGATAGTACACCGTACTCTACGGCCTACGCTTTACGCCTGACACGTCCGCTGACAGCTGGTACCGTACCACACTCCATCTCTTGACGTGTAAGCGGACTTCCCAGCTCGTGTTCGGGTCCGAAAAAGTTTATCCAAATTAAATATTTTCTCGACATTTTCATCACCACCAAAAAGACATAAAAAAACATGACTTATAATATCCCAACAACACAAAATATATTGCTTTCCCATTAGAGTCTCGAACATACCAGGGTCCTAATATGCAAAGTGACAACATGAAGACTTCCATATCGGAAATAACAAATTTTGTTTTCTGAATTCAATTTTTATCAGCAAACATATTTCAGCATCAGAGTTTGTATTTGTGTTTCTAACGTAAAACTCTGCAAATTATATCGTATAAGCTGGCAGTTTATTTTAATAACCCGACAACATAAAATACATTGCTTTCCCATTAGAGTCTCGAACAGACCAGGGTCCTAATATGCAAAGTGACAACATGAAGACTTCCATATTGGGAAAAACAAATTTTGTTTTCTGAATTCAATTTTTATCAGCAAACATATTTCAGCATCAGAGTTTGTATTTTCGTTTCTAACGTAAAAAATTGCAAATTATATCGTATAAGCTCACAGTTTAGTTTTAAAAAATCAGTAATTTTTTACGACGGCATTGCTATTAGGAATATTTTTCGCAAACGCGAAGAAACAATAATAAATAATCTACACACAAATGCAAATTATATTATACATAAAACGTGATATAGATTCCACGAAACAGGAGCGGACGTCTGTTCGCGGCCTCGATGCTGAATCATGTTCTCGGTAATCATCGTTCCGAATTGTTGTCGAATCAGTTTTTCCGCATCGCTTATTTCCGTATACAGATCAGGGCGGAGACAGGTAGCCAGCCATTAAGACACGCACGCTCATTGTCTTTTTTAACTTGAAATATTGTCTTACACTGTGCCATGTTGAGCGCAGTAACACTGGCTCACAAACCGCCTTGGGCAGGGCGACTTAAATTACTCTGACACGGTGTCAAGTTGCTTTCAATAAAAACGAAATGCTGTGATCTTTACAAAAGAAAACAGACAACCGTGAACGAGTTTACCTCATGCCATCTGCGTGTAAATACACTGTGAAACACGATCGCACATGGTTACTGAACCTGCGACTTCTCTATAGCTACACATGGCCGTCTAGGTTAGCGTGACGATATCTTTTGTACTGACTATAAAAAACAAGACAAGAACCAAGTTTTTCAGAACGCACGAAAGCAAATGTTCATTTGACACTTCTGTCTGCACACACGAGGCTTGCCCTATAAAAATCAATAATACTAAAGTAAATTAATTTAGAAAAACGATTTGCTTTTTTTTTTTAACCTACAGTATTATTAACTTTGTTTTACGTCCGACTTGCCTTCGTGAGCTTCGTCCTTACAGCACACATTCAATGGTCAGTCTGCAGTTTTTGATACGGAAGTATTTTAATTATTCAATTATTTTGGATTTTTTTACAATAAGATACGCAGACAAGATTGTGTTTCGTCAAACGTAATTATTTTGTAGGGAGGGAAGGGTAAAATCGTTTAGTTACTTTCCTCTAACGCATTCCACGTTTTGCAGAAAAGTTTTCTGAAAATTTATAAAAAAAAAGAATTATCTTTCTACTTATGGTTAATTACGAGTTACGGTGTTCTGAAAATTTTTTAATTCTGAAAAACACAAAAGTTAAAAAAAAACCCATGCTGGTGGTGCGTGATGTAAATGTTACTGTAATAACTATAATAACACGAATAATTGTAACTAAATATGAACACATTTTAATTAATATGAGTTCCTAATGGACACACTAAACTCTGCCTTTCCCCATGTTCTTTTAGGATTCCCTGCCTTACTCAAGTATTAAAAAAATCACTTAAATATTTGAGAAATGACTCCTTACCAGTCTTCATGGGTCAGAATAAAGCGACATGTAATTTCGCAAGGGGTATACAACTGTCATTGGCAATTACTTTAATGCAGATATTTTATTTTGCAAAAAATTGATCACACCATCTTTTTACAACGCATTTTATAAGTAGCTAAAATGTGAAATAACACATTTTTAGAAAGAACATAATTTCTATTGTACTTCGTTGGCGTACACGGGCGGAGTCAATGTTGTTAAAACTCATTCCCGAACTGTTTGGTCGTGGACCATTGTTTCCTACAAAACAGATGTTTCGGCAGTGCCATCGACTGCCATAATCAGTGTAAAATCGAGTTACGCTAACGTAAGGTGGTAAGACGCAGTACTGTGGTTAAGGACTTAACGTCTACCACCTTACGTTAGCGTAACTCGATTTTACACTGATGATGGCAGTCGATGGCACTGCCGAAACGTCTGTTTTGTAGGAAACAATGGCCCACGGCCAAACAGCCCGGGAATGAGTTTTAACAACATAATTTCTTTCGTCATTTTCAATGGTAGATCCATCCGAAATCTGGTTATACAGGGTCCGCCAGTGAAGCGGGAAATTTTGAAAGTCCAATAGTTCATTTTCTGCTCACGAGAGGGCGTGGAGGTTTTCGATTGTTGTTTTACATTTAATGCCATTTGTTATTATATGTTTTAAAACATGGAGCAGTGGTCCGGTGCACAGCGTGCTTTCTGCACGATAAAATCGTTTTATAAGAATGGCGACTGTGTGACTTCTGTACAACGATTGTTTCGTAATCATTTCAATATTCCACGACATGGAAGAATGCCGTCCGCTCATGCAATTATGTCATGGGTGAAAAAGTTTGAAGAAAACTGGTTCCACATTAAACTTAAACCATAGAGGAGCAACAAGGTCTGTAAGAACAGAGGAAAACATTGAAAGAGTTCGAGTAGCATTGATGCGTTGTCCACAACGTTCTGCAATGAGACATGCATCCGCACTAAACATTAGTGACACATCGCTACGACGAATTTTGCATAAAGACTTATCTTTTCATCCTTACAAAATTCAAGTAATCCAGGAGTTGAAAGATGGCGATATACTGGCTCGCAGGATTTTCAGCGAAGGAATATTGCGACGTGTAAATGATGATGAAAACTTTATTCACCGCATGTTTATGTCAGATGAAGCACATTTTCATTTGAATGGATATGTAAACAAACAAAATAGTCGATATTGGAATGATGAAAACCCAGGTGACATGCATGAAAAGCCATCGTCCGAAAGTTACGGTGTGGTGTGCAGTTTCATCATCTGGCATTATTGGGCCATATTTTTTCCAAGACGATAGAGGAAACACCACAACTGTCAATGCAGACCGCTACACACACATGGTCAGAACATTTTTGATGCAACAGCTCCCTAGGTTTCCGGAAATTAATTTTTTCCAGCAGGATGGGGCCACAAGTCATACTGCTCGTGTGTCCATGGCTGCTTTAAGAGGACTCTTCCCGGACGGACTCATATCCAGATATGGCGACATCTCGTGGCCTGCAAGATCCCCAGATTTGTCCGCATGCGACTTTTTTCTTTGGGGATTTCTGAAGAGCAGAGTGTACACTGATAGACCGCACACCATACCGGAATTAAAAACGAATATCAGAGAAGAAATTGCACGGATCCAACCTGACCTGCTTCGTCGAGTGATGGAAAATTTTCGTTCAAGATTAGAAGAATGTTTACACAGAAATGGCTCTCACTTGAGCGGCGTTATTTTTAAAAAGTAAAATAATGGCATACTTTACTCAACTCAAATCTGTAAAAAAATTCTGATAATAAATGTTTCATGAAAAAATTGGGTACTTTTAATTTTCCCGCTTCACTGGCGGACCCTGTACATGTTGACTTATCCCACTGGTCGTTTGGTATATTTGCTACACGTTAAACGGACGTTGAAACCAGACTGACTTACGTTGCGACCTAACAAGGCTATTTACGTAGGCCTGTAGGATATAGATACAGTAGAACTCCATTATGACGGAGCAATTGGTTGTCCGTTTTACTGAAAGTCCAGTTTATAACAAATAAGTTTTGTAAGGTTGTATACCCACTGTAGCACAGTACAGTACATCAACGAGACTACGGAGACAAGTATAAAACGTGTTTGTTTTTATTTTGAATTTACACAGCCTACAATACAAAAGAAAGCTTGTAAATTAAAAATTACTTTAACACTGGACTGTATACAAATGTTATTTACTGTACTTCACAGTCTTTACACAGTCAAAAGTTAAAATGAAGAGTTCATACTTTACTGTATTATTGTCTAGAACAAGAAGAGCCCGGTTTAAGATTATTGTTTACATTACCATGCGGCGCAGACTTTACAAATACGTCTGTACAAGCCAAATATGCGTCCGTTATATGCGATGTCCGGCTTAATGGGGTCCGTTATAACGAGGTTTTACTGTGTATTTGCAAAGAGCAGGCGTATCGAAATGTACACTTGTAGATGATGTAGTAATAACGGCTAGGGAAGAAAGCAGCTCACATGGATGGAAAGAAATATTAGAGACGTACGGAAGGAGCGTAAACAGCTGTAGAAGAGAACGAAACACGGATAGAAAGAGTCGGCATAGAGCAAGTAGATGTTTCTGAATGTTTAGAGGTAACAGTAGAGGATACAGGCACGCAAGATATACATTAGTGACGAAGAAATTTCGACGAAACCGAAACATCGAAGCATGATAATGTTTTTAGGCTTCTGAAACGTATAATGTGCATAAACTGCAGACTCTCCTGTTCAGCGATGTTCGTACGGATTTCTTAAAAACGACCGAGACCGAAGATTTCTAGACTGTGGGGAATCGAAAGTGTGGAAAAAATATAGTGTTAACATCACCTGGAGCGTTACATTTTTCGATGACGTTACACATTTTGCATCACGCATTTTGTGGAATAACCCCCAGCCTAAAAACATTATCATGTTAAAACAGGAATCAACGAAATGATTAAAAAAGCAATTAACACTCACTCTGCGTTGAACAAAAGTTTGCCAAACGAAAAACGTTTCCCGTAGTACAAAATCAAACGCACGTACATCAGTATATACAGGCAAATATTAACGTGTAGGAGTTTTGGTGACAAATAGACGCGTAGTTATCGACTCCATACTTCTCTCTTACACTGTTCACGCATCCCAGTCGCCATGTCTGACCAAAATTTCTGTACGGATGTGAAACATATACAACGTCCAAGAATGAGAAAATAGTATGACATAATTGAGCGGGGCAATCTACACAGACTGAACGATAACAGACAGAAGAAGAGAATGAAGGTGGCCAAGGTAAGAATAAAGAGGAAGAGAGGAAGACCAAAGAAAATGTGGGAAATGCAGTGGGCAATGATTCGAGGGAGGAAGGGGAAAAACTAGAGCGAGAACTAAGGAGTAGTGGCGTTAAGTTTGCGTTCAGTGGATAATCACGGTGTTCTACCTTGTTAGTAGCGAATAATTTAATGTTAATGGATTAGTTAGTGTTTAATAGTAAGTAGATTGAAAGTGATTGTATATACTTTATTGGCTGTTGTTCTCAAGTATATGAACTGATACCGCATGCAGTTTATTTTGTAATACAAAATACAATTTTAAAAGACCGACGCCATTTTCGTATAAGGAACTTTTGAATAAATCAATTTTGATAAGATGATTAAAGGCGTATAGTTTGATTTGATTTTTAAAATTCTTTTAACATCATGAATTAGGATTACAGTTTATACCAAGCTTGTACTTTGGAGGTTATGTTAATAGTGAAAACAAGGTATCTAATGAAATAACAGAGAATAATGGCCGGGGAATAGAGCTTACTTTGGCCTAGTAAAATTATTAAGATCTAGTCTTCTCACCCAAGAGACTAAACTGAACATGTACAGAGCAATGATCAGGCCTGTAGTGACATACAGTTCCAAAACATGGACATTAAGAGCAGTTGATGAGAAGGCTCTGAGGATTTTTGAAAGAAAAATTATTAGAAGACTCTTCGGACCAGTATGTTGTAATGGAGAATGGAGGATCAGATTTAAACAAGACATAGACTCCATTTTAAAACAGGGAGACATCGTCCGATTTATAAAGCCCAGTAGAATCAGCTGGATAGCACATGTAGAAAGAATGGACAAACAAAGGCTTCCCAAAAGGATAATGAATGGCCACATAGATGATGGGTGCAGAAGACGAGGCAAGCTAAGAAAACGATGGCAAGACAACGTGGAAGAAGACCTGACAAGGACGGGTGTCGGATCATGGAAGACCAGGCACATGATCGGACTATCTGGAGGCGGATCATCAGGGAGACCAAGGTCCATCCTGGACTGTAGTGCTGGATATATATGTATGTATCAAGCATCAAAGTAAAATTTATGTTTTATTTCTGCAACAACTAAAGTCAGTTTTACGTGTAAACTGAAAGCACAAAATCCCGTGTTGGTAATCAGTAAGGCATACCGTTATTTCCATTATCAATATATCCCACACGGCGCTGAGATTAGTTTTGATTAACTGTGATCAGTTATAGCGGTACAGTCAAATCCCGTTATTTTATTTTATTCCAAGTAAAAACCCGAATTTAAGAAACTGTATATTTTACAATTCTTCCTTATAGCCTACACTTCTTCACGTTAGCACGTTTACACAAACACATCATCACCACTCCAAGGACTAGGCCTTCGATGTGTTCCGGAACCCATCTCCTCCTCGGTCTACTGACATCCCTCTTCCCAGTAGGGTGATAACCCAAGGCAGCCAAAGGTAGACGGATATCAGGCATGCGATTCAAGTGTTCACACCATCTCATTCTGTCGTCTTCAGTCTTCTAGTGCAATGATAAAACGTTTAAATCGCGTCTAATATCCTCGTTCCTTCTGCGATCCAAGAGAGAACAACCTTGCGTCCCTCTCAGAAATTTCATTTCAGCTGCCTGAATCCTCTGCATGTCCCTTTTAACAAGAGTCCATGTTTCACTAGCATACAGGAATGTGGGGACAGGTACAGTTTTATAAAATTTAATTCGGGTATTCTTCCGTGTTTTATTTTTCAGGATCCGTGAGGAATCCTATTATTAGGCTAAATAATATTCCTAGTTCTAAAATTTTCGCAATTATAAAGAAATACGTACACATATTTGGTGGTTGTCTGAACATTAACGAAATCCAAGATGCAGAAACTGAAATACAATGGCGTCTGTATAGGCACTGGTTCTTTTCTTTCAACAACGGTGAAATATCTCAGTGCTGAAGATTCAAATATTTTACTGGAGAGGAGGGTTCTCTATGCTTTACCATACGGAGCACACCTTGAATACTTATGATAACGACTAACTAGGAACCAACTCAAAGAACTATTGAAAGATTAATGACGGAGATTTGACTTAGAAGTACAAAGAGAAATTACTGGGTTACACAAAAGGCAAGAATAACACAATTGAAGTAGTGGGAGTACACAGGTCAAGCACAAACTGAAGAGAATAGATGGAATCCCAAGGGTCTTCAGTTGGAATCCACGAACGGAGACGAGAAACCGAGGCGTATCATATTAGCAAAGTGATATGATGTGGTAGGGCTGCCACGGATAAGATTTACGTAAGAGAGTAATAGACTGAATTGCTACAAGCGGGGGCTAACCTCGATACTTATGTAACGGAAATAAACGACAACAGCGATGCAGTTTTACGATGAAAACTGGATTCTCAAGGAGAACGCAGGGCGTTATAGGGATGCAAATACTGATACACTAAGGAGTTGACACTGAAATATTGATAAATTAAGGAGATGAACTCGATAATTTGTAAATTTTATTTTCTCATGTCTTTTTTCCCAACAAATTTGCTAAACCATAGTAATTTCTGTCTTATACAGACTCCTTTACAACATGGTTTCGCATTAGTGTAATTCGCTGTTGACATGTTTTTTGCACATTTTAAACAACAGCTATACCGATAGGCAAATGATGACGTCACGATGGGTTGGTGCATTGAAGGTGATAAGCTGCGGTTGATGAACACTAATTGTGGGAACGCGGAATCAACATGGACTCACAACGGTGAACCCATCATATTAACGGTCCGATCTGATTGTCTCACAGAAACAGTGGCATGAAGTACCGCAGAACTAAGAACACATTATTACTTGAAAGGCTTCCGTCTGTTACCCTTTTGGCCAAGGGAGCTATACGTTGGGGAGGAAAAACTTGCTCGCTCAAAAGAACGACAGTCGCTATTAAAGCAACTATTGTCAGTGGTCGATGAATGCTAACGTAGATACAAAACGGTAATCCCATCGTACTAACGGTGCAATCTGATTGGTTCACAGAGACAGTTCCGGGACGTGCTGCTCAATTAAAAACGTATTGTTTTCAACAAGTTTTCCGAATGTTAATCTTCTAGCCGAGTGAGCTATACAGACAACTATCAAATCGTTAATAATAATACAAACACCATATACACGTATGATATGTTGGTCGAATATGACTTCTTCCCTTCCTTTGTTTAGGTCAATGGATATTTTACAATTTAGACATCTGTACGTATTTTAAGTTGTAACGGAAATTTATAACATCAGCGGAGGAAAAATAGTTTGCATAGTTCCAAAAACGAAACTGACAGTAGTTAAATTATTTTATACACACAGGAGATACAAACTATTTTAACATTATATACTGTATATTAACAAAAAAACATAAAACTGTCAGAATTTCTGTTCCTTTTTAAACAGTGATAGAGTTCAGTGGATAACACAAGATATTTTTAAGTGAATTGCGTGTACTTAATTATTATATTGCGAATAAATTGTATTATATTTATTTCATTTCTGTTTAATAAGTTAAAATGTATGGAATTAAAAAGTATTTTGAGTTATGGCCAAGATTTAAAAGGAATCAGCAATTTTATGATAGAAAGTAGCTGAACTAAGTTGCACTTTTATCAAGCAACATTTACGTTTATAAGTATTATTTCTTTCCCTATAGGCAGAAACTAAGGTTAACTAAGGTTCCATGTGCAAAATTTGCTTATTTGTTTTACTTTTTCCCACCTCATATATTTGTAATCATAAAATTACGGAAAATCTACCTTAAAAGCATTGCCCAAAGACTGCCTGTTTACTGTCAAATTCTAACTATGTTTCAATTTGTAAATACAACGTAAAATTTACTGTAAGCTGGTGATAAATTAAGTTATACATGAAAAATAAAAATCCAATACAGATGATACGAAATTGTGCACTAAACACGTGGAAAAGCCAATTGCTGGGACACGTAATTAGGACAACAGTTAAGTGGTACGATGTTACACGAGTGAAATGCAAAAAGCTACAAGGCAAAGACAGCGATTCTTGGAACAAAGAAGTGACTGAAAAAGTGACGGTTTGAATGGATTCCGCGATTTTAACTGGAGAGCAATCAACAGAACTATCAGACGATTTCGGAATATGATAGCGCCACTCACCAATCCTCGGGCTAAGTTACAAGAGAACAAACTATACACATACTGGCGCCCACTGGCAATAATGGTTAACTACTGAAATAAGACATATAATTCTCTTCAGTTCTAAGATGAACGAACTTCGCGATGTATCTCTAAAACCCTAGGAATGAAACAGGAAGGTTGTGGAGAAATCGGTGAATATCCTTTATGTAAGTACTCGCTCTAAACAAACACTAGATTAACCGACGTACGCCTACAGATGTGGATAAGTTAAGAAAGACTACTATAATCTTAAGTCTAAGACGAAACACCATCGAAGAAACAAGAACAATTTCGGGTGCAAAAATGCCTCGGAAGAACGAAGCGGGCACCGACGACTAAAGCGCACTGGACTCATAGTAAGACTGCAAGCAGAAGGGTGACCATAAAAGAGAGTCCAGTGAAGGCCTACTGAACGAAGAAAAGGATGAAGACCTTAACAGTCTTATGATGAAGGAATCGGAAATGCCTTGTAGATTCGAAGAGGAGGTCGGAAAAGACACACAGGAATATGGCAATTAGCTTCACGCGCGCGCACGCAGCGTCCGAATTTATCAGCATTGTAACTTTCCAGTTTTACTGTGTGTGTAGTATAGAATATTTAGTACTCATGTACCCCATATATAAGTTACTTAACGCGTTATTTAAATACTGTTCAGTTGTATTTGTCGACGATAACCGATTTTGTTTTTACAGCCGAAACATCGAATTATCCATTTACAACAAATGCTCAACGTCCACCGTAGTTAGGGGTTGTTCATGTACTTAGAGAAGAAATAACCAAAAGTTGTAAAAAAAAAACTTTAAAACGGATAACGAACCGTCAACAAGAGAAACACAATCTCGCGGAGTTCTTAAATTAGAATACATAATGAGAGCCCTTTCGACCGTTATAAAGTGATAATTACAAAGTCAGCTGGTAAACAACACTGTGTGAGAATCTTAAGTGGACGTGTTTCACATGAAGCTGTACACTGGCGTAATTCTATTTCGCTCGCTACGGCTCCAAAGACCATAAACAGTAAAAAACTATTATCTATAGCGTTTAACTTTTCTATAGTAAAATCTGCATTTTACTCTTATACACTGAACCACGCCCACTGAATTAATATGAATAAATACGAGTGTGCTCATCTCACAGTATGCGCCTCTCTATATTGCGCGAGCAGCTTTAAAGCGGAGACAATTACACACTATCATCATCACCATTTCGGTGAATTTACCCTTTACTATTCATCAGTATACTTTGTTATTCATTGTAAATGCTCTGAACGCCTTCCAATGTCCCAATCATGACCAAGTCTCGAACGACGACCGCGATCCAACAATCTGGTTGTTTCGGTCTTGGCGACGGTAGTGACACGAAAGATCTCGTTCAAATCGAAGCAATTAGGTACTCGGAATATTCTGTTACAGAATAATCTGTTGTTATAATAAACATTTCTAGTAGGCCTATAATTAAACCGTCTGAGTATTCATCACTACTACAACCTGTATATTTATTAGCATCGCCTTTTCTTTTAACATGATAATGGTTTTAGGCTGGGGGTTATTCCACAAAAATCCGCATCGAAAAACGTGACGCTTCCACACTTTCGATTCCCCACAGTCTAGAAATCTGATATGTAAACGCATCAAGACAGAAATAATCGCTGCTGACATTGAGTTTAGCAAACGTTTTAGTGAGAATAAATTTGGTTTTACATGCTCTATGATCGTCTGTGGTTTGGAAATGATTTACGTAATCAACCAAACGTAATCCACATTATACGTTTCAAAAGCCTAGAAACATTATCATGCTTCCATGTTTCGGTTTCGTCGAAATTCTTTGAATGCTTAGGTGCATAAATAGAGAGAGGGAGAGAGAGTTAATTTTTTAATTCGTTACATCGTTTGTACGGGAATACAATTTATATTATCAAAATATTGGTAAGCCTGACTTCCACTGAGACATACACGTGTGTAAAGAAGGCTGACACTCGTCCGCATCCTGACAACGCGTTAAAAACGAGGCTGAATCCACTATCGGTAGGGAGGGTCGCTTCTATATGTGAACGGTTGGAGTTATACACCCCCATAGATCGAGTACCCCCCCCCGACCTTTATCTCATGAATGGACGAAACGTTCAAGACTACACCATGAATAAAACTGGAATAGGATAAAAACTGTACCTTTTCGGGAAAATAGTGTCGCTACATCATGCAGTAACCAGAAGTAACTAACTGACTCGAGACATTTGGGTCACGTGCAGTGGTTTCCATGATAATCAGCGACAGTTGACATACGATAGTTGGCCAAGAGACAAGACAACTGTTCTTCTTTACCGGGTAAAATCCTAGTCCCGATTTAGTTGGGCTATCGTAGCTGAAATACACACCTACAATGACGAGGCGTCCCGTCATCGGAAGATTCGGCGATGACGAAACAAATGAATGTAAGGGTAAGTGAGTCTGTCTTATGAGAGCAAAGCATATTGAAAAACCGTCGTGAACTGAAATAAGCGTATAACATAATCAAACACCATCATCATCTTCAAGGATTAAACCAAGGATGGTTTGTTCCGGTCTCAAATGGGCAAAGAGCTGGTCACTCCAGCGCTTCCTCGGACGTTCCACACCTCTCCGTCCCCTCGGCTTATAGTTCCATAGTGCGGCAAAGATGTTCCCACCAATTCAGCCGATACTGGGCGATCCTGTCGCGTATACACATAATATTCAGTTCCTGCCGTGTGTTTCTTCTATGATCACAGGTATATGGAGAATATACCCTACCACGTGCCTGAGAAATTTCATTTCGGCCTCTTGGATGCGACTGGCCTGGCCTGATCGACCGCAAACAACGAAGTGTCACTTGTAGAATGACCAATCATAAAATGTTCTGGAAGACACATCTGCCAGTTTTGTGTGACATCGTCAATATATAAATTAAAAATACAAGGTGATAATGGACACCCTTGTCGTTTTCCAAAATTGATCATTCCAACTCTAGGAGCTGTTCTCGGTTTCCCTGCTTCTATTAAGATTTTATTCTCCACATAAAGACTCTGTATTGCTCCGATTAGATGTTGTGGAATCCCTTTCCTTGCCATTACTGGCCATAGTGTGCTCCGATTCACTCTCTCAAACGCCTTCTCGAAGTCAATGAAAGCTACGTATATGGGCAGCTGATACTCTCTACGCTTTTCAATGAGCTGGGCTATTGTAAATATACAATCTAAACATGATCTGCCCTTCCTGAAATCGTTCTGGGCCTCTGAAAGCATGGTCTCCGTTATTGCATTCAGCCGTGTTCTTAATACAACATAATCAAACACTAAGGTAAAATAGTACGCGATTCTTTAAAGTCAGCGTTACCATCCGACTCTCCGTCCACACTACTAGTCCAAATACAGGCGACGACGAAATATACGAGGCCAGTCATCGCTGACTTCAGCGAATCTAGGCCAAGATCGGTCGCTGTCGTTCGCTTTCGCAACACAGATACTGTTTGTTGTGCCGGAGTTTTCGCAAATCACGCGTGCTGAACGCTAAGTTTTACGAAACAATTTATTATATGAATTTAAGTAACGAATGTTCCAAGTTGTGGTCGAACCGAACGTTATCGTCCAAGTGAAGACGAAGCATTTTGGTTTGAATAAAAACGTTTATGTGCGTAGTAAAACAATTTAATTTAATTTTTCTACAATTTTTTAAGTCAGACTTTTCAAAGTCTTGACCATCTTTGAAAAGTCAGACTTAAAAATTATAGAAAAAATTAAATGGTTTTATTAATAAGAAATTTTTGTACTGTCTCTAGTAAAAGTAAATAAAATCAGACTGAGTTGAGTGTGACAGATTATGCTTTCAATGTTAACCGGCTCAGTGAAAAAAACTGTAAGGTAAAAAAAATGTTTTCCTTGTTTTGCATTGAATATGTTATATCCTTCTATGCGCGCGGGAGACATTATAAAATTAACGCTTGATTTACGCGTACATTTTGAGCACTTTCTGTAAGTCACGCATCCCCACTGAACACCTACTATAGCGTAATATACATAGCGCCATCAGCCAATACATCTCTCTCCTTCACACACCTCATCTGACATACGCGCGCGCGCGCACACAAGTAATAACAAATATTAAATAGCAACAGACTGGCAGAAGCGTTGAAGCAACTATCAGCTAAGCGTTTAATTACAGACAGAAGCAAAAGTGTATCGGATTATTTACATTTAGGTGCAGTTCACAACAAACAACACTTTACATCGACCGTCGTAATTGCTAACTCTATGTACAACAACGTAAAGTAATAATAATGTTTACAGTACTCTAACAACAACATAAAAACAACACAAATAAAAAATAATTACAGCAATAAAAAGAGATGAAAAGTAAATTATGTAATAGTTATTAAGTAATAAGTTGTTGTGTTGCCATACACTCTGCAAAGCCAACAGCTGTTCCAGAGCCGTTAACAAACGACATGTCTCCTGGAAACAAACAGAAAACAACACTCTTAATCGTTTTACAAGCTTCACAAACAAATAATAATTTACAAAACCAATGTTAGTCGAAATTTCCGAACGAAGAGTTTGAAACTATTTTATTTCTCCTTAAGGGCTGAATTAAGATTGTTTAACAAATACCTAAAATTTCGTTAACAAGCGCTCATAAAACATGTTCACGGTTCAATGTAACAGTGGTACCAACCGTCACAAGCCACTCAATGCCTATTCATAATAGTTAATGTGTTGGAGGGTGTGCAGTGGAACACGTTCCGTCGATGTCACTCAATTATGTCTCATGGCACGCACTTTGGATGACTCGGTAAAGTTGCAGAAGTGGAAGCGCTCTGTGACTGTGAGAGGATATGTAAAAGCCTGTCTAGAAGGAGAGCTACGTTGTACGGAATGTGATCGTTTTTGATCGCGATTATAATATGTAAAGCGGTTAACTCAAAAACAGTTTTATAACGATACACATTAGTTTCTAGGGACAGCGATGTACATACGCCGAAGTGCTTAAACCAAACAGCTGTAGAAACGTAAACAAGGATTTTAAGCAGACGAAAATCAACAGAGTGACGTAAAAATCCGTCCACGGGTCTCCTGACCAGGTTGCACGAATAAGAGGTTATTTCCGTAAGCACGGAGATCGTACGAACGTTACTATATCGGCAGGTAATGTCATCAACAGTACGCTTGAACAGCGTAAAAAATTACGAAAGTATAAAAACCTGACAGCCTTTCTAGAGCGGTGTGCTGCGCCGACTCAGTTAATGAACTCCCCCACACTAAAAGAACAGCGTTAAATGTCTAGGGTGGAAAGAGGGGAGACAACGCGATAACAGTTTACTGTCTCATTCACACACTAACTCTCTCATTCACAACGACACTTGCGTGCTTCTGATGTTTCCGCCAGCCTTGTTGCTGCTGATGTACACACAGTATGGAACACTATACACGACTGTTGTGCGCACGTGCGAAATGATCTGAAAATTTTCTTAGCCTCGCAACGAGCTGTTTGTCCACTACGAATCTCAAAGCCAGTGTTCAAAATGTATCGTCAGGACTATAACTCTGACACACCTGCAAAGTGTCCCACATCTTCCTTCGCTACGTAAACACCCTACAGTTTATTTTCTATCACACCCGTATTTGTCTTGAATTTCTATTGAAAATGAAGCTAGAAGGACTAAACAGCGGAAGATGCAAAAACCGTCACGAAAAGGAAACAGTAGACAATTTCAAGACGGAATAGAGAAGAACGGGAAGACGCTTAGTAGAGGTGAAGTGAAATATAGGGAAACGAAGGAGAGAGGGGAAGACAGACAGGCAGAGAAGACAATGTAATATGTTACAGCTATTTCAAATAAAATGGAGCAGTTTCAGGAGGTCTCCAAGAACCGAAACTTTGCTAGCAAGCCATCGTTAACATCAAAAATATTAAGTTGCAATTCAAACTTAGCTGTAATGGTAGTGAAACGTAGGCATTGGGAAAAGAGACTGAGATTTAAGAACCTTCGAACTTTCGATTTAAAACTACTGAATAAATATTTGGACCGGCCCACGAACTCGACTTTTGCTGCAAATTAGGAAGAGCTTCGAGTTAAATGCCTTAATAAATAATGAAACTGTAGTTACACTCGTAAATCGCAAAGGACGAGATGGTTAGGGTCCAAATGATAGGGGGCGGAGAATGATAGAAAGACCGGAAGAATAACCGACTGGAAACCTTTTGAAAGCACAAGAAGAGGTGGCTGGCGGATAAAGAGGACGCGAGTAGACTGGCGAAGAGCTACCGAGGACAAGAGAAGTGGTTGTCTATCGCACAGCGAACCAGAACTCACGCAGGGGTGTAACGTCCAGAAAAAAAGGAGAAGAAGAAGAAGCGGGAGAAGGACGAGGAAAAGAAGAAGCCACCGAAAATCGGACGGTAAAATGATTCTTGTTGTTCCAGTAGCCAACTAAAATGAAGCTGATATTACACATCTACTTACTGTCTGTCAGAAACTTACACGCGTAATACGATCTTGTGTACAAGCCATTAACGATCCAGGTCAATTAACTTTAGAATGTCCCCAGTTGCAACATCTGTCGATGCACTGGTCCACTGAAATTTGTTTATTTTAGCCATACAGCGATAACAACGGCTTATTTACAGATAACCTACATTCACCTTGTTTACCGCAGCAGTAGTTACCACACATAACGTGCTCTCCGCGTTACGTTATCTGTCTGAAGTATCATCGTGTTTCGCGACACAACGTCGTCACCAGATCCACCTCTACTTTTTTTTATCTACCTCTGAGTTTACTCTCAATCAGCTGACCTGTATCCAAAATTTACGATTTTTCATATTTTCCAACACGGTTGGGTGCTCGTAACAATAAATTTTCCGGGGACGGTAGTTTGCACGCAACGAACTCCAAGCAGCTTAGAGGACCAGGGACTCTTTTTGTCGGGGGTATTCGGTCTCCCCTCCTAATTTTCAGTTTAGTTTCAGTGGCTTTTCATGTGCACTCCTGGTACGGGACCTTTCTTAACAGTACCCGTCCACTAGCCTCGGCGAGCACTCTAAAAAAGCATAACCCATCCACTTGATCTGAAGGCGTCGAAGGAATAGAATAATAGGTAAGGATGAGGAGGGATACTGGACCATACACGAAGAGTTACATATTGGGACTTGCTCCTCGTTGGAGACCTGTAAGATGAAGGGTAATAGCTACGTCACAGCCGGTCTATCCCTTAACTGGAGGAGGAGACTTTATTAGCATTAAATTGTTACAGCCAGTTTCACGCGTGGAAACCAGTGTAACATATGACGGCAAAAGTACTAAAATACAATTCGCGCAGGCCAAGGGAAACTGGTCTGCACTAAAAAGGAAACATTCGAAACGCCGAAGAATGCGAATGTAGAAGCCACAAAATTGAGACTCAATAAGAAAATATTTTACAAGACAAAAAACGTTTGACGAAAAAAAAAAATTATTATTGTTTCTTAAGATAATCCAGTCGTGATGAGGTTCAATTAAAACAAAATAATCGTAAAGGTAAGCCACCAAAGCTACCCATGTTAACGTGAGTCAAGATCTGCGTAATGCGCAGTAACGAACAGTTCTGGAGAAATGTTATGCAGCTGTAACCCGGTCGTCTCCTTCCGACCTTCTGAAGAGTGGTTCAATTAATACGTCTTGATTTACCACTTTTTAAGTACGTAGGGGGGGGGTCACAGTGAAGATAGAAACAGCAGGCCTGGACTTAACATCTGTGTCACACAAATGATCAAAAGGGAGGTCAAAAGGTGGCTTGATGCAGCAGCTGAAAACTGAATCTACTCAATTCTAACCCAGAAACAGTGGAAATAAGTGCTGGAGACCCGTGTCCAGCAGTGACCGTTGTAGCAGGAGGTTAACTCCACAGGAACGGTTCAGTATAAACAAAAACTATTTCGTTTATAAGTCTATGATAAAGATCCCGTAAATGCGTCACAGCCCTTGAACAATTAAAATTATAATATTACACATTATCTACTTCACAATAAAACATAACTATATACAAATGAAGCTATATATACAATGTATAGCGTATATACAAACATAGATACGTATAAAAACTACACAAATATATACAAAATTATGAATGTAAATAATTAGCACGTCAGTGTACTATAGAATGAACAGCGTACAACGTTTTGTTATTTCAGTTACTTTTATAAAATACAATTGCATTTTCTACATATATACAGGATATGAGCCTCGGAGTTCTTCCAAATTACAGTAAACATAGAGGTCATCGTCGATTAAGAATGGCTAACTAGGTATCTACTTAGATAACAGTACCAGAAACTGGTTTGTCATTACTTGCGATCGGGCGAAAAGGAACCACCGAAATAGCTCATGGTGAGAGAGAATCTGAGTAGTGTGGCTCTGCAACACTTTCCTGTGTTAACTTTACTGTTCTTGGTGGGTCCCTGCTGATACAGTTTTTCAAGATATCGTTTCTTTAGTGAGAAATATTTCCTTAGTGTAACTTCAGACTGTTGAACTATCCCGACTCTACTTAAACTTTTTCTGTTGACAATGGTTTGAGAAAAAAGTCTGTTCTCTTAACGACACAAAACGAACTGTTTTTAAAGTTTCGTATTATTGGGGGTTTATTGGGAGTTCACATAAACATAAACACTACTAAAACCGAATATCTGAAAATAGGAGACATGCAAGAAGAAGGCCCAGATCTGCAAATCCATAGAATTGGAAGTGTAGCGAATTCAAATATCTGGGAAGCATTATTTCAGAAGATGGAACAACAAAGAATGACATCAAAAATAGGATGCAACAGGGGAAAAAGCTATTCGTTTGCTAAACTCGTTACTTTGGTCGAACAAAATGAAACTTCAAACTAAACTGACAATCTACACAACTATTGTGGAGCCCATTTTAACTTATGCTGGCAACTTTCAGACAAAGAGAAAAAGATGATAGAAACTGTGGAAATGGACTTCTTAAGAAGAGCGTGTAATATCTCTAGAATGCAACATGTTAAAAACGAAGATATAAGAAGGAAAACAGGGCGCATATTTACAACAGCAGAAAGAATAGAATCCAGACAGTTGGTATGGTATGGTCCCGTAATGAGGTAATGAGGATGGAGGAGAAGCGATGGCTAAAGAAAGCATTGACTTAAACACCACAAAACAGGAGAAGAAAAGGAAGACTGACAACACAATGGAGAACAAGAATTAGGAAAAGGATGAAAGATCGATCTATTGAAGACGATGACTGGAAAGATAGGGAGAAATGCCGATCGACATGCGGGACGCGGCATAGACTGTAATAAATTATTGGGGGTTCCTTTCTGGTGATATTTTTAGGGGAAAATCTGTCCTACCACACGATTACACCAAAAGGTGTAATCTAACCTTTCCTGTTGCCGGTCGTTCCCTGGTGGCGACATCTGTGAGGAAATTTTTCCTCTTTCCCTCAACAAGGACATCGAACATGTTTCGATCTTTCCTGCCTGTCGTTTCTGTCATCGAAATTTGTTTCGAAGCGTTACTAAACACGCGTTACGTTATAACATAAATACTATGACATAACGTCCATGATGAGGACAGGACGTGACGCGCCGACATTATCAAACCCGTTTGAACCCGTTTTACCTCAGCCAGAGAACATGCCAATAAATACGTACAGCAGCCTTCCAACAGCACTAAGACACAAAAAAAAGAAGACAGATCGACAGTAATTAAATATAAAGAACGGAACTATTACCACAGGATCACGTAACGTAGCTGCTTCTCGGAAGCGGTTTCTCTTCAAAACTGCTGTTAGCTATCGATTATTCGCGATCGAATTTACCGCACTCGCGGTCGGTTTAGGCAACTTTTTACTACACTTAACAATGAAAACTGTTTCCACGTAAAAATTAAAATAAAATTAACAACCGCAACAAGTGCAAAAAAGACACAAAAATGAACGGTAACACACTTCGCTATAAACTAAGCTGACCGGTGTGGTGAGAAATACCATAAGTAATAGAAACCGAAATACGCAGGCCTACCAAATTAAAAAATAATAAAAATACAATTTTACCTCCGTGAAAACGTACGTAACTTATTGACTTTATTTAAGTCTTATTACTTTCATGACAAGTTTGTTCTAGATTTTTTTTGTAATTTATTGCATTCATTCTACTTTGATTTCTTCTCTTCGCTGCTTTGTTTAAAGCGAGCGCCGCACGGAACTAATCCACCAATAGATAAGTAATATTGCCTCGGTCGAAAGGTTATGCCTCGGCATCAAAGCGACTGTTATCGGTAGTAATTCATTTTTTTATCTCGCGTCACTGTTTTTACATTGGTAGTGCAGATACATGTTTCTGCACATCATTAAACAACTGCTACACCGACAGCAGAATGGCGACGACACGACGGGTCGGCTCCACTATATGCGATAATCTGGGCTTGAATACTAACAGTGACAACGCGCCGACGACGTGGGCTCAAAACGGTAATCTCATCTTAATAATGGTGCAATATGATTGGCGCGCAGAGACAGTGACCGAGAAATACCGCGCAATTAAGAATGCGTTATTACATCAAATGCTTCCGACTGTCATCCTTCTGGCCGAGGCAGTATTACTGCGAGATTAAAAAAAAACACGCAAAAGTACAGAGCATGAAACGCGACCCGATAAAGATATAATGTCAAAAAACATAATTATCTTTCTTTTCAACTCGCGAAGTCAAAGAAAACTGGGAAGAAATTATAGAAAACTAGGATCGGTATAGGCTATAAAAGATAGTCGGCTCTGGTTCACTTTGCTTCTTGAAAATCTGAACAATCATGTTGGCAAAGACGTGCAAACTTTGTCTCTTAAAATTAATTAATTACAAAACAGCATTTCTTACAATGCATAAGACTTTCAGAGGAGCACTAAGAAACGTGTCCAAAACAGGAGAAACGTAGTTTTTCTATTTTTCCGAAATGGCAAATAATTTTTCCAAGTTCAGGACCACGTACTGGGTCTAGAGTTTGGCTCATTTTAAAATTATAGCATAATAATAGAAACTACATTGAAATATTTATTATTTACACAACATAATTTTTCTACGTGCTGACAAAAGTGGTAAATATTAACAACCGTATAGGTCAGTTATCACGTACATTTCGCCTGAGCGATGCCGCGTAAAACGACGGCAAACTGTAAGAAATTTTCCTGCAAGTGATAAGAAACAATCCGGCAAAGAACATCATTCCACGAGCTGACAGTTACATACAGTTTCTGTATTCAATGAGACGAACAAAAACTACGGCAACCCATGCTTTCGCACACGTGGTCTACACGCTAAATCCATTCGTTCAAGCGCCTCCACTTCGTTCAAAAAATGTTTAAATTAATTTCATTATCCCTCACCTCCTTACAGCAAAGATGCATCCAATTCCTCCAAGCGCAGAACTTATGCAAAAAATACAAGCACAACTTAAAGATAAGTATTCAACTATTTAATACAACGCTAAAATCTACTGAATACACTGAATTTCTGCACTTATCCTAAGCTATTTAAGGAAGTCTATTATTATATGCGTCTTACTTTTATGTGGCTCATTAAACAGCAAAAGTAAAGTTTTCGACAACAAAACCGTAAGCCTATATAATATACAACGTTAACCTCCAAGAATAAAATACATTTTCTCCTTCAAAACTGATAACACCGATAATCAATTTAAAAGGATAATTTTTTTTTTTAAATGTTCGACTAATCCGAGTACTCGATATCCGTGGATGGATAGACATTGGATGCAGGACTCTCAATACTATAAAACGCGTCAAACAAACGTCCACACGTTTCATACACCTCTTATAATTTTTAAACAAGAGCTCGCTGGACCACCCTCCACGTGCCATCCTTTCATCAACAAACGTATTGGTTAATGTTGTCACATGCATTTGTAGTAGGTCGCAAAACAAAATAATCCTCCTCGTGAAATATAAATCTGAGTACACAAATTGAAAACAATTTAAACGCACTGAAACATATTAATATTTTTCAAGTCGACCTTACTAAAGAACATTAAAACTTTCCAGTAACAAGTACAGTTTAGGCAGACGAGAGTTTGTGCACGTTATGTGTTTTCCTTGCTCGCGGCGACGACGGTTTGGCGTCTTGTGCCTTTTACCTTAGTTCACTGTCACTATAAAATACCTCCGTAAATATTACTCCCTCTCCTCTTGCTATTCACAGTTTGCACGCACACTAACAATTACGATAAACGCCCAACGCTAGGCAATCACACAACCTGCGGTCACGTCACACGCTGCGGTTACCAAGGGGTCGTAGGCGCATATACACACACCGGAAATGTTTTTCTGCGCTTTTTCACAATAAATAAACAAACCCGCGACCGCGTGTGTGAGCGGTGCCACACATCGACGATGACAACTTATTTACCTACTTCGAGAGACTGTCCTAGTGGCGCCTACGTGTCGCCCCAGGGTAAAAAATATCCCCGTCTCTCCCTCTCGTCTGCCACAGCCGCCCAGTATGACAGTGAAAATCTATAGTGGAATTTTAAATATTTTTCTTCATCTTCCTCTATTTCTAACCATCATAGATTATAAGCCATAATTTATTTTTTTGTGATTTTATGGGGTTTTCTTTCGCTCTAAATTGAGAAACCCGTTTCGGTACTGTGCTGTTTTCCATCCATTCCACATGGTCTGTCTACCGTCTACTCGCTCTGTGTTCGTCTCTCTCTCTCTCTTTCTGTTCCTGTGGCTCCCAGGTGGAAATGGAGGGAAGGACCTCCACGGATGCTTTCCATCCTCGTGTATCCCGGCTCGAACCTTCGCTGGTTTCCATGTGCTTTTCCACTAACCTTCACCACGTAATCTTTGGTTTTCGTCTTCTGCTGCTTTCTTGAGAGTTCCATTCTATAGCTTGTTTTCGCTACGTTACCAACGGAGTGTTTAAGTATCCCTATGACTGATCCAACGCCGTTACGTCCTCTTTACGCAGTTATCTGTTGTTCTGGTTGGTGATCTATCATAGTCCTTCGTTCCGTATAACCCTTGGGTATCAGATGATGGTCCGCGAGCAATTATTTACAAATTTCTGGTCAATTTTCACGTATCACATCCGTACGTATGGTTTAACATTGAAACCAAAGACCTTTAATTGTGTTTTCCTCGAAATAACAGAAGATCGCCATACAAAACGCAGCTGGGCGGCGAGCCGTTTTGCTTTTTAATTCTATTCTGCAAACAAGGTACGTCGAGATACGAAATCAAAGGTTTATAAAGTTGTGGCGGTCCCCGTACTGTCATGTGGATGTGAGTTATGGACAGTAACCAAGAAACGAGAAAGCAAAATACAGGCCTCAGAAATAGCGTTCTTAAAAGGAGTTAAAAGGTGTTCTAAACTTTACCGTATAAAGAGCGAAGCGAAAAGAGGAGAATTACGAGTTTTTAACTCCCATGAAAGACTAAAAAGGTTTTAAACAAATGTTAAAACAACACTTAGGAAAAATGTCAGATTCACGACTGTCCAAACAATTCTGGAAATATTAGTCCAATCAATAGGTACAAAGGTATGCAAAAATTCCAACCCGGAAACAAAAAATATGGCGTTGTAGGAAAAAAAATTCTAAGAAAGAGTATATAAAATGAAACTCGGTCTGAAATGGCGAAGTTAACCTAAAAAATTCGAAAAGTTGGAAAAAACGGTTTTTCAAAAATAAAAAAAAACTACAACTCCAATCGAAAAATAGTAAATCACAAAGTTGTAGGTAATAAAAAGATCTTTCGATTGCTATTTTTGTAAGTATCAATTGTCATGTTACTTTTCGAGATATATCGGAAAAACCGTCTAAAATCGACTATTTTTGTTTTTGCCGTATCATTTTCAAATTTACGTTTAAAGACTTGATATTTATTGTGAATATAGCTCGTGGCAAGCCAAAAAAGTACGTATTTGAAAAATTGGAAAATTTGTTTTATTTTTGCTCGACGACTAGTCGTAGAGTAATAAGCTTGGGCTTATTTTCTTCTTGGAGAGTTGTACGTTCATGCTGTAAAAGATTTATAACGATTTTATGAATTTTAAGTACCGAAAAATGACATTGAAAAAATTAATTTTTTTAAGTTACGTTTTTTAAATATTTTTTTAATTTTAATTGTACGAAAATGCCCTTAACAGAAATCAGTTGCTGGCATTTTTACACGATTTAAAAAAAAAAAAGTTGATGTACGACCGTCTGGAGCCGAAAATTTTTTTTTTTCATAAAATTCCAGAGGACGCAATTTACATCATACAGCATTAGCCTTTGTGGAGATTACTTTTGAATACCTATATTTTCAAAAGAAAAATACAGCGGTTCATTTCATTGACTTTTACTATTAACAATCAAGTGTGAAAGTGAAGCGTGCGAGGAAAACCTCGCTCGGCCGCTCTTAAAACTGGATTCGTTCGTTGTAAATCTTTCGCGCTCGAAAATTCCTCAATATCTCGGCTTCTAAATTACGTACAAAAATCCTTTTGTACTTAATCTGGGGTAACTCGACGAGATAAACACAATTATTATAGCTTCAGTCGCCTTATAAGCTTAAAAGTACGTTAAAAACTTAAAAGTACGTGAATGTATATGAGTAGATATCGACGCCCCAGACGAAGAACCGACGCCCCCTACGAAGACTAGCACAACTCAGATTTTTCAATGTTATTTTAAATGGGAAAATCTGAGTTCTGCTTTTCTTCGTAGGAGGCGTCGATACCCTCTCTGCATTCCGACGAAAAACATATCATTTTAATATTCCCGAGGAAAAATATACCATTTTGATTATATTCTACATAACCTCAATTCAACATGGAATATTTTTCGTATATTTCTATAGTTCATAGATTTTCGAAATGTAGGAATATCCTCTTTCTTTCTCTACATATGTATATTGTAATATAAATATGTATAATAATAATAATAAGACTATAAAAAGGTTAAATGAAATTTTAAATCCAACATTTTGAATTTAAAAGTCTGAATAATAAAAAAAAAAAATAAAATAAAAATAAAAAAAAAAACAGATGAATAAAACATTGCCTAGTTACGGTATTTGTTGATAACTCTGTTGTTTTATATTAAATCTGTTAAGGGCATTTTCGTACAATTAAAATTAAAAAAGATATTTAAAGAAAAACGTACCCTAAAAAAATTTAATTTTTTCAATGTCATTTTTCGATACTTAAAATTCATAAAATCGTTATAAATCTTTTACATCATGAAAGTACAACTCTCCAAGAGTAAAATAAGCCCAAGCTCGTTACTCTACGACTATTCGTCGAGCAAGAGTGGCCAATTTTCGAGAACGTCTTTTTTTTCGAAAAATCGATATATCTCGAAAAATAAAACAAATTTTCCAATTTTTCAAATACGTACTTTTTGGCTTGCCGCGGGCTATACTCACAATAAATATCAAGTCTTTAAACGTAAATTTGAAAATGATACGGCAAAAACAAAAATAGTCGATTTTATACGGGTTTTTCGATATATCTCGAAAAGTAACATGACAATTGATACTCACAAAAATAGCAATCGAAAGATCTTTTTATTACCTACAACTTTGTGATTTACTATTTTTCGATTGGGGTTGTAGTTTTTTTTTTTTTTCCGAAAAACCGTTTTTTCCAACTTTGCGAATTTTTTAGGTTAACTTCGCCATTTCAGACCGAGTTTCATTTTATATACTCTTTCTTAGAATTTTTTTTCCTACAACGCCATATTTTTTGTTTCCAGGTTGGAACTTTTGTAAATTTAACATTAGGCCGTGACAGATTGATTGGACTATATAACCTTGGTGTGTGTGGGGAGAGGTGGCTGGAGGCGGAACATACAGCATTATGCCGTGATGTGAAAATGATGATGCATGTAATGCAGCTACCCCGCTCAGTCCTAATATTTAGCAATTTCTCTGCCATCCAGAGGTAGCCTACTATAGTTGTTATGGTTGTCAACTTTTAAATCACTGAGTTTGGATCTACGTACCTCTCAGCACAGGTCGTCAGAAAAATCTTGCTCAACCTCTGTTCAAACTTTGTACTTTGTTTATCAGCTGTGTGCAGTAACTACTGCAATACGACACGGGCGGATGACGTCACTTGCTTATCAAGCGCTGCCGGCGGTCAGCTGACCGACGGGAGACAAGTTAGTTTAGTTTCTAACCAGGCTCCGAGCTGTACTCTCGTTAAACAATCTCTCTTCCAGCTGCGGCTTCTGGATCATTCTTAATTATGTATCGTACTTATTAATTTAATCAGACTACCTGCGTCCATTCACAATGGACTGCGACTTCTTTCAAAACTAATTTATGGGCGTTATTGCCTCTGATACATCCGCACGTGTCGATCATGGTCTATACATCTTAACATTTCAATAAACGCATATCAAATAACAGTATTACAGTCCACTTCTTTTCGTACAAACAATCCAGCCTTTCCTGCATAGCGTCTTTGGAACAACTCGAGATCATCAAGAGCTTCCAAACCGCATCAACCTCTACTGTGTACCTTTATGTCTGTTGTGGAATAAAACTGGTGACAGACGACGATGGCCCTGCCTCACTCCTGTCTGCACAGTTACATCGTCACGTTCCACTTGTTGCTCCTCATACGTCGCTTGTGTGAGTCGAATAATCTTCTGTGGAAACCCAAACTCTCCCAGTGCTTTCCACATCTTCCCACGATTGACTGAATCGACAGGTTTCTCAAAAATCGATGGCGAACATGTAAAAAGTAGGCTTGGTATTGTTAAGAGTACGATAGGTAAGGGTGTTGACTTGGTCCGTGGTGGTTACGTCCTTCTCGAAACCTCGCTTGTTCTTTCCCAAGTTTTTCGTTAATTGGTTACTTTCAACTTTTTAATTTTATCTTTTACTATATATGTAGATCTTTTTGTATCTCTGTATTTTATAATCGTTCACAGATGTGACGAACTGTATTTATATTTCTTATTATCATCCTTTTACGGACTTTGTTTTACAGAGCAGTACAAAAAACAGCATTCAGTTTCACACTTTAGTAAAACTTATTTCTTCAGTACTTCATGTTTTTTTAATAGCATGATGTTTGAAGTGTTTTTTATATAATGAAAGATAGCATATACATCTACAACGTATGTCCTTGTCACACATGTACATTATAAGACATCTTTGAAATTAAATACGAGTACTTAAAATGTTCCTTTTTCTAACACCAACTTTGTCCTAACCATGTTTCCTCGGCAAAAACGATCGTCCTGAGCACATAGAGAAAGCCTGCTGTCACAAAGTCTTACAATTAGATTCCAGTAGAACAAGATAAACCCAGGGTCACTTAACTGTAACTAACCCTAAACTGTGGTTAACTTTTCCAGCTGAAGAAATATTAATGCTTTTTTACTTCCATGTTCCATAAGGAAATGGAAGTATGGTGATGGCGAAAAACATCGTGTTCGACATAAGGGCTGGTTCTGATTGTACTACCCTCAAAACACGAAGGAAAGTCATTTTCTGAAAAGCGCGCGCGCGCGCGCCTGTGTCGGATTTTTTTTATGCCGCAAATTTAAACAGAATCAAATAATATTTTGCATATGTGCCTGAATTGTTAAGGACTCGAGGCCTATTGATTTTAGTGAAGATCGGTTAAGAGGAAAGGGTAGTTTACCTGTAACGTTTTATGTTTTAAAAAGAGTAAAGTACTTAATTTTGATAAAGTATCCTGAAAAAAAGGTCATAATAATCCACTGCAGAAAGGTAGACGAAATATCTTCTATAAATAAAAAGGGTAGTTAAAAGGGGAGGGGGTAATATTCTATAAATGAAAATTATAGCTGAAGGGGGAGGGGATAATTTTTTATATGTGTACTACGTTATTGGCAACTAAGAAGTAGTTTGTTGTTAAAATTCCTTCCCAGGCTGTTTGGCCGTGGTCCAATATTTTCTGCAAAACCAGACGTTTCGACAGTGCCATCGACTGCCATCATCAGTGAAAATCGAGTGCGATAACGTGAGGTGGTATACGTTAGTGACCAAAAAAATGATTTTAAATATAAACCTTAGAACATGGAAGTCACGTGTGGTTCTCCATACCGATATTTTGATAAAGATTCTACTTACAGCGAGAGTGATTAAAAAAACAGTCCCAACAACTACTTAACATTCAATATACAATAAACAGAGGAGTTTCGTGAACGCTTTTCAAGACCGACGTATTTACCGAGATGGACAGAATAAACAAACTGACTGACTGACGTACACTTATCTCAACAAGCCAAACACGCGCAAGTGTTAGAAATTCCACACCTAATTGTTATTTTCACAGTACAAATTAAAACCGCTCGCATACCCCGCACTTAGTTCACGGCCTATTTTTATAAGACCGTACAAATGACATAACGATGCCGGTCGAGCCCACGCGCCCGTTTTCCTCCTTATTCACACACAGGCCTACAGTAACACTTTACTATGGCCTCCACGCGCTCGTTCTAATTTTAGTTGTCGTACACGAGGAAACTACCAGATCGAACTGTATACTACAGAAACGACATTTACAATTCAATGAAATGTAAATCGCCCAACAAATACCACTTGCATTGCCAACAGTTTAAGTGCTGGGTCGTATAAACTGTGTGTGTGTGTGTGTGTGTGTGTGTGTGTGTGTGTGTGTGTGTGTGTGTGTGTGTGTGTGTGTGTGTGTGTGTGTGTGTGTGTGTGTGTGTGTGTGTGTGTGTGTGTGTGTGTGTGTGTGTGTGTGTGTGTGTGTGTGTGTGTGTGTGAATCGAGAATTACTGTTGCAGTTCGCAATGATTTATCACATGTCTTTCTACGTAGGCCTACATGCTTCTAAATTAACTGTTAGTCCTTTGACATTACATGTTAATTTTTTTTTCTCCTTTAACCAGGTGGAAACAATAAGAAATTAACAACTGTCTGCGTCAGAGTTAAGGTTGAAATATAATACACAACATATATTTACGCGGCTGCAAACACGGCCCTATTTCCTCAAAAATTCCAAATTTTATCGAATTTGGTTAAAATATCTTTAGACTACCGGGCTGTTAGGACGTGGCCTAAAAACATTTAAAAATACGGTTGTTGTTATTATTGTAATCATAATGTAAAATAATAAAATAGGCAGTCATTGAGGACTGCCGACAGAAGTGAAAACTTAAAACTATGAAATAACAGTGGTTTTTTTAGATATTCAAATTAATTGTAGTATCAAAAATTAAAATTTGTTGTAAATTAAAATCTTTAACATCAGTCTGGTTTTCACATCTATCGGCACTCCGAGCAACAATTATATATATTTTACGCTAGTAAGATAACTCCTAAGCCACTATGAAATACTCATTGCATGATGTATGGCAGAGGTCAAATATAAAAAATAAAAAATAAATGATATCAAATTTTTAAACGGAAATATTGATACGAATATTGGAAATATTTGAAAATACATGCTTTGTTTATGTTATTCATTTTTCTATATAAAAATATTAACATATTTAGTACTCACTTTTGTACTGCACAGTGATGCTACATTTGAACATTTAAAATAATGATCAAACTAAACCACAATTTAAACAATGCACAGTATACACACATTAAACTTTCCACGTAGTCAATTTAACTTTACTTATATACATATACACAACACTAATGTTACAATAGATCATAAGTATTGCGTTAATTGTTAATACGGAAAGCCAAAATCGCGCTAGGGATCGAACACGCGATAGCAAATTCGGCAGTGTAAGAAACTCCAAAATAAAATACGTAAACGATAAAAGTGTGTTAAATAGTATAAATAATAGTATTACACACAAGTATAATCTATACTTTCACTGCTGGCCACGCGCAACACGTCATACTTATAGCTACAGAGTCATACTGTTAACATTAGCATGTCGGTGACGCGAACTCATAAGATTTTACCCATCCAAAAAATCGCCCAACGTGCCTATAGAAGTTTTCACTTCAAAAACTGTCAATTAACTTTATGAACTTAGCAAATCACAAACACCAGACGTTTCGCCCGGGCCCGCGACGACCTTCGTCAGTAGAGCGGGAAAGAGGTTTCAAGTCCCGCGAGAGACTAGGGATCGCGAAACCTCCCGCGGGATTGCAACCTCCTTCCCGCACGACTGAGAAAGGCCGTCGTGGGCCGGCCGAAAGTCTGGTGTTTGTTACTTGTTAAGTTTTTAAAGCTTATTGGCCCTTTTTACTTCCGTGTTCCATAAGGAAATGGAAGTATGGTGATGGCGAAAAAAATCGTGTTCGAGATAAGGGCTGATTCTGACTGTACTACCCTCAAAACATGAAGAAAAGCCATTTTCTGAAAAGTGTCTGTGTGTCTGTCTGTCTATCTATGTGTAGAATTTTTTCTATGGCGAACGATAACTGCCGCAAATTCAAACACAATCAAATAATTTTTTGCATATGTGCCCGAGTTGTAGAGGATTCAAGGCCTATTGATTTTAGTGAAGATCGGTTAACGGGAAGAGGTAGTTTACCTGCACCGTTTTATGTTTTAACAAGAGTAATTTTTTCTATGACGAACGATAACTGCCGCAAATTCAAACAGAATCGAATTTTTTTTTTCATATTATGTGCCTGAATTGGAGAGTACTCGATGCCTATTGATTTTGGTGAAGATCGGGTAAGAGGAAGGGGGAGTTTACCTGCAACGTTTTATGTTTTAACAAGCGTAAAGTACTTAATTTTGATAAAATAAAGTATCCTGAAAAGAAGGTCATAATAATCCACTGCAGAAAGGTAGACGAAATATCTATAAATAAAAAGGGTAGTTAAAGGGGAGGGGGTAATATTCTATAAATGAAAATTATAGTTGAAGGGGGAGGAGATAATTTTTTATATGTGTACTACGTTATTGGCAACAAAGAAGTAGTTTGTTGTTAAAATTCCTTCCCGGGCTGTTTGGCCGTGGTCCAATGTTTTCTGCAAAACCAGACGTTTCGGCAGTGGCATCCACTGCCATCATCAGTGAAAATCGAGTGCGCTAACGTGAGGTGGTATAGGCCTACGTTAGTGACCACAGTACTGTAGTTAAGGCTGAAGAAAGAAGTAGTTTCTACGGAAATATTTCATTTCGAAAATGATTTTAAATATAAATCTTAGAACATGGAAGTCATGTATGGTTCTCCATACCGATATTTATTTTATACTATGAACAGCTACAACAATAATAATACCGTATTTTTTTATGTTTTTCGACCACGGCCGGAAAATTTTTTAATCGGATTCCGGCCGTGAAAGTCTTCGTTCTTTACATTATCAAATTTATTCAGTACTCTGTCGTGTGATGAAGACATCGTGGCTCCACGTGTAAATCAAGGGCTGCCCGAGGACCTGGATAGGTCACCACACCACAGGCACATCGGATTCTTGTCCCGTAGAAAATCGCAAAAGATTTGATTCACTATCACGTACGTTAATTTTTATTTTTTTAGTTTTTTCTGTCAGAAAGTAGCGACAACTACTGATGCCACGGAGCATTCGATTTTTTTATTTTTTTCTGGAGGAATACTATGAGCTCTCGTTGCCGTTTAGTCACTTTCAACTGTTTCGTTTTTCTCTCTTCCACGGACGGGTGAGTTCGAAGAGCATGGAACACTGAATGACTGAATGCAGTTCGCGTCCGGACAGCACAATACATCCGACTGGGCTTCGAGGGGAAAATGTGGTTTTCAAGTGCTTAAAAATAATCGATTTCGCGGATAAAACACGGCTTAAAGGTTTGAGCTTAACTTACTTAAAAAAGAAAGGAAAAACATAAGGTACTTCTTCACTTAAAAACAGGTGTTGTATAGTGCTGTATTGTAGTACCTATATGGCGTAATTTTATTACAAATTTAGTCATATAAATGAAGGCAAAAAATATCTCTCTGAACACAAACGTTCACAGAATTACATAATGGTTTGATTATATTAATTTTAAAATTTATTATAAAATTCACAAAGCAGAATAGAAAGCGATGACTCAACAATCTGGCATAATTTGGACTAAAAAAAGGTCGAGTTTCTGTGGATATACAAAGAAATCAGACCGTTTATGACACTTAACCAATAGTATATTGTCTTCTTTTCCCTATCAGCTCTCAACAGGCTAACGTCACTTTAATGTTTTTAATTTGTTAACTGTTGGGGCTCTTCTTATTACGACCAATGTCGGAGTAAGTACAAGTCGTTCAACGACCTGAAGTAAGCTTATAAACTCTTATTCGAGTTACGGCCCACAGTAATCTCTTTTTCTTCAACTTTTTTCGATTAGACTCGTTTTCTTACTAATACAAAGAAGGGATAATAAAATTGTTTCGTCAGAAAGCGCCATGTAAACGTCACACACCTGGTCTGGCAACAGAGACAGACAACGACGTATTATAGTTTTCAATATAATGGAGTTCCAACAAAAGGCACTAAACGCGATCGAAGAGCGTTACGAATGCCGTCGCTGTCACCGAGTCACGCGGTTATCTGACATCTGGTCACGTACCATGTATACGGATTGGTTGAGTGGCTCGATTTCTATTACAAGGAATGTCAGTTGCCACAATGTCAACCAAGGGGAAGGGCTGTTGGTGTGGTGCTCTAAATTCACTAGCAAATCCTCTAAAATGACACTCCACTGCCGTACTCGTTGGTGTAGTTTGAAAATATCCACGCAGGCCTTCGAGAACTTTGGTCTTTGTATATTTAACAGAAATTCTTAGCTGACAAGAGTTATTTTTACAAGATTCAAGTTTGCTGTCTACCCTCTGTAAACATATTTACAAGAAAAACGTGGAAAACGATATAGTAATGATACAGTCGGCGGTAACGATACAGTCTTTCTTCCGATGCGACTAAACTTACGAGGATTGTTCAATAGAAACTCGTTTGATCTGCGCAGCCGTGACTTCGTCGCCATGGCAACGGAATTCATTTGTTTATATTGTCTGTTTAAGTACCATTGACGCGTCTGTCGAAAATATTTGCAGTTTGCTCTTTTCTAAGTGTTGTGACTGGGTTGCAAAATGGCATCTATGATAGAAAATCCGTCCAAAGATAATCTACGTGCCGTTATTCAGTTTTCGGCCGCTGAGGGGCGTCAGCGAATGGAAATGTATACGAGAATGAAAGGTGTAGGCTATATGGTGACTATAGTTATTCTCATACGGCAGTGGTTGAATGGTGCAATAAATTTCGACAAGGAAGAGAATTTACTAAAGATTTGGTCCGTCCCAGACCTGCACGTGTTGCAGCATCAGATGGAAATGTGAGACAGCTGGAAACTCCTTTACGCGCAAATAGACGCATCAAAGTTAGAGAACTTCCTCAAATGTTGAACATCAGGGTGGGAACTGTTCATTCCACGACTGACAAGCAGACAAATTTGCGTTAGGCCTTATCATTACAGCATTTGATGCGCTATCAACAACAAGATAATGCCTTTCTACACCAAATGTTGCCGCTGATGAGTCTTGCTGTTATCACTACGAACCAGAATCCAAACGTCAGAGTATGCAGTGGAAGCATGCACAATCTCCGAAGGCAAAAAAATGTCGGTCCCAACCTTCGGCAGGAAAAATAATGATGACAGTACTTGTTGATTATCAGGGTGTGCTGCTCTTAGATTTTAAAGAACCTGGTGTCAACATCAACGCTGAGCGAAACGCAGACAGCTTACAGCGCTTAGGAGTCAGCATCAAGAATAAACGTCCCGGGAAGCTCACAAATGGCGTCATTCTTCTGCATGATAATGCTCGGCCCATGAAGCCCAGACGATTCAAGATCTGCTTGGTCGAATGAAGTGGGAAGTCTTACAACGTCCACCTTACAGTCCCGACTTTTCCCCGTGCGATTATTATGTTTTTGGTCCATTAAAGAAGTCACTAAAAGGACGGTGGTTCAAATCGGACGCTGAGGTAGAGTTTGCTGTTAGCAAATGGTTCCGCAAACAGCCGCAAAGAATTTTACCAGCACGGAATCTACAGATAAGATGTTTATATTGAAAAATCCTACTAGATCGAGTAAAAACCACGTAAAAGATTGTCCCCCTAAAACGTAATTTTTATATTTAAATGGTACATTTTTACTTCCATGTTCCATAAGGAAATGGAAGTATGGTCATGGCGAAAAAAATCGTGTTCGAGATAATGGCAGATTCTGATTGTACTACCCTCAAAACATGAAAAAAAGTCATTTTTCGGAAAGTGTCTGTGTGTGTGTCTGTCTTGTGTAGAATTTTTCTACGGCAAACGATAACTGCCGCAAATTCAAACAGAATCAAATAATTTTTTGCATACAGTTCTGAATTGTAGAGGACTCGATGCCTATTGATTCTGGTGAAGATCGGTTAAGGGGAAGTAGTTTACCTGCAACCTTTTACGTTTTAACAAGAGTAAAATGCTTAATTTTGATAAATAAAGTATCCTTAAAAGAAGGTCATAATAATCCACTGTAGAAAGGTAGATGAAATATCTATAAATGAAAAGGGTAATTGAAGGGGAAGGGGTAATTTTCTATAAATTAAAATGGTAGTTGATGAGGGAGGAGATAATTTTTTATAAGTTTTATATGTTTACTACGTTATTTACAACAAAGAAGTAGTTTCTATGGAAACATTTTATTTCAATTTGACAAAATTCTATACTTTCTTAGGAATTATCGAACCGAATTCAAGTAAATGATTGGAACTGTATGAGTACCCGCAATACATTTCGATGTTCTTAATATGCGATTGTATCGATATATTACGGTGTGAAAAAGAAGAAGTGTACTAATTGTAAATTGCCCTATTTCTTAATGTAGAGCAAAAATACTACGTGTTGTTTTCATTTGGTAGTTAGGTAATAATGGTTTTGGGTTTTTAGTTTACTGCTAAAATAAATAAAAGCTGCGGTTGAGAGAACATAACATTAAACGTGTAATACAATGCGTATAACAGAGTAACACTTAAAATAAAGAACCTAACGTTTTTAAGTTTACAAATTGGAAAAAACAACAGCAAATACAAAATGAAAAATACAAATATTTATGGTTAATGAAAAAACAAAAAACACTGTATTAAGGAATGACAACATATGCTCTACAAATTGTACATAATGGATGTTTGTTTTTTGTTAGTCACAAAACGAGTACTTGTCGGAAAACGAATTTTACCAAAAAAAAAACGAGTTCTGCCACAAAAAAGTGACATGTAGGCCTATAATAATAGGCAAGGTGTTGACCCTTGGGCCACTCCCACCTTACTTCGAGTTGGGTTTTTCGTGGTTTTAGAAAAAAATAACACACGTATTGGTTTCCATGTATAATTTCAGTTTCATGTTAACTTAACATAATCAATTTTTGGTGTCAAACCACGACCGGATGACAAATTTCTACTACAGTCATTTTCCATTAAAAAATGACAAACAAAATCAATTGCAATCACCAGCCAATTATTTTGCAACATACAAAATTAAAATTTGTATAATTCTGTCACTACATAAAATTATGTGCGATATTCACTACATATCGAAGCCCAAAAATCGCATTATCGAAATAACTGCGGGTACGCATAAAGGCAGTACCAAATGATTTTATATATAATCTGAGAACATGGAAGTCATGTATGTTCTCCATACCGATTTTTTAATACTGCGCAGTGCATCTTAGTTTTAACAAGATGTACGAGAAATGATTTTCTTCAGTCTTGTATTAGTGGACACCGGAATCGTTTGGTCATCAGCACAGTTGGGTAATATAGGGCTCGCAATGTTGGTGGAGCGGTCCGATTTGAAAGAGGGCCTCGTATAAGATGCCTTCATTTCTTAAAAAGTAATTTATTAAAAACATTTTTAACGCCAATGTTCTGACATAAAAACCAGAAAATATTTAACTGTAGATGGTGGCCACCATCTAATTAAGCGGCAAGATTCAGAGTGCTCAAATGCAGTTTCTTCGAAATACTTTAAATTATACATAGCAAGATAGAATAAGGAATAAAGATATCAAAGCAGAACTCGAAATAAAGGACATAAATAAAATTATTTCAATTCACTGAAGACAATGATGGGATCATCTGCAAAGGATGACAGAGGATCGATTGCCGAAAGCGGCACTGAACTATAAAGCCATTGGTAGAAGAGACGTGGGTCGTCCGAGGATGAGATGTGTGCCGGAACAGGTTTATATAACCTAATCCTTGAAAAGGAGAAGAAGAAGATGTTGGCCACTTCCATTTTGTTTTTTAAAGCTCCTGCAACTTCATGACTCATAGATATGGGAGAGGAAGTTGGAGATATACATAGATATATTCGAAGTTTTCACGGGGAAGACCCATACGAGTTTTATATCTGCTGTGGAATAAAACTGGTGCCCCACTCCTGTCTGCACAGTTATATCGTGATGTTCCACCTAGTGTTCCTTACACATCGCTTCTGTGGAAACCCAAACTCTCCCACTGCTTTCCACATCTTCCCACGATTGACGGAACCGAAAGGTTTCTCAAAAATCGATGGAGAACATGTATATAGAATAGGCTTGGTATTCTGCAGATTGTTATAGAGTATGATAGGTAGGGTGTTGATTTGGTCCGTGGTGGTACGTCCTTCTCGAAACCACACTTGTTCTTTCCGAAGTTTTTCGTTAATTGGTTACTTTCAACTCGTGCACAACGTCCTTAAGCATGCTCCAGCATACCCTTGTGTTATACGTTTACAATTATATAAAATCGCCGTTGCACAAAATAGGTTTAGATTAATATACCAGTTGTCATTCAACTATTCAAACGAATTATTTTCAGATATTGTCTCAGGTCAGCTGTTAAATAATCGCTGTATTTCAAACAGTACGATTTCAAACAGATGATTCGATTGCGTGATACTATCCGATCTGACCCGACGTCAGAGACGTGTACTGACAGGTGCGTTTCCTGTTTACCTGAAGTTCAACGTAACGTTTACGTCACCACGTACTGTTTTACAAACTCACAGACGAAACGATATTTCTCTCCGTCTTACGTAATTAACCTTTCACATTTCTTTGTGATTATCGCTTTCTGTTTTCTTCTCTTTCGTCTTCCACGCTGTTCCGACTTCAAAGGCTTATATTCCTAAAGTGCTTTCGGAATTCGTCTCTACATGTTGTCCCCATTTCCCTCTACGCGAAGTTATGTCATCAACGATAATCGCAACTTCCAGATCGTCTCGTATATCCACATTTCTCAAAGAACCCAGTAGAGAATTTTGATATTTATTTTTCCACAAAAAGGCATTTCTGACGTCCCAGTTAATCATCTTCGTTTTGTTGTCAACGACCAACAACAGAACCGGTTTGGTCACGGTCTTACAAAATTTGTAGCTTCGTAGCTTCCTATATAACCTCGCGCTTCAGCGTCCTGTGGACAGTAAAAACGAGCTTTAGCGCTTTTTAAAAAACAAAAATATATATAGTTTTCGAAGTTTAATTCAACTTCGCTGTTAGAAAAAAAAAGGAAAAGAATAATCCTTTTAAATCCGCAAATTGTTGTTTACAAAGCTGCAAAAAATAGATCAAAATCAACAAAATCGGGCCCAAAAATACTACATCTATAAGGACTACAGAAACACATTGTTTGAAAAAAAAAACGTACACACCATCGTGATCCATGTACGGACAATACTTAACATCAAACACGGACGCACACAGATAAAATATTTCATCTATGTTTACAATCAACTTTCGCCCAAAAATATTTTATTTACAGCCAGGATTAATACACTCTATGAGCTAATTTGCCGGCTAAATAATATTTGCAATAATAATTTTGTGTTTCGTTAAGAGTAATTTTGTGATTCGTTATGAGTAATTTTGTGATTTGTTATGAGTAATTTTGTGATTCGTTATGAGTAGTTTTGTGATTCGTTATGAGACATCCTCATATTACAGTGTCCTCGTATGTTTACGTCATATGCGTAAGAAGAAAAGGTCAGGGAAAAAATTTAAGTCTGCAATATAACAGAATTAATTACAATTTCTGAAACGACACGTTAGATATTTGGGTCTACTAACCCCTGACCTCTTGAATTCGCCACACAATTCGATTCGGCCCTTCGTAGTTATTCCGAGTGCCATAAGGCTTCTCCATCTTCCGGTCTGAGTCCGCCTGTACTTTCTGGTTAATTTTTAAACGATTACTAAACTGCGCCACACGTTACCGGCAGGGCAGGGAGGGCGGCACAACCACTAAAGCAAACCACCCCAAAACACTGCTGCTCGGAATCGCCCACTTCTCCACACTAATAAATAAACCTTTAACTAGTGAAGTGTTGACTTACAGTCGACAGAATACGTTCTCTGCGACTGGGCTTATAGCACGTCGTTTCCCACGGGAAAAACAACTGTCGGACACGTTACAAGAATGCTTTCAGAAAAAAGGAGCAATAAAATCTCTGCCGCCGAGTGTTAACGCTGCGGAGTATGTCCCGTGTCTCATAAATCTTTCACAGCTCAGGCCCTCACACTGCTACACGCTTTATTAAGGCCCTTATTCGGACTCTCTTGATACTTATGTCTGTCTAGTCTCATGTTTTTAATGTATTGATGGAAGTTGCGTTGCCTGAAACCCAATCCCTTCGTATTTCTCTCAACTTCTTCCTGTTGTGCAGTCTTCCCACTTCTTCCTTTCCCCGCTGTTGCTCCTCCTCCACTACACCATCATCAACTTCACGGCAACTGATTGCTCCATTTTCCTAGGACGTCCCATACACCGTCTGACACATGTAGGCTTAATAATATAATAGTGGCTCCTTTTTGTCCACCGAAGCAGTTTAGGAGTAAGCAAGCTACGCTGCTTATGTGAGTCGTCCGGCATACAAGGCACTACGCTTCAGTCGCCCAGTAATACCCCTGAACGTTATCCCAGGCATTCCTTTCACGGGCTGAGACGACCTGGTGGATGAAAAACGGTGGTGAAAATTTTATGATGCGGCTGGGAATCGAACAAGGGTCCTGTAGATTAGTACATAGGCACCATAACCACCACCGATATACTACCCGTAGATATACTACGTATCTGTAATATAGCCTACGTAGTAATATCCAACTACAATCGTTATAATCCGTTAACGATTTGGTGACTTAATAATTATCGTACGATCAACATGGTTTTCTAACGATTTCTGTATGTTTACCTCCAATCTTTCGCAGATTAAGTGTAATTAATTTCTGACTTATATGATCATTCCTCCTCCTCTCAGCTAAGCTGTATGATATCAGCTGCCATCCGAACAAAGCTAACTGTTGCAGTTGCTACTTTCCTTTGAAGTTCCCTTGTAAGACTTTTCACTATTCACTCCAGAAAAGGATCGTTAGGAACTGCCATTTTTGCCAAATCTCAGAAGTATATCCCGATGTAGATGATACATCGATTATACACATAACACAATTTATCAGTAAAATTTCTTCTGACGAAATATGTCAGTTTGTGTAAATTAGTATTTAAACAGCATAGAAAATGTGACTATTAGTTTCACACATTCAATATTTATATTGCTGCTTGGTAATATCCAGCTTAGTATGCGGTTGTCATGACGTCCCTTGATGAGCATCTTAATGGCGTTTTACTGTACTGATTTTCTCTAAATAAACAACGAATGTTAATAAACAATTTTAATTACTTTTACCCTTTTTTTTACTTATTGCGGATTATCCGCGGCAATCGCGCCACCCAATTTCGCGGATAATCGGGAGTTTACTGTATCTTTATCTACGACGATAAACCTATTTCTTCTTAATATCTCTAAAACATAGATTTCCTTTAATGAATGTAGGCCCGAGTTTACTACATGAACAGAGACTTGTAAAGTGTGGCACGGGTAAGAAGTTTACAGCAGTTTCAGTTTTCAGTACCCGATTGAAGACGTTGCATGCGCACGCCTACACGCGCTCTGCAGCCAACTATGCTGCGCGGACATAACCGTATTCGGTTACACAGTTCAAGAACAAGTAAGTAATCGAAAACTGGAAGTGCTCTCTCTCTCTCTCTCTCTCTCTCTCTCTCTCTCTCTCTCTCTCTCTCTCTCTCTCTCTCTCTCCCCCCTGTCAGTCTTTCCATGTCGTCTTCCATCGTAAGTTCCATTCCTGCTGACCAGGAAGTCGTACGGCTAATTGCATTTATAATGGGTTTCTATCAACGCGAACATTCAATTTCCAGTTGTGTTGTACTGCAAAGCGGACTGTAACTTTTACGGCTGCAAGCGAAACGCGGCGAAGAAACTGGAGAGGATAAGAAAGACTGGTGTATTGTACTTTCCACAATTTTGTGAAGGTGTACGATCAAATGGAAAGGAAAACATACGGTTGGCGGTGGGAACGAAACCCAAACCGCCTGCGTCCGATCGCACTGTACCCGCAACAAGTGAAATGCCTCACAGTCGTGGTACGCAAGTACAAAGTAAACGCAGGTGCTAATTATGTTTGCCCGTAGACACGTTTCGCGGCAAACGGTTTTAACTACACAACCGGGAAATCCATCGACATACGTACACCTGCTGACGTCAAACGCGGCGATTCCAAGCAAACGGTTCGCGTCGGCCTTCATTGGAAACCAATAAACCGAACGAATGCGTCCTAGAGCGGCGCGACGGAAAACTAATCAACACATTTATGACCAACACCAAACACTTATTAAACGTTAATCATTTTTCTTGTCATCTATCAAGTTACTGTAATTATTATTAACTTATTAAAACCTGAAGTTACTGACACTGATTACTATTGTTATTATTACGGGGGTCATTCAATAATTAACGAGACAAATAGCTGTAGAAGAAAAACGGTTTACTTAATCAGTGCGACAATTTTTTTTTTTACTTTTAAACATAATTTCCAGCAACACTAATACACTGTCCCATCTCTGAATAAGCTTTTTTATGCCTGCTTCAAATAAATCTTTACGTTGATGTTTTCTTTGACATTTTCGAACATTTTCTTTGGCCTCGTCGTTGTCATAAAACTTCGTACCACGTAAAGCCTCCCTGACTGGGCCAAACAAGCGGAAATCAGATTGAGCCAAGTCTGGACAGTAGGCAGGGTGAGGTAGAGTATCCCAAGCCAATTTATTGACGGTTTCATGTTTATTGACTGATCTGGATGGGCGGGCGTTATCACGAAGGAAACGCCTTTGCGCTGAAATCACTGCTGACTTTACTTTATTGATAAGCATGGGTACTGTTTACTGTCCGCCTAACTTCTAAAAAAATCACAAAAAACCGGATCTTCAGCATCCCAAAAAGGTCGTCAACATAATGCTTCGTCTTTTGGATTCCGGGTCAAAATGATGAATCCATGTTTCGTCAGATGTAAGAATTATATCCAAAAAGGCATCACTTTCCCGCTTGTAGCGTTATTTTAGCTCTGTACACACTCAAAGTGTAATCTCTTTGTGATAGCTGGTTAGAGCTCTATTGGAACCTCTCTTGCGCTTGTGTTACGGTACTTAAGCTTTTGGTTGATAAAGTTATGAACTTTGTCAAAAATTACTTGTAATTCTATAGCTCTGAGTTCAACTGTAATCCGCCGGTCTCCTTGGATGACGGTCTTTCACGCGCTGGACGTCCAGATCATGCTCGTCAGTCACTGAAGTTCTGCCATTTTTAACCGTTCTACCCACTTATCATATTTTCGCGGTGTATTCAGCTTTTTCCGTACTGTTTAGCCATATGAACATACATTTCAGCCGGGTTTTAACCTTTAGAAAGGAAAAAAAACGGACCACTGCACGTTGCTCAACTAGGCCTAATTCAGAAAGTTCAAGAGGCACTCGCCATCGTTATATGAGAATTTGAGGGTATACACAAAACAATTCTAACCAAACAGCTGATCAGAACTCATCACAGGGATGCCAACTTACAGTTCTGAAAATATCGTGCTCTTTAATTATTGAGTAACCCTCTTATTATTATTATTATTACACCAATTTTCATAGTGACAATAATACGATTAGATGCAGAATTTTGAGGAATTTATTCAATTGATTGCCTATTCAATTCCGAAAGGGATTGGACAAAGGCTGAAGAAAAAGAGCAAAGTTAGAGAGAAAGCATACGGCAAGGACATGAGGGGAGAATAATTTGAGAATGACTTACGAAACTTGCAAGATACAAACAGACTAAACAAGTGGACTGTGAAGTTGCGAATCGTTTTACAATGACTTCACATTTTACAATATATGAAATCTGGGACGTTTCAGGAGCAGAAACTAGCTCCAGCTCGATGAATTAGATTTTCTTAAAATTTAAGAGCCCCATCTACTTCTATATTGGCACAGTGTGTATAAAACTTGGGCAAAATGTAACGGATTGTGATAATGTACCAAATGTAACTGAAACTCGAGACGAACTACAAGTTAGGTGGGTGGGATTGGTTTTACAGCTAAGGGTTTCAATTTATTTGTGGTAAACATTTTTAATAGTAATATTGACGTAGCCAGTCTCAAAATTTATAAGAATTCAAAGATTGCGTTGGGCCGGACATGTTATGAGAATGGAGGGTGGCAGGAACCCTAAGAGGGCTTTGCTGGGTACATGGGAGGGAACGAGACCTAGAGGTAGACCGAGGAAGAGGTGGGAAGATGGCGTTGCAGAGGACGCGAGAGACATGGGGATAAGAAACTGGAAGAGGGTTGCAGTGGATAGAGTTGATTGGAGGCGGAGATTGGTGGAGGCCAGGGCCCGACTTGGGCTGTAGCGCCATAGGAGAGAGAGAATATTGACGTAGAATACGTCTTACCTTACAGGCCAGCAATAGGCACCCCCAACCAGAAAAACGAGCGTTACGTTTTCACGTCACGTTTGAAATTGAAATATTATCTAAACGACAAAAGATTCACGCTTATATGAGGTACCATTCGACAGATAAAGGAACAAAGATAATAAATAGTACAATAGAAGCGGGCTATTGCATCAACCAGCGCACGGTGAGCGGGGGGGGAGAAATAGAAATGTTTTGCGCCGCTCGGTGCGCACTAAAATTAGTATTTCTCTGGTTTACGATGCGATAGAACGTTGAGTGAGGTGTCGTTAAAATTGTCTCATCGAGTACTATCTACATAGTGTACCGTAATAGCGGTGATATTATTAAGAGGTTTGAATAATCGTAATTCAAGTTGTAAAAATCGTGTGTTCGGACAAAATGTCGCGGTATATGGATGCTAAACGTGCTCAAAAGTATGGTAAACGCATACAGGAGAGTAGAGAAAATCATGGGGAATTCAAAAAGCCCATAATGACAAATGCCGAACGTCAGAGGATTTACCGACAACGCTTAAAAGACAAGGAAATAAATACTGAAGTCGAGTCAACACCATGGAGACCAGAATTAATTACCATAGTAACAAGTAAATAAACAAATGATATTTAGCGGCATCGGAACTATACCTTTATCCGTTCCTGCAGTTTTTAATGTTTTTACTATGCGATTGTATTGATATATTTTGTAATTTTTTATACAGATACGTCTATATATTTTGTAATTGTCTTAAGCGATTACAAAATGTATGCTTATACGTATTTCTGATGATGCCACCGACTACGCTGGGTAACACCACCATCGATTTGACTTTCACCAGAAACATCAGCGTTGATATCTTACCTTATATCAGCTACTTCTCCTATCATAGGCCCATTATAAATAAAGTCTTGCTTGAACCAACTAATTAACTTGTGTGATGATTTTGCAAATAAAATTTTGTACTTTGTAAAACTAAATATGTGTTTGTTCATTTTATTCATAACACATTAGCAACCCTAAAGCACACAGACGTATTCTACGCTCTGAAGATTTGCGCCCGTGGCTCCGACACAGCCCCCGCCGATTTTTTGTACGTATATAGCACTATTTCAAAATGATAACAGCCTGCCGCATGAGGATTCTTATGCTGTTGTTCATAAACAGGACGGGATCAAGGTCGCCGTGCGCCACCGCTTCGTGGTTTGTTCAAGTTCCGCGATTAATTGTTTAAATCACTCGATTAACTGGGCTAACAGTTTTTTTTTTTTATTATTTAATCGTTTACGTAACAAAGGAATATTTTCAAGACTGCAAACAAGAAGAAACACAAAGGAAGTAATCCAATAGTTTCCACAATCCTTTCTCTCGTTACGACTTATTGGTCACTTTTCACAGAAACGGACCGTGTACAGTCAGGTTTCGTTACATTCTTCATTCTTGTTCTACCTTATACAAAAACGTTCTTTAGAAGTATGCCTAGTACAAGCCGACTACAACCACTCCGATTAATCCATGTATGATTAAGTTATCTCATGAAAGTTATAAGGTTAAGTGAAATGTTTACGAATGTTATATTCGAATGAATGTCTTCTATTTCTTCTTCTCCTCTACAAGGATTAGGCTATATAAACCTGTTCCGGCACCCATCTAATCCTCGAACGACCCACGTCTCTTCTACCAATGGCTTTATAGATCAGTGCCGCTTTCGGCAATCGATCCTCTGTCATCCTTTGCAGATGATCCCACCATTGTCTTCTATAAATTGAAATAATTTCATTTATGTCCTTTACTTCGAGGTCTGCTTATTCTATCTTGCAATGTACAATTTAAAGTATTTCGAAGAAACTGCATTTCAGCACTCTGAATCTTGCCGCTTCCTTTTTTTATCATATCCCACGCCTCATTCGTATAAATCAACGTGGTTATTGCAATTGTCTTATAAAATTTAATCAATGTCCTGAAAGAATGTTTTCTAAGGAATTTACAAATATTATGACCATAAACAGTTCTGACAATGATCCAGATAATTCTAGGTATATATGAAAACTTATCATATAAGAGATACACTGACGTATGTGTCTGTCCAATACAGACATATTATGTAACTGGTTCCAAGTTCTGTACTTCTGCATGTACGTATACTGCAGAAATCTGTGTGATCATGATTTACCCTTCATAACAAACTTCGTATGAGGTTTTTTTTTCTAAATAATAAGCTACACTCATTTCGTTTTCGAGTTCGGGAATTTACCTAACAGCCGTGTGTCCTCCCCAAACCTTATGTTCCCTTGTGCTTCAACGAGGCTTCAATACGAGAGAACCTAATTACGGGTGTAATCTGTACCACGCCCCAAACAGCATCCGGTAACGCAACGAAATGACAGCTGATTTTCACATATCGTTAGCGTCTACATGTTCCCGCGCGTATCTACAGAAGCGACGAGCATCGTTGTCGAGCGGCGTGCTCCATCTCATCTAGCCCTATGGATTAATTTACAATATACGCGTTGAATATCACAATATAAAAAATAAATTCCTTCTGAACATAAACAACACAACGCATTTTTTATTATTCAATACGCAGTTTCGTTTCTTTTACGACTGACAAACGTATCGCCGTCAAAAATTGTTGGAACTTCAACAGTTCTGGCTCTCACGGCATTCGATTTTCTATTATATGAAATTTTATATAATTCATGTGACGTTTCATGACGTTTTACATTTTTTTACTGAATTATCGTTACCGACAATAGTAATTTGTACCTATTACATGTTTAATTTCTGTAGTGGTTTCAAAAATCGTACGTCTTACCTGCTCTTTCCAAAGTTTCGTCCACCTTTGAGACCATTTCACATTGTCAAAATTCGTTTTTGTATCTTGTAATTAAATCATTTCAAATGTCACTGCACTTTGCTGATTACGGAACACTTAACGTTAAGGTTAAAATGTTTGGTACAAAATTTTACCTTCGCCGGTAAGCCAGTTTTCGCTAATTGCGAGCTTCAGGTCAGTACAATACTATTATTGCAATATATATTATTAACAATACTTGGTCACGTCACGGATAAAAAAATCGAAAAATACTTTCTACATTGAGCCGCGGTAGTCACTCAACTTTTCCCGTGCTCGCTGATTTTATCACAATAGGTGATAGTTGTATTTTTGACAATTCCTCTTCGTTGCCTCTAGAAGCCCTCTCAGTTCCAAAACAGGAAGTAGCGGCTTTGTTTAGAATGTATATTAGAGTTTTGTTGTGTGCGATGTGTTACATGTAAAAGTTCCATGTTGTTGATGTTTGTGGACATGCGATCTATTTCAATGAGGTGGTCCTCAAAAGTGGATAGGAGTACAGTACCTTCATATGTTCGTTGTATCTTTGTTTCAAAGCCGCGTCCTGTCTGGCCTACGTAGAATTTTCACTGCTCACAAGCCAGACAGGCTTTAAACAATAGTAAATGGACACAAGAAGGCACTACACTGGACCACTGACTCCATGTTCCCAAACCGTCTCATAGACATATTATACGTCACAAACATCAACAACAACATTGAAATCCTACCTCTATAACATAAAACATAAAGGGTCGAAAATTAGATACGTTTGAACAACTAGAACAATAATAATTGTTGTGTTTGAACAACACAAAACCACATAGAAACAACAGTCTAAATGAACAGATTCAACTTAAATCACTCAAATACTCTTTGAACACATCACACACCACATATACAACAAAGATGTGATGATGATCATTTCAAACAATGGCGTCCCTTCCAGCACCGGAACTGACAGCGCCCCTAGCGGCCACCTCTCACGAAGCTTGTAACGACCGAAAGCTGGCTTAGGCGGAGGTAAAAATGTTAACCTAAATTTGTTCTGAAGTCAGAAAAGTGCTGTAATTAATGTTAATAATACCCGAACGTGTCGTGGACAACAAAAACAAATCAAAATATTTCTTACGTGAAACTGTCGTAGTCTCTCAATATTTCGACATTTTGTCCGTGCTCACTGATCTTATCACAAAAGACGAGAATACGTTCTTGCAGGTCTGATAATTCGCCTATATTATTTCTAACGAGTTTCCTCACTTACAACCCATAACATATCACAGAAAGAACGGTTTGAAGGTCTCAATTGTATTTAGGTCTCGTCGTTTTAACTACCACGGTTTTTGAGAGACGTTCGGACGTTGTAACTGTCATGTCTTTTTGAAACTACATCACTGTTTCTTTCAACGTCTTTATCCGCAGCGTTCTCCTTATGGAACAAGATATGCAGACTGGAAGTGAGTGACTTTACTGTCCGCATCCTCCTGACAACGGATGAACACGAGTATCCGGGCTTCTTCGTTCTAACTCTACAACTCCATTCTAACCTATACATGCTCAAACCTACGAAAGTGAACACCGTGGTGCACGATTAGGTACCGAGTCCTTCAGCCTAAAGTAAAACGTTAGCGAGAGTCGGGGATCTTAGCTGACTGTTATGATGATCGGGCAAACACCTGGTTGTGAGGCAGTGTGAGAGTTGTGAGGCGGCACACGTGTTGCAATATGTAAGAATCACTGCAGTAAATAAAAAGGGAAGGCAGGCTGGCTGGCTGAGGAGAAGATATTTAATAATATCCACCGCTGATCTTCATACCGAGGGGCTGTCGTGTGCAGGGGTGCTGATCCCCCCAACCCCTATGACGGTTCCCCTCAATTTTATAAAAAAAATCCCCCTTTTTCTGACAAGACCTTTTCTCTTTTTACAGTAAAATTTCTTACCTAATCGAGCGAAGGCCGGGACTTTCTAACTCAAAACTATTACAAAATATTACCTTTTACCGAAACGATACATTGATTGTAGGTAGTTATTAAATAAAAAAATAAGGATTTCTAATAATAAATCACATATTAATATTTTCAGTAAAACGTGATTTGTTACAGATCAAACAGGTTACAGATCGAGTTTAAGGTTTCCCCGTGTAGCGGCGCGTCGACAGTTTGCTGTTCGATGCTCGACAAGAATACGTTGTAAGTTCGTATCTCTCTGGATACCTGCCTACGAATCAGGCATCACTTCCATGGCGGGCATTTGTTGTGTCGATGAACGGCATTGACTGTAACTAAGTTCGTCTGTTATCCCCAACTACATTCGGCGGCACAATTCTCGTATATGTTCCTCAGCTTCCTTATCGACGTTCGGCATCCTCAGTGCTTGCCATAAGCCGCCACACGGTGAAACCTTGTACTCGATCTGTAGCCTGTTTGAAGCATCGAGTAGAAAACTAGATCCTTTTTTCGTGCACACCGCGCCTACAGCCCGCTCGAAAAAGTCAACAACTGTGTAGATTTATTGTGCGTTTGATACGCGTCCGTTATAGGTTTTTTACAGTTTTGTAAAATTGGGGAAGATTTCTCATGCAATAGCAAAAAAAAAAAATCCCTCCCAAAATTTTCTAAATGTCGCTAATGGCGACACGATCCCGCCCTCCTGTAGGCACCCCTGGTCGTGTGCTGGTTGCTCATTAATGAAAAAAGAACAGTTTCTGATACGGCAGAGTTCGGTCGATATGTTTTAAGAGAAATATATTTTAAAATTAATTTATAAATTAAATACAGACAAAACCGTAACGTTTTGTGCCCCCGTCCAATAACCCCGCTGCACGCGCAAGAACCGCGTTTAACAAACGACGCACTACGCATTTAACGAACGCGTAATAACAGCTAAATACGTGAACTGTCAAAACGGCGTCTGCTCGACGGACAACAGAAGTAGCCGACAGCACTGACAGCGACTTTAATAACCGTATTTTAATGAAATCCGGATTTAACAAGTTGCGGCAAAGGAACAGACTGGCCTTCAACTGACCGCCACGACTCGTAAGATGACTAACTCCCCGTTGCGAAGTAGGCCTACAATGCAGCACAGGTGGTGTTTTCTAATGCACATCAGTTCCTTCTCTTGGACGCATAAATTACTAACAAAATTTTCACGAACAAATTGACAAAAACGGCTAAATTGACCAGCTGAACGACGAGAAGGGCATTTATATACCTAATGCTAAAATTTAAAAATCTGCTGACGACAATCAATTCGATTTAACACTGGATAAATTGGCAATCGATACACAAAACTGTAAAAGAGCATATATGAACACGTCATGAAACTAATGCAATTCCCAATTACACTACTGTGTTCTAACAGACAGAGGAATCAGCTAACGAGCTACTTCAACTTATTTGACCTCTTCTAGAGATTTACAAAAAGCGGAAAACCAAAACGTAGTTATCTTTCTGTTGAAAATATACCCAGCAGGGTGTATGTACAGCAATACAAAACCGGTTCTTGTAGGGCTATATCAAACACTTTTCACAAATATACATAACTGAAACAATTTGTAAAGTTTTATTTGTAAACGTTTGGGGCGATTCAAAATTTGCAAGTGTGCTGAGAGAGAGAGAGAGAGAGAGAGAGAGAGAGAGAGAGAGAGAGAGAGAGAGAGAGAGAGAGAGAGAGAGAGAGAGAGAGAGAGAGATTTTGTCAAATTATTAAAGACACCTAGTTGTATTTTGAATAAAATTCTACATAATTTTTTATGTCACATTAACGTTTACAATGTGCGTTCTTTCTTATAAAAAAATCCATTTTCGTCCCGTAGTGATCCTGGAGTCAAACAAATTTTCAGACTAAATAGCAGATTCGGATTTGGGTTTATCGAACTAAATTTTATTTGGTCTTATACCCCGCATACATATTTACAATTTTTTTCAAATTTTTGATCTCTTTTTTTCGGCCGTGGTGTCCTCAAATTTAAAAACTGAACGCTATATTTGGATTTTTTAAAAATGCCCTTTTGTGACGATTTTAAAAAAGGAAAAAATGAAATAAAAGAAATTTAAAATCTCACATTAAAACGGAACTAAACCCCTAAAGAAAATGATAATGTAACCCCGCCATAATACCCAAAATAAATAGTTTTAAAACTTTAAAGAATTCTATAATAAAATTGCGATAACACCCCTTAATAATTAACCCGGCTTTAACCTGCCGAAACCGGCATCAACACGCATAATTACCCGTGAATATGACTAATAATTGTATTAAATCGGAACTTGATAAAAAACATAATGATGTACAATAATAAAATACTAAGTGAGAGATACCGTAGTATAATTAAATATAGTTAATTATGTCAGAGAATAATCGAGTAAATATTAATCGAATATGGAACTACTTTTACGCTGACAAGCTACCCGCGCGCGGACAGCCTCTTCACCCCTATACTTAGCCAGTTCAGTTGTATCTCAGACTCCGCTGCTGATACAGCGTGCAAAAGTATGTAGTCGATAAAAAAACCTATAAACGAGGAGACGCTTGTGTGAGATAGCCGGATGATGTAAAAATGTAAAAATGACGTGAGTGTATGACAATGACATCTCTGTAACAAACTAACATCACCTAAATGTGATATTAAACTGTTAACATGTAACTGTTAAACGTAAGTAACATGTACGGTACAACAATGTGAATACCAGTGAAAGTTACAACCCAAAACCTACCACAAGAATCTACAGACCCAACAGACGACTCATCTTTAGGAATGACAGCAGATTTCACCAAAACACGATATCCAGAAGATCTCCAAGACACCCTGCACAACCAATAGAAGAGCCGATTCGCCGACGATGTTACACACAGGTATCACGGAAGTTCAACTTCCGTGGTTCAGAACTTAACTTAAAATAATACATGATAGACACTTAATTAACCAATGAAAGTAAAGTAAAACACGAAAGACTGACTTAATTACCATAAAATTGTAATTTCATGCTTAGTAATAATATGTGTTAAGTCTAAAGCTTTTATGAATATAACACGTTAAAGTTAAATAAGCCCATTCTTCAGATGGCACGAAATAAAGATGATAATTTTAATATCATATACTGAAACAAAATACTCGGATCCGAGGGCAGTAAAAGCTATGTTAACTAATTAATTAATCTAATTCTATTTGTACAAGAGGTGCAAATGTTTTTACTTTTAATATACTCATTGCTAAATTTCTTCGGAGATGTTAAAACTAAATGTAATAAAGAGATGTCATGGTCCAAAAAGGTGAGTGAATAAATCTACAAACCCCTGTCAATATTCCTCAATTCACGGGATCCTATTTAACTTTTGTTTACTTTCCAGTTATTTATGATTTTGTAAAGATAATGGCAGCCTGTTTAATTGACCTGAGCCAATTAACCAGGTTCCCGAATTGTAACGTGTGCCAAACGTTACAAATGCGCCACTCTGCTTAATTAATGAATAAATGATAATTAGCAAGATAAAATGCCCTGTGTTTGTCATTTAATATGTGGTAGAATTATTCACTCTATGAATGTTAATTTAAAATACGCAAAAGGAAGAATTGAAGTAAGTAAATTCAGAATTAGGATAGTGTGTTTTTATAATCATTATGTGGTGTAATAATATAATATAATATAATAACCATGATATATAAGGTAAGGATATTTAAATATAATATAATAATAATTATTTAAACATTGTAAGCCTAGGGTAAAACCTGTTTAAAAATGCATTCCCCAACTTGTCTGTTTAACGACAATCTCAGACAAGAAAATGACCTGTTCCCGCTTGTACCAAACTATCCCTTTGTTACGCTCTGCCACCTCAAGTAGACAATACATCACCTCCCCCTATTGTATTACAAAGTGTGTGACCCCTTGCCCAGTAACAAAAGATTTCAGACACATGTTGAAAATTAAATCGAATAAAAAAAAAAAAACAAGTAAATAATTTTATTATTAAAATGCGCCACTGTTTTTTTGTTTCATTTTGTGTAAATGGTTAGTGTACTTAGTGTCAATTATAAAATACTCTATTCTGTATATATATGCACTCAGTTAGTCAATTGTATGTAAAAGTAGTATATTGTACTTACATTGTACTTAGAGGAAATTGTACTTAGCCTTTTTCTAAGTAGCATATATGAATAATATTGACGATATTTATAAGTGTATAAATATAAGTGTATATTTTGTGTGAGATTACGCACATACTCGTATATGATTATACGGGAAAAGATTAGATTGTATTATACCAATTCATGTATGTACGTGTCAAAGTATTCAGTCTCTAACACGTCAATTTTGCGACAATTTAAGACCTGTAGTTTTCCTGTACAAGCCTGCATAAATGTGTAATTCGTGTTTCTATTGACACGATGAGTTATATGAACTACTGACTAAATAAAACAAGTGTACTAATTAATTTTATGGAATGATGCTTCCCGAAGTAAACAAACGAGTTCGAAACAAAAAGAAACCGTCTCTTAAATCAGACCAAAGTAATAATAATAAATAATAAGTCATTTAAAATAAAAAGTTTAATAATATCGTAAATTATTATAACACGTTAGTATAATTATAATTATAAAAGTGTAACAAAACTCAGCTTAGTAACGGGCCGTAACATTGCGTACACATCGCTCACTCCACCCCTTTTTTGAAGCAAGCCAGTGCAAGTTAATAAGCTGTCCACCAGCTATTGTTAAATGGAACAATAGAGATATTCTCTCCCTCGAGTTAACTCCCCCTTTGTACGCATAAACAATGCCATTGTTTGAAGAAAACTAGTTTGACCCACATTCCACAGTAACAGCTGATCGTTGAAAGTAAAGTGTTTGTCTCCATTTGTTTATGTATTACAGCTGATCATTTAAAAACAAAAATTATTATCTTCGTGAAATTCCGATTCTCTCAGTAGCATAAGAAATTAGGATAAGAATGAATCTAAGGTCAAGTATGGGATTGGCTTTAGATTTCTGTAGTAGAATTAAGAATTATATATAGGTAACGTAACAAGTCACAAAGGCGCCGCACTGAAAAATTCTTTACAAGGGTTAAAGAAAGTTCTTTACAAGAGTTAAAGAAAGTGCAGAAAACTAACTACTAGAGTTAGAGTATGCAAAATGTAATCAGTCGGGCCACGATATTGTGAGTTACGGATAATTAGGGAAATTAGTATTAAGAATTAAAATATAAATTAGCATGGTAAGAAGTGAGATAAAGGGAATTTCACGGAGGAGAACATTTAAATGAACAAGATTATTTAAAGAGATATAGAGAAAACAAATCGTGTACTAAATTAAATTTTAACACAGAAATCCCCGAGCATACTCCCAGTACGTTGCTCACCAAAAAAAAAACCCGTAAAATACTCACCCGGTGTCGATATTTAAGCGGAGGAGTATGTGACGATTTTAAAAAAGGAAAAAATGAAATAAAAGAAATTTAAAATCTCACATTAAAACAGAACTAAACCCCTAAAGAAAATGATAATGTAACCCCGCCATAATACCCAAAATAAATAGTTTTAAAACTTTAAAGAATTCTATAATAAAATTGCGATAACACCCCTTAATAATTAACCCGGCTTTAACCTGCCGAAACCGGCATCAACACGCATAATTACCCGTGAATATGACTAATAATTGTATTAAATCGGAACTTGATAAAAAACATAATGATGTACAATAATAAAATACTAAGTGAGAGATGCCGTAGTATAATTAAATATAGTTAATTATGTCAGAGAATAATCGAGTAAATATTAATCGAATATGGAACTACTTTTACGCTGACAAGCTACCCGCGCGCGGACAGCCTCTTCACCCCTATACTTAGCCAGTTCAGTTGTATCTCAGACTCCGCTGCTGATACAGCGTGCAAAAGTATGTAGTCGATAAAAAAACCTATAAACGAGGAGACGCTTGTGTGAGATAGCCGGATGATGTAAAAATGTAAAAATGACGTGAGTGTATGACAATGACATCTCTGTAACAAACTAACATCACCTAAATGTGATATTAAACTGTTAACATGTAACTGTTAAACGTAAGTAACATGTGCGGTACAACAATGTGAATACCAGTGAAAGTTACAACCCAAAACCTACCACAAGAATCTACAGACCCAACAGACGACTCATCTTTAGGAATGACAGCAGATTTCACCAAAACACGATATCCAGAAGATCTCCAAGACACCCTGCACAACCAATAGAAGAGCCGATTCGCCGACGATGTTACACACAGGTATCACGGAAGTTCAACTTCCGTGGTTCAGAACTTAACTTAAAATAATACATGATAGACACTTAATTAACCAATGAAAGTAAAGTAAAACACGAAAGACTGACTTAATTACCATAAAATTGTAATTTCATGCTTAGTAATAATATGTGTTAAGTTTAAAGCTTTTATGAATATTGTAGCGTGACAGATGTATGCATAATATTGAATGGCAATTGATCATTAGAATAATGAAGTTATAATATTTAAATTTGGAAGAAAGCACTAAGTTTAATATAAAAAGATTAATTCATAGCAACTGTGGAAAGAAATCATTATTATAAAGAAAATACAAGTTAAAATAAAAGGAGTTACTAGTGATGAGTCATCCAAGACCAGTCTCATAACCAAAGGTTTTCAAGGTATAACCCAGGAAGGTAAAATAGTAAATAACAAAGCAGTACACAATATGACCAAACCCACAACGAGGGAGAATAAATAGAATAGAAACCCTAAAATAAGCCAAGATCAACCAATACAGGTTGTGTATTTCTGAAATAAAGAAGAAGACGGAGAAGATCCCAAGAAACCTGATGGCAACAAGAAGAAGATGGAGAAGATACCAGTCCCAGAAGGCAGGAGAAAAGAAGACTGAAGAAAGAAGAAGAGGGCAGCATCCTGAAGAAGACGTCATGCTCTTATAAAAGACACCCAAATCCCTATATCCCCAAAATAAATATTTAAAAATAAAAGTATAACGAAATAAAAATCACATGTATATAAATTTAAGAGAGAGAAGTGTATAAAGTAAAAGTTACCTGTGAACTAAGATGAAACAATAATATAGTACCCATGGAACAAATCTCCATTGAAAAACGCTAACCAATTTATTATGTTGATAAGACTATACGACCATTTAGCATTAACATAATATATAAGTGAAAGTGAACCAGTGATAGTTTTGGGTATTATAAAAAATGAACCTTGTGTTTCATTCTTGGCAATCACAAACATTGGATGCAATGAAATATGCATTTTTCAATGACTTAAAATGTGTACTGTGACAATATATTGTTCATAAGTCATGAATCTGTTTAAAATAACATTTTGTTTTACATGAAAAAAGAAAAACAGATTTCATTATACTTTTTGAACAATTCATACTATTTATTTGTTAATGACAGGGTGCAATTACCCAAAGACAATGTATAAAAGACTGTATAAAAACTGTAGAATCCTACTTATAATAATAGTTAGAAATAAGAATATAAATATAAGGTTTTTATGTATATAGTACAAGAATGTTTAAAAATGTTTTAGATATAAGGCCATTTGTTTGGGTCTGATACAACTAACATCAGAACTATAAAAATAGTTACCACTTGTAAATAGTAGAGAGTAATTAAGATGTTAGTTAGTAAAAAACCTTTTTTATAAACCATGTTTCCATGTTGGAAATGGGGATTTTGTTGCAAAATGTCTGACTTGAAGACAACCATTTATTTAAAAAAATATTCTTTATTTTGTTTAACTATTATTTGTATTGTAACCAATACTAATTGTTTTTGTGTAATTTGAAAACATGTTTAATTTATAATACTATTTGTAAAAGTCAGAGAGGGTATCACACATCATATATTGTTTGTAAATTATTTTGTAAGAAAAATTGTTAAAAAATCATAGGCCAAAAGAATGGAAACCAAACTTCATCAAAACAGAGAAATTACTCATTTAAAAGCAAATAAACAAAAGGGGTTTAGACAAAATAAACTTGAGATCATATAATTGCACATACCATTTAGAGAGATTTTAATAAATTATATTCAGAATTATAAATAAAAATGAGAATGACTAAACTCAGAAATTTGGACATGGGAGTCGTATATTTCAGAATAATGTTTCCGAATACAACTAATTCAATTAATTACCAGAAAATAAGGGAATATGAACCTTTTAATACAATATAGGATTATTAATATTAAATATAACTGATAAAATGGCTGAATTTATATAATGACAGGAAGTAAATTTTGATGTTTTGACTCTTCAGAGTATGCCAAACTGAAAGTGAAATTACTATTTTTTGGACAGAAAACACTATAAAATGGCATTATTTAATCTGAAAATAAGCTGAATGAAATGAAAGATTAATTTAAATCACATCTAGTGAATCAAATTGACAAATAACCAAAGTTTAGGCATTCATATAGTGAAATAGTAAAGTATACACAGGATGTGAAAATATTTTTGAACAATGTTAAGGATAATATTATATGGGCTAAGAGTTTAATTGAAACTAAAGGAAACAGTTAGTTGATTATTGGTATTTGAACGGATAACATAAACGAGAGTTTTGTGACGATCTAACCTATCTTACAAAGGTGAAGTTTAGTGGCGAACAGTACGTTACTGTAAAGTCGGGAGTGAATTATAAAATCTTTCCAGAACCTATACATTGTGACAAAAACGATCAAGAAACACTAATTAACACTAAACAATACATTTCTACTCTGAAAAACACCACAAAACACCAGAAAACTGTATAACACATTAACCAAATTAGTGTCGGAATTGGGAAAAGTGTTTTGACTTATAATTACACAGACATACTAAATACAACCCAGAATCACTACACCAGTCACTACACAACATTTAACAAGAGATTTGCAGAGACAAGAACAGGAATTTTGCCAGAAAATACATTATTTGGAACACTGCAGGAACGAGCAACATTTTGATCAACTTGACGGCGGCCATTTGCTTTGACGATTCCAGTGCCTTCTTCTTAGTACAACTCAGCTGTTTGGTGAAAACAATTATTATATTTACAAATTATTATTCAATGTCTGTGTTTATTAATAACTATTAATTTGATTGTAACGTTATACTTTTTAAATATTAGCCCGATTTCTCTGACTTTGGTAATAACTGGCTGTTTAAAGAACCCTATATAATTTTTATATCATATACTTGTAACTTTTTTCGATATCCTGAGAATCGATACTAATCGATAAGAGTCAATATTGCTATTAATTAATAAAAAACATTAATACTTTTCAATACTTAATAGTTCTTTATTTCTTCAATAATACTAATTACCAATAATATAATTCTAATTGATAATCTACAAGGACTTTACCACCCGTAAGTGAAGATAACCTAAAAAATAAAAAGGTAAACAAGTATCGATTGGTTTACAGACAGTCTTATGAGTGGTGATAGATTATTTAAAATATACTAAAACTTTAATAAAAATTTTCAGAAGAGCATTACACTGTTTAAAACTTCACAGCCCTATATTAATTAATTGATCCTAATTAATTAATTAATAAAATTAAAAAAAAATTTTTTAATTATTTTTTTTATAAACATAATTTTTTTTTTAATTTCCTTCAAAACAATAAATTTTGTTTTGAAACTTTCGGCGAAGCTGAACAGATATATTCCTTCATCAACTTTACGCTACTCGACCGATCTTGCTACCATTGGGACTCGGCCAGCTGGGAAACTTAAGGAAGTGTTTCAGGCCAGTAAGACGTCGAGAGCCACACCAATTAAACACCAATTAAACATATTACATTGGACTTGATTACATCGGAGTCACATACTTCACTATCTCTTATCATCAACACTTAACAATCAAATCATATTATTTAAATTATTACAATATAACACGTTAAAGTTAAATAAGCCCATTCTTCAGATGGCACGAAATAAAGATGATAATTTTAATATCATATACTGAAACAAAATACTCGGATCCGAGGGCAGTAAAAGCTATGTTAACTAATTAATTAATCTAATTCTATTTGTACAAGAGGTGCAAATGTTTTTACTTTTAATATACTCATTGCTAAATTTCTTCGGAGATGTTAAAACTAAATGTAATAAAGAGATGTCATGGTCCAAAAAGGTGAGTGAATAAATCTACAAACCCCTGTCAATATTCCTCAATTCACGGGATCCTATTTAACTTTTGTTTACTTTCCAGTTATTTATGATTTGATAAAGATAATGGCAGCCTGTTTAATTGACCTGAGCCAATTAACCAGGTTCCCGAATTGTAACGTTATGCGATACGTTACACTTTAACATGGGACATGGATTTTTATCATTAGCATCATAAGGGATCAATTTTCGAGAAGTACCGCAAAAATAAAAAATGCAGTGTTTAACTGTAAATATGTAAAAAAAAGGCAATTTGCTCATTTAACAGATCTTACTACATATCATTAACGGCACAATATTTATTATGTCAGTATAATAACGAAGGTATGAGAAACATAATAAAACATAAACTTAAAACATTTACATAAAATCTTCAGTGTGAAAGCTGAGGTCGATCTGCTGCAGCCACTGAAGCAGGAATGTTCTCACCGAGCTGAGCTGTTGCTAATCTCCGCAAGTGAAGCAGAGACAAATCTGTAAGGCAACTGAGGTCGATCTGCTGCAGCAGGAATGTTCTCACCGAGCTGAGCTGTTGCTAATCTCCGCAAGTGAAGCAGAGACAAATCTATAAGGCAACTGAGGTCGATCTGCTGCAGCAGCAATGTTCTCACCGAGCTGAGCTGTTGCTAATCTCCGCAAGTGAAGCAGAGACAAATCTGTAAGGCAACTGAGGTCGATCTGCTGCAGCAGGAATGTTCTCACCGAGCTGAGCTGTTGCTAATCTCCGCAAGTGAAGCAGAGACAAATCTGTAAGGCAACTGAGGTCGATCTGCTGCAGCAGGAATGTTCTCACCGAGCTGAGCTGTTGCTAATCTCCGCAAGTGAAGCAGAGACAAATCTGTAAGGCAACTGAGGTCGATCTGCTGCAGCAGGAATGTTCTCACCGAGCTGAGCTGTTGCTAATCTCCGCAAGTGAAGCAGAGACAAATCTGTAAGGCAACTGAGGTCGATCTGCTGCAGCAGGAATGTTCTCACCGAGCTGAGCTGTTGCTAATCTCCGCAAGTGAAGCAGAGACAAATCTGTAAGGCAACTGAGGTCGATCTGCTGCAGCAGGAATGTTCTCACCGAGCTGAGCTGTTGCTAATCTCCGCAAGTGAAGCAGAGACAAATCTGTAAGGCAACTGAGGTCGATCTGCTGCAGCAGGAATGTTCTCACCGAGCTGAGCTGTTGCTAATCTCCGCAAGTGAAGCAGAGACAAATCTGTAAGGCAACTGAGGTCGATCTGCTGCAGCAGCAATGTTCTCACCGAGCTGAGCTGTTGCTAATCTCCGCAAGTGAAGCAGAGACAAATCTGTAAGGCAACTGAGGTCGATCTGCTGCAGCAGGAATGTTCTCACCGAGCTGAGCTGTTGCTAATCTCCGCAAGTGAAGCAGAGACAAATCTGTAAGGCAACTGAGGTCGATCTGCTGCAGCAGGAATGTTCTCACCGAACAATCCAAGCGGCTGAAATGAGATTTCTCAGGCACGCGGCAGGGTATATTCCCCATGATCATAGAAGAAACACAAGTATACGGTAGCAACTGAATATTATGAGTATACTCAATAGGCTCGCCCAGTATCGGCTGAATTGGTGGGAACATCTTTGCCGAATGGATGACTGCCGCATCCCCAAACAACTATGGAACTATAAGCCGAGGGGACGGAGAGGTGTGGGACGTCCGAGGAAGCGCTGGAGTGACAGCTCTAATCTTTGTCTGTTTGAGACCGGAACAAACCATCCTTTGTTTATTCCTTGAAGACGATGATGATTATTTCAAAGTAACCAAAGTTAAATAGTTTTTAATAAGTGAAAACAGTAATTATTAAATTGATTTCACAAGGGACGCCAGATGGAAGTCACTGATATATTACAGTATTTTAAATAAAACTAAAAACCTACTAAAAGATATAATGAAAAATTGTTTATACGGATAATGAAACTGATTTTTCGAAAAGATACTGCTCTACAATGGAAGAAAATACGATGTAAATATTTTGTCCATCATTTCTGAGGACCACACGCCGAGCGACACTTTGTGTCCCACTTTAATAACGCAGAGACTGTATCCAACGCTAACTGGTCTGCTGCCTGCCAATTTAATTAATCTTTAAACCAATAAAAAAGTTATTCAATCGGCTAACAAAGCAGTTGCAACAAAACTACAAACTTTCTACATTTATGTATAAAACTCGTCCGCTGCTGTTTTTATTTACTACGTCGACTGCTTCAATAACACTGCCACAATTCAATAACAAAAAATTGGCTACAGAGGGCGTAGTTGTAGTGGGGGGGGGGGGCAACGACCTGCTTGCACAGCTGCTGCCGTCGCGCTGCTTGCTTACATAACTGTGAACTTGATTGCTTTTATCTGCGCGCTATCAGCTGTTTATCCCCCTCCCTCGTTACTACAGGTGTCTCAAGGTCATACCGGCTGCTGCTTGGCGGTCCATCTGCTAAACGTTCGATCCCACGCTCGGATTTCATTTGATGCAATTTTCCACAAAAAATCGACAGCGGATAGCAGGTAACAGCGTTTCACTTGAGGCTGTAAAAGAAATCTACTACTGAAATTTTCTCATGCCCCTTCTTTTCACACTTAAACGGGTTTTGCTGTTACCGTGGTTTTCCAGAACAATTACTGCAACATAACACAATCATAATAACTTACAATAAGCCTAATTGCATTTCGCATTCTTAGACTACAAAATACAGTAGAATTAGCACATAGCGCCCGCGACATGCACGTACAGACTTTTTGGAAGCCGGGGCTCACGTTGGGCTGTAGTGCAGAAGAAGAAGACCGGTGTAGATACGTGGTTGACATGTTCCGCACACCGATAAACAACGATCCCTACCGACTCCAATAACGACGACGACAACGGGTGGGTTCCACTGAAGGTGAACCTATTGACTGTTGATACTAATTGCTGCAAAGCGGCGTCTAAGTAGACTCAAAAGGTAATCTCATTTTACTGACGGTGCAACCTGACTGATGCACAGACAGTGTCGGGAAGTGCCGCGTAATTAAGAACACAATTATTACAGCAAAGGCTTCCGACCGTCATCCTTTTGGCCGGGGAAGCTATAAATGCATGTAAACATAAAACTAATACATGCTTTACAGGTTATTAATCAGTTTCATGTAATGCATTATATGTATGATTAATAAAATTATAAAACTGAGTACGACCAAAAAAACCAGCAGAGTGAGATGGACGCTTCAAATAATAAGGACAGACAACCCTTCACGCGGAGATAAACTTCGTGTTGCCTATTCAAACAACTTTTTCAGAACAGAATAAATTCGAATTTTCTTCCACGAGAAGGTAGTAGGCCTAAATAGGAACAACAGAAAATGTTTTTTATTTTAAGAAAGTAGATTACGTCATGAACGTATTGCACGTAAAAGGGAATGAGGGATTTGACATTAAATTTTTCACTGTAGGAAACCTTTCACTTTTTCACTTACATAGTCTATTTCAAACAAAGCTCTTCCACTCCCCCGAATCAACGTTAAATAGTTCAGGGGTCCCCAACACTATCAGACGTAACCAAAACGAAGGTCCTAGGATAAGGCTAATTCAGGAACACTGAAATGCTTATCTGGCCTGTGCCTAATTACTAACAGAATCGATATTTCAACCCTTATAAATTTTTGTATTCTTCTTCACTACATGGCTTGGGCTATAGCCCGTTCCGACTTCACAGAGTTTCTGATCATTTTTTCCAGGGTCTTCCACGATCTCTCGTCCCCACTGGCCTATATTCAAACGCTTGTTTAGGGATAGACTACACGTGTGTACCATGCGTTCCACATGGGACTCCCAATTCTGCCTGTATTACTTTATTCTCTCCAGAACCTACTGTAACTTCAGGTCTTTCCTTATGTCGTCGTATTTTTTTCTTCAATAAACAAAAATTATTCTATTAATACAACTGACATCATGTTGTACGTTCATTAATTAAGGACATAAGACTGTATACAGGCCAACACACTATCCTGGGTGGTGACTGAGCGCGCTTAAGAGTCCCGGTATTTGTCTGATAATGAGAAAGGCAACCAACCAGGCAATCGAATACCAGTTGCCGTGTCTCAACAACCACAGGACTGGCACTGATGGTTATTGAAAATATAAGGAAGGGAGACTACTCAGACGATCAGGTCATAATAGCAGACAATGAAAATAGTCTGAGAGAGGCCTCTATGAATTGCAGCAGATAATCAGGATGTATGGCCTGAAAATTTCTGTTATCCAGACTAAGTCCATGGCTTTTAAAGGTTGCTTTCCTGTAAGGTGTAAACTAGTACTGAATGATCAACTAATTCAGGTTCCTTGGATGTTATTTGTCTTATGTTGGTGAGATAGATGTGGACAAAAAAATAAGAGAAATTTAATCACATCTGTGGAACGATAAGAAGAAAACTGAATGGAAAAGTGAGAGGAGATACCCTTTTGAAATTTTATAAAATGATGGCAGTGGCATGCCACCTTTATGGCAGTAAGACTTGGACACTGATCGCAAAGACCCAGAGCCGGATATAGGCTAGTGACATAAGATTTTTACGATCAGGAGTATCACGGAGGGACCGGCTCAGAAACGATGATATAAGTAACATCCTTGGAATATACAACCTAAACGCAAGGATAAAGCAATACAGACAGGATTGGACAGAACATGTTAAAAGGATGCATAAGAACAGGATACCAAAGCAAATTTTGGTTTATAATCCGAAAGGACGGCGGAATATTGGAAGACCAAAGAAAAGATGGTCGGACCAAGGAGTGCGCAACGGATCGTAAGGCCTATAGCCTGAAGAAGAAGAAAAAAAGAGGAAGAAGAAGAAGAAGAAGAAGAAGAAGAAGAAGAAGAAGAAGAAGAAGAAGAAGAAGGAGGAGGAGGAGGAGGAGGAGGAGGAGGAGGAGGAGGAGGAGGAGGAGGAGGAGGAGGAGGAGGAGGAGGAGGAGGGGAGGAGGAGGAGAAGGCTACTCAAAAAAAAGTATTGAAAAAAACAATGTTATTTTGTTAACTCCTTATTGCCTGCTTTCTATGTTATAAACTGTTCTGTAAAAAATTCTAGGCCTATTTGTTAACATTCTGAACAGAAAAAAAAACAATACATTTAAATCTACGTAGGAGCGACGTTAATCGCTTTTCACACACACAAAATTGCAAAAATTGTTATTAAAGTACATTCAGTTATTATTTATTTTTTACTTACATTAAAGACTAATAATATACAGATTGAAAAGCTTTTTTTTTTAACAAAAACGATGGCCTTCGGGCCAGGCGGATTTCAGTAAAACTGTGATTATATTAGCATAAATTATAAAAATCAGTTTTTTGAAAGTTTCTAAAAGTGATTTTTTTTGCGTATTTAACATATAATTCTCTTCCACAAATTATTCGCCCCCCCCCCACACACACACACACACACAAAACCGTCTCTACAATCCGTGACCACGAATCTAAATCTATTACATTTCTAAAACAAATAACAATTAAGTCTGACAAACTAGCAACAGAGAATTTTTCAATATATCTGAAAATAAAGTTCTGTTTACATTATGTGGACAACTTTAGAAGACGCTACAGACTTTGATTGATACGCTAAAGTTTTTTGTAATATTTGCTTAATTTTATATAACGAATTACAGTGTTTCAGAAGTCGCACACACTTTGCTTCACACTTAGCACTTACATAGGACATAGTGGTAGCGGTAAACACATTAAACTGTATAATTCAAGAATCCGCTTGGGAAGCTACACCGGAAATTCCTCAAAAAAGAAGGAATCAGAGCTGTCCAGTAGCAGTCAAGGAAAAAATAGCACTCAAAAGACAGCTAAGAAGGATTTGGTATAATTCCAGATACCCCTCAGACAAAAGACGTTACGACAAGGCCTCCAGAGATCTAAAAACTCTAATTAAAAAGTTAAAAAACGAATCACTCAAGAACTTTCTAGAAAACCTTACAAATACAGCTGAAACAGACTATTCTACTTGGCAAGCAACGAGAAACCTAAAACATCCCAAAAACCCTATTCCACCAATCCGGAAAGAGGATGGATCCTGGGCTCGTACAGATAATGAAAAGGCCACCACCTTCGGACTTCACCTAGAAAAAGTGTTCAAACCGCTACCATCTCAAAATTCTTCAGTAGATGACGCTGAAATTGAAAACTTTTTACAGGCACCGTACCAAATGTCACCATTACCAAAAGTTCTTACAGTTAAAGAAGTGATGTTTATGGTAAAAAATGAACCGAATTCCAAAAAATCACCTGGTTATGACCTTATCACCGGGCGTATTGTTAAAGAATTACCGCGAAAAGGAATAGTACTCCTTACAGCGATATACAATGCAATTCTACGTCTTGGATACTTTCCACCTCAGTGGAAAGTGGCAGATATCATCCTTATTCAAAAGCCAGGCAAACCACCTCATGATGTAACATCCTACAGACCTATTAGCCTGTTACCGATACTCGGTAAACTTCTAGAAAACTTATACTCCGAAGACTAACAACTGTGATTGAGGAAAACAACTTGATACCCGACCACCAGTTTGGCTTCGAAAAAGGACACAGCCCTATAGAACAAGTTCACCGGGTAGTTGAACTCATCAATCAAACTTTTGAAAAAAAGGGTTACTGTACCGCGGCCTTCCTTGACGTAAGCCAGGCCTTCGATAGGGTTTGGCACGTGGGCCTCCTTTACAAACTTAAAAAAGTACTTCCTCACACGCTATATCTTATTCTGAAGTCGTACCTGCATGAACGGTACTTTAGGGTTAAATACGGACTAGAAGTAACACAGTTGTACCCTGTCGGAGCTGGTGTTCCACAAGGAAGCGTCCTTGGACCAACGTTATATCTACTTTTCACGTCAGATCTTCCTACTTGTCCCTATACCCGAACAGCAACGTTTGCCGACGACAAAGCAATACTGGCTAGTCATGCAGATCCTGGCATTGCTGCGAGAATGCTTCAACAACACTTGTATCAAATTCAACGTTGGACGAAATCATGGCGCATCCTGATCAATGAAACAAAGTCTGTCCATGTCACTTTCACTAAGTGCAGAGGAGCGTCACCTCAAGTCTCTTTTAATGGCCACTACCTACCACAAGCGGACAATGTTAAATATTTGGGCATTCATTTGGATAAAGGCTTGACATGGAAGACGCATATTTTCAACAAAAGAAAACAACTTGGCCATAAACTCAGCAAATACTATTGGCTGATTGGACGTAAATCACCTCTGTCCCTTAGCAACAAATTACTCCTTTACAAAGTGGGATTCAAACCAATCTGGACCTACGGCATACAGCTGTGGGGGTCGGCATCAACGTCTAATATAGAGATTCTAGAACGATTCCAGGCAAAAGTTCTACGGATTATAACAAATGCACCCTGGTTTATACCAAATAGAGAAATCCTCTGTGACTTAAAAGTGTCATGTGTTAAAGATGAAGTGAGTAAGTGCAGTGAAAAGTATTTAAGTAAACTAGAACTACACCCTAATATTCTTGCAATAAATTTGCTAGACAATAGTGAAGACACTCATAGACTAAAGAGACAAAAAATACTAGACCTACCATCTAGATTTAAGCACCCATAATCTTTGTGACTGTTGTTTCTTTTTGTAACCTACTTTTAAGTAATAACTGAGCTTGTTATCACAGGATAACAGCTCCACATGGTCAACACCTATTTTTTTTTCTCATACAAAAGATTTGCTTATAGCATGTTATTTTTATGTTATACTGATTGCAAAAAAAAAAAAAAAAAAAACGCGCTTACAGAACGTGCATAGTACGCACGGCTCTATTTTTTGTTTTACTTATTGTTAACGAAGTTGGTAAATGTGAACAACAAAATTAAATTCGACGATGAGTAATACATAGACTTTTTTTATAGTACAGTACCCGCTTAACCTAACCTTACCTAGACATAAATCACACAAAATTACATACGTTGTACGTTCAGGTGTGTACGGTTCCTGACTTCACATATGGTAAAGTTTTTTTTGGAAACAGGCCACAAGAACAAACACGTTTTCGCAGAGAAGACGCCATCTTGAAAGCTTATGTAAAGAATTTCAGGTGTACAGAAATCAAAGGAATTGAAAAGGTAAGTGGTTAAGAAAAAAATTAAGCCCACAGTTTTGTACGTTTGTGAGATACGGACCCTACGGGGAAAGATTAAGTGGAATGAATGGGACAGATATAAGGTTTCTCAGGAAGATTTTTGGAAGAAGAGGATCGATGAGAACGACTACGTAATAAAATAATTAAACAGCAGCTTTGGATCGCGATAAAACATACGAGAAAGGAAGTCGGGATGGTCCATGTCGAGGACAGAGAACCAGATGATGTTACTAAAACTTACAAAGTAATGCAAATGAAACCCAAAACTGTATAAAGAAATGACGAATAAAGCCAAATGAATCCAAATCATCTCACGAAACGTTTGGCTAGAGACGAGATAATTGTCCGCCATTAAACGACTTTTGGCCGCCGCAAGTATCGGATGTTACACAAATCGGCATACATCTGGACAGTCGTCATACATGTCAGACACATGCAACTACACAGCTGTAGGATATAAATATATAGGATACCAGTTACACTGAGGGGGGGGAGGTCATACATGTCTTGGAGAATAAACTCTGCCTATATAAGACAATTATCACACCAATCTAACAACAGGCCTTCAGTCCTTTACAACTGAGGAACGTATGAAAAAAAATATTTGATTCTGTTTGAATGTGCGGTAGTTATCATTCGTCATATAAAAAATTACCGTTGTTAAAACATAAAATGTTGCAGGTAAACTATCCCTTTCCCTTAACCGATCTTCACCAAATATATAAGAACTATTAACCATATGTTCTTAATCTAAAACAATAAATCTCGTCTGAAAATGTTCGACATTTTGAGGTTACCATTGTATGAAAAAGTAATCATCTTTAAGCTATGCTTATATTTAATTTACAATTTAACAATAATAGTGATTATTTGAATAATGTTTTGGTGATAGTGTAATGGTGTAATTATTGACAAATGTGTAATTAGTTCAAAGTGCATTGCTGGATATTATGCTAACATATGTAAGTATTTAATACTGCATTATACTTGCCTTAAATTCACTGAATTCCAAATTATTATACACCTTGCAATTTTATGAGCACAGTTAACCCTTGAATAAACTGTATAAACTTTTAATTAGCGAGTAATTCGATCGGCAGATTCTATCAACCGTATAGCTTGAGAACTTTAAATAAAGTCAGTTAACAATTTCGGCATACCTCGCGCTTGGGACTGTGGGTAACATTATTCAAAAATATAGACGCCTCATTGGCTAAACCAATCGATTAGTCGATACAATATTTTGATAAACGTATGTCTTATAACTAATTACTGATTGATTGTTATTTACATTAACTAGGATACGTATGAAGTTCTTTTATAACAATTCTTAACATAATAAACATCTTAAATTGACAAAAATACAATGTTTAGTTCTAGGGTTCAGTTGGCCTATCACATCCTAAGTTAGTTTACCGGTACTTATCATAGAACGGTGCAGGTAAACTACCTCTTTCTCTTACCCGATCTTCACCAAAATCAACAGGCCTTCAGTCTTTCACAATTGATGAACGTATGCAAAACAATATTTGATTCTGTTTGAATGTGCGGCAGTTATCGTTCGTCATAGAAAAAATTACCCATGTTAAAACATAAAACGTTGCAGGTAAACTACCCCTTTCCCTAATCCGATCTTCAACAAAAACAATAGGTCTTGAGAACTCTACAATTCAGGGCTGTATGCAAAATATTATTTGATTCTGTTTGAATTTGCGGCTGTTATCGTTTGCCATAGAAAATACCCTTGTTAAAACAAAAAACGTGGCAGGTAAACTACCCCTTTCCCTTAACCGATCTTCACCAAAAACAATAGGTCTTGAAAACTCTACAATTCAGAGTTGCATGCAAAAAATTATTTGATTGTTTGAATTTGCGGCAGTTATCGTTTGCCATAGAAAATACCCTTGTTAAAACATAAAACGTTGCTGGTAAACTACCCCTTTCCCTTAACCGATCTTCACCAAAAACAAAAGATCTTGAGAACTCTACAATTCAGGCCTGTATGGAAATAATCATTTGATTCTGTTTGAATTTGCGGCTGTTATCGTTTGCCATAGAAAATGTTAACACAAAAAACGTTGCAGGTAAACTACCCCTTTCCCTCAACCGATCTTCACCAAAAACAATAGGTCTTGAGAACTCTACAATTCAGGGCTGTATGCAAACAATTATTTGATTATGTTTGAATTTGCGGCTGTTATCGTTTGCCATAGAAAATAATTACCCTTGATTAAAAAAAAAAGTTGCAGGTAAACTACCCCTTTCCCTTAACCGATCTTCACCAAAAACAATAGGTCTTGAGTACTCTACAAATCAGGGCAGCATGCAAAAAATTATTTGATTCTGTTTGAATTTGCGGCTGTTACCGTTTGCCATAGAAAAAAAATCTAAGACACGCAGATAGACAGATAGACACACAGACACTTTTCGAAAAATGACGTTTTTTCATGTTTTGAGTGTAGTACAGTACAATCAGAATCTGCAATAATCTCGAACACGATTTTTTTTGCCATCACCATACTTCCATTTCCTTAAGGAACATGGAAGTAAAAATGAATGTTCTCTAAATTGGGAGTCAGGAAAATTAATTAACGAGTATAAAGCGTAAAAATTATTAAAATCCCACGAACAAATAACACACACACAACAATAAGTACGCTCGCACGTGTGGTCGCATGTAACAACGCGACACAAAACAAAAGATATTAAACACTGCAGCCTATATTGTACGCAGCGGATTCCAGTTTCGTGCGAGGCATTCGCAAGTCGTGTATATCCATTTGTCCAGTCAGACAAGGTCGAAACAGACATGTGTATGGATTGTGGAATTTTTTAGTGACCTTCAGCCGGCTCCGTGACTTTGTTCTAATCTATATGACGAATCAAAATAAAATTTTCTCGGCGAACAAAAACAATACTGACACCGTGTAGACAATAACTTACCGTGGCGAGAAATCGCGTCCACCGCACACGCGTCTGTAGTCTTGTAATTTAACACTACGTATTTTTAAAAAAGCAGAATCCGGGTAGCGCGGTGGTCAACCGCGCTTGCTTCTAAGGCGGCGGTCCGTGATTCGTATCCGTTACTGTTCGAACGAATCAGTATTTTCACCTGGAAGACCGAACACGCGTTAGGCCTTTTGAGACGACACGTCAGACTTATCAAAAAGCACAAAGTCTTGACATGCAAGAATCCGTCAAAATCTTCAAAATTTTACAAAATAAAAAAAAATCCACAATCCAACGTACAGGAATTAATTACAGATTATTGGGAAAAAAGGGATTCCCGGTGCAACTGGCACAGTATTAGAGGTGCGCTGAAGAGCGTCAGTAGACGAACAGACGTCAGCAATTATTCAATATTCTCAAAGAACTGAAGATGAAACCATAAAAATTTACAATAAACGTTGAAGTGTTGATATATTTAAAAAAAATGAATGATGACTGAATTTCAAATCGCATAACAAAGCAACAAAATTAAATAATGTAAGAAACAAAATCATAGATACAGTAAGAAAACTTGCGAACAGATGCATGAGACGACAGGTTAGACATGCCAACAGTCAGGAACAGAAACAACAATCTCAACTCTGACACGATGATGTGACCATCCATACTTGTCTACCGAACCTGAGAACAAAATAAAATCAATACCCCTCAATCTTCTGCAGGCAAGAGGAAATGAGAACGGCCTACTATGTGTTCCTACAGTTAGATAACGCATAGAAGTGACATCTAGAGAAAAAAAATTATTACCAAAGAAATTATGCAAAACGTCTGCTTAATCTCATCTACCATTGTTTTGTTGGCTAACGTTAAATTTTCACACCACAGTCACCAAAATTAGCAAAACTATATTTTAATTACAGAGTCATTCAGAATTTTGTGCTCAGAAATTAACCTTCACACAAAATTTACACAATTCTCCCTGAATAACTTTGCGCCCATAATTTTGCTGTACGTAATATCATTGACAAACACGCAAGTCAAATGAAATCAGCAGAGATAAGGTTTTCTCGGGCGGGAAAAAAAGGGGAGATCGCGTTAAAAATGAAACGATCACACGAAATTTGGGAGCAAAGCCTCTGATAGAGTCGCTGAAGATGAGGCAATTGAAATGGTCGCGACGAGTATAAGCAGGGCGTAGAAAATAAAACAGTTCACTGAAGTAAAGTCGGAGAGTCACAGTCCAAGACGAATGTCAATGATGACAAATCACTGAGAGATCCGACACGATCGTGGGAAGAATTTACAGGAGATGGAGGCTATGTGCATCATGAACAGAAATAAATGGAGAGAAGGGACGTAGGCTCCCTACAACCAGACGCTGAGAGGCAGAATAGCTAGACAAAGTAGAAGAAGGATTTTTCTTGTATAACAAAAAACCTATCAAATGATCAAGAAAGAAATCAGTTGAACACCCAGAAAATAACTATGGAAACATTACTACTTGGACAAACAGCTTGAATAAAATTCGCATATTATAATGGGAAGTAACCCACTGTCTTAGCACTACACTTTATGAACCGTGTACACCTTTCTTTGATATGTACAATTCGATTCTCAGTAATTTCGGTGCCCGATTAACCAGACTGGACATCAAACTCTTTGAACATACTTAGTTGTAGCACTTCACTACTCATAAATCTACATAAATATGTTTACCAACTGGTTTACAATCATTTTATTAAAACATTAATTTTATTACACTTTTAAGCCGTTCAGGTTGACTTCGCTAAACACCCGTTCCGTCGGTCGATCACTGCCAATGTCGGTGACCTCTTGTTTTGTTTTCACAGAAAGTCGTGGACCCGCGACCGTCGGAAAACAACAATCAACAACTTCTTTGGCGTAAACTCCGCCACTGCAACATTCATATTCATAAGGAACGTCTGGAAGAATATAAACTCGAATCGATCGCTATGGTTGTTATGTAATAGGTCTGAATAACAACGAACCTGTTGAGGAAAAATACGGGTTATTTGTATTATTGAAGCCCATTACAGAAAAAACTACGCAACAACAGCGCCAAGAAACAACACACTTGTGTATTCATGTATACGGTGACACTGAGACACATTTGAATAGCATATCTCCGGCTTTGAAGGCGTCGCACTATGTAAACAATTACAATACAGAATTCACTGGAACTCTGCGCGCTATTATCGTCGGCCATTATTATGCAGATAATCTGACAAAACGTATTTACTTCTTCGCTCTCAGCTGTCGCCACCTGGATTCACGTGCAAGGCCGCGCGTGGCAGTTAACGCATTTACGATGACACGGATTGCAACAGATCTTATTAGATACAAACAATCCATTTTTAACACTTTTGCCCGAAAAACTTCTCTTTCAGTTGCTTCTTGTATTATTTGCTTCTTCTTTCAGTTGCTTGTATATTTTTTTTAAATCCTTTTTGACTTCTTTAATCCAACTTGATGTTGACTTCTTCCACAGATATCTGAAGATTTGCTTTGTCAACCTATTGTCGTCCATTCTATATAAATGTCCATAAAATAATAGTCTTCTTTTTCTCATTGTTTCTGTTATATTTTCTATACTTTGATATATTTCATAATTAGTTGTTAATTTCCAAACTTCTGAAGTTTTTCGTGGGCCTAATATTTTCCTAATAATTCGTCTTTCCAATATTTCTTAGTTTGTCTAAATTATAATTCAAAGCTAGACATTCACTTGCATATAGGCATTCTGGCCTCACTACTGTAATGCCTTATTTTCGTATTTTTAGATATGCAGTTTTTATTGTAAATACTGTATCTTTAGTTATAGGCCTACCATATGCTCTTTGCATCTTATGAATCTTTTCTTCTATAGCAGATTCGTGTTTTTTATTTTATAAGAACGTTTAATAGAAGAGGCATGGGTCCACGGTGGAGGTGTAATGGGGGAAATTTCCCTCCCCAAATGATCACATCAGACAACATGTTTTTCGTTGTTTTGTGATTGTAGATATGATACAACATTGTAGATATGATACAACATTCATATCACGTTATATAGGTTCATAGTTTACCTCTAAAATTACTTTTAAATTGTAACTGTACCTCACCACTATGTTAGTTTTTGTTTGATACATAACTTAAATGAGTAGCGTGTACTTTAATAAACTGAGTGAATGTTATTAGAAGAACAATGAACAGACAAACAAAGATATGATTTTACACTTGTATGTTGATAAATTTACTGCGCTGATAATAACGCACTTTTTTATCTGCACTCATTCCTACCATTTATACTGTAGATCATTAAAAAATGGTCCAACTTTTCATATTCCCCCTCAAAGTCAACTCCCCCCCCACCAAATTGCTTTCTGGATCCCCCTCCTGTCAACAAAGTGGGAGGTGGTTTAAGGGTGTTTATTAAGGATACGGTTATTTTAAAATGCGGGTATCTATACGCTGAAAACATTTCGTGTATGTCCCATCGACAAATCTCAGAGGAGTTCCCAACGGCGAGAAACTGAGCTTTTTCTGAACATGTATACCGCTCGTGCTACACGAGATTGATCGGGAAACAAGAAATAGGCGATGCAAGTTATAAAAGACACAATCTTGCCAAACACTTACGACACACCCAAATAAATAATCGCATTTGTCAATTTTATTTATTTTGTATTAAATCAAAATCCCTTTTTACCAAAATGATGTCGAGTATACCATATAAATAATAAACAATTTTTATCTGACTGAAGAAATCACAATTATTATAACTTGAAAAACATGTTTGAATTGGTATCCAAGTCACTTATTGACAAAATCTGTATAATATTTATCGTATTTTATCCGTCGTGCGACTTCGTGTTGCGTTCGATTGGTTTACGCGTTTCGAAACATATGTTCCGTCTTCAGAAATAAAAAATCACTCAAAGTGAGGTCGTTAATAATTAAAATTGCAAATATTGAAAACAATTCTGCACATTACCGCGTTACACGAGTGCGCACTCGAGTCGGACCGATCGGACGCAACACGAAGTCACACGGCGGATAAAATACGATAAATATTAATTATTATAATTATCATTCGGGCTGTAAGGCCGCGGTCTTCCATAATCTTCATGCCGATAGGTGTTAATCGCTTCATCAGACGTTTCGCCCTTTGCCACAATACTGTGATTGTACCGACATACATATTGTCAGTTTTTTAAGTCCTTTCACTGAAGATGGCCTCCAGAGGCGAGGCCGAAACGAGTGATCAAGCGATTAACACCTATCGGCATGAAGATTATGGAAGACCGCAGCGCGGATAGGCCTAATAATTGTGAAGCCGGCCGTGAAAACCCAAGAAACAGAAAGGAATCACAGTAGGCCTAGAAACGGTATGTAGGCTAATACGGGAGATAGTCGAGCCCATCCTCCGTGTTGCTATTGTGTTCGGTCTGCTACCGACGGATCAGAGAAACGTCAGATTGGCAGTGACTGTACATGTAGATAAAGGGATAAAACGTCGCCAAACATACGAGGGTTATTTTTTTTTTCAACCTCCGGTGAGTTGGCAAACCTGTTTCTGTTGTCATAGCAACAATCTGGTTATCAGTTATTTTCTCTACGTTAGCAGTCTTCATCACAACTTTGTCAAATTTTGTTGCTTCCCTGCTATATACACTTTTTCCTCGAACGAGGCCTTTCGGTTTCTCAACCATTATCAAGTTCTTCCTACAACAACAAGTCCTTCCTGGTTGTTGTCGGAAGAACTTGATAGTGGTTGCGAAACCGAAAGGCCTCGTTCGAGGAAAAAGTGTATATAGCAGGGAAGCAACAAAATTTGACAAAGTTTTAACAATCTGATTGTTGATTAATGTTTTTGAGGCTTTCTTCTAACCTGTAACCTCTGGTTTTATAGTTTTTCTGTCTATAACTGTGGTGACGACAGTTTAATTATGGCAACTACAATTGAAATTGCCTCTAAGTGTGAGATTCGGTCTGTTATTACATTTCTTCAAGCTGAATGTCATAGTGCTGAAGAAATTCATCGAAGGTTGTGTAATGTGTTTGGAGAAAATGTGATGAGTGATGGTTCAGTTCGGGAATGGTGTTGAAAATTTAAAGAAGGGCGAACTGATGTTCATAATGAAGGAGGGCAAGGAAGAAAGTCCGTGGCTACTGATGGTGTTGTTGAAACACAGGATGGTTCGAGAGCGCCGTCGTTTCACAATTGCTGCCCTTTCTGTTGATTTTCCTGAAATTTCTAGGTATGCTCTTTATGATATTCTTACTCAGACGCTTGGGTATAGGAAACTCTGTACTCGGTGGGTTCCCAAACAGCTCACAGATGTCCACAAGCCTCGATGAATGGCCATATTAGGCACCAAGTGATTTCCATTTGTTCACTGACTTGAAAAAGTGGTTAGGTGGGCAGTGGTTTGACTCCAATGATGAGTTAAAGTCCAGTGTGGCAGATTGGCTGAGTACACAGGAGGGAACATTCTACAACATGTGGATAGAAAAGATGGTGCCTCGCTATGATAAGTGCCTCAACAACGGTGGTGACTATGCAGAAAAGTAGTTTACATATATATGAAACTTTTGTATAAAATAAAATTATTTATGTCATTCATGTGTCTGTTTATTGGTCTATCGGAGGTTGAAAAACAAACAGCCCTCGTACATTTAAGGTAGATCCGTATTAGACTTCTCAGTTTGCAACGATGATAGTCCAATTGTCTCGTAAATACGACCGTATCGCGACTCGCATCCGTCCGAGCCTTACTAGTGCAAATCCTACACCGTGTGATTTAATGTGGAGGCGTACGTACCCCGATTTAGTCTTGTGTGTAAGTCATTTTGGCAATTCAGTTGACTGATGTGCGTTATGATCAGCTTTGTATTAGAATTTACGGTTCAGACGTCGGTCCTCGGTGAAGAGGTGGGCCGATATACCTATAACAGGTATTTTGGAACGATATTTTTGTGGAACGGATATAACAGTGACTGAAAATTTTAAATACCTGTTCCGATTCAACGATAACTGAAAACTGAAAAGTCTAAATACCCGTTCCGCTTACTGGCGGCCTCGCGGTTCCGAGTCCCGAGACCCCCCCCTTGCCACTAACGAATAAATGAGTAAACGAGTACTACGAGTACACGAGTACAAAGCCACTTTTTGGATTACTTCATTCTGCGCATGTGCCGATTGCCATACAAGTACGAAACGAAGCCAAAGAGCGAGGTTCAGAGTATCTCTCCGTCAAGAGACGAAACTGTTTTTAATAAATTTAAAAAATTCATACTGATGTTACATTTATTCTCGTGTGTTAGATATATAATACAGATCATAATAGCAAATTATATATTATACTAGTCACCAACTTGTTAAATTTTCAAAAAGCGAATTATATTATGACCAACAAAGTGGCTGATAGGCCAAATAGTACTTTTTGTTGAAGTGATTTCGGAGATGATTTTAACTTCACTGTACATCTCACGTAAATGTTTTTGACATTCTTTGTTGTGCTAAACATTTACGTGCGCTCTAAATTTCATTGCCCGAGTTTCGTAACTGATTTGTCTAACCAAAATGGAGTCAATAATTTAGTACTAAATCTATGTCAGTTAGTTTACTCCCAGTGATAACTTAAATTAGTTTTTCCAAAGGGATACTTTCTTGTTTCTTACTTTCTTTTAAACAGTAACAGCTTAATAAAGTCACAGTGTACAGTAACACTGTTAATACTTTTAGTTTCAATTTATTTCTTATAACAAATTATATAATACAGGCATATGTATAATAGGTATAGAACAACATGTTACTTTTATGGAATGGTTTCGTTCGTACCTGTTATTTTCAAATACTAGTTTAGCACATCTCTACCCCGGTGGCTACATTATCCGCCCCAAACTCTATTCACCCGGCAAGTAAATACATATGGCACCACCACACTTCAGACTGCAGAATCCGATATAATTATAAAGACCTATGCGTTCTGAAAGTAAGCTTATATTTTATCGGTAATTTTATGGCCACGAACGTGCGCTCACAATCACTGTATATACATATGTGGCCAAATCACAAGTTTATGAGTAATACCGCGGCGCACGCAATCCGACCATACCGATCACTCACTCACTGCTGGAACATTAGAAGAGCGTACACAGTATATATTGTGTCCTTGCGTGTTGTGTTCTGATTAACGACGTCGTGTGTCAACACACACACACACACACACACACACACACACACACACACTCGGGTACACAGTAGTGTTTTATGAGGGGGGTTTTGAGACAGTCCGTACCGCTTGAAAATGTGTGGCCTTGACTCACGCAAGTTTGAAACGGCCCGAATAGAGACAAAATACATTGTAAATTTTCACGTAAAACTTTAAAGTTTAATCACTTTGCGTTTGCGTGTGAATAGCTTTTATCCAAACATTCGCAAACATCAACCATTTTCAATTATGATCTATTTAACACGGCCGTGCAGGAGCTGTTCTTGTATTTTTCAGTTTTCCTGGAAGATATTGTTATAGTATAAAACTGTTATTATGAAAGTTTGGGCAAAACATATGCCTGAAGGTAGAAGAAGCCTTGGACGGATGGAGACTTTAATTGCACCGACGGACGACGTACATAGACTTTGAACCTTACAGGCCTACTTCAAGAAGAAGAAGAAGAAGAAGAAGAAGAAGAAGAAGAAGAAGAAGAAGAAGAAGAAGAAGAAGAAATGTTCTATTCTGCTCGCCATTTGCCCCGAGTATGGAATACACTCTCAATGCTAAAGACGTTGTGCGAAAGACGTTTTAGACGATTACTACCTCCTAAAAAGATAATGCTAAACCAGCGAATGGTGTCCCTCTTTAGTAAAACCTGTGTCTATTCTTCCAGTTGAAGTCGGTGCATGCACAGAAGCAGGTTACAACTGATTTCGACGTTCAGAGTTTCTCATATTCTGATTTCCACTTCGGCCTACTCCTCTCAGCTCTTCTTCGTCCAAATGGGGGGTTGTCCGTCACTTCCTCCGTTCACGTCACCACGAAAGTGTCAGTTTTTTTTTGTCGTTAGTTATTATTCCATATTTTTGGGAGGACTTACTTTTTTGTCGGTATTCTTTTTACGCGAGATAAGAAAACAATTCATTTGAAAAGATACACCAGTTCTTGCGGCCGACGAAGGACGTCCGAGACCCGCTGTCATCGTGCGGTGTGTACGGAGTTCCCTGCTCATGCGGCCAGGTGTACATTGGTACCACGAAGCGCAGCGTCCGCACACGCGTGGGTGAACATAGCCGTTACTGTAGACTGGGACAGCCGGAGAAGTCTGCCGTGGCCGAACACGCGCTCGCCAATGCCGACCATCGGATCCGTTTCGATGAGACGAAACTCTTGTCGGCGGTGAGTGATTACTTCCCTCGTCTTCATATGGAGTCCGTCTTGATTCAGAAGCATGCTGCGATCGCTATGATTCAAACAATTCATTTGTTATTATTTTGGCATCTTCTCCTATGAACAACATCCTCTGCTTTCAGTTCGAGATTTTTTTCTGTATTCTCGCACAAGTCATATCTGTATGGTCTTGTAAAGACTTGTTTATTTTATTTTATTTTTTGTGTGTGTTATATTCTGACTTCAGGCAAGAGAAAGGTTAGCGAATGAACAATCCTATATTACTTTAAATTTTCTTCTTCTATAGCGTCACAGTTTGGAGTCGAACTTAGCCTCCATAATCATTATTAGCCTTCATTTTTCCCTGTCCTTCGCGATCGACGTTAATCATTTTATATTAAGTAAAGTATCAGCATCTCTAGCCACTGCGGCAATCCAGCGATGCTTGGGTCTTCCGACAGGCCTTCTACCCTCGATTTGACTAAACAGTACCTTCCTAGGTATTCGGTCCTACTGATGTGTCCTGTCCATTGCAATCTATGCAGTCGGATGGTGGTGGCCAGGTCACTGTCTTTATACAGCTTGTATAGTTTACTTTAAATTTTACCGTTCAAAAACTGACCAACTGTGGTGACTGATAACTGTTAAAACAGACGCACATGCATGACCTACCGCAGGGGGAGTAAACCCGAAAGCCTTTAGGTAGAAAAACAAGCCCTAGACAGCAACCGCGCGGTCGATATGTCCTAACCTTTTCCTGCATCTTTACGTTGTTCACATTTTACTTCCGTCTTAGAACTCCAATAATGGAATCATGTATTCCCATCTACAGGAACACCTGAAGGATAAGGTCTATAGGTACAGTAAATCTGAAAGGCCCAAGGGTCAGTGGAAAATTCATCATCTTCTTCTTCTTAACGATTTTAGGCTTTAGTGGCCTGTTCCTATTCCACAGTCCACCTTTTCAAAAGACCTACCACCTTTTCTTCTGCCTCTAGGGTTGTAATCTTTCGCTATCTTCGGTATTCTACTTTCTTCCATTCTAACTATGTGTTGAATCCATTTTCTTCGGTATTCTTTAATCCTTTCATTAACTGCAAAAATATCTAAATCACTTCTTATCTCCTCATTTCTTACATGATCTCGTCTATTACACCTTTTACTGACCTCAGCAGAAATTTCATTTCTGCTGTTCTGTATCTTCTGTTCATTTTTTTTCTCTACGACCCACGTTTCAGAACCATACAGTAGTGTAGGTATTGCCATTGTTGTGGGTTTCTTTTCTACAGTATTGCCGCCCTACACGGTGGTCTCAACCAACAACACGCAATTCCAACAGTTGCCTTGGAAACCGGGAAAACTAATATGAAAATAAATTTAAGTAACAGAAGACTGCGTAGTAAAAACATGTAATAAGGAAAGACGACACAACGAGCTCAGGATTAACTTAAAGCAACGTTTCCCACTTTGCACATCCCGAGACCTGGAGATCTCTGCACTGTTTAACGGTATTTCGGGAACAGAGGAAGCGCTTGGTATGAACTAAAATCTTGCAAGTGGGAATAAAGATGGTCGAAATTTCACAATTTAAAGGCGTCAAAGTTTCCAAGATATGTAAATTTTAAAACGGAATCCGACAAAGTGCCCGAAATAGATTTTTCACGTTGATCTAAGTTTCATAAAATGAGAGACGTTGTATTTTTATTTACCGCCTTCTTGTAAAACGCTTTAAATTCGAAATTATTCTATTTTGAAATTGCGAAACACAGTTTAAAGAATCCTTTCGTCAATTTCAATTAACGGTGTACAGCTCGCCTTGCGTGGCGTTTAGTCAACTCAATCCAACCCCGTCTACCTACTGATGGGGCAGTACAACAGTCTGGCTTATGGAACACACCTTGACACTACACGTGTTTAAATGCAGATTGACTCTGCGTGTCGGTGACGTGGTAGTCAGAGCTGCACCAAACTTGGCGCAACGAAGCCAGACAGAGGGGAAGACGATGTGACGATGACAAATTTAAATAGTTTTTATTTTCATAAAATAAAAGAAAACAGGTGGCTTAGTAGACGAGTGAGTACGGCGCCTGGCTACTAATCTAGAGATCCTGGTCGATTCCCGGTCGCATCATACAAAATCAAGATGGCTTTTCAGCCTCCAGGTTCACTCAGAGCCTGTGGAAATGAATACACGGGAGGCTAACAACCTGGGAACCGCCTGCGGGTTGATATTCTGGAAAAATAATGGTCGGATAAAGCGACCTGCCTTCCTTGTATACTGAACGGATCACAAAAGCAGAGTATCCTGACTAACTCCTAGATTGCTTACGCGTCATTGTTATTGTTATTATTACTACTATACAAGAAAACAAATATTTAAAACAGCTCGTTCTCTTTTAATATACACACGGCCCTCATCTGATAGCACGACCACAAATACAAGGCAAATTCTGTAAAAAATCTACGACGACAAACTCTCCGTTATAAATGATGTCGGCTGTTGAAAACAACCCGTATAACGGAGTGTAGGCAACACGCTGTTTGTCTCTATGACAATATGTATATGAACTGAACCAAACTAAGCAGCTCCTGTCTATTGACAGGGCGTGCAATTTAGTCATCAAATTTTGTTGTTAAAATTAGCCTTGGTCTGGGCTTTCTGAGTAGTTAAAACATTGATAAAGGTTATTACACAAGTAGCGAAACGTTGAACAAAACATTGCTAAAATAAAATCGCAAAAAATGTATCGTTTGAAAATAACCCCGTCTTACAAGGCACCTCCTAGAAGCTCATCACAGATAAATCCGTTCATGGGAAAACAGTAGTGAAAAATCGTGTTCGAGATAATGGCTGATTCTGATTGCACTACCCTCGAAACGTGAAGAAAAGTCACTTTCCGTAAAGTGCCTGTGTCTAGAATTTTTTCTATGGCGAACGATAACTGCCGCAAGTTCGAACAGAATCAAATAACTTTTTGCACGCGTGTCTGAGGACTCAAGGCGTATTGATTTTGGTGAAGATCGGTTACGGAAGAGAGGTAGTTTACCTGCAACGTTTTACGTTTTAACAAGAGTAAAGAAGTTAATTTTGATAAATAAAGTTTCCTGAAAAGACGTTCATAATAATAACACTGTAGAAAGGTAGATGAACTGTATCTATAAATGAAAAGGGTAATTAAAAGGGGAGAGGGTAATTTTTTCATGTTTGGTATTGATTTAATGAGTTTGACGAAATTAAATATCGGTATGGAGAACCATACATGACTTCCGTATTCTAAGATTTATATTTAAAGTCATTTTCGAAATGAAATATTACCATAGAAACTACTTCTTTCTACTTACTGCTTCAGCCTTAACCACAGTACTGTGGTCACTAACGTATACCACCTCACGTTTTCGCACTCGATTTTCACTGATGATGGAAGTCGATGGCATTGCCGAAACGTCTGGTTTTGTAGAAAACATTGGATTACGGCCAAACATCCCGGGAAGGAATTTTAACAACAAACTACTTCTTTGTTGCCAATAACGTTGTACACATATATATAAAAAATAGGCATAAAATTAATGGCTTGTATAAGTTAATGTTTGATCTCCATTAAGTAGTGCTCAAGTTTCCAAAGTTTTAATATTATGATGTCCGTAATTAAAACATGAGAGCAGGTTTAGTGTGTATGAGGGTACACCGTGGACAAAAATTTTCAACATTTCCTATTGAGCGTTGCTTAGAGTAAAGCTGCGAATCTACAGTGTACGTTTCACAGAACAAACACGCGGAAAAGAAGGAGCGCTCCGAAATCACTCTTGGACCCTCAGCATCTTGCAGAGGGTTCATTCCCTAAAGACGAAAAGTCTGTCTATGAATCGTTCCTCTGTAAACACGTGCAGTTACACTGCCCAGCGATCCACAGGAAGCAAATCACTATCCACGCTGGACACTTTTTCGGCTTGCACGCGTTTTGTTGGTATGGGTTTCGGCACTTTCCATTTAAAAAGCGTGCAAATGTAAGAAAATAAACATGAATGAGGCCAGAACGCGAATTGTGTGTGTGTGTGTGTGTGTGTGTGTGTGTGTGTGTGTGTGTGTGTGTGTGTGTGTGTGTGTGTGTGTGTGTGTGTGTGTGTGTGTGTGTGTGTGTGTGTGTGTGTGTGTGTGTGTGTGTGTGTGTGTGTGTCTTCCCTGCCTTTTTATTGCGGTAGTCATAATAATAAAATGGAAACGTAAACATTGCATAACTGAGATATGCTTGCCTGCCACGAACGATATATTTTCTCTCATACATGATTTACATTAAAATGAAAAAAATTATAATTTTATTGCCTGGCAACAAAATTATTTTATTTTTAACAATTACCATTGTTTGAAAAAGTTTAAATGAATTTTCAAGTACTTTACTGTTGTTAAAACGTAAAAGGTTGCTGGTAAACTACCCCTTCCCCTTAACCGATCTTCACCAAAATCAAAAGGCCTTGAGTTCTCTACAATTCAGTGACGTATGCAAAAAATTATTTGATTCTGTTTGAATATGCGGCAGTTATCGTTCGTCATAGAAAAAATTACTCTTGTTAAAACATAAAACGTTGCAAGTAAACTACCCCTTTCCCTTAACCGATCTTCACCAAAAACAATAGGTCTTGAGAACTCTACAATTTAGGGGCGTATGCAAAAAATTATTTGATTCTCTTTGAATTTGCGGCTGTTATCGTTTGCCATAGAAAATACCCTTGTTAAAACATAAAACGTTGCACGTAAAGTACCCCTTTCCCTTAACCGATCTTCACCAAAAACAATAGGTCTTGAGAACTCCATAATTCAGGGCCGTATGCGAAACATTATTTGATTCTGTTTGAATTTGCGGCTATCGTTTGCCAAAAAAAAAATTTACCCTTGATAAAAAAAACCGTTGCAGGTAAACTACCCCTTTCCCTCAACCGATCTTCACCAAAAACAATAGGTCGTGAGTACTCTACAAATCAGGGCTGTATGCAAAAAATTATTTGATTCTGTTTGAATTTGCGGCTTTTATCGTTTGCCATAGAAAAAAAATCTACAGACAGACACACAGACACTTTTCGAAAAACGAATTTATTTCATGTTTTGAGTGTAGTACAATCAGAATCTGCAATAATCTCGAACACGATTTTTTTTGCCATCACCATACTTCCATTTCCTTAAGGTATATGGAAGTAAAATTGCATTTAATCTTTCTCGAACAATGATAATTGTTAAAAATAAAATAATTTTGTTGCCAGGCAATAAAAATTATAATTTATTTACTTTAATTTAAATCATCTTATTATCACTAATCCACAACCACGGCCCAGCAGGCCACAAAATAATTTCTGGCCACATAATTACATTAATATGTAATTAATAAGTGGTTATCTGCGTAGTTCGGTTTCTTTATATAAGAACAAAGTACCTAATTTTCATAGATATGGTGACTCGAAAATAACTTTATATTAAACGACTACCCCATAATAACAAAAGTATCTATACATAGTGAAAATAGTTTGAGGGTGGGGGATATTTTTTTGACGTTATCGGACTGAATTCAAGTAAATGATTTCAAATGAAATCTTAGAACATGGAAGTCATGTATGGCTCTCCATACCGATTTTTTTAACGCTTAAAACAAGCCCAATAAACGATCATGACGACAATTCCGTGTAAGTTAACGGACCTACAAGCTGTCGAAGTTGAAGGAGAAAAATAAAAACTGTGCGTGTCTCTGTGAGGGGGGGGGTCAGAATAGCGGTAGGTACACAATCGATTTTTTGTCGTTTTCTTACACAAGTATGGACTGCGTGTGCGTATGCGCGCGTTTTCTCGCAATGTATTCTTCGTATTTGTGACAGCGGAATAGACAGACAGAGCTGTAGACTTTGTGAGAATACACAGCACTACTGTAGCTCGGTAGTTACATATTCGTGACACGGTCGGGTCTGTTCAATTCCGGTTTTCATCACCGTGCGCCGTCTTGACGTAAACACTCGACCAAAACACTTATAAACCACTTGACTCGAGCAAAACAAATACAGATACAATTACAATAGAACTCCGTTTATCCGAACTAATGATTCCCAGACGTAATTCGGATATGCAGAAATTCGGATAATTGGAACAAACATAAGAAAAAGATTGTTATGAAATAAAACGCGAAAATTGGTGAAAAATCACTTTTGTTTATTTTTATTACGTGAGTACAGTATCTTAATAAAAACCAGGTCACACGTGTTTTGCAAAAAGTTAATTTTTACTACAAAAAATTTAAAATAATACTCACACAGAATTATGATTTTTCAGGTGACCATGTCAAACAAAGTTAATTGTTTTGACGTAGAAACTCATTTGCGTGAAGCCGGGTCCCGCAAACGCTAGACGGCAAGAAGCTGCCGCAGACATGGTGGCATTCAGGCTGCCGTTCCATCCACTTTAAGGTAGTGTCAAAACAAACGAATGCCTCACTCGCCGTAGGTTCCTTTTCCGGTTGAACTGAAGCAACGTTGTCATCGTCTTCGTCCACCTGTGAGATTTATTGTTACACTTTGGATAATTTCATCATCGTCTAAAATTTGATATCCAGGGTCGCACTGCAACCACTCGTTTATGTCATCCACGTCACACTCGGAACAGCCAGGAATGTGTACAGTGGTTTTCTGGATGTCTTCAGTTGATACATTTTCTTCGACGCTTTCTATTGCTCTTTTTTACTCTTCTTCTTGTTCATTGCCGCTTCTTTTTCTTTCAGGAGTTGATTGATTTGTCGAAATCACATTAATTTTATTCCATGCCATTTCCTGATATCGATTCGGATAATAGGCGATTCGGATAAATGGAGTTCTGCTGTATAACAACTGTATCGATTGCACAGTACATGACCCCATAAATTGTTGCTCTTTTACTTATTTTTTGGGAGCCACTCTACCAAATTCGTTTTCATTAGCCTTCTACCTTCTGTCACGCTTTTAATGAGCCACGGTGTTACAAACTTCGGCTCCCAATCCGTCTGTTGCTGGTATTGTCGTTCCCATGCTTATTCAAAAATGTATTTTATTCTCTCGAACAATCTCAAGACTAGCTAATTCGGCCCTCGAATATCGGTTACGACGTTGCTTCTGCGTAAAGTAAATAAAAAAATCAACTTTACTTGATTAAACTGGTACATAATACAATGACGGTGCCCCCAATTCCCAATGTACATAATGTTGAATAATATTTGACATACTTTCAAGTTCTGGTATAATAAATGTTTGCTTTAACCTCACTACAGTTCATACATTTTGCTAGAAAAATTACTTGGCATCAGTGTGGTTTTAATTTGTTTTAATTTATATACCTACTTATAAATTTTGAAAGGTGTTGTTTTTTGGTCCTGATCATATGATCTTAGTTTGGGAACTGGCTTTTATTAGAATGCTATAACTATGTATTCTTTGTTGGGCAGTCATTTTCCGTTGAGTATGTTTATATTTTATAATATATTTAATATTTATAATGACTTTACTTCAAGATGGGAACGCAAGGCTTCCCGAAACATGTCCCAAATGATGAGAAAACATCTTGAGGTAAAGTCATTATAAATATTAAATATATTATATACATCAAGAAACAGACTGTAGCAAAAAGTGTTTATATTTTATAAATATATAAATAATGTCTTGTTTCAACTAAACTCTACAGTATAGAAAGAAGACGTTCATTTTTGCGCGAGAACATAACACATTTGCGTAAATATCTGTTAATCAGCTTTTGCACTACCTCTACTGCTGCTATGAGCGCTAGTATCGCCTCGGTTACAATATGACTATGTACGATGGTCAGTTCAAAAGTCTGCGGAGCGATGTCAATAAGTTAGCGGTAAAACTAACGTTTTTCGTGTGTTTTAAGAGATTCATATTTTACATAACTCGTGTTAATTTCCAAATCTATCTGTCAGTTTATTCATTGTTTAACAGCTGTTGAAAATTTGCGTGTCACGCGTGTTTTGGAAAATGGACGAAACCGAACATTGTGCTGTGACTGAATAGTTTGTCAGAAAAGGTTTACCGCCAATGGAAATTCACAACAAAGTGCCAAACGTGTTAGGAAATGCTGCGCCTTTACTAACGTTGGTTTGTAAGTGGCCACTCTAGTTTAAACGTGGTCGTAGGAGCGCTGGTTCAAGACCCGCGATAAAGACCGTATGACATTGCTGAGATCATATTGTTACGACGGTCTCACTATGGTACAGTGGAAAACAAAATACAAGACACCAATTAAGTCACTAGTCACCAGCTTTAATTATCACACTTAAACAGTTTGAAATCAACAAGTTATTCAACAAGACTATAATCGTACAATAATTCAAGTTAATCTGTCCATAAAAATAATAATGTCAACTATTAAGAATTCCGCACTATAATCACTTTCACTAATACACCACTTCAGACGCACTGTGTAAATCGCCCGACATAAACTAAACTGACCGTCGCTGGATGCTTATATATTTATACCCTGCTGAGATGCCAGAATAAGATGTCACTTTTGGATGACATGTTAAACAATTGCCTCTTAGGAAACCACTAGAACCAGTGTCGTGTCTGGCCTTGTACACGGTGAAGTCTGGAACAGCCTCGCTTGTTGACGCGTGATAAGTGTCACGTAATTGTCTTTCATCTCAAAGTACAGTAGCAGCAATATGTACGCACAGACACATTACCTAGTCGAGATACTTTCCGTATTCAACTTGGTGTGAAAGCAAGCTGGGTGCCGTAATTGAAATTGTCGTGCTTTTAAGCGTCCACCGCTGCGATCATCTTCAGTGCCCGTATGACTACGCTTAAACTCGAATGCCCACTCACAAAAACCATTGTTTTCTAAAGCACCAGCATCTCCCAACACGTTTAGCATTTAGTTCTGAATTTTCATTGGCGCTATGCCTTTCTTTGCGTTTGATAGTGTAATGAGGAAGAAGATGTGGAAAGCCATGACAGAGTTTGGGATTCCAAACAAAATTATTAAGTTAACTCAAGAAATGTATGAGAACTACACATGTCAAGTTTTACACCAGGGGATGTTGTCCGAGCCCATCCCAGTAAATAAAGGAGTGAAGCAAGGATGTTTGCTGTCACCAATATTATTTATTATGGTGCTGGATCTCATGATAAAGAAGGCAATGAATCGCCGAAGAGGAATTCAGTGGGGACTGACAGATAGGTTGGAGGACTTGGACTTCGCGGATGACCTGTGCTTGCTAACCAACAGTTTTAAGGATATGGAAGCAAAGCTGAACGATTTAAAAACCGAAGCATCAGAGGTGGGATTGAAGATTAATGGAAAGAAAACCAAGGAGATGCGTTATAATAACCGCAATAAGGCACTATTATTTTTAGGAAACCAAGAGATCGAACAAGTCAAACAGTTTTGTTACCTGGGAAGTATGGTCACCACGGAGGGAGGAACCATAGGGGATATAGGAAATAGAATAAATACGGCTAAAGGAGCATTTGCAATGCTGAGACCAATCTGGAAATCAAGGGAACTTAACACCAATACCAAACTACGCATCTTCAATACAAATGTCAAGTCGGTACTGCTCTATGGGTGTGAAACTTGGAAGACTAACAAACAACTGATTAGCAGACTCCAAACATTCGTGAACAGAATTTTGCAGAATATCCTGAGGATATGGTGGCCACAAGTTATCTCCAATAAAGAGCTGTGGAGAAGAACCCATCAAACACCCATTGACATTGAGATGCGTCGTAGGAAATGGAAGTGGATTGGGCAAACATTACGACGAGATAGAGACAACATAGCAAGACAAGCCCTGGAATGGAACCCACAAGGTAGCAGGAGAAGAGGCAGACCAAGGAACACATGGAGGAGGAGTGTAATAGCGGAAGGGATGGAGAAAGGAGGGAAGACCTGGCCCGAGATCAAGACGATGGCGCGGAACAGAGTCCGGTGGCGGAAGTTCATTGATGCCCTATGCTCCACTTAGGAGATGCAGGAATAATGATTATGATGATGATGCCTTTCTTTAACAAAGATCCTCGATTTTGTTGACTTTTCAAAACAAACGCGACACGTACATTTCGAACAGCTGATAAACAATGAATAAACTGACAGGTGACAGGTAGGAGTCTTATAGCACACTCAAAAAATTTTAGTTCTACCGCTAAGTTACAGATGTCGCTTCGCGAACTAACTGACCCTCCTATATAACATACATAGCTTCGTGACTGTTTTGTCACAGTATGGTTATAGACAAACATCTGTATTCCAGATTGATCCGCTGTGCGTTTTCCGTTGCTATATTAGTTACAATGTCCTTTACAGCACATGGGTAATTGCGTAATTACTGTTTACATATTTAATGGCTACAACAGTACTTCACGGAAGGTGTTAGTTGTACAGAGATGCCAATTAAAACACAATAACCGCTTACATAAACGCTCACAATCTACGGGGACATCGAAAATAGACTGGATTAGTCTGCCAACCCAAGGACAGGCAGACACGAACGCGCGTTGGGAATGCCAAAGAGAGGGATAACGTAACGCGACACGTTCCGTATGGCGGAATACGTGACTCCCGTCCAGTAACTGTCAGTAATAAAATGTGTGATATGTTTATGTCCACGCGACGGGACGTCACCGTTCTCCACAGCGCAATTTTACAATAAATTAAACTAATCTTAGACCACCGGTTTCCAAACTTGTGTCGAGTTTTACCTACTTCGTCAATTACCTCTCTTAATTCACGTCTCGATTCACGCACAATTATCACTATTTCCAAGTCGTTTAAGAATGGGCCTGCATACCTCAAATGGTGTGTTTCTGTTACTTCTCGGCCGACGATAAACTCAGGGACGGACTGGCCAGGTCGGCGATCGCCGAGGGGCCCGGTCCCCGAGAAGGCTCAGGGGGCCCCCGAGCCATAAAATTTTATTTCGAGAAAAAACAAGAATTTGTATATATTTTTACCGGTATTAAAAACCTTTTCTCGTCTAAATATTGTTCGAAATAAATCTTCAGGATTTATTTTGGTCAGATTGGAAGTGATCACTTCTCAGCCTTGTTTATGTACAGCCTATTTAGAATTTACTAATGGAGGAAAGCGAAGGAGGTTACTGTAGAGGCGCGCCGCGCGGCAACCGAGTGACGGGACGAGTAGTAGACTATTGTCATATTTGTTTGAATGTCATTGCAGCATTCAGGGCTGGGGGGGGGGAGAAAGCCTGGGAGGACCTCAGGACCGTATGTCAAGATTCAAAAGGGGGCCCATGGCATAAACTTGCAGGATGGCCCGGTTAAAAAAGTTACGCTACTGGGGCTATGGATTGGTGGGACAGAGCAGCGACAATGGACCGGGTGGCGAGCTCAAGGGGGCTCCACCGCCGTAACACACTGTGGAATATTTTTAATTGGGATTTTATGTAGATTTGTAGGGTATAAATGTTTTTTACAGTAGAAAGATTTATAGTAGGTAATTATGGTTTTAAAGCTGGTTATGTTAAAGTTTAAATAATCAAATAAACTGTCCTGTATGTTTTGTATTAAAACGTTCACTTACGTAAATACTGTACATACCATGTATCTATAAAGAGTAAATATATAATTTAAAGGGCCCCCAGTGATGCCAGTCCGCCCCTGGATAAACTAAACATTTAAACCATTCACTTAGTCGCGTGGAGATAAATGCCACGCCGTTTTAGTGTCTAGAAACAAATGCATATTGCCACACTATCAAGCAGATAAGAAAACGGTCGGTCACCACACCGCGACGCGCGTTTAGTTAACGAACCTTGGGATGGGTGGTACGTGTTGCTTGCGTTACGCACACAGAGATATTACAATAAATCTATCCTGCTACAACGATCCTGTCGGTATAATGCCTCAAATACAATTTAACACAGCAAGTATCAAAATCTGATAGTACCATTGTAATCCACTCGAGAAACTAAAAAATTAGCTTCTTGCATACAAAACAGCGAGCATTCGAGCGGCGTCTGTCGCGAGTATAAACATGTACTATTTAATTAATTTATTTAATTATCCACTCTATTTAATTAAAATGGGTATGCAATAGCTAGTATTTCTTGAAGTAAAGTAAATGTTATTTTTGTTATTAAAATACTGTAAGTAAATTTTCATTTTTACGTAATAAATTTTTAAATAGTATTTTGGTATAGGCTATAACTTGCAATATTTAAATTAATTATTAGAATTAAATATTTACGTCAGACACCAAAGTAACTCAAACATTGTCTTATATCTGCGTTTTATTTTTGTTGTTTGTACATTATTTATGTGTAATTTATAATGCGTATGTTAGGCCTATACTCAAACACCGGATTCGGCCAACGACCGAAATTTTGGCCACGACGCGATGCGGACAGACCAAATAGCGCGACGTGAGCATTTGTATTCGTTCATTGTCCGAAACTAAATGTCCACAACGCATTGTGGGTAAACGCAGTCGCTCAATAGCCGATGTAGATTCTTCCTTCGGACTTTGCGCAAAATGGTATTACCATTAACCACAACGCGTTGTGAGTATGAGCGTTTGTCCACAACGCGTTGTGTGTATTTGGTATTTACGCAAAGACCGAAAATATGAGCACGGGCAACGTGCACCGCTGCGTAATTCGTTTTAGTCTTTCATTTTTTAATATTTATGGTTCTGTTTTTTTTTTAGCAGGGTAACATATTTTATTTGAATTTTTATTTCAAAAAAAAAAAAAATACAATTGTCAGGTAATGTATAACATACAATACTTAAAATTAAATGACTAACTTATTAATAGTGCCTATTTAACAATATTGAAATTTTACATTGATGTTTTGCTGTTTATTAATTTTGTTGACTATGAGGCCTACTTATTAGCACAAGCAGTGTTGCTGTGGCATTTGGAATTGCATTTTAAGTTGTTTTTGAAACGCTTGCACGATTTTCCTGCACAACTTTCTTTGCAACCGCATTTCACGAAACCTTGTTTTGACCCAGACGCCACCATTGCTTCGTGTCTTACATTAATATTGGTTCTTCGGGTACCTCGTCAGTTTTTATAAATTTAATTTTAATCACTTGAAATTGATTTCTGGCAAACTGTTTGTCCAACGTTCCATGTTTAGTACCAATGGTGTAAAGATCTTCATTTATATTCATTACGACTGCCATCACATTTCCAGGAGCTAATCGCCCACGATTAACCTCAGGTATGTTCACCAATATATTGTCCCCTACCGACACGGGTGTCAGCTTCTTTTCAGTATTTTTCAACATTCGCTCAGCCTGCTGCTTTAAGCCAATTTTACACTTTTCTCGAGCAGTTTCAATGGCAGTTTTCTTTGACCAAAGTGAACATAAAGGCAAGTCAAAATTTAGACCTGGTTCACTGGAACATCCTGGATGGAAATGTCGACCAATGTCGAGCACAGACATGTCGCGACACGTTCAGCCTCACTGTGAGGAAAGTTATTTCAGTCTTTGTGCAAATACGGTCATACTCACGACGCGTTGTGGCTAATACCATTTTGCGCAAAGTCCGAAGGAAGAATCTACATCGGCTATTGAGCAACTGCGTTTACCCACAACGAGTTGTGGACACTTAGTTTCGGACAATGACCGAATACAAATGCCCACGTCGCGTTATGTGTATTTTGGTCTGTCCACATCGCGTCGTGGGCAAAAATTTCGGTCGTTGGCCGAATCCGGTGTTTGAGTATAACATATACACAAATGCCCACACCATAGACTTACTCGTGATCTCAACTAAGATTGTCATTGCTGGACACACAAGAATAGATTGTTCGTGCAGAAGGATGCGGGTTTTCCAGATTATCAAATCGTGTTTACACGATTAATGATGTACGAAGAACTGTGTGGAATGTATTAACGAAGACCGCTGCTAATCTGCCTATTGTGTTGTTTGTACCGCACGTGGTCGGTTATTTGATCAGTTGTCCAAACAGTCGTTTCTTACACAGCTTATCTGAATTCGGTTTATTGTTCTCATGACCATATGATTACGGACATAACTGTTATAGGTTTTTTTATATTTACATTCGTTCTACATGTCGCTATTAATACTACTGTAGTCACGACGGGGGATTAATCCTCACCCCCACTCCCCCGAGCTATTAAACCTCACCACCACTCCCCCAAGCTATTAAACCTTCCAGCAAAATTCCATAATCACTTAACGCAGGCCTAATTCTCTGCCACTTTGAGTGTGTTAAATAAGGGTTATAAATAACTGTAGTAATAAAATATTTGTAAATTAATAAAACAGAGTTTTCTTAATAATAATTACCACTCAACATTTTGTAAATAACCTTAAAAAAAAACTCAAAATAAAAATTACGTACGTGCCAGAAAAGAAGGCAGGGCCTATTAATTTACCTTTACTTTTTCTGTTCTGACACACCTCCCCTTAAAGGGTTGTCTTTGTTATGACTGTCTAACATCTCTATGGTTTCAACTGTCGCCTTTGCACGGGTAAACTAGCAGTTATTGATTATGATTCGGGAAAACGTGGAGATTTTATTCCTGGGTTTTGAATAGAAAGTAACGTACTATAACACAAACTATAAGCTGCTCAAACCATTCGTGGGACAACATCCTTAAAGTGCGAAGGGGTAATGAATCCGCGGTTTTCAAAAAATATCTTCACACTCCGATTTATGAAGAATACAAATTTAGAATTGAAGTGATTCCTAATGACATAAGATTTATTACCTTTAGTGTGAATAACAATTAATCGAGATAGAACATTTTGAAGTCGGCGCTTGTCCATACAGTACTTTTTTTATCCCGTTTACTTCCCGTTGGTCTGCCTAAAAACTTTTACACCAACTTTGTCACTACTTATTGCCACACTGCTAAATACTTCGTTCTTGAAGAGGTCTTTCGGTGTCTCCACCATCTTCAGGTCTTAAACGACTTGAAGCCTACGTCGTTTAAGACCTGAAGATGGTGGAGACACCGAAAGACGTCGTCAAGAACGAAGTATTTAGCAGTGTGGCAATAAGTAGTGATAAAGTTGGTGTTAAGATGGCTGTTAATAAAACTGACAAAACTAAAAGCTTTGAGAAGCAAAGAATTTGTAAAATGTATTTATAAAATTAGATACAATTATATACGAAAAACCATGAATTTCATATTTGTGTATATGTATTCGGGGCAGTAAATATATACTTTCTATGCCCCACCACTTTCCATAACTAATGTTCATATGGTCAGAAACTCTAAGCCTTGTTCCTTACATAGTCCATTTTTAACATACTACAACAATAATAACTAATATTATTATTGTACTTGAAATATCTACCGGGAAGGAGCCGCCTTCACCACAGTACTGTGGGCCTGACGTTACGTTGACTCGAATATCCACTGAAGATGGCAGCCAGTGGTGCTGTTGGAACGTTTGGTTTACATGTAAACCTTGGACCACGGCCAAACAGCCCGGTAGATATTTCAAACACAACTGACACCGGCCGCGAAAGCCTTAGATTATTATTATTATTCCTAAAAATAATAATATTATTATTAAAACGAAGTAATTCTGTGTGAGCGATTCTCGACTGGCGACCTAAAGGTCCTTGGGTCTTTCCGGGAAGTCTGTTTCGTCCATGACATCTTCCAAAATCGTAATCGAGCACAGAGGTGACAAAACGGCAAAACCACAGTACGCCTAAAAAATACTCACCTCATACTGTAATTCCCAGCTTATAACATGACATGCACGGAAAATATACGAGTGTCATTCAATAAGTAAACAGACAAACAGTTGTAGAAAAGAAATTAATTGTAGCAGCTGATTGAAACTTTCAGGAGTGTTACCTGGCAACGTCGTTGTGAGTTTTGATCAGCTGTTCAATAATATATTGCATAAACATAACCAATACAGTTTTATTTATGATGGCGTGTCCTCTTGAGGACAGTACTTTCGAAGAACAGCGTTCTATTATAAGATTTTTGGATTTGGAACCACTATAACCACTAACGTGGATTCACTACTTTGAACCTGAGTCAAAGCGACAAAGCATGGAGTGGAAGCATCCCAGTTCACCCCCCAAAAAGAAATTCAAAACCCAGCCATCGGCTGGTAAGGTGATGTTAACCATCTTTTGGAGCTCCCAAGGCCCGATTTTCTGTGATTACCTACAAGACCAGCGTACCATCAATAGTCAGTACTATTCTGACATGATTGTGAACAAAGTTAAGCCTGCATTGAAGAAGAACTGTCCGGGATGGCAGAGGAAAGGTGTGATTCTTCTTCACGATAATGCCGCCCACACACGGCAAAACTGACGCTCGAAACAATAAAAAGTAGGTTGGGAGATCCTGCCTCATCCCCCTTATAGCCCTGATCTTGCCCCATCTGACTTTTTCTTGTTTGGCTCACTCAAGGAGACTTTGCGTGGTGTCAAGTTCAACAGCAATGAAGAAGTGAAGGAAAAAGTCCAAAACTGGCTTCGACATCAAGGTAAAGAATTCTTTGCTGAGGGAATAAAAAGCTTGCAAAGACATGGGACAAGTGCACAGACGTTGTTGGAGATTACGTTGAAAAGTAAAAAAAAAATTGTATTGATTGAATAAAAAGTTTTTGATCCACAGCTGTTGTTTGTTTACTTATTGAATGACCCTCGTATATAAATTTAACTACTAGGAAAACTATCATTCGGCTAGAAGGCGCGCCAGCCACTGAAAGAGAAATACCGAGAAACTGTTGCAGAGAAGTGTTGTGTGTGTGTTTTGGAAATTTCAGAGAGAGAGTCGTGGATTTAGACAGACGGCATTAGCCAGCGTTGCGCGGAAAGAGAAAGCGTCCAATCGTGTTTAGTTCCCCCGTCAATGTCACACGTCCTCTAATACACTTGACAATTCTGTTCGTCACACACACACACACACACACACACACACACACACACACACACACACACACACACACACACACACACACACACACACACACACACACACACACACACAGACACACACAGAGAGAGAGAGAGAGAGAGAGAGAGAGAGATAGCTAACAAACAGCCCCTCCCTAGGCCTAACTGTTACAGCTCAATCTCCTCGTGGCAATCTGGTACGTGCGAAACAACCGTTGTACAGATCCAAGCGAAAACAAAAACGCATGGAAACACAAAATTACGATTAATATTGGCAGCGGAATTTCAAAGAAATTGTAACTGACGACGAAAGTCTATAAGCCAGGCAAGCAGGCATGTCCTCAGAAATTAGCTGTATATTTTTGGGCCAAATCGGTGTGTAGAAACAAAAGAAGGGACGGGATTGGCTTATCACAACATACGAACGACAATCGCTGGCAGATTGGCGTACGATCGACAGTCGGGCAAATGTCGGTGGAGTGCTCGCTATGTTCCTGGATACTAATTCTACTCGTAGATAGTGGTAACTCGAAGTTAATATTGCCCTAGCAAATCTTTAATAACAAAATGACGGATCTTACCGTCAATGTTAAGTTCTCCCAAATTATAAAAATGTTGTCCTGTAAACGGATTTCACCTCACTGTGCGGGAGCAGGTCATTTAAAAGTTTTAGCCTTTTAACGGCAGTTCTGTTCGAGCAGTGGCGGCTCGTCCATAAGGTTCAACGGTTCATTGAACGCCCTAAATAATTTAAATATTTTAAAGATTTGTTGAGAGAATGTTTTCGTGTTTTAAATAACGAGATTTGTGAGATTTATCGTGTTGAAGGACCAATAATCGATTCGCGTAATAAGCGAACTGCTCGCTACTGCTGCTCGAGGTGCAAAGCAGCTCTCAGCACCTCCTAGTCCTAGGCTATGTAGAGGGCTTTCTTTGGAGGGGGGAACTCACTATACGCAAAATTACATTGAACTGTCGCTAACAATCCAGCTTAGCGACAGAGACGAATAGTTCCGACAAGGGCCGAAACGCTCTGACCGTGAATGTCAACATTTTAATACCGTATGATTATGATTTTTACCACATGATTTGTCCGTTTACATTCAGTTTTTAGGCTGGGGGTCATTCCACAAAAATGTAACGTCATCGAAAAATGTAACGCTTCCACACTTTCGATTCCCCACAGTCTAGAAATCTTCGGTCTCTGTCGTTTTAACATGATAATGTTTGTTATATAGTAAATACATTTGTTATATACTGTAGTAAATATTTGTTATATGCACACTATATGTTTCAAAAGCCTAAAAACATTATCATGCTTCGATGTTTCGGTTTCGTCGAAATTTCTTTAATTTTTGTATGAGGTTTCTCTATTTCATAGAAAATGTGTGCAGTGAAGTCTCAAATAAAATAAAATAGTGCTATGCTGTTAATGGAGAAAGAATTTGTTCACCAACTTGTAGATTTCTATGAAAGTGTTATTGATAAATTTGGTGCTAAAAGGCAAAGAAGGATGGATTTTTACATAAACATTTAGCAACTTCAACAATTCTTAAACAATGTACCCACAAAATATGTGATTCCAAAGTAAGGTAGGCATTTAACTACCCTACTATTTTAACTATATATTTTTATAATAATTTACAAATAGCACAAACACAACATAATATTACTAATACAACAGTCATTTCTTCTTCATGTCGCGACCCACCCCGTGTGTTATTTGGGATGGGATAAATTGCTCTTACTTTACTAGAAACATTCATATACGGAACCTCCAACTGTCAGAACCACGAGCCGTCACTGGTTAAGAGGCAAGAGTATTAAACCCATAAATTGCAAATATAATATTTATATCCAAAAAATTAAAGGACTGCACTGTTTTCTGTATTTGAAGCTCACATTGTTTTTACTTTGGCTGAAATAATGTACCAACTGAATTGACCGGTCTTCAACCTTCTAAATAAGAGTGGTGTGCCCTGTTCGGGTATGGTACTTTATCGCCATGAACGCAGGTCACTTGCGATATACTGAATCAGAAACAGATTAGCGACAATACAATCTGATACGATTCTCGCTAGCGCCGCAGATAACAATGGGCGAAATAGTGATGTGGTGAAACACAGATAGGCCTACCAGCAACAAGTATACACGCCGATAAAGCAGAAAAATTAATCAGCTTTCGGCCTTGTAGAGTATCTCCTATATATACATACTGTAATCGCAAAAGAATCGATTTGTTAGGGAGTTAGTACTTAATAACAATGTTGTTTATCTGGGAGAGAGGCTCGGCGATTGTCACCGTTGTTATCATGCTCTCCGCATACGTCAATCATATACTGTGTATCAGCGGTCATGAAGATTGATTTTAGGCGTATCTCGGCGACTACGTACGGTAGCAGAATGCAACCAAGGTCGAATGTTCCCTTTAAAACACTGTGAAGCTTGAGAAACCGTTCCAATAACTGCTTCAGAATGTCCGTGTCAAACTCGATACTGCTACAGGATTCAGTAAGGAAACAGAAGAAGAAACCAAGGAAGTGTACACTCAGTTAGTGGCTTAACTAAAATTCCCACAGGCTTCCACGATAGGAGACGGGCCCTGTTTAAGAACGAAAGCAGAACCTATTAACCTACTTTTCTTTTTTCTTTTCAGACACCTTCCCCTTACAAGGGGTGTCTTTGTCATGACTCCTCTAGTCTAATACATCTATGGTTTCAACTGTCGCCTTTGCACACTTAACGTAGCAATTATTGACTGCAATTGGGGAAAATGAGAAGACTTTATTGCTGGATTTTGCATAGAACACTTCAACACAAACTGTAAGCTGATGAAAACATTAGTGAGACAACATCCTTACAGTGCGAAGGGGTAATAAAACCGAGGTTTTCCAAAATATCTTCAGACTCGGATTTATGAAGAATACAAATTGTTACGATACCAAAAGCAGCCCCAATACCAGAGAAGAGATATAAGGAAAAAAGCATGAAAATAAAGAAGAATTAACAATTTTAAATAAAGAAAAATAAAATGACTATAACGTATACGAGACAAATGACAATGACCCAACCCAAGTGATTGGCCCAGTGACAAAAGAAATGAAATAAACACATGAATTAAGAAAATATTATTAAATGTACCATTAATCATGTAAAGTACTAGCCCAAAGAAAATATTGTAATAGCAATTAAGTAAATATAGAATAATAAAGAATTAAACAAACAATATAACACACAGACCATGATACAAAGAACAAAAGTGAAATATAATAAATAAAAAACCAATAATCAAACTAAAATGAACCAAGAGTGCATGATAGGAGTAGGAAGTGAATTACCAATTAACATTATAATAAGAGTGATTACACCAAAGTAAATTAAGGTAAAGAAATTAAATAATATGGAATAACCACTGTAAACACTAAAAAGTACTGTGAAACTTTACAAAGTGCCAGTGTAACCCAAAGATAAACAAACATAAATAATTATAAGCAAGACCTCATCTAGAAGTGAAAGTGCATAAGGAAAGTGGATAACTAGAATTAAAATGAAACCACAAAAAATATATATAAAAACACTCAAAGAAGTGAATAATTAGAGAGTTTAGTGGTGAAAAGGAACTAATATCATTAAATTAGTTTGTTAGTTAATATAAAAAAACCAATTAATGTTAGTCAAAATAATATTGTTTTTAGTTAGAAGTAATAATTAACAGAACTAAGCCAAACTTTACACCAATAATATGGTATAAAGGAAGGGTAGATCAAAAAAGAGAAATGAATGTTTAAGTGCTAAAGTTATATGTTAAATGTTTAAAGTTATTGTAATGATGTTATAAAGAAATGCCGAGGAGAGGATAGTGATAGCAGAAATGTTCAAATGTTATAATTGTTGAATTATTATTAAGAATAAGTTGTGTTAAGGGTGATAAAAGCATAAGGAACAGATCATGTTAAAATTATAAAATTAGTTATAAAAAGCAGTAAAATGTCAGAGAAGCTGCAATAGCCATATACTAAAGATTGTAAATCAATAATTAAGGTAAACTAACTCAAACAAAACGATAAAAAACTAGTAATAAGAGTAAAATTAAAATAAAAACATTGTAACGAGGATAGGTCAGGGTAGGCCTAAAACAATGTGAACCAAAATTGTAAAGTATCCACAAATAGCAGTAAACAGTGAGAGAAAAAGATAAGTAAACATAAAATAACAAACCAAGGAACAATACAAATAAAAAATAATTGCAAAAAACAACAATAACAAAATTAAGTAAAAAAAATAATGACAGCCAAATGTTAAGATAGGCCAGAGATAACAAAACATAATCATCTGTTATTTTCTCCGCAGTCTTCATCACAACTTTGTCAAATTTTGTTGCTTCCCTGCTATATACACTTTTCCTCGAACGAGGCCTTTCGGTTTTGCAACCATTATCAAGTTCTTCCTACAACAACTGTAGGAAGAACTTGATAATGGTTGCGAAACCGAAAGGCCTCATTCAAGGAAAAAGTGTATATAGCAGGGAAGCAATAAAATTTGACAAAACATAATCATGTTTGATGTCTAAATAAACTACATCAGAAAAGCTATTCAATAATAATAAACAGATTAGTAATAAGACAAGGAAAATATCTTAGTTAGAAAATATTTATTCATTTTGAACAAAAACTCACTCAAGCTTTATAACAATGAGTACAAAATGCTTTCAGCCAATAGAGAGTAGTCTGGTTACTATGACAACAAAACATTATTATATAAAAACCGTTAAAAAACGAATTAAGAGTCCATTTTTAGCATCAGAATAGGGCAGATGACAAAATTGTCGATCCATAAAAATTAGTAAAAATAAACCAAACAGATGAATGAAAATAATTAATAACGATGAAGAGACAAGATTGACAGAACCTTTCAGCAAAATTAATCCAAATTAATTGAAAATTATAAGAAATAAAACCAATATAAGAGAAGGACGACTCGAACACAAAAACTAATGAAAATAATACATCAAACATCAATGAACTTGTAAAGTATAATACTAAATTACTTAACTACACCAACAAGACTTTTCACAACACTTAAAGAATTTATGCACAATATCCAAACTTGGTTCAAACACTATAAACACTGAATAATTATTAAAATATTCAATAATTAGTATTAAAAGATTGTTCAAATTCATTATTAACACTTTGAGAAATAAGAAACGATTTATGCACAATTTCGAACTTAACCTATGTTTGTAAAGTGAACTCACTATTGTTTTAAAACATAAGAAAACTGTTGTAAAGAAAGATTATAATATTTAATTAACTTGATGTCAAAGATTGTACTTTCAAAAATCATTTTGTAAACCTTTTTGGCCGTAATCAAAAGAACTTTTTGAATGACCACATGTCTGATAAAATAAATGAGACATCTTAGTGTGTCATCAAACGACCCAAGTCAAATATAGCCAACCGCTGAGTGGTAAATTATTTATAGCCGGAGCATAACAATCCAGAAAAGTAATACATTTTTATAATTTCATGTTATCGTAATTATTAACAGCAAAACTGACCATTAATAAACCAATACTTATTTTAATACCTATTTATTATTTCACTTATTAATCTTTATGTGTTTACTTTATTAACATAGCACTGTAAACATTCTTTCTACAAGAAATACAGGTTGGCAAGACTTCGCGGGAAAACAGATTTGAATTTCTCCGACTACAACCAGCGAGAAATACGGTTACGCTAAACGAAGGAATTATACAACTTTTTAATTGTTTTTGACAAACAATTTGGCGCCTAGAAACGGGAAAATCACAATTGAATCAGGCTGAGGAGAAAGGGAACAAGTCATTTTTTGCAACTTTTCAGGAGGAAGGAAAAATTAAATTAAACTCACACATTTTATATTATCCTGTCCAATTTTTGTGTGTGAATTCACTATGATAGCACTAAATTGTTTTTTAATGTATTTTGTACTAAATGTCTTTTATGTGACCAGAATTTGGTTTTAATTTTTGTTGACATGTTTCCTTCTTCCTCAGTGTCAGAATCGAGTTTAAAGAAAACTGGTTACCGAAATGCAATAGACTTTACTTAATACTTAAAAAGATTATATTTGTTTAGTACAATCATTTATCCATCGAAATAAATATTTGTGTAACAAAAATTGGCTACATTTATTACAAATTCCATATTGTAAAGAGTTTGGAAAAATGACAATCTTATGATAGGATTTAAGTTAAAACTAAAGACTAATCAAACTAAACTAGAGCCTTTTTCATCAGGTTAGTAAAAAATATCAATAAATTCAGGAACAAGTAAAAACACAGTACAACATTTATCTGAATGTAAAAAAACGTTATTGTAGATAATGCTAAAAAATTAACTAAAACTAAAAATTATTCCTTGCATCCGAAAGAGTTTGTTTTTAAGTAAAGTAAAAAATGTCAATGATTCTGAACTTTAAATACACAAAATTCAACCTTTATCAGAATTTAAAAAAATGACTACTAATTTGAGTCTTTAAATCAGGTCATATCAGAAAAATAGCACAGTGTTTTTGAAAAGTTAATAATAATAATGATTCAGAAATATATAAAATCATAAGACACTGTTTGATACTAATTTTCTTCACTGTCTGAATCAGTACCATTCCACGCAGCTATTTCTTGATAAAAGTTCTGAGATTCTACGTTGCATTCCACGTATTTTTGCAACTTTTTAATGTCTTCCAGTTTTTTGTTATTAATTGGCACGCCGTTGTCGGGATATGCTCGTGTTGATTCCAAAGAAATGACAGATTAGGTTTCCCAAGTCGGAATGTATGAACTACACAGCTATTAATATATGGTCGAGCAACAACAACTCCCGGATCATCAGAACTAAAACTAAATTCTTTGAAATGACTAGGCTTTTTATTTCTAGGCGTTTCTGCTGTACTTGTCTCCACAGAAAAAACAGTTTTCTTGAAGTATTTCGGCCACCATTTATCAAAATCAAAAATGTAACTACTGTCCACCATACACACAAACGTATTTGATTTAGCATTGCAAATTATTTCCAAGTAGTCCCTTGGAGTGTACATCCGATCAGATCTTGCTATTTTCTTTTTAAATACAGCGAAGTCTCGGACACATGCCAGGAAAGAGTGGCCCCTTTCAGGAAATTTGTACACTATTCTGTGTAGGCTCCCAGTACTTACTAATCCAGAACACAGTCTCAGGACAGTGTGGTTTCTATTCTGTCCAGGACATGAGTCAGAAAACAAAGTTAACTCTGTCACATTTTTAGGCATAAAGTTTTTAATATAATGAGACAAAAAAGAGGAAACTTCATTTGCACCCTTTCTAGCCTGACCCTCATGGTAAAGATATATTACACAAGTACCAGTTTTTAGGTCATGTATATTAAAGGCATTAATCCATAACTGGCGCATGTAAAAAATTTCTTGTACAGGGATTGAGGGCAGAGGGAGATTTTGCATGAAGTCAAATGGAATCGCTCCAACACTTTCATTGTGTGAACATCTCTCTTTAGGTTCGTGCATTGATTTATAAAATTTATCAGCTCTTCTTTTGTGGATATTAAGTTCAGCCTCTGCTGCACGTTTAGCGCTGTCACACAAAAATGTATTCTTAATTTTTGTTCCAAGCTCTTCACACTTCGAGCAAACATCCACTTGAGGTCTACCAAACCTAAGTTTAAAATTTTCTGAAAAGTTTTTTCGAAAAAAGTCATATTTAATACACTATCTGGATATTTCTTTATGAAAAGATCATATATAATTTTAATATTTAAACGAGCGTCAAGATATTCCGTTTCTCGGTTGGTGTAATGGGATTTATTGACTTCTTATATGCTCATTTATTAATTGTAATGTGTGCTCAGAAATTTTAGCAGGGTTAGGATTACTGCCGCTTTTATCTTGTGGGGTTTTGCCAAGCTGGAGAAGCTTTGCTAACCTATAAACTCTTTTCTTAGAGATACCATGCAAGCTAATGAAAGCTATGGTAATTATGGTACTGAGGAGTAAGGGATCATGTCAGTGACTTGATCCCTTCCTCCGCAGTACAGCTAGCTCCATCTTGCAATTTATAGCCTAAACACTGTTATGACATGGTCCCTTTCTTCACAGTACAATTTGCCTTGCCTTAAAGAACAGTTTTCACAAAAAAAAAAAAAAAAAATGGCATTTTTGACTTGTTCCCTTTCTCCTCAGGCTGATTCAATTAAGAATTAAAACAGGTAAACAGGTATTGGCGAGGTCAAATACGACGCAAGAAGTCCGTTACGAAATTACGACGCAACTTGAACTTTAACGAAATTTAATACTTTTATCGTCACAAACTGACGACAACAACGCGAGACTTTGAAACCATACAGAGTCTGATTGTAACAAATAGACGCACAAACGTGTGGCTTAAAGTACATACAGATTCGAGCTGTTACAAATTGACACTCCATCGCGGGGCTTAAACGAGGTGGAAAATAGATTCTTTACAAAATTTATAATTGAAGTGATTCCTAAATGACACAAGATGAATAACATGTTACTGATGTTTAGTGTGAATAACAATCGAGACAGACAATCTTGAAGTCAGTGCTTTTCCATATTTTTTTCAACCCGTATACTTCACGCTGGTCTGCCTAAAAACTTTAAGAAGCAAAGAATTTGTAAAATGTATTTATAAAACTATACGAGAAAAAGCCTGAATTTCACATTTCTATATATGAATGCAGGACAGTAAATCTGTACTTTACGTGCCCCAGCATCGGATAAATTTCATAGTGTAGACGCATGGAAACTTACACGTTGTGTCCACCAACGAATTACTGTGATAAAATGAGATGACAGATTGAAAAAACAACATGGTTAGGTAAGTCTGATCGCCTTCAAGGCGGCCGCAGTATCCTCGACGTATGCACGGGCGCGCGTTGTTTTGCGGTACACATGTGACATATCTCTGCGCTCGCCCTACACAGCCACAGACACAGAAACGGCAGCCTTTGGCAGGTTTCTGTTTGCACGTTATTAAAACCACCGCTCTCGTGTCACATACAGGGCTGCCTGAAACCTTTAGGTCTGACCGGGCCGAGACACAATTTTGCGCCCCCCCCCCCCAAAATTGTGATGCTTATTTTGTTATCAGTACTAACTTAATAACATTATACTTTAAAAGTTTTATCATGACTATTTTATACTAGTGGCGGCGGTTAAGCCCTACACATAAAAAAACTATTCTGTAGGTCTACATGAAATTATTTTAAAAATTTAAAGTTTACACTATATAACTTTTCAAATGTTAACAAACGTTTTTTTTTTATTTTTCTTGAAACCCATTAATTATCACTGTTTTTAAAATTTAACCTAATAAAGCTGTAACTTGACTCACCTATTTAAGTGTTTCACATGGACGCTCAATGTGAGTGGAAAACAACAAATAAAAAGAATCCATTTCAAACAGTACGCGTCAGTGAGCGAAGCGCTGTCTTGCCTATCTTGTCGCTGTTTTGTGGCTGAACGTGAATGTCAAAATACGTCAAATAATACCGCTTTGTGAAGTTTTATATTGATTGTCTTATTATGTACCGTACCAAACATTGGCATTAATTGATAATACACTAAACTGTTTAACCTGCTTGAGAGAACAACTTTATTTATTAACAATCATAAAGGAAGTAAAACTTGATTTTTTTTAATCCATTATTTTGGCGCCCACTAAAAATCTGCGCCCGGGGCACGGCCCGGTTGGCCCGTTCTGGTCACATACAACTAAGCATTAGATGCTTCGCAACGTTTGCCATTTCTACTCGGCAGCTAAGGGGATATCACATGTGGGTCCACCGCAAAACAAAACGCGCGCGCGTCTACAACCAGGCAAATACGGCACGTCCTTGAGGACGATTCAGTCAGATTTACATAAACTATTTTTTATCCCAGTCATGTCATTTTATCCCAATTATTTCGTTGGTGGACAGTAGTAGAGGGAAAATGCCGGTTCAAACTCACAAAGGAATGCCGCCTTCTTAAAAAACACTAAAAAACATGATCTCAGAGATGACGCCGCCACCGCTGGACCCGCAGCATCCCGATGGACCACAGCACCGCGAATTTCCGCGAATAAATTTTTTTATTTTTTTTATTTTATTTTTTATTTTTTTAATTAAATTGATTTGGTGGGATGATGTTCAATGGACCACCAGCATCCGTGAATATACTTTTTTATTTTTTTAAGAAAGTTGATTTGCATATCAGTGGGTGGCGTTGGGTGGGAGGTTTTTTTATTTCATATCAGTGGGTGGTGGTGGGTGGGGGGTGGTTCCAACTCGAAGCATTATAGTGTATACTAAAATATATGATCAGGTGTACCAACCTTTGCATGAGTTCAAATTTGTCGTGTATTATAATGTATATTAAATCTATATGATCAGGTGTACCAACCTCTGTAGTATTATTATAGTGTATAGATATTTTATATGAGCAGGGTTGTCAACATTTTCTGCGGTGGGGGGAGGGAAATTCAAATAAGTGTTATATAGTGTATATATTAAAATATATGATCAGGGTTACCAATCTTAAATTATTGTGTGCGTGTATAGAGCAGATCTGCCAACATTTCTTTCTCTTCTGTGGTGGGAAATTCAAACTATATATGATCATAATTGTTACTCTCTCTCTCTCTCTCTCTCTCACACACGGTGTGTATGTCTCTCTCTCTCTCTCGTTGTCAAACGTTATGCTCACCGGCATTATAGTGTATATTAAAATATATGATTAAGTGTACAAACCTTTACATGAGTTCAAATTTGTCGTGTGTTATAATGTATATTAAATCTATATGATCAGATGTACCAACCTCTGTATTATTCGTCCTCTCTCTCTCTCTCCCACTCTCTCTCTCTCACACGTTGTGTATGTCTCTCTCGTTGTCAAACGTTATGCTCAAACTGTGGTCAGTACCGAGCGCATGTATATGAAATTAGAAAGTTTATATTTATTCGACAAATATTAACGTCCCCTCTCTCTCTCTCTCTCTCTCACACTCTCACTTGTTTCAACTGTGTCAACAAATAGTAACGTCCTCTCTCTCTCTCTCTCTCTCTCTCTCTCACTCTCACACGTTTCAACTATGCAAGGTTCCATACCCTTTCTCCTGTCTCCCTCTCGTACATTGAGTAGTCGGTGTGATGAATAAATAATTTTAGCCCTCTCTCGTTGTCAAAACGTCGTCTTCATTTTCAATGTATTAAATAATTAATTAATAGTTTTATAATGCAGTCAGTGTGATTGATCCTTGTTAGAAATATATATATTTGGCGTCAATGAACTACTTACCTGTTATGTTGTTACAGTTGACAAATCCATACGTTAACGGCTTAGCAATCTGGTACAATACTTGTGTTTTAAGGTTGCAGTTTACACACATAGGTTCAGTAGTGTATAGCGAAATAAATTAAAATTATACACACACATGAAAACGGCGGCTGAAATTCATACAAATCTTCTGATGTAACAGTTCACAAAAAATAAATTAATTGTACACATGTTCAGAGGTGTAGAGTGAAATAAAATAAAGTCATAATTTGTTAAATGATTAAATATATTTTAACATTCACAATATAAAATTCACAATTAAATAAATACATTAGAAATTGATATTTTTTTCGAAAGTTTATATATAATTGTGTCGTACTTGTAGAAGAAGCAACCTGCAACATAACAATACAACAACAACATTAAAATCATGTTAAATATCACACACACACAGATGCACACGCAACGCGCGCACATACAGAAGCATACGCAACGCAACGCACCCACACACAGACGCAAACGCAACGTAATCATACACATACAACAACGTACACACGTTTGGGTTACACCACACGTGCACGCACACACACAGACGTACACGCACACACACAGACGTACACGCACACAAACACACACACACACATACAGACAACGTGCATACGAATCATGTACATGTAGGTCCAATAAAACAGATAACAGATAACAGATTTAAATATGCTATAGTCATTGTATGTATGTATATATCACTGTAGTGAAATAAATTAATGTGTCGTACTTGTAGAAGAAGCAACAACAACATTAAAATCATGTTAAATATTATCGTTTGCTGCAACAGGTAACGCAGTTTACAAATAATTACATATAGGTTCAGAGGCGTATAGTGAAATAAATTAAAAAAATTGTTTATTAAAAGTAGTTTGTCACCTTAACGAGATACAATTTCCACATGCGCTGTCTGGTTCTTCATCCCTCGAAACACAAGATGTAGGTCGCTGGGATTTATATGACGGAGTTCTTCATCTGTAAAGACCTCAGCATACTCTTAGGTAGATATACACGATAGCGGCGCTCACAATCTTCCAACGTTACAAGCACAGACTTCCCATATCGCGTGTCCACATGCAACATGTTAACGATCGGATACTGTTTGTCCACTGTTAATTCTGCACAACGTTTGTACTCAATAGCAGAAACTGCGTTGAATTTTGTGATAAACGACATTATTTATGAGAAGTGAAGACGTCTGTATCAAGCGAGGTGGAACCATACAATGTCAGAATATTCGCTACAAAGAAGACTAGTGAAAGGAATGGTGTGGCCATCAGGAAAGTTCACTTTCATCGCCTGAAGCTTTGCATGTACATACACACAGGCAGAATTAGCGCTGTTACAAAATATATATATTAGGAAAGTCCACAGAAATAGTTATCGTCAGATCCGTTCTAAATAAGTTAATGTCTTTTCAAATAGTATTCTCTGCACTACAGTCAAACATACGCACACACAGTGATAAAAAAATTGTGTATTAAAAGTAGTTTGTTACCTTAACAAGTACTGTTATCCTACGCCGTTTTTCCTCATGCCACGAAACACGAGATGTAGATCGCTGGGGTTTTATAAATTGTTTATTAAGTCTTTTAGAAATGGTCTTATACTTGAGCTTGGCCTGTTGACTATTGCTTTTAATTTTGTAATTTCTACAGGTGTTAACCGTTTCGGAGAAAAAAACCATTTATGGAGAAGATCCTCCTCCTCTTGTTTTGATATGGTATTTATTCTATGATCCATCCTTCTTGTTCCTATAATAATAACAGTACCTGCTTCATTATCATATACATTATGTGCTATATATATAAATATATACATAAGGCTTTCAACACACACATCATAAATCCAGAACAGGAAAGGTATTATAACAAATATTACGAAAACAAGTACGTATGGTCACGTACATAGATCAACGTTTAAACAAACAGATTAATACCTGAATAAATTTTTTTTTTAAAAACAGGACAGCGTATTATCTATATAACGTTCTGTTTCAGATAAGAATAGTTTGAATATAAAATGAAAGGGTACGTTGTATTTTGTTATGAGAAAATGCATTTCTAAATTTCGTTACATTTGACAAAAGATCTTATTGATCAGACGTATGAGTAATTATATTAATCCTTATGTAGAAAATACGCACGCATTCGTAAAATATAGCACTCAGGTGTAGGGCAATTAATCCTTTTTGTATTGAACGTATTTAAGTAGGTCTACTCGTGATATCAGTAAATTCTGTCTAAATGTATAGTACATAAACGTACCCAGTAATCGCTTCTTGAGTTACTCGATTGATGTTCATGTTAAACGATTGATGACTCATGTAATAATACAGATTAACCTCGTATAATAATAATGACAGGACAGTGTATTTAGAACACTTAAAATTGGAAATCTACAAACACATCAAAAATATCTGTCAAACAAAAACACCGTTCTTGACAACAGTAACTGACCTAAGCACATGTGCTTCATTAGGCAACAGACCAAAAAATCAAATAGACGACTATAAGCACAATTTAAATAAAATCTGAATATTCAATAAAATTATGTTTTTTTTTTTTTACTTAGTAACATATGCAAATCTTTTACTTACCTCTTAAATGTTGTTGTTGTTATACACAATAGTCGATTGTACGATGAGTGTCTCATACAAATGAGAAATAGTGACATGTCGTCTTGTGTGTATATATATATCATACGGCGGTAGCGTACACGTTTGAAAGTTGATACACATTAAATTCTCTCTCTCTCTCACACACATTACAGAGATTGATATTAATTGCATGTATGTTCAGAGGTTGGGTGTCTAAATCGATGCATTTTACTTTCACTTTCTAATTTGACACATGGCTTACTTCCATACATAAATAGCTATCGTCTACGAGTGTTGCTAAACGAAATTAAAAATGTTGTAATACATAACGTCCTGTGTAATAGTATGGTATGTTTTTAGGACAGCCAAAAGCATGAAAGTATTATTTAAATCTATATGGAAGTCATATATAAATATCGAGTCAGCGCGACACAACGTAACATGATTCATGTCAACGTCGTATGTATGTGTGTGCGTGTGCGTCTATGTGTTCGTGTGTGTACGTGTTTGGTTACGTTGCGTATGCGTCTGTGTGCGTGCAACGTCGGATGTGTGATTACGTGTGCGTCTGTGTGTGTGCGTGTGTGCGTGCGAAAATAAACTTAATTTTCTTGATCTATCAAATAGTTGGTCTAAGCGTACATGTATTATGTAATTCATCTCTTTTTCAGTCATCTACGTAAGTGCATTTGAATTATTTGCGCATGCGCATAACAGCTTTTTAGTACAGTTGCACACACACACACACACACACATCGACACTCACTTGCAACAACGTCTTACTTATCACACGTTCATGCGCTACAAATTGATATATAAAACGTTTAAGATACACTATAAGTACGGGACTTAGCATTGTAAGCTTCGAGGTTACGCAATAGTAACAGCTCTTCCCCGCCCCTTGCCCTCCAGCGTTGTCGCACGTTACACTTGGTTATGCTTTGTCAATGGCGGGGAGGGCGGGGAGTGAAGCGCCATGGCAATACAGCAGTCGCCTCGAAGCTTGTATTGATACGTCTCACATTAACATAATACCAGCGTTATAACCGTACCTTTTGTTTTTCAGTATTCATTCATTCTCAGTAAATAAATAACGCTAGTCAGGGTAATATGTCAGTTTATTACAAACCGCGAAGATGTCGGCTACTCATGATTTTAGTATTGAAAGTGAAAGAATAAAATCGTTCAAGTATTGGGAAGTGACGTTTATCAGCCCCGACGAGTTAGCGTTTGCGGGGTTCTACTTCTACCCTAGAAATTTCGATGTTTGTGGACATAGTATGTCATTCGTAGACGATAGAGTGGAAAGAAGGTGACAAACCTATGAAGGAACATGACAAAGTTTCATCTACATGACAATTTCTAAACGATGTTAAGAGTGAGACTTTTCATACACGCACCAATAGACATAGTATGTATGACTCAAACGTTAATTCGCATCAGCAAGTTTGCATGCTACATAATTACAAAAATAATTTCTTAACTGTGACAATTGGTATTGAACTTTTTACCTTGTTCAGTCTGCTCCTCCCCCACGTTCCTGCTGAAGGTTAGCTAGTCGTGGTTTTGGACTTGATAATGATTGAGACACTGAAAGGCCTCGTCCGAAGCATGACAGGTAGCAGTTCAGCAAGTAAGCACGACAAAGTTGGAATTACAGAGACTACTTATTTAAATAACAATTAAGATGAATGAAGATGATTCGTCAATTTGAAGGAAGAGAGAATGTACAGGTGGACGTGGACTTGTCAGTTTGGCTATTCCCGCCGTTACCTCGACACTTCGAGCTGTTACGACTTTTTTAACTCTACAGTCACATTAAATTTGTAACTTCGCCACCGCTGCTACCACAGTCGTCAGTAATAAAAAAAGAAGAAGAAGAAAGATCAGTTAGGAAACGCATCAGTACTCGTTCGAAACGATTAACATCAGTCCCAATGGACCACAGCATCCGTGAATTTCCGTGAAAAAAAAAAAAAAAAAAAAAAAAAAAAAAAAAAAAAAAAAAAAAAAAAAAAAAAAAAAAGTAAAACGTTCTACTTACGTTTCATGTTAGGTTAAAAAATACAGTCCACGTACGTTTCACGTTTACGTTAGGTTAAGATGCAGTCTACTTACGTTTCACTGTTAGGTTAAAAATGCAGTCCACGTACGTTTCACGTTAGGTTAAAAAATGCAAACACACACACACACACACACGTGTTAGGTTGCAACCTAACGCGTGTGTATGTTATTTAAATAATAATTTAAATAATATACACGTGTGTGTGTGTGTGTGTGTGTTTGCATTTTTTAACCTAACGTGAAACGTACGTGGACTGCATTTTTAACCTAACAGTGAAACGTAAGTAGACTGCATCTTAACCTAACGTAAACGTGAAACGTACGTGGACTGTATTTTTTAACCTAACATGAAACGTAAGTAGAACGTTTTACGTTTTTTTTTTTCACGGAAATTCACGGATGCTGTGGTCCATTGGGACTGATGTTAATCGTTTCGAACGAGTACTGATGCGTTTCCTAACTGATCTTTCTTCTTCTTCTTTTTTTATTACTGACGACTGTGGTAGCAGCGGTGGCGAAGTTACAAATTTAATGTGACTGTAGAGTTAAAAAAGTCGTAACAGCTCGAAGTGTCGAGGTAACGGCGGGAATAGCCAAACTGACAAGTCCACGTCCACCTGTACATTCTCTCTTCCTTCAAATTGACGAATCATCTTCATTCATCTTAATTGTTATTTAAATAAGTAGTCTCTGTAATTCCAACTTTGTCGTGCTTACTTGCTGAACTGCTACCTGTCATGCTTCGGACGAGGCCTTTCAGTGTCTCAATCATTATCAAGTCCAAAACCACGACTAGCTAACCTTCAGCAGGAACGTGGGGGAGGAGCAGACTGAACAAGGTAAAAAGTTCAATACCAATTGTCACAGTTAAGAAATTATTTTTGTAATTATGTAGCGTGCAAACTTGCTGATGCGAATTAACGTTTGAGTCATACATACTATGTCTATTGGTGCGTGTATGAAAAGTCTCACTCTTAACATCGTTTAGAAATTGTCATGTAGATGAAACTTTGTCATGTTCCTTCATAGGTTTGTCACCTTCTTTCCACTCTATCGTCTACGAATGACATACTATGTCCACAAACATCGAAATTTCTAGGGTAGAAGTAGAACCCCGCAAACGCTAACTCGTCGGGGCTGATAAACGTCACTTCCCAATACTTGAACGATTTTATTCTTTCACTTTCAATACTAAAATCATGAGTAGCCGACATCTTCGCGGTTTGTAATAAACTGACATATTACCCTGACTAGCGTTATTTATTTACTGAGAATGAATGAATACTGAAAAACAAAAGGTACGGTTATAACGCTGGTATTATGTTAATGTGAGACGTATCAATACAAGCTTCGAGGCGACTGCTGTATTGCCATGTCGCTTCACTCCCCGCCCTCCCCGCCATTGACAAAGCATAACCAAGTGTAACGTGCGACAACGCTGGAGGGCAAGGGGCGGGGAAGAGCTGTTACTATTGCGTAACCTCGAAGCTTACAATGCTAAGTCCCGTACTTATAGTGTATCTTAAACGTTTTATATATCAATTTGTAGCGCATGAACGTGTGATAAGTAAGACGTTGTTGCAAGTGAGTGTCGATGTGTGTGTGTGTGTGTGTGTGTGTGTGCAACTGTACTAAAAAGCTGTTATGCGCATGCGCAAATAATTCAAATGCACTTACGTAGATGACTGAAAAAGAGATGAATTACATAATACATGTACGCTTAGACCAACTATTTGATAGATCAAGAAAATTAAGTTTATTTTCGCACGAACACACGCACACACACAGACGCATACGCAACGTAACCAAACACGTACACACACGAACACATAGACGCACACGCACACACATACATACGACGTTGACATGAATCATGTTACGTTGTGTCGCGCTGACTCGATATTTATATATGACTTCCATATAGATTTAAATAATACTTTCATGCTTTTGGCTGTCCTAAAAACATACCATACTATTACACAGGACGTTATGTATTACAACATTTTTAATTTCGTTTAGCAACACTCGTAGACGATAGCTATTTATGTATGGAAGTAAGCCATGTGTCAAATTAGAAAGTGAAAGTAAAATGCATCGATTTAGACACCCACCCAACCTCTGAACATACATGCAATTAATATCAATCTCTGTAATGTGTGTGAGAGAGAGAGAGAATTTAATGTGTATCAACTTTCAAACGTGTACGCTACCGCCGTATGATATATATATATATACACACAAGACGACATGTCACTATTTCTCATTTGTATGAGACACTCATCGTACAATCGACTATTGTGTATAACAACAACAACATTTAAGAGGTAAGTAAAAGATTTGCATATGTTACTAAGTAAAAAAAAAAAAACATAATTTTATTGAATATTCAGATTTTATTTAAATTGTGCTTATAGTCGTCTATTTGATTTTTTGGTCTGTTGCCTAATGAAGCACATGTGCTTAGGTCAGTTACTGTTGTCAAGAACGGTGTTTTTGTTTGACAGATATTTTTGATGTGTTTGTAGATTTCCAATTTTAAGTGTTCTAAATACACTGTCCTGTCATTATTATTATACGAGGTTAATCTGTATTATTACATGAGTCATCAATCGTTTAACATGAACATCAATCGAGTAACTCAAGAAGCGATTACTGGGTACGTTTATGTACTATACATTTAGACAGAATTTACTGATATCACGAGTAGACCTACTTAAATACGTTCAATACAAAAAGGATTAATTGCCCTACACCTGAGTGCTATATTTTACGAATGCGTGCGTATTTTCTACATAAGGATTAATATAATTACTCATACGTCTGATCAATAAGATCTTTTGTCAAATGTAACGAAATTTAGAAATGCATTTTCTCATAACAAAATACAACGTACCCTTTCATTTTATATTCAAACTATTCTTATCTGAAACAGAACGTTATATAGATAATACGCTGTCCTGTTTTTAAAAAAAAAATTTATTCAGGTATTAATCTGCTTGTTTAAACGTTGATCTATGTACGTGACCATACGTACTTGTTTTCGTAATATTTGTTATAATACCTTTCCTGTTCTGGATTTATGATGTGTGTGTTGAAAGCCTTATGTATATATTTATATATATAGCACATAATGTATATGATAATGAAGCAGGTACTGTTATTATTATAGGAACAAGAAGGATGGATCATAGAATAAATACCATATCAAAACAAGAGGAGGAGGATCTTCTCCATAAATGGTTTTTTTCTCCGAAACGGTTAACACCTGTAGAAATTACAAAATTAAAAGCAATAGTCAACAGGCCAAGCTCAAGTATAAGACCATTTCTAAAAGACTTAATAAACAATTTATAAAACCCCAGCGATCTACATCTCGTGTTTCGTGGCATGAGGAAAAACGGCGTAGGATAACAGTACTTGTTAAGGTAACAAACTACTTTTAATACACAATTTTTTTATCACTGTGTGTGCGTATGTTTGACTGTAGTGCAGAGAATACTATTTGAAAAGACATTAACTTATTTAGAACGGATCTGACGATAACTATTTCTGTGGACTTTCCTAATATATATATTTTGTAACAGCGCTAATTCTGCCTGTGTGTATGTACATGCAAAGCTTCAGGCGATGAAAGTGAACTTTCCTGATGGCCACACCATTCCTTTCACTAGTCTTCTTTGTAGCGAATATTCTGACATTGTATGGTTCCACCTCGCTTGATACAGACGTCTTCACTTCTCATAAATAATGTCGTTTATCACAAAATTCAACGCAGTTTCTGCTATTGAGTACAAACGTTGTGCAGAATTAACAGTGGACAAACAGTATCCGATCGTTAACATGTTGCATGTGGACACGCGATATGGGAAGTCTGTGCTTGTAACGTTGGAAGATTGTGAGCGCCGCTATCGTGTATATCTACCTAAGAGTATGCTGACGTCTTTACAGATGAAGAACTCCGTCATATAAATCCCAGCGACCTACATCTTGTGTTTCGAGGGATGAAGAACCAGACAGCGCATGTGGAAATTGTATCTCGTTAAGGTGACAAACTACTTTTAATAAACAATTTTTTTAATTTATTTCACTATACGCCTCTGAACCTATATGTAATTATTTGTAAACTGCGTTACCTGTTGCAGCAAACGATAATATTTAACATGATTTTAATGTTGTTGTTGCTTCTTCTACAAGTACGACACATTAATTTATTTCACTACAGTGATATATACATACATACAATGACTATAGCATATTTAAATCTGTTATCTGTTATCTGTTTTATTGGACCTACATGTACATGATTCGTATGCACGTTGTCTGTATGTGTGTGTGTGTGTTTGTGTGCGTGTACGTCTGTGTGTGTGCGTGTACGTCTGTGTGTGTGCGTGCACGTGTGGTGTAACCCAAACGTGTGTACGTTGTTGTATGTGTATGATTACGTTGCGTTTGCGTCTGTGTGTGGGTGCGTTGCGTTGCGTATGCTTCTGTATGTGCGCGCGTTGCGTGTGCATCTGTGTGTGTGTGATATTTAACATGATTTTAATGTTGTTGTTGTATTGTTATGTTGCAGGTTGCTTCTTCTACAAGTACGACACAATTATATATAAACTTTCGAAAAAAATATCAATTTCTAATGTATTTATTTAATTGTGAATTTTATATTGTGAATGTTAAAATATATTTAATCATTTAAAAAATTATGACTTTATTTTATTTCACTCTACACCTCTGAACATGTGTACAATTAATTTATTTTTTGTGAACTGTTACATCAGAAGATTTGTATGAATTTCAGCCGCCGTTTTCATGTGTGTGTATAATTTTAATTTATTTCGCTATACACTACTGAACCTATGTGTGTAAACTGCAACCTTAAAACAGAAGTATTGTACCAGATTGCTAAGCCGTTAACGTATGGATTTGTCAACTGTAACAACATAACAGGTAAGTAGTTCATTGACGCCAAATATATATATTTCTAACAAGGATCAATCACACTGACTGCATTATAAAACTATTAATTAATTATTTAATACATTGAAAATGAAGACGACGTTTTGACAACGAGAGAGGGCTAAAATTATTTATTCATCACACCGACTACTCAATGTACGAGAGGGAGACAGGAGAAAGGGTATGGAACCTTGCATAGTTGAAACGTGTGAGAGTGAGAGAGAGAGAGAGAGGACGTTACTATTTGTTGACACAGTTGAAACAAGTGAGAGTGTGTGAGAGAGAGAGAGAGAGAGAGAGAGAGAGAGAGAGAGAGAGAGAGAGAGAGAGAGAGAGAGGACGTTAATATTTGTCGAATAAATATAAACTTTCTAATTTCATATACATGCGCTCGGTACTGACCACAGTTTGAGCATAACGTTTGACAACGAGAGAGACATACACAACGTGTGAGAGAGAGAGAGAGGACGAATAATACAGAGGTTGGTACATCTGATCATATAGATTTAATATACATTATAACACACGACAAATTTGAACTCATGTAAAGGTTGGTACACTTAATCATATATTTTAATATACACTATAACGCCGGTGAGCATAACGTTTGACAACGAGAGAGAGAGAGAGACATACACACCGTGTGAGAGAGAGAGAGAGAGAGAGAGTAACAATTATGATCATATATAGTTTGAATTTCCCACCACAGAAGAGAAAGAAATGTTGGCAGATCTGCTCTATACACGCACACAATAATTTAAGATTGGTAACCCTGATCATATATTTTAATATATACACTATATAACACATATTTGAATTTCCCTCCCCCCACCGCAGAAAATGTTGACAACCCTGCTCATATAAAATATCTATACACTATAATAATACTACAGAGGTTGGTACACCTGATCATATAGATTTAATATACATTATAATACACGACAAATTTGAACTCATGCAAAGGTTGGTACACCTGATCATATATTTTAGTATACACTATAATGCTTCGAGTTGGAACCACCCCCCACCCACCACCACCCACTGATATGAAATAAAAAAACCTCCCACCCAACGCCACCCACTGATATGCAAATCAACTTTCTTAAAAAAATAAAAAAGTATATTCACGGATGCTGGTGGTCCATTGAACATCATCCCACCAAATCAATTTAATTAAAAAAATAAAAAAATAAAATTAAAAAAATAAAAAAATTTATTCGCGGAAATTCGCGGTGCTGTGGTCCATCGGGATGCTGCGGGTCCAGCGGTGGCGGCGTCATCTCTGAGATCATGTTTTTTAGTGTTTTTTAAGAAGGCGGCATTCCTTTGTGAGTTTGAACCGGCATTTTCCCTCTTGGACACATAACGGATAATGTCCAAAGCGTGGATAAAATTATTTTATGTTGTTTCGCTTACCCCGACTACTTAAAAACTTCAAGTTTTAATAAATTGATTGATTGACATGCGGTGCATGTGGGAATGCAGTGAGCCTGCGCTGGTAGTCCTGCCGCCTTCGTTAACCGGCTCTCTTATAGGCACAACCCAATTCCAGTGGCGGCCCGTGCTTAGGTTGCACGGTTGCACAACCCCCATTAAATCCCGAATTGTATTTTAAATTATAGAATTATGAATAAGACAATAAGTAATAATAGTGTTTTCACGCTAAATCATCGTAATTAATCATTTGCCGATTGAAAAGCGCAGAGCAATTACTAAAAACCGTACACGCTCTTGCCGCGGTGTACATGGCAAGTGTGCACCAACTGTGACGCGCTTTGTATACGAGGAAATACAATGGAGTAGTGGTCTGGCTGGTCAGACTCGGTTGTTCCTATTGCAGCGGTATCGGCTCGCTTGGTGTCATTAGGGACTGCAAACCCCGCTTATACCTCACGGCGCCACCAGTATGTTGGTAAATAACACGTGGTGCGCCGGGTTGGAAGTTCATTGTTAGTGTCAGTTAAGTGACAGTCTAGTTCATCGTTAAATGTAAATAATAGTACATGTAAAGAATTACGGTGTCATAGTGTAAGATATTTATTATATTTAACTGGTAGGACGCAATTAATTCTGTGTAAACTTAACAAAAAGGCTGTTCAGTTTACGACCTATTAAAGAAAAAATTGAAATTAAAGAGAGTAGATAGGCCTACACCAGACCTTTCAAATTTTAATCAAAGTGTAAAATCAGGTAACAGAACATTGAATCGTAAATTTAAAAAAGATTCATACAATAAATATTCGTGGTTACGTGGGTGTGACACTAAAATTGCATTATTTTGCTTTCCTTGTGTACTGTTTGGAGGCGAGGAGGACTTGGACATTTTCTATTCAGAGAATAAAACAATTTAATGCCATCCAACCCAACTGCAACCCCCAAATTTTTCAACCACCAGCCGCCACTGCCCAATTCACAAAACTCGAACTATCTGCGGCAGCCCAATGCTGGAGCGGCGGGGGGGCAATATCGAGCAGTGTCTCGGAAACAAACGCCACACGTGTTGTGTTGCCTATCTCGTCGGGATAACAATACGATCCACGTATCCACCTGTAAAGCTAGGCTACAATTAAACTGGAGCGCGTGATACGGCCTACTACTGAGAATCCCATTCTTAACATCCGACCCGTTCCAGACAGTTAAATCAAAAACAAGTTCGAAATCGTTACGACCAGCGCGACGACACGCCTGCGGTAAAATAAGGAAAATGGCATTCTGTATATTGCTGCGTTTTCCTCGCTGCGTTTCGACGAAGCGCGGAAAACTCGACCGTCGAACTGCACACACACACACACACACACACACACACGCACACAACACGATGTTACATAAGCGATGACATTACTGGGAACACTAACACACACGCCCATTTCCACGCGCCAAATCTTATCAACAATAACGCGTACAGGAAGAGTACAATAATACAGTGAATAAATCATGACAGCTATAATTAATTGCAAGCTATCAGTTTATCGTAATACGATATACTGACGAATTCCGCATATTTGAACGTAGCGCTATTTCACGCAGTTGATTTTACACACAATAAAAAAAAAAAAGGTATCCCTTGACATAACTGAAAGGCGAAAAGCACTCTTACCTTTAAGGGATGTAGGGCCTATGTTGAAAGGAAAACGTTTAATAATAACAATTCTAGTACGACGGAAACAATCAAGAAACGAATCAAAAATAACTGACGAGACCTTACAGGAAAAAGAATCTGTAGTGTTACCCACCGATCTGTAATTTTTTTATTTAACATCTCAAATAAAAGTTGTGAATTTCTTATCATTCTGAACACTGCTTAATAGAGACATCCATAATTTAAGAGTCGTTGAAAGAAGAATGATCTTTAAAGAAAAATCTTTAGACCCGTGAAGAAAGGTGAATAATGCGGCATACGGAACAATAGGGAACTGGAGGAATTGATAGATGGCGAGGACATAGTGAGGTTCATCAAGTCTATGAGGATTAGCTGGTTGGAACACGTGGTGCGCATGGAGGACGACGCCCAAAGCAATTCTCAGAGGGACAGTAGATGGGCAAAGAAGGAAATGAAGACCTAGAAGAGAGTGGATACAAGACATAGAAGATGACCACAGGAGGATGGGTAGGGGATTGGAAGCGGAGGCTGGAGGACCGAGGCTGTTTGGAGACAACTAGTCGGGGAGGCCAAGGCTCATCGTGGGCTGTGGCGCCAGAGAGTCAGTCAGTCAGTCAATTTATTATCATTATCTTCTTCTTCTACTTTTCTTTAATGGTTAACGTTCTTTCGAATGGTTAATAATTCGACTTGAAAAACTGCCTTCCATGAAACTCTCTTTTCTGTTGCGTGGTCAAAATAATAATCTCCAGTACAGATTTAGTGCCGTAAAATACCTGGGGGTGCGGGATAAACATTCTGGCTAATTATTCGCGTCCACAAGCACTGAACAAACCATTCGGGATAAACATTCTGGCTAATTATTCGAGTCCACAAGCACTGAACAAACCATTCGGGATAAACATTCTGGCTAATTGTTCGAGTCCACAAGCACTGAAAAAACATAGAGAAGCATAATTACGCCAGTCGTAACATATACGTGTGGAAGCTGGGTATTAACGCAATAAGATGAACAGTAGGCTATCTAAGAACATTCGAAAGAAAAATACTGAGAAAAATTTGTGAACAAGGGGTAAAATAACGACGGACCATGGAGAATACAGACGGGTTATGAAATAAATCATCTAATACACGGAACTGATATAGTAAGGTTTATAAAGAGTAGAAGGACCCAGCTTGGCCGGGACATACAATGAAGATGGAACAGCACAGAGTTCCTAGAAAATTTCTAGAATGGACACCAGTAGGTAGGAGATCAAGAGACAGGCCAAGGAAGAGATGGATGGGGGGTAAGAAGATGAAGAATACTATGGTAATGAGAGGGATGACTGGAGAAAAATCGTTGAAGAGGCTAAAAATCGTTGAAGAGGCTAAAACCCATGCTGGGTTATAACGCCAGTAGAAATAGAATTATTCGGGTGAATATCAAAAACTCTTAAATACCCGGCTATTATGAATTTCCTTTAAAATATTGCGTGTTTCATATATTTATTTCTGTTTATAGCATTATAAATTGCAATATAACATGTTCTAATAAGGTATTCTTTTATGTGTTGCATTCTTTCGGAGAAAACCATTTGACTGAAAGCACCGATAAGTAATTTTTCATATTAAACGATTTTGGATCGTGAATTTTCCTTAATTGCTAATGTTACTTGGCGCCAACTTGTCCAGTTTAAGACTTAAGCAATATTAAAAATGGGAAATCGGTTGAGAATATAACAGGTAAGACATTTAAAACAACATTTATTTCTGCACTTTTGTGGTAAGATTATTTATAACATTACTGTAGTTAAAACAAAAGTTTACGTCATAAAAATTGTATAATTCAGGCGCTGGGAGTAGAAAGGGCGAATATAAAAATCATGGTGTTGGGAAATCGCATTTAAAGTTTGTGAATACTCTCAGGATAGAAAGGGCGAATACGTATTTCAGTATTAAAAAACATAGATTCTGATTAGTTTACACTTTTATTTTTAAATAATTACTGATAAGTAAAGTAAAAAAATAATATAAAAACAACAAATTTTAAGATTATTCTAAAATTTAAAGTAATCGAATGAAAATTTGAACTGTTGATAACTGCTATAGTTAACACTAGTTATTAACAAAAAGGTTTTTTAAAAATATATGGTACGTTTCACCAAAGAAATAACATATGCAGTATACATAAAAAAGAACAAACTAATGACATCAAAATACCAACTCACACTGACCAAACTTTTCATAAATATATCTGGTCAAGTATAAGTCTGTCTAAACATGGTGGAGAAAGGACGAACCTAAAGGCTCAGGCACACAGAACGCGATCTGTCGCGGCGAGCAGTGGTCGGTCGTGCGATCGTCGCGGCGGTCGGCGATATGGCACCGTCACACACAGTGCGATATCTCTGTGAGTGATCCAGTATCGTGATTGCTTTCCGGCGAGCAGTTTCAGTACTTTTTGTTCAAGTTTTTTATTGATTTTGAGAAAAAATGAGTAGTTCTGACTAGGAGCAACTCCTTCTTCTTTTAGCACTACAACGTAACAGAAAAAAAAACAACGATGTTGGGTGCATGAAATCAATAGAAAAAGAGAAACACTTGGGGAATACCACCGCCTCTGTCGTGAACTGCAATCACATGAAGATAGGTTTTTTCAGTATTTCCGTATGTCTCGAGGAACTGCATGACCTACTGCAACCCAGCATTGAGAAGTGTACAACGAATTGGAGAAAACCAATACGTACGAGGGAAAGACTAGTCATTTGTTTGAGGTAAGTTATGGAAATATATTTTATAAACACAATTAAAATTATTAGGTAAAGCCTTATTTATTACAAAAAAGAATATTCAATATTACAAAAAAAGAGTTATAATGCAAGTAATTACAACTACTCGTGGTGCCTGTATTGTTCATGCATTTCACCAATGCTATTCATTCTGCGTAGATTGGGGACGTACATTCTCTTAGTTGAAATTCCCTAGCACTCGTAGTAGAATGCGAAGAGTTGTCAGAGTACAAGGGTGTAGACGATAGAGGTGTACCAAGCTCTTTCATTTCCGTTCGTGCAAAGAGTGTGGCTAATTCTATCTTCAGCATTGCTTGTGTCATGGGCTGGAATTTTCTGAACGTGTCAGCATAACTAAGAAACAAGTGTTCTATACCATCAAAATCTCGTTTAGTTGGCTTGCTTTGCAAAAAGTCAATGACTTTGTCGACGTCATTTTCTTGGGCTTTACATCCAAGTTTCAAATTTTTTTTTTTGGAAGTGGCTCATTTTCGAAGAGGCTGGGGAAAGTTGGTTTTTCAGCTGTAGGTGATGTGGAATCTTCAATTTCGACTGGTGTCGATACATTGCTGATCCGGGAACGCGATTGAAGCGTATCATCTAAAAATTGCATGTGTGTACTCCATGGCCACTTCAAGTACTTCTTGGCCTGTCCTGTTACACCTTTTGAACTCTTCTTGTACCTCAAGTAACAGTCCCGTAAATTTTTCCACTTAATCTTTGCTGCATCACCTGAAACAAAAAAAAAAGATTAACTTATTAAAATGGCACAGAAAAAATGAGTAGGTAATAACGTTAATAAAACACAAGAAAAAATGTTTACGAAAAATCGATGTATGTAGGTACACTTGTTAAAATGTACATTTGCATATACCCATGTAACTTTTTTCTCCTACAATTTCTTGCCTATTTATTTTATTTGTAAAATTGTGCTTTTCGATTTTTTTTACAGATATTTGGCTACAGGCGACAGTCACCAGACCATCGCTTTTCTTTTCGTATGGGACCTTCAACTGTTTCTAACATTGTGAAACAAGTCTGTCAACAAATTTGGAATGTTTTGCAGCCAATATATTTGTCGCCTCCCACGAGACAGATGTGGAAGAAGGCTGAGGAAGATTTTTTAGCACTCTGGGGTTTTCCGAACTGTGTTGGAAGCATAGATGGAAAACATATCAAACTAAAATGTCCTAGTAATAGTGGATCGAATTATTTCTGCTACAAAAATTATTTTTCACTCGTTCTTCTAGCGGTGGTTGACCCACACTACAAGTTTATGGTAGTTGATATAGGAAGTTATGGACGTCATAGCGACAGTGCTATTTTGGAGAATTCAGCTTTCTACCGGGAATACATTGATGGGAAATCTACTCTACCCCCAAAGCCATTACCTGGTACAGACATCCCTGTTCCTCACGTTATCGTTGGTGATGAAGGCTTTGCACTTCAAACTTACCTAATGAGACCGTACCCCAAAGCTGGAATAATTACCGATCCAAGAAAAAGACGTTTCAATGCACAGCTCAGTCGAGCACGTCGTGTAGTTGAAAACGCGTTCGGCATATCGGCTATGAAATGGCGTCTCTTTTTAAGATCAATAGAAACAGATGTTGAAACTGCAGATTGTATCGTAAAAGCAGCTTGCTGTTTGCACAATTACATTATGATGGCAAATAACGACAGAGATTGTTCCAATGAAAGTGAAGAAGACGTAGGCCCTATACAAGCATTGTTTGCAACAGGTTCAACCACTGCTGCAATGCAAGTCCGTGAAACGTTCGCTGATTGTTTCAACAACATGTGAAATGATCAGGTACTTCTAAACTAGGTAGACACAATGAAATAGACATATTTGTGACATAACTTGAACTCAACTATTTCGGAAGTAAATTTTTGAAAATTAATTGTGAAGTGTACTTTTGTTGAGATAAAATACATGTTGTTTTTAAGTTATTGTTTGATTGACTTGATTGTTAAAGTGATTTTAATGTTGATATTGTCACACAAAGTAAACAAAGGTGTTGACTAATAGTTCAAACTGTTATTTACATCGGGTCATTCTTATTTTCATAATGCTCATTTCTATGCCAAACAATAACAAAACCAAAAATACTCAGTTTATATTCTCTTTACTCAAAAGTCAAATTGTCAAATTCAAACTGTTTATTCAAAATTTTCTTTATAATGAGTGATAACACAGTCCAACGAAGGCATTTAAATGAACCTGGAATGGAAAAAAAATTGAATTTTTCTCAGTTTTGATTTTTCATGGTTTTGTTTATTTTGTTGTTCGCCTTCATTTTCTCTAGTGTTTGTTCATAAATGATCATCCTTTAATTTTCTATAAAATAAATGTTTATTACCTAATTAAATGCATTTTTTATTTAAATCTATCAACCCGTTAAAAAATAATAACTAAATAAAGCTGTGACCCTTTAATTTTTTTGAGGAGTGTAATACATGATGATAATTAAATAATTAGTGATACTTACTTGTAATGTTCAGCTCTCCTGGAATCTCATTCCACGCATCTGCTTTCTTCACCAGATTTTTGTACAGTTCGTGGGAAGTATCGTACAAATACCGCGTATTTGCTCACTTTTCCTATGACTGCCTTCGTTTCTTCCCCCATTGCACCGAACTGATCGCTCCAACTGCGCGATAATTTTGTACAAACGGATCGCTGCCCGCCTCGATAGATAGATCACGTTCTGTGTGACATGGATAATGCAACATTGCATCATACAACTAGATCGCCAGCTCGCCGCGGGCAGAGATCGCTGATCGCCGCGACAGATCGCGTTCTGTGTGCCTGAGCCTTAAGAAATAGATCATGCTGACGTGTGGCAGCACCATGCAGTATATTCGCCCTTACTCCAATATTACAGCACTAAGCTCTCGGCTGGTTTTATGCAGTCCATATATTTCAATGCTATTTACAAAATCCTAAGGGCGAATATATATGTGATAGTGTTATTACCGTGTTCTTAACATGTCAGAAAATAGGATTCTGTAAAAAAAAAAAATCGATTTTTTTTTATTCACCCTTTCTTCTCCGAGCTCCTGTATTTTATAAATACTCTAGTTATGGACATTTACCCGAAGTAAGGAAAAATAATCAGGTAAATCCCCCACGTTATAATACCCTGCCCATTGGGTATTTGCACATCCCACATCGGTAATACAGAAGGACTCTTGCTAATTGGTTCTTCCTGAAGTTTAGTCCAATGTCTTTTTCGACATTGTTTAACTGGCCAGACCACCGTAAACGTCAGTCCTCCGATCTACTGGTTATATCAACCATGCCACTAACAACCACTTCCACATCTCTGTTATACGTAGTTAATACTCACGTGTAATTTCTCGTACAATCTTGTCCCTTCTTCAATTTCCAAGAGGCCACACTTCTGCCCCGTCTGCGATATACATCATATATGCGATCGATGTGTTACTATTCATTACAAATAAGCACTAATTTGCGATAAACTATAAATGTTGTTCGGGCTAAAAACGTAAACATCAATTTCACGTGTATCACAATCAACTGCCCACGATAATCAACCTTTGGACATAAATTTTATCACAAAATTCTGGCCACAGCATTAGAAAAACTTTCCTGTCTACAAACAAGACACTCAGTATAAAGGCTGAAATTATGTTTTTTTTTTTTATATATAGAAAAGATTATTTAATATCTTATCTGAGTTTACGAAAATAACCGCACCTGACCAGGCCAAAAACAATTTTGTGCAAGAAATGCAGGTCTTAAATGAAGGCCGGCGTGTACAACGTCATAAAGAAGACGTGGCAACACGCTGTACTCGAGTCTTACACATTATTCCTCCGATCATTAGTTCTTTCATTGGCACATATAGGCTTATCATAAACTCACAACAAATTTAATACTTCTGAAGTGGACAGAGATTCGGGGACGAAGATATCAATTCTAAAAACGCAATTCATCGGGTACGAAAATACGATTTGAAACGATTCGTCGAAATCCAATTTCACCGAGAGCAAATTAAATTTAGAAACAAAATTCGTGTTTAATCGCTCGAGTGCGGTGAACGATCACCTGTATCGGTGAGAAGATTATTTAAATTGGATCCGCGTGATTTATTGCACGGCGCTCAGTTCTGAGGAAAACAAGATAAAATAAAATGCGTGCTTTATAACACAAAGTGTTCCCACAACGCTCGCCACAGAGATAACACTACAACAACAATAGCAAACCTGCAGCACTCCCGTTATATAAATCTCATCTTTAAATGTAAAATCATAATTACAAGAGACAACGGTATCCTTGTAATGTTGAACAACATGACTATAAGTAATTGTTAGCTCACAAATCTCTCATCAAGGACACAGTCAACATTGTTAAACTACTACTTGTACGAGTATTATACGTGTAAGAAGAAGTATCAATTAAACGATTGTTGAAAACAGTTACGGAAGGTCTCATCTCGGCTGTGCTACACTACAGATTACCTACGTAGATTAACCTAAACAGGGTTAATATTAATCAAGCTAATGCCCCTTATCAAATAACAAGATCGTTCATAATTTCGAAAAAAAAATAAATTTTATTTTGTTCACTTATCCACCGCCACACTGTCGGGAAACGTAAGGTAATTAAAAGCATAACGTTACTGTCATCATACAAACCACAGAGACAAAAATAAAATCATAAAACAAAATAAAGAATGATTCATAAGTCACTTGATAAAAATTTACGTTCTGAAAGGTCTCGTAGTGAAAGATACTGTAAAGGTTCAATCTTTAATCAGTCACAAATTTTAAAACATTTTTGTAGACATTTAGACTCATTTTGCTAAGGTTGGAAATTTACTGAACGAACAAAACGAGTCTCAGTTTTAACTTGACCGTTTGACATTTGTCTATCTATCTGTTTGGGGTATGTCTCACGAAAACTTTTGAACGCATCAAACGACTTTCATAAAATCTGGTATCCGTGTTCATACTCTTGCCGTACAGAACCCTAATGCTTTTGAGAATGATCTCTCCCCAAAATAGTGGGTGGGAGGCAAATATGTGGAAAAACTCATGTGGTGTATCAAATTAAAGCTAACTTTAACTACAATCTACATATAATATTCATTTTGGAAAATTCAACATTCTTGGGCGTCAGGGCCCAAAAAATCGCTGAAAATTTTGATAAAGTCACAAATATTCATGTGGCGTATCAAATTAAAAGTAATTTTAACTAAAATCTACACGTAGTTTTACTTTTCCGACATTTCAAAATTTTGGGACGCCAGGACCCAAAACGTAGAACAGACGTTTGATAAAATTCCAAATTCCATGTGGGACATCAAATTATAAAGAATTTTTACAAAAATCTAAAAATATAGTGTACAGTTTTAACAATTTCAAAATTTTTTTGACCCCAGACCCACAAATGGGATCAAAAATTTGAAAAATTTGTAAAAATTCAGCCGAGGTTAGACTAAAGGGAATTTTAACACAAATCCAAGGCTTGTTAGGCTTGTTGGGAATTTTTAGCGTTTATCGTAGGATTGTTCTTAAAAGTTGTTAATTTACTATACAAAAAATAGTAGACTAATCGGGATTTTCGTCATTCTTTTTAACTGAAATATATCTAATGTAAAAATTCATAAATGTAGGCCTACTTTGTTCAAAATGGTGAGCAAGTTCGGCCCCTCAGTGAGCATACTAATGATGAGCGAGTTCTGCCCCTCAGTGAGCATACTAATGGTGAGCGAGTTCTGCCCCTCAGTGAGCATACTAATGGTGAGCGAGTTCTGCCCCTCAGTGAGCATACTAATGGTGAGCGAGTTCTGCACCTCAGTGAGCATACTAATGGTGAGCGAGTTCTGCACCTCAGTGAGCATACTAATGGTGAGCGAGTTCTGCACCTCAGTGAGCATACTAATGGTGAGCGAGTTCTGCCCCTCAGTGAGCATACTAATGGTGAGCGAGTTCTGCCCCTCAGTGAGCATACTAATGGTGAGCGAGTTCTGCCCCTCAGTGAGCATACTAATGGTGAGCGAGTTCTGCCCCTCAGTGAGCATACTAATGGTGAGCGAGTTCTGCCCCTCAGTGAGCATACTAATGGTGAGCGAGTTCTGCACCTCAGTGAGCATACTAATGGTGAGCGAGTTCTGCCCCTCAGTGAGCATACTAATGGTGAGCGAGTTCTGCCCCTCAGTGAGCATACTAATGGTGAGCGAGTTCTGCCCCTCAGTGAGCATACTAATGGTGAGCGAGTTCTGCCCCTCAGTGAGCATACTAATGGTGAGCGAGTTCTGCCCCTCAGTCAGCATACTAATGGTGAGCGAGTTCTGCACCTCAGTGAGCATACTAATGGTGAGCGAGTTCTGCACCTCAGTGAGCATACTAATGGTGAGCGAGTTCTGCCCCTCAGTGAGCATACTAATGGTGAGCGAGTTCTGCCCCTCAGTGAGCATACTAATGGTGAGCGAGTTCTGCCCCTCAGTCAGCATACTAATGGTGAGCGAGTTCTGCCCCTCAGTCAGCATACTAATGGTGAGCGAGTTCTGCCCCTCAGTCAGCATACTAATGGTGAGCGAGTTCTGCACCTCAGTGAGCATACTAATGGTGAGCGAGTTCTGCCCCTCTGTGAGCATACTAATTATCACTGTCAAAACATGTATACGGACAGAATAAAAAAGATTAATACATATGTAATAAATTGTAAAAAATATTTATGGAACAGGCCTAATACAATTATATATCGTGATAATATAAGAATTGTGTCTCATTAACGTCAGAACCTCAACCTTTTATCGTTTATTTATTCACAGTCACTACTAAACTAAGGATATGGTAGTGTCGGTCAAAAGGTCGACTTTCGGAGCCCTCTGATGCCATCAATATGTTCTTAGAACGGTAGGACTGCGTGCACGCGCCAATCTGATTGTCCCATTCATGAAAATGTTTAGTCTATTGTTGCGTTGCCACACTTAGCATTCGGCAACTGTAGCTTATCGCCTTCAATGAAACCGCCCCGTCGTGTCGTCGTTATTCTGCTGTCGGATAGGCATTTGTTTAAGCGATACAGGAACGTATCAACAGCGCAACTACACGGGTGTTGACGGTTTCGGCGATAATACTATAACTTCTAATGTTAAACTACTTACGGCCCATCTGTAGATTACAATGCATACTCGAAGCTACTGCAACTAATCTTCTTCACCGTCTTCAATCATTTTTTATGCTTTTAAGCTTTTCTCTCGAACACTCTCTGTAACGTGCCCTGCTTTTTCGTATCTTCCCACTTCACGGCCACCTTCCAGCTTCCCTCTGAAGAGCCCCAGCAGCCAAAGGTCTTTTCTTATTCTTCCGTGTATTCTTGCTTTATATACCCTTATAAGCAGTTCTTTCTTCCGTATCCGGCACGTACGTTCAAACCACCTTAGCTGTCCTCCTGTAGTGGGAGGTTAGATTAGCTTCTCTCTTGTACTATTCTCTTATTTCAATTCGCATTCTGTCTTCGTTTCTTAGCTCTCTTTTCTCAAACACAAAATATTTTCTGTCAGACAACGTATACGACTCGCTGACATACATAATTGTCAGCCTCACAAGCTTTTCAAATAGGCTACCTGAGTCTTAACATTTTGTGGAATTTTTCCCTATAAAAGTATCTGTTATTTAAAAAAATATGTATAATTTTCTCAAATTATACTGACGATGAATGTAATTTAAAACTATCAAAACATTGTATAAAACAATAAAAAATGTATTCTTGTTTTAAAATATAAAGTATTCTTCATTATTAATTTGAATAACAAGAATAATGTGAGTGAATACGAACATTTTTCTCAAATTTTATAACAGGCAGATTGATTAATTACGTAATTATGTTCTCTTCTTTTTCAGTATACACGGTTAGGCTTCCAGCCTATTCTGGCTTCAAACACAAATTGATCAGCTGGGTTTTTTTTTCTCCTTCCGAGATCTCTTTGAGCTTTCGATCTGTAGGCCAATATTTTCTTCGGGATGTAATTGTTATCTAGCCAACCTAAATGTTGTAACCAGCTCCCTAGGTACTGGACGATCGTTTCTTCTAACATCCAATGCAGTCCTTATATCTTCATTCCTAATTCTATCGAATCGTGTATTTTACTCATTTTACTCATCTGACGAATTTTATTTCAGCAAGTTGTAGCTTTCCACTATCACTGCGCGTTACAGCCAAATGTCCCCAACCCATACAATCTGTTTTTCAGTGGTGTGCTTCAATTGGAAATCATCTGAACTGGAAGTTCAGTCTACACCACCTATACTATTTTTCTACAGGTATATTTCTTACACAATACAAGCGCGAATCCGAAAAACACAAAGCTAATCACATCGGTCACATAATTTTCTTTGGAACACTTGATTTACTTCTTCTTCTCTTCTTCTACTAGCGTTACAACCCAGTATGGGTTTCAGGCTCTTCAACGATTTTTCTCCATTCAGCCCTATAATCGTCCAGCCCAGGGGTCTCCAAACTACGGGCCGCGACAACCCGGTCGATGGTGTTGCGTGCAGTTTCTAAATAGATCGTCAAAATACTTCAAATATTATAACATTTTACTAAATAATTAAACAAGAAATAAGTTCAGTAAAATGTTAAAATATTTTGTACAAGTTTAAAAACATTTACGTGGTTAATGTGCTTGTTCGTCTGGCTGCCCTGAATGTATCATGGATCAACCTATATATGCGAACAAACGTTTTCAAAAATGAACTTTGTAAAATCAAAGTACAGGACTAACTTGTCAGACAAACACTTGAAATCCATTCTAGTGATAGTAGCATCAAAATTTGACCCAAAATGGACAGACATTATATGTCAGAAGTAACTCCGCACATCCTATAGGTACATAAGAAAGCCAAAAAATAATACATAAGAAATATCTTTGAATGTTATTTTTTCCTTGCTTTTATTCACATTATTTTGAATAAATGAATTTGTTTTCATTGGATAAGTCTGATTAATATTTATTTAAAAACCTATTTTATTGACTTTATTATTTCGTAAACTTAAACAAAATAAGTTCACTGTGTGTGTGTGTGTGTTGTTGTAGGCCCGCCTGACTTCCAAGATTTTTCAATTTGGCCCTCACGTGAAAAAGTTTGGAGACCCCTGCTCTAGCCTCTCCATTTCAACTCCTCGAGGTGGGCCCTGTTATGCCGAGTAACCCATTTCACAGTTGTGGTAACCAATCCCTTCGGCGGGATAGGTCGGTAAGCGGATGAGAGGTGAGTGGGGATTCTTGCCAAGGCAGGCTAGGCTGTAGGTAATGTTGGGTCCTAGCTTGTCAGGACAGCGGGCACCGGAAGAAGGAAATACACCTAGTATGGGGGCGGATGAGTTTCTACTGGGTCAAAGGCTGCACACAAGGGCTGAGTTAGATAGCCTACTGCAACCAGGTGTACGGCTCGTGAGCCGAGGTGAAGGCAACTCTCCTGGGGGGAGAACACCCCGAAATCGAAGTTCCTGGTCCACCGGGGTTAGGGGTTGAGCGCACGACTGACACAACCCTGTCTCGTAAAAATTCTACCTTTTCGAAGTTGATTCAATTACTTTCAAAACATATGTAAAATAATAAGTCTACCATTAATGCGTCAGTCACATAATGACTTCGCACGCCACATTTACAGGTTTTTAAAATGCGACCATACCACACCATCTTAATTATTACCTCTTCTCACGGCAAAGAACCTGAACAAAAGTCAATTATAGAAACGTCTGTGTGCAGACTAAAAGGATGCAGACGGTTAGAGACGAAATCACTAAAATCACATGATATATAGAGACGAAATTGCATCACACACTACATAACATTCAATCTCACTTCTTGAAAAGGGAAAGCATATAAGACTAACAATATTCTAATAAACACGCTTAACACCAAGATTTTCGAAAACATTCCATACGATTATGCCGACTGGAGAATATGCTACTGCAGAACTTACACTAGAAACTAGTTTTTCACAGGCACAGACGTAAGCAGCAAACCATCACATACACACCACAGGTTTCGCGCCAAATTAGAAAACCGGTGATAAACGTAATGATAAAACCGTACTGCGATTTGGCACGTATCCAAAACACCCGCGATTACCATAGACTTGAATGTGCGTCAAAGAAAACATTTAAATACCGCTGTCGTCGACTAACAATTTATGTGTATTTATTAATACGAAAGGCACCGCCAAAACGTTATTAACATAGGGAAATACGCAGCAGAATCGCGTTGCCATTGTTCACATGGCCCGTAGCTTCCGGTAACCGCACGTGCTTCCTCAGTCAATTTGTAACTTTCATTACATTACTGAGGACAATATCGACCACTTTGTTATAGTCTGTTATCCTGTTTTAAACGCGTGAAAGTAAATACATCTAATTACTGCAGAAGATTATAACCATAACTAATTGAGTAGAGGGTGGTTTAGATAACTCGAAAGTTCGCACTATGAAATGTGAGATTTTCGCAGCTGAATAATTAAAAACAAATATTAAATAATAAATCATGGACTGAATTAACGTTAAAAGGATGGAAAAAATACAACGTCACAAAACAATTTATTTTGGTAATTTAATTAAGTCATTAGCCAACACAAAAACGAATACTATGCGTAGCAGACTACTGTATTACACTTTGATTTTAGGACTTAAACATTTTTAAATACGTTTGCAGTGTATTGTTCTAATGAAAACAGAAAACAACAGCATAATAGTTAAAAATACTCCTTTACGAACTCCAAAACTTCAGTGAAAAACGACATACTGCTGTTTAATACAACTGCTCGGGAGTGTTACGATAATTTTTACATTAATCATCGACTTTTTCTCAGTTCACATTATTTCTTATTTTACTGAATAATTTGATCATGTTATACTAACGATTTATACGTGTCTGCCTTTCGATTTTACTTTCGCAATCGGTAAATTTTCTTTGAGGGTGTTCGAAGACTTTGCAACCAATATGGGGGGGGGGGGGAGTTGAATTTGGGGGATATGAAAAGTTGGACCATTCTTCAATCATAAATGATAACAGTATAGATTTACAGTATAAATGATAGGAATGAGTGCAGATAAAAATAGAGTGCGTTATTATCAACACAATACATTTATTAACATATACAAATATTAAATCATATCTTTGATCGTTCATTGTTCTTTTAATAACATTCACTTACAGTTTAAAAGTACACGCTACTCATTTAAGATATGTATCAAAGAAAAATTAACATGGTGGTGAGACAGTTACAATTTAAGTAATTTTAGAGAAAAAAATATGTCCAACATAACGTGGTGTGAATGCTATATCATATTTACAATCACAAAACAACGAAAAAAATTTCTTCTGTTGTGATCCATTGTGGGGGGAATTTGTGTGTGTGTGTGTGTGTGTGTGTGTGTGAGAGAGAGAGAGAGAGAGAGAGAGAGAGAGAGAGAGAGAGAGAGAGAGAGAGAGAGAGAGAGAGAGAGAGAGAGAGAGAGAGAGAGGAGTTACAAGTCTGTTGCGAATAAAAATGAGAAAGTGTAATGTAAAGGGAAGGAAATTGTGTCACAAAAGGGAGTAAAGACGAATTCTAAAATGGAAAAAAAATTGAAAAGACGAACGTATAATGTTTCATTTTCAGATCTGCAATTATACAGTAAGCATCAACTTCATAATCTTGAATGTACGAGTATATTGAAGAGTATTACAGAACAATAAAATTAATTCTGTTTATTCCTTTACACGTTTTCTATCTGAACACCTACAAATAAAAATAAAATTTATAACCTTGCAGTAAAGTAGGCCTATATAGGCCTATACTGTTACAGTGTGCCTGTGCGTGTGTGTTCGCGCGCCCGTATGGTTGTGTTTTATGGTACATAAATAAATACGTAGTAATAATAAATAACATTAAAAATGTTGCGGTCTACTTTATGACCGCAGATTTGTATTTAAAATACAAATAACTTACACCCCGCTAAATCAAATCGAAAATATTAAATTTATCACGCGCTAGAGACCCAAGAAAGCTCAAAACAGCTTTTTCCAGGTAAAACACGCGCGTGGAACTTTATGTTCCAGCTGAATGTTAAAAGATTATAATACATGCACACGGATTACAAAAGTCAAATATAACACTTTACCTTAATTCCAGAAAACGTTGAAACGATTTCTTCTGTTCTGCGAAAAATTTCGTTTAGAAGTCTGTGGCCATCTCTGCTACGTAGACTTCTTTCACCCCCTCTTGACTTGCAGGCGCCACGGTGCCACGACTGCTCTACAGAACTCTGCGCCCCCACTGCCACCAATACGCGCCGTCGCCCACCAGAAAAGCTGATCAAGCTTCGACGCTGTCCTCCAATATTTCACAAATAATCGAACCCGAGTACGACGAAATATGCAATCGAGTCGGCGGCGGTGTCGAATTACACTGTACGTAAACACAACAACGACCGCGTGTCTTTGTTACAACGACGACGAAATCGTGTCTACTGTGGACTTCCAAGAACGTCGATAAATAATAAAACAATAAGTCAGCAAAAAAATTCGCTCAATATATTTATTGAAAATTTAAAAAAAGACTCTGTCAAGTGTTTTCACTTTTTTTATCTGCAAATAACTAAGCGGAAAATTGATAAATCACTAGCTGTATTTATATGAAAGTAAAAATAGACCTCAAGGACTCTCATTTTCTCCAAAAAAAAAAGTAGAATAACAATCCTAAAACTGATTAAAAAAGTTTCGTTTGTTTACGATAATTTTGTTTATCAATCCATCACGCGTCTCATCAAACTACCAGCTGATATCAGGCTTTACAACGTAGCACGTGGATGACAACACATATGATATTGCCAATCTATCATCATCTTAATTTTTGCCCCTCTTGTTGCTAATTATAATATACCTTTATGGCATTGTTTACCAAAGTCAAGTAAAGCGTAGTTTACCTTTTTTTTATCAACTCGCCTTGGTTGGTTCGATTACGTAATTTTGGTTATTACATGTTTAAAAGACAGATAGAATCTTTCCTTGCGGCCTTATATATTTACCATCTTCTTATAATTTAGATTTTTTTCATCTTCCCAAATAGCGTCATATAAAAACCATGTAGTCTCCGAGTCTTTCTATTTTCTACTTTCAGATGACTGTATCTTCAAGAGACTTCCATCGCCTTGTAATAATACTGTATTTTGATATCGCTGTGACTTTCGGCATCTGCTCATCTAGATGGCCTTTTAGATATAATTCGAGATGGGTATAAACTAAATTCTAAATAGGTGCAATCTAGATGCACAAATGACTTCATTAACATGCCGGCATTCTTACACGGTTCAATAATTCATTTCACCATTCTCTATATGCGTCCCGCCCAGTTTCATTAACTTCGTATGAATCGACATTTACATTTGTGACTTGAGACTACGGGATAATTTACATTAAATTTTACAGATGCATAAGCCTTTTTAATAGTTTGCGTAATCACGCTTCACTTCATGCTTTATATGAATATGAATTCTTGGATTTCGTTGTCCATGATGTGTCCGTTACTTAACTAAATATAATTATTTCACTACGACTCGGAACACAAAACTTTTTATGGGTAAAGACGTAAAAGTTTTATCTTATAACCTGAACCGGTTTTCACTTTTAAAATACTTCTTCAGAGCCCTCTCCTCTGAAGAAGCTTTTTAAAAGTGAAAACCGGTTCAGGTTATAAGGTAAAACTTTTACGTCTTTACCCATAAAAAGTTTTGTGTTCCGAGTCGTACTGAAATAATTATATTTAGAGAATATTAATTGTATCATAGTGCACTAGGGCACAATTAATCTCACGAACCTAGCGGCGGGTCGACCATAAACGATCTTCTTTTTTTCAAGTAACACGCACCACACGGATTTTCTCGGTTTTTCTAACATTCCTATCCCTCACTTTCTTGCCTCCTGCTCCGTTTATTTTGGGGAGGAGATCGATCTCAAAAATCAATACGACTTTGTGGTGGTAAAAACATAAACAAGTAACTAAGTTTTACGAAAATCGGTTGATGAATTCAAACGTTATTGTGAGACAGAGAGCAGACAGACAAACAACTCGATTCGCTAGTTCAATATCGCTGCATGCCTTTTGTAGTGTTAATTTATTTTCGATGTAGGCCTATATTCTCGAGTTTTTCACCACCAGAAAGACGAACACATACGATTCGTTTTTGTACTGTTCTTCATTTCCTACTAGTATTATGATGGGCACCTGAACCAAAACTACACCAAATTTACGCTGGAGTAAAGAAAAGATGATTTCGCACGGTGTTGTTGAAACAACAACAAAATTTTACTTCGAAAAACAAAGTTTTTCTTAGCGATAGCCTCGACATTTTGTTACTGGTAACAAAAATGTCCCTCCCGTCCTAACCGGTTATAACTTGGTTAGCGCGTACTCTGTATGTTTACTTTTAATCAAGCAAGCAACGACATCTCCCAGTATTAACAAGCCGTGAGTGTATTACGACGGTCGAGCGCCGAGACCCCCCCACCGCTTTTCTAAACCGTACTGCTTTTAAACACAATTATTGAGCGGGCGGTTAAGAGTTATTTGCATGCGTGTATATCACACACACAATCACATCACACTCACGAAATTTTATAAATTATCATATATACTAGTATATCTTTTGTATGGAATCCTGAGGTTAGGTCTTTAATAAAAAATAGTTTTGCACAGTTTCGAGATTTACCTGATCCTATTCGTTCCTACAACAATAAAATATTGGTTATATAATTTACTACTGTAAAATATACTGTTTTAAGTTTATTATGATTATTTATATTTATGAAGTAAAAAGAAATGTGGGAACCTCTCAACGTGCACCTCACTGGTTCCTCCCATCTTCTCCTCTCTCTTCCTCCTCTTCCCTATCTCCTTCATTCTTGATCGATGTCTCTCCTTCCTTTCGTCAGTCCACATGGCACCTGTCCTCTTCTTGGGTTTTTACTGAAAACCTTGGGCATTTTTTAATTTCTTTTTAAGTGGTAAGCGTTCTTCAATGTCTTCTTGAGCAATCTGGAGTTCTTCTGTTTCTCTGAACCACGTATTGGCCATTTTGAGCTTTCTGAAATAGTTAAGAAGTTTTCCTGTCGGTCTGTCCGGATTCATTCTTTGAATAATTGGCTTCCGTCAGTTAATTAATATACTTTCATCATCATAACGAACGTCTGACAACACTGTAATTTTCGCCAAAAAGTGGCAGTGATGATAAATGTTAGTTGTGGCGAAAATGATGTTTATTTTTAAAGATTTTATTTGTATCGTCCGCTGTTATTAGATACTCAATACTGGTGACAGTTAATTAGAAATTCGATCGACCGATATAATAATTTGATGTAGAAATTTCGCAACCAAACTCACTTGTATATCACCAGAAACGTTTGCTTGTCTATGACGTCTTGATAATAGCGAAGCGACCCTAAAAATTATCGTTGCTTCGAAATCTTAATTAACTCTGAACGCATAATGCGGAATATTGTTTGATTTTTTCTAATATTTAAATGTATGATGTCACCAACTCATATGTGTCAAATCATGTTTACGAGGTATTGTCATAAACACTGAAAAACGGTAAAAAAAAAGGTAAAACGAAAACGACATGAGTGGATGACACGCGAACGCTGCGTTATCAGGAAGCTCAGCAGCTACTTGTCGATTATCCCTACACTTTCGTATATCTATAAACAACAATGACAGATCTACGTCGCCAAACCAAACATTTAAATATCAACTAAAACGTATTACGTATAAGATCTTTTAGCTAAGAAATAAGTTCTATACAGAATGTTCCCACTTGTCTATGAAGACTTAATTGTACGTTGCTTGACTATTAGGCTATTTGTTAACATAAACTTCTCATTTATTATGAAAATGTCAACTATTTCACAGTTTTCCTGAGGCTTTCTCGGCTGGCATCCACATTACTACCCGGGCTGTTAGTCAGGGATAAAACGATACGAGTAAATACAAGTACTTACTCGATACATTCCTTCCGATACCAAGTACTTTTTGTATCGATACTTTAAAACTAAGTATCAAGTAGGTATCGGTGAAAAGTACTCGTATCGGTATACCAATATCACAATTTCATTTTAACACGTTAATTGATACATGATACGCTCATCTACGCTGTAAAGAAATATTTTTTTGGGTATCATATTGAATTTTTTCAAAACATCCTTTGACTACTTTAATTAAATTCTTACAAGAGAAATATATTATTATAAAATAAATCAATATTTTCTTTCATTTTACCAATTATCTGACTACAACAAAATATATTACTTAAGTATTCGGTATTCGGCCGAATAGTATGTAGATATTCGGTATTCGGCCGAATATAATAAAAGTAGCCGAATACCGAATAGTAATCGAATATTCGTTGCAAGTCTAATATTTTTATATCAATAAAGAATATCAATACTTATTACTGTTTTTATTTAATTTATTCCAAATTTTACTATGAAAAATCGATCGATAAGAGTAATAAGTATCGATACTTTTCAATCGATATCGAATAAGTATCGATACTTTACGACCAATACTGTATCGAGTAAAAGTATCGATACCTCCGTGCTGACAAACGTTTCGGCTTCACCGTCGTCGGAGGCCATCATCACCGTCGGTTACAGTTGGCACGGTGAGGTAGAGACTATCTTCTTATCTGCCAACTGAGTACTACCCAACAGTAATATCTTTCCCCAACTGAGTACTACCCATCTAGTAATTTACATTTCATAATTAAAGGCACTATAACCCATTGGCTATAATCTCCCCATTTAACTAATATCCATCAGATCAAGTGGTTTAGTTCGTCTCAGCCTTCTAGCTCTGCATTAGTTGCATCCAGCAGTCGCCGTATCCCGGGGGTGTACATGCTGCAAGACGCGTTGCCCATGCTTCACTGCCTGCTTTTTTATTTCCTCAATGACAATTTCAATTTTTAAGTCCCTGTGTAAGTTGCCGTTTCTTACATACCATGGTGCATCAACAATGCACCGAAGCACTTTGTTTTGAAATGTTTCAATTATATTTATGTTTGATTTCTTTGCACAGCCCCAGAGTTGTATCCCATAAGTCCAGACAGGCTTTAGCACTTGCTTATACAACAGCAATTTATTATGGAGTGACAGTTGGGATTGTCTTCCCAAGGAGAAGGCCCACTATCACACCAGCACGTACATACTCTCTATCTCCTACTGGGGACACCATGCCAACTGTTACCGAAACGTCTGTCTAGACCACGACCTAACACTACTGTATTTCACAGTTTCTCAACCTGCACTCCGCAGAGCTCAGCGACCTAACAAAAAATTCGCTTCTACACCAGGTGGCTCGGTTCGGTTTCCTCCACAAAAAAAACACTGGTATCTTTTTGCTTCGTGTTGTCGACGTGTAATTTCACGGCCAGTTAAAGATGGAAATCTTGTCTAATAAAATATCTCTAACGTTAAACCGCAGCCAATTAACTGTGCGGTACACATAGTACATCAGGTGTACATCCATAAAACTGTAACACATTTGTCATAGTGTCACAATCGTCTACAAACTTCTCACAATGTTAACCATCCTGTTAATGTTAACACACACACACACACACACACACACACACACACACACACACACACACACACACACACACACACACACACAATAATTAAAAAAGATTTGTATTCCGTTACAAAAGCCTACAATATAAGAAAGACAAAACGATGATTATATTTATATAATCAGAAAATTATTGAAAATAAATAGGTATCGGGAAAATTGTAAATGAAGCCAAGTTTATTAAATCGTTATATTATATTAACTAAAAAAAAAGTTTGTGTCAGCGAACATGTCGATATCTTTACTTTCAGCTGCGTCTTGTGTTATATACACTTATCATAATTATTTCGTGTATACGTAACTCGATCAGTTTCTTGATATATATGGGTCATTCTCACAGAAAGGGGCAGAAGTGATGTCCAGACCATTTGTGGCGTCCCATTTATGATTTTGGAGCTGGGCAAATTTTTAAATTGCAGTACGAAACTGTATCTAAAAGTGAAATTTTTCTTTTGGCGGTCAAATATTTCTTTCGTGTAGAAAATTTGTTAAATCTGTCGATTTTTCATGGCCCTGTCCTGTCCAGGCACGATCTTCCCAACTTCAAGATTTTGTAGGTCTTTCCTGTGCAAAATTACAAAACTGGTTCTTCCAGCATAGGTCAGAATACTTCTGTAGATTAAAAAATGATGGTCCTCATTAATATTAGAACGATAGGTTACAATATTAAGACGAAAATGTGAGTGTCCAGAGCTTTGCCGTCATGGCCCTGTCCTTTTTTGTTTTTTGAATTTTCGCGGTCACAGCTGTATTTCTCCGGTTTTGCTTTCGCGCGGAGCAGTTTCCATTTCTATAACAACTTTTGGGAAAGCGTTGCAACAAGTCAGGATATATTAGAAAAACCTGTGTTTCGTCATGATCCATCATAACCCTGTCTTCTCCTGTAAATTCGAGGGCAGGGCCATGACGGAGAGGACAGGGCATGACGGTTCTATGATAGTTTCCAGATTTTCTAGCTCTCCAATATTTTTATGTTAGTACAGTTTATGTCTCTCGCTAATCCGAACTAATAGTGTACAGGGAGTGATCGGATTAGCCAAAAATTCGAATAACAGAGGTAGAAAAAACACTCATAAAACTCATTAAAAGTTTTATTTTATTACAACACTAGCTGTAACCCGTGGCTTCGCACGCGAATATTTGACTTTTAATAAGTATTGTAATATAAGTTTTATTGTCTATGTCTATATGGCGTTCTGCCAGCTCGTATAATAATTTTGTACTCATTAGTCAAATTCTTTCCAAAGCTGTTTTCAACACTTGTAGTACCATTTTAACTTGTACTATATTATTATGTTGGTGCAACAGCCTTCGGAAATTTAAAAGTACCCGTTTATAAAGTCTTTGGAAATATTATAAAGTACCTGTTAAATCAAAAATGATAAATTATTTTATTTTAAGTGTTACTGTGTTAGAAGCATTGTATAACACATTAAACGTTATGTTTTCCTCAACCATGGGTTGTACTTCTTTCAGTAGTAAACTAAAATATTACCTGCAGTCATTATTTATCTTTTAAATAACGTATTATCAATCTGGCAACGTGTTGCCACCGCCTCTCGTAGATTCGATTCAAAATAAAATTTAATAATTTGTTAATTTCTGACAACACAGAAGGAAAAGATAACAAAGCGGAAGTCTTATTTCACCCCACATTGTTTTAACAGGTTCGGATGAATTTAACCTACACATGTTAAGAAATTCTCTCTCTCTCTCTCTCTCTCTCTCTCTCTCTCTCTCTCTCTCTCTCTCTCTCTCTCTCTCTCTCTCTCTCTCTCTCTCTCTCTCTCTCTCTCTCTCTCTCTCTCTCTCTCTCTCTCTCTCTCTCTCTCTCTCTCTCTCTCTCTCTCTATTTATGCACCTAAGCATTCAAAGAAAACCGAAACATCGAAGCATGATGATGTTTTTAGGCTTTTGAAACGTATAATGTGGATTACGTTTGGTGGATTACGTAAATCATTTCCAAACCACAGACGATCACAAACAGAGCATGTAAAACCAAATTTATTCTCACTAAAACGTTTGCTAAACTCAATGCATGGAAGAAAGGTGATTCCCAACTTTATATGAACAAGCTCAGTTGCTTCTCTTGCTCGTATAATTGCAAGTACCACAAGATTGGAACTCACCAACCATTGATTGCCCAACGATATCCAACGAACTGTCCCAAAGTAGTGAATAAAAAGACATCAACAACGACCAACTCAAAAACACCGAACAAGACTGAAAATAAGGCCAGTTCCTCTCGTATGAATGGAAACAATCATTCTCAGGAGCATCCAGCACTTCACGATACATTTCACGAAGTAACAGTACCGTCGAACAGTGTTGAGTTCTCCAGCCATCTGACAGCAAACCCAGAAGATTTTGAGATGCAGGAAATCGTTGGTTTTCCTCATATCAGGCCTATTTCTGGTGATTAACATGGCTGTGACCAGCTTGAAACTGCTGATGACACACGTGAGGAAGCTAAAACCAAAACAACCGTTCGAGGACTGTGCTTCAAATGCGGAGGGGCAGTAAGCTCTGCGAAGATCGGGGTAATCTGTGACGTTTGCCGACGAATCGTTTACCATGCAAAATGTGTTTCCCTCGTTAAAAATAATACAACTGGTGATATTGATATCTTCTGTTGTGAAGGCTGTGATAAAATGGCGACTGATAAAAATTGATTTATATTAATTTTAATATGCTTAAATAATTTTAATACTTTAATGATTTTTAACACTTTAATGTTTATTTTAATAAACATATTTTAATAAACGTTTTGTGAAAACTAGCCTACTTTTTCTTTTCCAAACCTACTACCTATCCAGAGAAATACAGGACAGGGGCATGATGTGAAGACAGAGGCATGATGCGGTTGTTGTGAAACAGTAGGTAGCGTCATGGCCCTGTCCAGCTGCTTTATTATTTATTTATTTTCTTCATAAATAAAATAGCTATTGTTTGGATGGGCATTGAATTTTAAAGTGTCAAGAGAGCATCCCCAATTTTTTTCAGCTTGATTGGAGTACTTTTACATTTCTGAAAACTCGAACTCAAAACTGCCCCTTTCTGTGAGAATGACCCATATAGTCTATCAAATACAATTTCTTCTGCAAGTAGTTGTAATGGATTTTATTGTTTCAATTCACTTAAATCTAACCGATTGAAATAAATAAATAAATTGATGAATTGAAACAATAAAATACATTACAACTACTTGCAGAAGAAATTATATTTGATATATATGGCTTATTATAATTATAGAATGAACGGTGTAAGCATTGTATCTGAATCACAATGTGCTAAAATTAAGAAAGCTTGCTCTACGAAAAGAGAGACACTAATTTTAAATAATAATTTGCAATTTAGTTTGCAAAAAGTTTGCAATAAAAAGCAAAGTAGTTTTTGGAATTATATATTTGGAGTATACAGCATTTCATGGAAATGATAGCTGAACCTGGACAATAGAAAAGAATAATTTGAATTTGGTGTTACAGAAAATTATCGAAAAAAAAAGGTGCCGGGAAAATCGTAAATGAAGCCAAGTTTATTAAAACGTTACCGTAGACAAGGCAGGTCAGTAATGTAACGCAAAAATTGAGCAATCGCAAATTTTACGAAATCAAACTATGCTGAACGCAAAGAAATGTGTATGTTTTAGAAAGCGGGGAGGTAGTGAAACGCCTGTACCGTTAGGCGGTATTACATGAAAGAAATTAACTTCTAAAAAGCTGTAGAGTATAGCGGTAGGTTAGCAACGCCGGCCTTGGGGCTGACGTCTATAAGGAAGAAGGAAGGTAATATTAGGCTAAGTCACGTTTTGGGACATAACTATCATAAAATGTATTATTCGCTAGGATATTGAGGGTGTTTGCCAATGTTGTAAACTTTAAGTGCATGTAACAATAGATACCGTTATGTCCGAGAGAGCGATGTAAGAATGAGATAGATAGTGACGCTAGTTTTTTAAGCACGTGAGACGCGAAAAACGTTCGGCAAATCAGAGGAAGCGTCATGTGTTGCGCGGGAGGTTTTCGCTAAGGAGATTGGGCGATTTTGTATTTAGCGCTAGTCTAAACCTATGGGATTGTTTTCTATCGAGACTTGGTAAGGGAAATTCACAGCCTAGTATAAAAATATGAATTTGGAGAGAAATCAGGCAGACTTCTTTTATATTGGCGAAACTACACTGAAGAGACTCGCGTGCGCTGTTTTGCGTTAACTATATAGATATAAATTTTATTAGTAATTTAAAGAATAAAGTAAATTCGCAGCAGTAAACAGAAGTACGGGAACGCGATAATTGCTAACGCTAAATTTATAAAGTTTAATATACAGTAATAAGTTAATGAGTGAATGTTCGGAGTAGTAACGAACAACGAGAAGTAAATACTACATATAAATGTTCATCAATACGATATGTTGTGGTGAAATCACTGAAGAAAGCGAATTAGTTCGGGTTAAATTCACGACGGTATGAGATAATCGAGACGCACGCGACGCGAACTGTGTTAGATGCACTTAATGTAACTTCAAGAATACGTTGTAAACCAGAGTGTATAATTATACGACATAATTGTATGTATCACCAATATGTCAAGTGTAGTGTACGTCTGTGATAAATTGAATTAGTGCATTCATAACCAGGATTAACGCGCAACAAACAGCTGCTGACTACTCACCGGCATGCAACACCTTAAGGACTACGCACATCGGAAGGATTCTCCACGCAAGTGACAAATAAATGAACATTTGATTCAATATTGTTTTATAAATATATATATTTGTAATCAAATATAGTGACTCAATTTGTCTAAAAAGAACTCATTGCCACGGAGTCGATGGAAAATATGCACACGTTAAGGTTTTACCAGAGGCTGCAGGATCGTACATACCTAATACGTAAATCAAGCGCAGCTGAAAAAGATGAAGCGAAAGCATCCTGATCACATACAAAAAATGTTAACGTTAAAGCGCAATAAACAGTAATAAATACGAATTAATTCAAGACAAATTTGTGATCCCCCTCCATTTTCGCTGCGATTTTACATGTCAAACAACTTTTTAATAGTTAGTCTAATAAATGTTCCCCGCACCTGACTGATACAAGTGAATTCGTGTAAATATCCTACAGACCGACGAAAACACAGAAAGAATTCAATGCCCAGCAAATGGCATACGCAGGAAATTATAATTACGTCGTATATTCCACAAAAGTGACTTTTGATATAAATCAGCGAGGAAAGTAGCCGCAAGTTCGATACCTGTTCCACTTTCTTTCAGACTGACCGCTAGACGGAGCCACACCGCGCCGCGCCGTGCCGCACCAACCGGGTTAATCAATGTCAGACAGGTGACAGGCGACTCGTGAAACTATGCAAATTCGTAACTTCAAAACACTGCTTTTGTTTTTCAAATCTGTTAACGATATTACCTGTAAGATACGAGATCGACATCTTGGTGTCTCTGGATAGGCTACATGGTTTATTAAACTGGTTGACAATCTGCGCTCGTAACGACTGTTGTAGCTAGTATACAATCGAATGCGAAATATCCAACATGTAATATATTATGACTTTGCCCTGTCCACCTTGGATTAGATTTTCAACAGATACGATATCAACAGTATTATGTAAGCGGTACTTAAACTCACAGTAAAACTTCATAGCTTCGTTGTTATAACTTCGGATCTCGATCCGCGGTGCCGTTCCGCAAGTACTAATTAGTAACACTTACAATTATGTAAACTATGTGCGCACACAGGCCATATACTTTTATGAGCTGTGAAGTAAGGATCTATATAAGGATAAGGATCAATTTAAAATGCTGTTATGTTATTAATAAAGATAATTTCGATTTTGTAATTACAGAGATGCACAAACATAAGAGAAATGCATACTTTCGTCTTGTTTTACTAACATCACTTTTCCGATTGACAACCACGTTTTACTGATATTATTTATGATGTGGCATCCTCAGTGGGAAGCTGAGACTGACGAGCCGCATCACAGAATGGGCGAAACGTTTAGTGCTGATGAACATAAAAATAAAACGTGGTTGTCAACTGACAAGTGTTGGCTCCGACGAGGCAAGCCTACTAGTGGAAAACGTTACATTCTTTTCCCGACACTTGAGGCTAATTCAAAATCAAGTTACTGCCACGTTCACATGAGAAAAACATTCGGCAAATGAATAAACAGACAGGATTTTGGATATTTTTGTATTTGTTACGTATAAGCTTTATTTAATGTGGTTGATTTAAAAACGCGCGCGCGCGCGTGTTTGTAATACACTTATACAGATGTATATTATCTATTTTGGTTACTAGTTTGTTATTACTTTTGCGTATCCTAAGGAGCTATTTTTCTTAGTTTTGTATTTATTTATATAATTAACGCTGTTCTGATCAAGTTTGAAGCTTTTGTACTTGTTCGCTTTTGAGTTTTCAAGAGTGTCTTTCAATTAAAGTCGGTTATATGCATGGGCGTAACTTGGGGCCTAACTTTGGGGGGGGGGGGGGTAAAGCTTCATAAATTCAAATGTGTAGTGAGACCATCTATATTATAAAATTAATAAAATATATTATATACAAAATTAGAAAGTTTAGTAATAATTCTTAGTTGGTAAACTACGGACAATTTCATTTTTTAATGGTCAACCAACCTTCCTTCATAAGTTGTACTTCCAGTTATGTTTACCTAGAACAAATATACTGTAGGAATATAAACATAAACAATTTCAGTTCTTCCAATTCTTATACCCAGTTTTCGTAAACGCATCCTACCTGCGCTTATTATTTCATTACGGTGTTCCAAAACAAGTCTTTGTTTGTGTAAAAGGCGCGCATTGTATTCCAATTAATTAGGTCTATAGCGTTTTTTTTTTTTTTTTAGAAATATTATTTTGAAGTATATCATTCAAATCTGTCAAACATTCCCCTTACAAATTTCTTCGAAAGAAATAAGAATAATAAATTTATGGCAACTAGTCGTCTGATAACAGTACAGACGTTGATAAATAGTGCTTACTGTGCTCGCAAGCATAGAAACTGTCTCCTGTTTCACTATTTGTTAGTTTTTATTTATAACAACCGGAAACAAAATTTTATAATGCTCGGAACATTGGGGGGGGGGGCGAGTGCCCCCATTTGCGCCTCCCAAGTTACGCCTATGGTTATATGAATCAGGAAAAGTACGATAAATTGTATGGCTAAAGTATTAAAATGGCTACAAAAACGTCCTCAGTCTTATCAAATCAGAAAACCTTCATTTGCTTGCAAAACCAATTAAAAAAAAAATCTAAAAGGCAGTAGGCCTAAAAGTACTTTTGCCCTTCGTGTTTTTAGACCGTATGATAAAAGGTTTAGAAGTTCGGACACAAAGTTAAAAACGTTTCCGTCGACGTCTGAACAAAATTTACTGTCAAGGCACCGCAGACGAGACGAGTCGTTATGACGTCCGAATTATATCTTCGTAACAGGCAGAACTGTTAAATTCTGCCGTGTCCAGTTAAATATCAGAACTTTACAAATCGTTTCATCAGTTATTAATTTGCGATCACTACTAACAAAAATCGGTATGGAGAACCATACATGACTTCCATGTTGTAAGATTTATGTTTAAAATAATTTGTCAGCTATTGTATCTGTGTTAGCAGTCTTCATAACAACTTTGTAGTATTTTGTTGCTTCTCTGCTATGTACAATTTTCCCTCGAACGAGGCCTTTCGGTTTCGCAACCATTATCAAGTTCTTACTACAACCTTATTCGTAAATATTATCTGACACGTCTAACGACATAAGTTTCGTATTTTCACTTATTTTTAGTAAGAACTTGTAGTTGTAGTAAGAACTTGATAATGGTTGCGAAACCGAAAGGCCTCGTTCGAGGGAAAATTGTACACAGCAGAGAAGCAACAAAATACGACAAAGTTGTTAAAATAATTTGCTTGAATTCGGTTCGGTAATTTCTAAAAAAATATCGCCCACCCTCAAACTAATTTCACTATTTACAGATATTTTTGTTATTATGGGGTAGTCATTTAATATAATGTTATTTTCAGTCACTTTATCCATAAAAATTAGGTAGGATTACTTTATTCTTATAAAGAAACCGAACTACGCAGATAATCATCCCTCCTCCAAAGCGCTCCAAAGTCACTCATGGATCCTGAGCATCTTGCAGAGGGTTCATTCCCTAAAGACGAAAAGTGTGTCTATGAACCGTTCCTCTGTAAACACGTGCAGTTACACTGCCCAGCGATCCACAGAAAGCAAATCGCTATCCACGCTGGACACTTTTTCGGCTTACACGCGTTGTGTTGGTGTGGGTTTCGGCACTTTCCATTTAAAAAGCGTGCAAATGTAAGAAAATAAACATGAGTGAGGCCAGAAATAACGCGAATTGTGTGGTGTGTGTGTGTGTGTGTGTGTCTTGACTGCCTTTTTATTGCGGTAATCATAATAATAAAATGGCAACGTAAACATTACATAATTGAGATATGCTTGCCTGCCACGAACGATATATTTTCTCTCACATGATTTAAATTAAAATAAAAAAATATAGAATTTTGTTAAAGTTAAATGAAATGTTTCCATAGAAACTACTTCTTTGTTGTCAATAACGTAGTACATATATAAAACTTATAAAAATTTACCTACTCCATCATCAACTACCATTTAATTTATAAAAAAAATAACCCCTCCCCCCTTTAACTACCCTTTTCATTTATAGATATTTCATCTACCTTTCTATAGTGGATTATTATGACCTTCTTTTCAGGATACTTTATTTATCAAAATTAAGCACTTTACTCTTACAAACAGAATTATCATTGTTGCACACCACTATATAAAAATAATTCCGATTAGCGCTTTCAAGCTTCACAGCTCATCGTCAGATCGGATATATCTGTGATTTTAACCACTAACACAACTTTCTTCATTACACTTCACTCTTGTTAAAACATAAAACGTTGCAGGTAAACTACCCCTTTCCCTTAACCGATCTTCACCAAAAACAATAAGCCTTGAGTCCTCTATAATTCATGGCTGTATGCAAAAAATTATTTGATTCTGTTTGAATTTGCGGCTGTTATCGTTTGCCATAGAAAAAATTCTACAGACACACACACACTTTTCGAAAAATGACTTTTTCATGTTTTGATAGTAGTACAATCAGAATCTGCCGTTATCTCAAACACGATTTTTTTTGGCATGACCATACTTCCATTTCCTTATGGAACATGGAAGTAAAAAGGGTTCATATCATATTCCAAAACAAAACGTGTTTTGACACTACATTTCGCGCAAAAACACGACTGTCAAACACGACTTAACTCCGAGAAGCGTCCTGAACGGAAACGTTCTTCTTCTTAAAACACTGAGGCATGTCAGGTGTGCCTAATTGAAAGCAACAGTAATTGACGAACGCTGAAATATCGTCTCACATTCCGATACCGAAACAATGCGTGTCTCACACGTTACGGAATGAGTCAGGCTTTTGTTTGTTTTTTTCCTACTGCATGACGGCGCCACGTACAAATCACAGCCATTCAGTCCAAAATGAATGGGACGACGGCAACCACCCCGGTGTGAATAGTTTTGTGCACATTCTTGTGACCATTGAACTGTAGGCCTATACACGCTGTGGGGAAGGCTGAAAAACGATAGAGCTTTCTACGAGGGTGGAGTGCCGCTTTCGGATACTTTTGTTTTCATTCCAACATGACCACACCTCCGCAACGTGCTGAAGGAAAGCGAAAATCGCAGAACGGTTTGATCTCTCGATTTCATCATCTGGCACGATATTACGAGAGGTAACACGCACGTGGGTTAATAAGCGTGCAACTCTCGCCATTAAAACCATATTAGACCGCACGTGTCGTAGCTGTTTACCGGATATGGGGCTCTCGAGGAGTATCTAAGATGGCTTCGTGTAAGCAATGAGACGACTCGCGTCTGTTGCATGTCTCGACGGCGACGACGATGAGGTAATGTACCCACCGTCGATACGTGACGACACAGCAGTGACACCATAGCCCCGAAACGGGTATACTGAGGTGAACCTGCAGAATTCACGTGCGATCAGATTAAACCTCAGTTTATTATCTCTACCGTGAGTTAAAAAGTTTGAAACAACGGGTCATACCATGGCCGACTCTAGTAGAAGGCCGAAACGTGGCAACACTGGAACAAGCTAATCTTTGAGGCCGACTAGACGATCTCTTAGTTTATGTATTTCAATAATCAAATCGCGTCATTTTTAATTGCTGGTTACCAGCAGTTTAATAATTCTTTGTTTTTTTTTGCAAATTAAAAGTTTATTATCCAAAATACTGTTATATTATTTAAGAAATATATTAACACATTCATATGATACCAATTCAATAATTCAAACAAAATTAATTCATTAGGCCTAATACTAATTCACTAATTTCTTCAGCTTAAACCTGTAGTACTAAGTGCGCACAGACCTAAAAAACAGCCACTAACAATACACTGTAACAAGACCTTTGTAAATTTTACTAGAAAGTTATCCGAAGTTATCCGCTCACACGATACAGATCACACTCCAATCAACTGCCGCTTCGGCCTCAGACACAACGTTGCCACATTTCTACATTCCGGCCTGACACTAGAGCCGGCCATGGCCAAGCTGAGAATGAACAACCAAATTAACACTTTCGGATTTGAAACTCTGAGCCTCAACGCAGCCTGCCATAACAAGACTGTTTTGAAATGACCTGCTGTCGAACGATAATGCGGATTTCTACACAGACAGTTCGCAGAACAATAATTTGATAACAAAACAGGTTAACAGTACTGATAATTTTTTGTGGCACTCAACTTTCGACGAAAAACTGAATTGAAAAACTAATTATTCAAGTGAAGGTGGACGGGAAAATAAGAAGCGGTAGGCCCAGTGGGAAACGTTACTCTTGTAACGTAACAAATCTACATTAACGTAAGAAAAAAACGTTTTGTTACGTAAATGTAGATTTACGTAACAAAACGTTTTTTTCTTCACTCTTTTGATCAAATTAATTTTACAAGTCTTTACAACAGTTAGGTTTAAAAAAAAAAACTTTTCAAAAAATAGTTACCTTTGAATGTACACATTGGTTATGTCTGGGAATTCATGTCCTGTGTTTATTGCAATGTGACACTAATAAAACATATACCACACAAAGGCACCATAATGAACATTTGGGAAAATTTACAAATATACAAACATAAAACACAAAACAAACTAATACCTGAAGAAATACAAATCAATACAAAACATGACACAATATTCAAAGCACTCAACATCGAAAATACACACAAAAAATAACACATACACCACAATCACACACAATAAAGCCAATTTGAAGTACCAGAAGCCAACAGGAAGCCACAATAATAATAGTCAACCAACACATATGTACTTCACCAGACACAAAAACCGGAAGGCTGAGGATGGGTACAAGATGGTACCCGAAACATGTTCCTAATAAGGAAAAAAAAATCTTGAGGTAAATTCATTATAAATATTAAATGTATTATATACATCAAGAAACGGACTGTAGCAGAAAGTGATTGAATATAATATATAAGTAATATAATATAATATGGATGTCCTGTTAAGCTTTTGATAATTATTCAAATACAAGTTTAAACAATACATTTTAATGCGAACGTAATCATTTATTAATAGGCAACATAACCAGCACACTTTACAACAACAAACCTAAGGAAAACTATTACGGAAAATCAGAATAACCTCTGCTTATTAACAGGATTGTTTACATCAACAAAGCGACCAACAGCCGCTATCACAACAGGAAACTGTTGGGCGGGCATCAAGCCCACGGACTTCACTGTGCTAAATTATGTAACCGACACCGCGCCAGCAGCCAGCCGGGCACACACACTCAATCAAATCCATTAGCCGACGTTAAAAATTCGTTTTACTCGACAAGTGGTACCGGTACTACCAAATTAATTTTTTAAAAAGTAATTTTTTACAACCCGTTATTATGAAAATTAATTTTTATTGTTTGGTAACCTACGCACGAGTTTCTCGATAACGGGCGTCTACCTACCTATCTCTCTCTCTTTCGTGAGCTTTTTTCTTTCAATCTGGTTTTTAATCACCGCACGCATTTATTAATCTTACCGAAACTATAAACCAGAAAAACTGGTGACGAAAAAAGCAACTGAACTTCCTCGTTCAGCGTAACTTCCTGCCTCCATTGGATTGCATGGCGTCGAAACAAGACAAAACAGAGCACCTATTAATTGAGTAAAGATATTTTCAGCGACCGCAATTTCGATATCTACTCGACACACATGATATTTACGTTCCTCAAACTCATCTAATACATATTACTTTAGGATCTACGTATGTTAACACAGAAAATTACTATTTTTTTTATCACCCGCAAGATGTTCTTTGACTCTATTTTTTTTATCACGTCTTAGGCTATCAGGATCTAATGACCTGATTCGGTTAGTCAATAATCAGAGACAGACTCGTAGTCCGGTTCCCTCGCGTTGGGTAGGCCTACTGTACAGTGTACACCTCAAACAAATGCGAGTCTTCTCATATTCTCCCCACCACCGTCTATAATAAACATTACTCACCGTATAAATAATTATTATTTTACCGTTCGAACCTATATCTGGTGATGTGATCCAATCTCGTATATCCGTTTATGGACCTCAAGAAACCCATTTCTGTCCCCACGATATTTATTTTACTCTTTCTTACTTTCAAACTATTTTTCAAGTCTACAAACAGTACAAAACTGTTAAGGTCTCCAAAAATTTAATTTCAGGAGCCGTAAACACAAACATTTATGTCCGTGCCTGCTTTCGTAAATAAAAATTTCTTTGCAAGTGAACGTCACAATTTTGGAAAAGCTAAGTCTTGTTCCAAACCCATACTACTATGACCACAGGATCTGACTGACCCCCCCCCCCCAATCTAAATGCAGTGCACACTTGTATCTGAACACAATCAGGGGAAAGATGGAAGACTTCAAGGCAACCTAAGCCTTCTGTATCAACTTTTTATCGTCAGCAACGAAAAAAGTAAAATTATGCTGACAGCAGTATCTTTAATAACACTTACTTCCACTGTCTAGTTTTGTTATAATGTACACACATAAATCCGTCCGCCCAAACAGTATCCGAGTCAAGCAGCTACGATCAGCCTGCATCTCCCCCCCCCCCCACAGGTGTATGGGGATTTCAGTTTACCGCCGGTGCCGAATTTTTACGTATAGCAGTTATACTAGTCAGGATTGCCATCCGCTGATTTGCCATTATCTTATGTGTAGAATGCGTCTCGAAGCTTAAGTACATTTTTTCCGGAGCGGGAATCGGACAACAATACACATATACCCACTACACTGCGGCCGTGGAACAATACTTTATCTGACGGACGCACATAACGTGTAGCCCCTATATACAGTAAAAAAACAAAAAAAAACTACAATCTTGATTTAAACACTTTTGATTACATACGGAGACATTAGGATGCAATTCCAGACCTAAAAGTAACCAAAAACCGTACAAGTGTTTTACAGTTATATTTGTGATGCCGAAGACTACTCACAATTCACAGCCAACACGAAGGCTATTCTAAAGCTCACTTGGCTGTTAATGGTTAGAGATCATCGAAAAAACGACACGACACAAATAAAATATTAAAATCAATAAATTCTCATTGAAAACCCGTTCTTCGGCTCCTCACGGGTGTTTCCACGCTGTCGCCCAATGTTTCGAACCCTGTTACTAACTTTTACAGCCCCTACAACATTGGAAAACACCGCAAACCGTGTAAATCGAAAACGCAAAATAATTCAAATTTTACACAGCCAAGATGGAATGGAACAAACTGTTAGCAAAATAAATAATCTTCATTTTGACATCGCAAAATAACGCGGTGAATCACGAGTGTTATCGTCAATGACGTTAAGTCAGTCAGTGACTTCTTCCACAACGATGAGTAATTTTTATTATTAAGTACAGTTTGAGTGACGTGCGACGGTCGCGTTATCTACAAGACAAGCAGCGGCAGCAGCAGTATCAGTGTATGTTCCCCTCGCGTTGCGCAGTGGCATTGGCCTGTCGCTCTATGCAGTTCTCGTGCGTGACCACAAACCAATGTCTGCACTACATACTGTACAAGACGCGCGGATGATAACTCTATTCTGCTTACATGATATCTTAAATAAGATGTAAATACGGTATCGCATAAATAATAAAAGTCTGAACACAGACTTACGTTAGTTTTGTTGGCGGACTCAAAAAGGGAAATACTTATGGTCTCAAATTATAAAACAAGGCGTCACGACTGTTAAAAGAATGATACATTTAATCATAAAAAACATATAAAAATTACAAAACGGAAGAAAATGTTTCTTCCTTGTTTCAAAAATCTTTTCACCACTCTTAAACGACGTTCCCTAATATTTTAAGCTTGCCAAGAAAAATAAAACAATTTTCTCTAAACCAAGGGTTGCTGGAAATAATTTTTACGTTATATGGAGAAATTTCTTATATACGATTAAAGGGGCCGCATCTACAATAAATACATAAGATAACAGACTGTCTGATCGCATGCTTAAAACGATGTTTCACGACGAACTGGTTGGAAAAAATCGCTGGCCTGTCAATTTTACAAACTGGCGATAGAGGTCCCCCCCCCCCCCGGGGGGTTTCATTACGTTACTTGTATGTCAAATAGACAGCCTGCTCAGCTTCTCCTCAACTGCTTCGGTGGAACAAAAAGTTATTACTATAGTTGTTGTTGTTTTAAAGTAATAACAATTACGGCCTAGTATTATTATTGAGGCTTAGTAAACCAGTGTGTATGGCACCTGGCTACTAATCGTACGGTTCTGGGTTCGAATCTCGGTCCGGTCGCACCATAAAATGTAGGTGCGTTTTGCATCCCTCAAGTCGACTCACGGAGAACTCCGAGGCGACTGCTGGCCCCTCTCCCTCAACAGGAGTCCGATCGCGGTCAGTGAAGAATTTGGGCGTCACTCTTGACCGGCGCCTTAGCTTTGCAGCCATGTCTCTCAGTGTATTCAGAAAGCTCGCGGCGTCAAAGCCAAGCTATTTCCCTTTCTCTCAAATCGGCGCGCAAATTGGTGTGCGCACTAAACTCACCATCTACTCGCTCTAATCTTGACTTACACAGCGCCCTCATATTGGTCCCTACTACAGTCCTACGTTGTTGCGCGCTTGGCAGCATTCCAATCTTGCACCCTCCGTTACATCTCCAACTCTCCTTGGTACGTCCGTAATGACATTATCACACGGGGGATGAAGGTCCCTTCTTTTCATGAGTTTGTGGATTCTCTTGGCGCTCAAACTCTTCACTCGTGTCTCTACCTCGTCCTACCCTTACCTCCGTCGCCTTAGTTCAGATGACGGTCCACCTCCTCGCTAATTTAAACGCCCCCGAGCTCTGCTCGATGCGGCCCTTGACGGCCCATCCACGTAAGTGAAACTCCCGAAACTCCTTCTCATCCTCCACGTCAACGAGAAATTAACAGACCTCATGTTCCTTTCCTCTCCATGTAAAAAAACCTCCGCGAATCCCTCCGCGATTCTACCACACATTAACAGCCTCCATTCCTCCTTGCACGAGGGCTCCATCCTTTTTACCTGCGCAATGCTACTTATGTCTTCTGACGCATCAGGCAGTCATTGGGTTCACCCGGACACTGCAACCACTGAGGCACGACCAGCTTAGCTGCCCCACGATTGGAAGTTGGAAGTCAAGTCGACTCAGCCTGTAAAAGTAAGTACCTGGGATGACAATGGGCGACCGAAACGTAGTGCCCATGTGACAATGGGCCACACTTGCTTCCTTTACGCCGAACAGCTTACATAGTCTGCCTAACCTGCCTGCTTAAGTGGTAAAAATAAGAGTCATTATTATTTATAATTATTATTATTTCGAAAATACATTTATTGTGACGTTATATTATATACTGTGCCTCAAATCCGATTAAAGTTTATTCTGAGAACTGCGGTGTCGCTTACGATTGGCAAAATATTTTAATGCACATACTAAAGGTATAAGTTTGGCAGCCTATGGTCTAAAAGGTGGTAGGTCTAGGTCAGTGACGGTCGTTCTATTCGACAAGCAGCTGAGTGTTGATTGCACACAACAAAGCTGCTTTTTTTCAGTTGCGCTTCCTACTGATGCTACAACCTACCCATTCTAAAAAATAAACAACTCCGTTTATTATATTTGTGTTACAATTATAGTATACACACTAACATTCGTTTTTCCCACCCATCACACTATCAGTTTTCTTCAACTAGCATATACACTTGAAAATACCAGCAAATGAAAAAGAAAATTCTGCTTGCACACTAAGTGAATTCCGGCAGTTGCACGGCGCTTCACGGGCGCTGCAAATCTGACGGTACGCTGGAACCCAACCACGACACCACGTGGACTGAACTGCAAATACAGCGGACAACTACTTCTTCTTGCACTGTAGTAGTAGGAAATGTCTTGTATCATTATGAAAAAACAATACCACCTTTAAAGAGACCTCTTTTCGCTTTTATTTATCTGGTCCAGTATCAATGTTATCAATCATTAAGGAGCAAAGTAGTTTAATTAAGACGTAACAAATGTAAGTAAGTTCATTCTTCTTCTTCTTCTTCTTCTTCTTATTCGGTTTAAGAGTTAGGCCTTGGGTCTGTTATGGATTCACCACGTACGAAAGCGTGAACAGGCTTAATGTTTTTTGTTAACTTTCGTTACCTCTTCACGCGATTGTATTGCGGGCAAGTGCGCGCAAGTGTTATGCGTTGCGCTTTTCACGGCCTTGCGTATTGTTGAGCGCGCGTCACCGTTTACGGATCAAAATACCGACAGATCTGTCAGAGCAAACAAAGAACGGCTGCAACATCCGTGTGAACTGGCACACATGTTCGCGGTGTTTGTCAGAGTAATCAATTGCCAATATACCGCTTGTGCTAACTTCTTCTTTGAACAGCTTTCACAACCAACTGATTCATCAACAATTCAAACAATAGACTCCGACAACACGTATTGTGGTAACGGCTGCGAGGTCTGGATACATTACGAAGAGACATAGAATTTTCCACGCTAAGAGTTTTTACCAACTGTTAAGTCTAACCGTTGTATTTGGTCAATTTTCTTTTTGTGCCCGATTATGTAAAAACGTAAACGGGACGGATAGCGGGAGGTTGAAAATTATACGTTTTATGCAGAAAGACAATACCGGTATACAGTGGCGGATTATCCATAACGCTAGGGTATGTTTCAGCACCGGGCGCCAAGGCCTCAGCTGTAAGAGGGGACACCATCCAGCTGAACTGACTAAGCGAAGCAAAGCTCATATTACACAGTTGTTTGGTTTTCTGACGCGGTTGTTAACCGCGGACAGTATCGAGTTGGAAAATCAACCGAAAGCTCTTACAGAAGTTATCTCGAACGATTTGACTAACGGTCTTCTAATAGAATTGAAGCACTTTGTGCCACAAGTAAAACTGCAAGAAAGAGGGTTTTCTTCAAATTGTTCTAATGAAGATGATAGATCCATGATACTACAGTTTGTCTCCGCTCAAAGTGTTAAACTGGATTATTGATTGTAAAACGATTGATGTATTTTGGAATATATATATTGCTTATCAGACGATAAGCAGACGCTTTTGACGATTCCAATAGCTAACCGCGAATCTAAAAGATCATTTTTTGAATTAAAACGCATTAAAGATATGTTGAGTTCAATTATAGGAGATGAGAGATTATCTTAGGAAGGTTGAATATTGAAAACGTGATTCAGACTCGCTCGATTTAGAAGAAATTACAAAGATTTCGATAAGGCAAATTCAAGGAAAAAATGGATCGATTAGTATTTTCTAAGCTAAAGTACTACTATGTTTATTGTAATCACTATTTAGCTAAATATTTGTTGTAATTTGAGACTTTAATAAAAAAACTGTTAACTTTCTAAACTGTGTATGGCATTTATCAGTGTAAATTATGGTATCGGGGGGAGGGCACCAGTCTGATGGGGTAATTCTGGTCTCCATGGTATTGTTGACATCATTAGTAGTATTTAATACATTTCATTACTTATTCATAGCATCATCAGCAATACGTATAAACATAAATTTTATAATCGTTTTAGACAATTACAAAATATATAGACGTATCGGTATACAAAATATATCGATACAATCGCATATTAAAAACACTAAAAACTGCAGGAACGGATAAAGGTACAGTTCCGATGCCGCTAAATACGCGTATCATTTGTTTATTTACTTGTTACTATGATAACTAATTCTGGTCTCCATGGTGTTGTTGACATCTTTATACGCGTCAACGAAAAAGCATAATTAAAAGGGCCTAAATCGTGCGAACGGTGCAAAATATCAAATTCCAAGTTAGACAGTATTTTTCGCCTTGTGTCAAAGGTTACCTGTGCAAAATTTGGTGGCAATCAGTGTAACGGTGTGGATTTGTATCCACTGCCCATAAATCCTCAGACTTTGAGTTTTATACATAGATTTCAACTCCGTATTCGATATATTGATAATTAATGGAAATAACGGTACGTCTACTGATTACAAGATTATACCAACACGGGATTTTGTGCTTTCAGTTTACACGAAAAATTAACTGTAGTTGTTACAGAAATAATACGTAAATTTTGTTAAGAACGGTGAAGCTTGGTATCAACTGTAATCCTAATTCATATCATATCAAGCAATAGGCTACTCGATTAAATCTTCTATAGGTTATTTTATGTATTCAAAGTTCGTTATACCAAAATGTCGTCGGACTTTTACAAATTCTGTTTTCCATTACAAAAGAAACTACAGGTTATATTAATTTATCTGTTAATTCATAAGCTTAAGAATACCGTTCAATAAAATACATTAATCAATAAAATATAGCGTATTTCTCACGAACATTAAAAATGCGTCCAAATTCCTGTTAACAGAAATATTGGTCAAATAGAGAGGGTTAGAAAATTTAAGTATCTAGGGGAAATAATTCAAGAGAATGGTTTAGCAAAATCTGCTATAGAAGAAAGGATTCATAAAATGGAAAGAGCATATGGTATAACTAAAGTTATTTGCAATAAAAACTCTATATCTAAAAATGCGAAAATAAGGCATTACGGTACAGTAGTAAGGCCAAAATGCCTATATGCAAGTCAATGTCTAGCATTGAATTATAATTTAGACAAACTAGAAATATTGGAAAGACGAATTATTAGGAAAATATTAGGCCCACGAAAAATTTCAGAAGATTGGAAATTAAGAAGTAATGATGAAATATATCAAAGTATAGAAAATATAACAGAAACAGCTGAGAAGAAGATTAGTATTTTCTGGATATTTATATAGAATGGACGACGACAAGTTAACAAAACAGATCTTCAAATATCTGTGGGGAAGAAGTCAACATCAAGTTGGATTAAAGAAGTCTAAAAGGATTTAGAAAAAAATAATAATATAAACGCAAAGAAGAAGCAATTGAAAGAGTTTTTCGGACAAAGGTGTAAAAAATGGCAGGAGTCCAGGGTAGGAGAGAGAGAAACCCACGTTCAAAGTGACTAAGACAGGAAGAAGAGACATAGTGAAAGGATGAAAGAATATTGTAGAAAAAGAAAAGAACAAGGAATAAAGAATTGGAATTGGCATGTGGTCCTCAGATGGCCGATACAAATAGAAAAAAGTATAGCGTACAATCACTTGTGATATGAAACACGAATAATCCATTAACATTTAATCGTTTACCACTAACAAACAAGGTAGAACACCGTGATTATTCACAGAAACAAACTCAACGCCACTACTCCTTAGGTACCTTTGTCTCGCTCTAATTCTTCCCCTTCCTCCCACTGCATTTCTCACGTTTCCTTTGGTGCTTCTCTCTTCATCTTTATTCTTACCGTGCCCTCCTCTATTCTCTTCTTTTTGCTGTTATCATACTGCGTGTGTAGACTGTCCCGCCTAGAATATTTCATTTTTATAGTTTACATTCTGTTTTTCCTGATTTTGGACGTTGTCCATGTTTCACATCAGACGTGGCAACTGGTATGCGTGAAGAATGTTAGGGAGAAAGTACGGAATAGATAATATAGGAGTCTGTTTGTCAGCCGCCGGGTCAGACCAAAACGTCTGTACATTCCGCGTGGAACTATAGCCCCTCTGTCAAGCCCCTTTCGACTACTCAAGCAGTGTCAGTGACGTATCACTTCACACGTATTTACGTCTCTTGGTCTCATCATTCAGATAGCCTTCCTGTCCTTCGTCCTCTCCCACCATCCTGTCACTCCCAACTCCTCTCCCTTCTCGTGCTCGGTCATTCTCTGGCTCTCCCACCTTGCTGTTTCCATTTCTTCATCTTTTTCAGCACTGAAAAACATACATCCTTTACTGCATATATTTCTGATGGAGTAATAACAGTTTTTACATCATGTAACCTTATTTACTCCCAACAATGCACCAGAAGAAACGCTGGTCGTTCGTATGCTATCGAGTTTACCATTTAGCCACGTTAAAGACGCTGGACAAAAAAAAGTACAACCAAATACTGTAAACCAAAAGTAAATATTTTTTTCTTTATTTTATTTAATTATCTATCAAGATATCAAATAAATATTTAACTTTTCCAGCATATATACTTTCAGCGTGCATGTTTCACTAATTAGACCATTAACACTAGACGGCTTATGCACTTTTTCTTGAATCAAAGGTACATTTAAAACACTTTTACAGATGTTTAAATATAACATTTGCTTCCTCTTCTTATTCTCTTCATGTCTGAATATCGGCACGTTCCGACTTCAATGACCTGCTATAACTAGCAGTGTAACTATATAGGATTTTTCAATGATAGAGGACACACGATAAGCGATAGACGTAATGGTGGATGAATCAGAAGCTTGGACCTTGCAGATATCTCCATTTTAGACGTTTCTGACCGAAAAAATACTGAAAATTTACGGCATTGTAAAAGAAGTGCAAATCTTGAGAATGAGGAACAACTGTGAGGAGACACAGTATCGGAAGTGCATGTGGAGAGGATGGGTCGAGAGAGGCAAGCACAGAGAATTCTGCCTACAGAACGTACTTCAGTTTATTTTGCTTTAAAAAAAATTATATTTATTCATACTATAGGCCTAACTTACTTGGCCCCATATTTATTCTAAAATATTTACATACGAGGATTTAAGAATTAGCGAACTAAAAACAGAAACGAGCGACAAACTTAAGCGATCACAATTAAAATCTAATGGCATCTGTAAACTTCACCCGACGCGGTTTAAATGGCAATCGAGAAGAGTGCTTCAACATGTTTACCAGCATGACAGGCTACATTAGTTTAGGTTTAGAAATTGTCTAGGAACGTGTAAGTGCGTCGGTGCGTCTATTAATAATCTGCGGCTCGATCCCCGATAAATTATAACGTCCTACGTAACATTAGTCAGTTTTATATTTACATGTACGAACGTTGTAATTGTAGTAACATGTTCAGTGCGCATTAAACGGTTTGGGAAAGCACTCCTGCTGTCCTCGAACAATGGACAAAGAAACGATATGAACAATCGATAGCTGAGTAATTCGAGCCGTTACTGTTATTGTGTGTGTACGCTATGTACGTTTAAATGCAAACGAGTTGAGAAACTAATATCTGCACAGTTACTGGAGCAAAAATGTTCACACACGACATCCGATTCTACGAAATCGAAACCGCGTCCACTGCTGACAAGTGAAGCAAATGGTATCGGTTCCATGACAGGTCAGAAAAGTAATATCACCGTGCATTACGACAGGAGGCGTCGAGACTGAGTTTTCTTATTACGCAATTATGTTAACGGTGTGCTGAATGCAAATTAATCCGTGACATATGAGTCGGGTCAGAAAACTGCAGCAAAACACATGACGACATACATAAAAACAACAACTATTCCTAATGTTAATAGCTTACGAACATCTAACAGAAGTAAAAAATGCCCCCCCCCCCGTGTCCAGAAACCTTTATTCGAGCTCAATAATGACATTCCGGTGTAAGAAAGAAACCCTTCACACGACAGTACAGTAGCCTACTCGCATTACTATTCAATGATTTACATCAGCAGAAAGAATAGTTCTTTAGAGAGAAAAATTTCTCATGGGTGGCTGATGACATAATCCACAATTCCAAGTAATAAACGATATCAAAGGATACACTGTCTCCGATGAACCATGTAGGTACCAGTGTTGAAGAGGTGTGTCAGCAAATTTTTCAGGCTTTTTCTTCAGTAACGAGATCGGAATTAGATTTGTATATTTCTCTGGACGTGTTCATAGGCATACATTTTTAAATTGTGTCTGTGTGTGTGGGGGGGGAGGGGGATACGCTGACGGTCCATCGCTAATGAAAAGACGAATAAGCAGGACACGCCTGAAATGGAATCCTTTTGCCAACTGTACAATGGGAAAAGGTAATTGAGAACTGAAAATTTAGAGAATAAACAATTATCGAATTGTAACCCCCTGCAGGGAAAACATTACAGAAGAAAGTTATGGTAATCAATGATATCGTAAATTGTAACAAACAATAAAACTTCCCAAGCAGAATTTCTTTTGTGGCTTCTTTTTCCTTCACTGGGTAGACGTCTTCCCACTATCCTCTTTCCCCTCCGTATGTACAAAAATTTTTGCTCTGGCACCTTCGACCAGGAGCAACTTCTTCCGTAAGACGACTCATTCGCTCACGTTGAATTATGCTATTTAAAGAACCGATGTTTTCAAGTACCCTTCTCACTGTACGTACAATTCCGCACGACCTACACCCTCACGTCGTGGCATGTGGTCCGGCCTTCTCTTCCCGGCACTGCCCGCAGATCTATGTCCTATATGTGTTTGGCCAGTCTTGAATCTGACCTTCTTTCCATTAAACAACTACAAAAAGTATTAAAATTAAAATTATTCAACCGCACATTATATTCTTTGTACATCTACATTCTTAAGGACCTAAACATCGCTACCACATAACAGTGATGGCACCACTGCTATGATTTTACAAAATTTTAGTCGGGTATCTGTTCCACAAAGCTGACCTAGTATTATTCGAATTGCACCACGTAACCTAATGAAAGTTGTCAGTTTCGAATTTATATCATAACCGTTTGGGCAAGTAAATTCGTATCCCCAAATATGTAAACGGGTGGATTCCCTTAAATACCATGAGTTTTGTTTTGGCAGAGATTAGTTTTGCAGGGTGCACTGGTTACTAATAAAGAGGCCCCGGGTTCCATTTCCAAGCTCATCGTCAAATTAAGCTGCGTTTTCAGCCCCAGATCGACTCAGCCTGTGCAACTGAGTACCTGGCAACATCGTGAGATAATAGTGGAAGGCTGAAGCGTAGTGGAGCGCCATACGATCTTCCTTGTATGTCGAATGGCTGTAGCCCACCCTCCCTAAATCCTATACTGCTTAAGTAGTAAAAAACAAGCCACTATTATTATTATTATTATTATTACTATTATTGTTTTTGTGTTGGATATCTCACAAATTTCTTCTTCTTCTACGCTGATGAGGATATGAACGGCTATTGGGGAGTCGTATTCTAAGGTAGCAAAGTCTGACTGTAATATGCAAATACCGGTAGTAGAGTGTTCTATGAGGTCCCCTTAGACGGATGGAGATATCCATTATAATAAAATTTTTCCCATCTTTCAATTAAATCATCGATGTTTATGTTAGATAATAGCAGTCATAAACATCAGCCCTGTCGAACTCATTGATATACAATTTCGGATGTATGCTATTGTACAAAAAAAAAAAAAACTTAAAGTCTAAAACCCCGTACCACGAATGACGTTCAAACCCAAACGTGTAAGTGACACGCTTGTTTTAATAAAATTCCCATCGTATATTTTTTTTTATATTTTTTATATTTTATATATTTATATATATAATATATAATATATATATTATATATATTTTATATTTTTTTAACCTTAGAGTTCGAATCTATTATCACGAATCCAAGCAGTAAATCCGGGTGTGGGCGGAAGCCCTTAATTTTAGCCAATTCTCGTATGTGCGCGCCCGCGCGCGCGTTTCGGGTCGTTCTCGATATCTCCGGACAAAAACAATTCAATAACAATACACTGTATTGTAATATTGTCATTACGATAACAAGACGTTCAACAAGCTGTAAAAACATTAGTTTTAACACAACAATTACGTACTGCCGATATGGGTGTAGTTTTTCTTTAATTACCAAAAATACTAATTGTATCTATTACTTACTACGCAAAACAATAAAAACTAGCATTTTTGCGGTTGTAAAAAAAAAATCAAACGCAACAATAATTAAGATAAGTGGTATATTGCCAATATAGGCTGAATAACACAGTTTTAATTGCCGACAATGTTTTTACTTATCAGTTAACTGATTTATATATGGGCTAGAAACGTGACAGATGCTGCAGTTTTGTGTGTGCGCGCGCGCGCGCGTGTGTGGCGGAGAATTTGTAACGAACTCACTGAATGTGTCATTACAAAACGGCCAACATTGCGTTTGAGAATGCACACTGTAATAAAAATTAACGATGATAGCTAGGCAACACAGGCTTTACCACCTCGATCCAGAAACTGTTTCAGATCTTTAAAGAGCTCTTCAGGCAGTGCCGGATTTACTATTAGGCCGACTAGGCCGCGGGCTCAGAGGAGGCCTCAAGCTACAGATATTTTTTTTAACAATAGTATTTTGATAAAAGTGGGAGATACTTTGATTTTTTTAAGTATGATTTTTTTTTAAATTAAATGATCAATTTTTGCTAATAATACAAATGGAAGACAGCTCTTATTAAAATATTGCGCGCTTATTTTTAAAACGTTGGTATCCTTGAAAACTAATCTGCGCATGCATTCTGAACGTCCGCTATATTGCCCCCGAATTTACACGACCGTGGTACCACTCTTGTGTTTGTTATCATTGGATTGACTGAAAGGTTTGCGATTTGAGGTTGTTTTTAATTTGTTTTGAATGTAAAGAGGTTTTTAGCTTTCTGTGGTGGGCAGCGTGTTGTTTCGTTGATATTTTTTAATGTGGAAACTTTATGAACATAGAATTGAATCCGCACACTAAACGTATTCATCATGAACATGAACATAAACATTCACACGGCCAGTGGAGCCTACAAACGTAAGCTAATAGAAATTAAAGACGAAGCTCATTTGGAAACAATAAAAAAAACTCAAAAACTAGATAAATTTTTTAAAACTACTCCAGTTTCTAATGATAGTTCTGCAGTTAAATGTGTATCCGAAACTGACTTCAATGTCCCAAGCACTTCTGCAGGAGAGGTTGCAGACGATCAGACCAATAATAAGTTCGTGGATAATTTAAACATTGAAGGGAATCAAAATAATTTAAAAAGTATCGCTTGTATTCCAGGGTTTAATTTATTAGATCCGAATACATGGGGTACTTTAACGTCAGATTTGACTGATAATATTATAAGGAACCTACCCAAACATTTTTCAAACGTCAAGGCTGCGATTTTAAAATCGCCGGGGGCCGCTCAGAGTCCGAGGCTCAGAAAATGGCCTAGGACCTCAATAATCTTAAATCCGACACTGTCTTCAGGCACTGTTTTTCTGCAATGGGTCACCCGCAGAAAGTGGTATTCATCTTTCTCGTGCTTCATACATCTGTATGTGAACTGCTTTACGTATTCAAACAATATGGCGTCATATGGTTTATGGCAAACAATATGGCGGTATACAGTTATGGAGGTACCTACTCTGTTGAATGTGCAGTGATGGACGCTGAGAAAGAGGGAAGTAAATAAAAATCACCGCGGCAGAAATAAGTTTTTAAAAATGGTGAAAGAATGCTCATGAATAAATACGCTTCGCAATAAGGATGTAGGGAGTGTCCCTTTTGTTTGAAAAGTTTATATATATATATATATATATATATATATATATATATAATAGGGTTGCTACAGCTAGTGCCGTCTCCTTCCTTCAACCTGGCTTTTCCAATTCTCCCGATTTTCCCACTGTCCTTCCTATACGTTGCATAGATTCATCCACTTCTGAAAAGTTTCTGAATATAAGAAAAAATGGAGGGAACATATTCTTCGGGAATGGAAAGGGCTCTACACCAGAGGCCGCATATTTTTATGCTACACAGAGTAGTCGTAATGCAGGAAGATCCAGAAAACGATTACCTGATTTTTATTTCAACTTAAAATATTTGTGAATATAAGAATTTAAATTCACACCGTATATAAGGCTTGAAAGAAGAAGAAGAAGAAGAAGAAGAAGAAGAAGAAGAAGAAGAAGAAGAAGAAGAAGAAGAAGAAGAAGAGAAGAAGAAGAAGAAGAAGAAGAAGAAGAAGAAGAAGAAGAAGAAGAAGAAGAAGAAGAAGAAGAAGAAGAAGAAGAAGAAGAAGAAGAAGAAGAAGAAGAAGAAGAGAAGAAGAAGAAGAAGAAGAAGAAGAAGAAGAAGAAGAAGAAGAAGAGAAGAAGAAGAAGAAGAAGAAGAAGAAGAAGAAGAAGAAGAAGAAGAAGAAGAAGAAGAAGAAGAAGAAGAAGAAGAAGAAGAAGAAGAAGAAGAAGAAGAAGAAGAAGAAGAAGAAGAAGAAGAAGAAGAAGAAGAAGAAGAAGAAGAAGAAGAAGAAGAAGAAGAAGAAGAAGAAGAAGAAGAAGAAGAAGACTGCTTCACATAAATTTACCTCCATTTCTTCTTACCTTGGAAATTTGTTCTCACTCTTCTAATCTCAGGCTTTTCTGTTCATCAAAACCCGTTCGTCGCTCTTCGTTCTTCGTCTTGTTCCACAGTATTTTTTTTAATCTCTTCCCGTCCTTTTTCCCTGTATGTGTACCCACGTATTTCAGCCTTTGCACCGCCTTCATAAACCTTCCTATGTTCTCGTCATTCGATATTTGGTCAGCGAGATCTTCGCCGATTTTCCTTGGACCACAGATTCAAGACAACAGAATCCAAGAGAATATTGGAATGGATAACGGCAGGAAAACGGAGACGGGTAAGATTTCGAAGAACTTCGTGAGATGACGACATACAGGCCTGGAAGAGAACATGTGAATGGACAGAAAGAACTGCAAACTGGGACCGTAGAAATCCGTTTTACACATATATAATTGCAAATAATAATTCAACGCACGACATTACACTGTAGCTTTAAAAATTCTTGGTATTCTGTTTACACCGAGATAACTACAACGGAAATGTATATTACATATTTCCAACCTTCAAGGAAAACAGTACATATTTTTTACCTGTTATCTCAAACTCTATTTAAAAAAAAAAAAGGACAACAGTCGTTACATAATAATACTACAAAAATTCACTTGTCCTCAATTAAGATAACACAAATAAAGATTTTAATGACTTTGTTTTAATTGAACGTAATACCAAATGAATACAAATTAAGTAAGCAGGCCTACTTTGTAATGCATTTAATAACGATATAGCATTTGCTACTCAATTATGCTGATACAGAATGCATAATGAATCAGCGGTTTTTTCCTCGTTTTAACATTAACCCAACCTTACAAATTATCTACATCTTAAAACGGAAAGTAAATTTAACAGGTTTTCGTTTAAATAAAATTAATACAATTACGAGCATCTACCACTACGGTCGTGTCATGGGCAGATCCAGCAGCAATTTGGGGGGGGGGGATATGAAAAAGTTAAACCATTCTTTAATGGTCCAACAATATAGGCTACATGATAGGAACGAGTGCAGATGAAAATACAGTGCGTTATTATCACCACAGTAAATTTATTAACATACAAGTATAAAATCATATTTTGTTCTTTTAATTACGTTCACTGACAGTTTAAAGTACACACCACTCGTTTAAGCTGTGTATCAAACAAAAGGCACAGTTACAATTATTTAAAGTAATTTCAGAGAAAAACTATGAACTTACATAACGTGGCATATGAATGTTGTGTCATAATTACAATCACAAAACAAAAAAAATAATTTCGTCTGATGTGACCATTGGGGTGATCCCCCCCTCCCACCACCACCACGTGGATCCGCGCCCGGGTCGTGCGATTAAAACATGGTGCTATAATTCTTAAGCGTTGCATGCATGAACGGAAAACCTGAACGACTGACGATACGGCGGCGATCTGAATGACTCGATGGCAGTAAGGATTCTTTACACGGCGATAAGAGACAGACAGACAGGCAGGCAGAGCAACCCAAAGGCTGGTGGGCTTGCAATTCTTCCCTTCCGAAGACAGTCCCACAAACGTTCTTCCTCTCATCCATATACTACCATCTAGGCCTTGCACTCCCACTAGCCCTCCAATCAGTTTGAATGGCGAAGTACTGTGACCAATTATACTGCTTCTCCTTTCTGCAGTTATTTTAATCAGAATCCTTCTGAGCCATATGTGCAACTGAAATTTTTCATGAATTTTCTTGGTTTCCACGCTGACGTTTCTGGACCTTTTCTTTGAAAAATTCTTGCTTCTGCTATTCTACACACTGGTGCCATCTCCCATCTGATGTGCTCCCAAGTCATTAAAGGCATAACTTCTACCGTCCAGAAAGACGGTAACAGAAATATCTCAGCCACCTGTTCTCCATTTCTGGAACATTTCCATGACCTTTTGTTTTTTTCCCTATTTATCGCTATACTATTTAGTATAGATTAGTGGTTCTCAACAGTCCGCGGACCCTCTCCAATTTTCGGACCCCGTCTGAGTTATGAAATAAAACAAACAGTAAAAATGATACAAACTCTTATACTTTAATTAAAATATATTAAAATCCAAATTCTTTTAACTTGCAAAATGTAATATTAATGATATCAAACATAGTTTAAAGAGAACAATGAAGCTGCTTTTGTACAATTAGTTCAATGTCTGATAATTTCAATATTAAGTCACTCTCATATCAAGTTTATTTCTAACTTTGCCAACTTCACCTCTATCTTTCCAGACACACGTGTCGAAATCCAGCTAATTAGGCGTAAAACCAGCTACATAGAAAAACGTTATGCTTAGATACAGTGCATATACATGGACTAAAATAGCCCGATCAGTTCTGCCATTAGTTTAAAATTACTTTTACAATTACAATTAGTTTGCACCAAAAAAAGTAAAAGTACTGGACATCTTCTACTAATTGTTTTTAAGATTCTAAAACTTAGATTTTGGATTTTAAAAATCGGAGAAAATTACGGTACGGTATTTGTTTTTCTTAAAAGTGTCCGCGGACCCCTGGAAACATTGTAGCGGACCCCACTTTGGGAACCACTGGTATAGATTATAGATTATTTAGTATTAAAGATAGACAATGCTATTCAGTGTTTACCTCTAAAGAGGAGCCCGAAAGTAAAACAGATTACAAGTAACACATTTACTGACACACGAACGAAATGAACGTAATCAGATACCATTACCGATACACAAGGTAGTTAGTTTAATGATCTGGCTCAGCCGTCCCATAGCTTTCATACTGACCCTCTACACCTAGAATACTAGTTTAACTGAAAATGTGGTTCACGGGTTAATTAATATGAATATAGTCCTTCTCGCGCCATAGTCCTCTAGTGTTCGTCAGTGGCATAACTTCGTTGCGGATAGGGGCAATCAACCCCACCCAGAGCTATTAAAAATTTCATCCAATTCCCCATTATCACTTCACGTAAGCCTATTGCTAAGCCAGTGGCGTATGTTACAATAGGGCTTATAAATAATTGTAAAAATAAAAGGAATTAGAAATATAACAGAAACCGTGAGAAAAAGAAGACTAGTATTTTTTGGATGACGACAATAGTTTAACAAAACAGATCTTCAAATATCTGTGGGGAAAGAAGTCAACATCAAGTTGGATTAAAGAAGTCAAAAAGGATTTAGGAAGAAAATAATACAAACGCAGAAGAAGCAATTAAAAGAGAGGTTTTTTCGGGCAAAAGTGTTGAAAACGGAAGGAGTCCAGGGTAGGAGAGAGAAAAACGCAGGTTCAAAGTGGACTGAAAACAGGAAGAAGAGATATAGTGAAAAGATGAAAGAATATTGGAGAAAAAGAAAAACACAAGGAATAAAGGATTGCAACTGGCATGTGGTCTTCGGATGGCCGATACAAATAGAAAAAAAAAGGAATTGCAATATTTGTAGATTACTACAATTAAGTTAAGTTTTCTTAATAATGACAATCAGTCAACATTTGGTAAACACCACACGTATTTGCAACACACTTCAGTTCGTTTATTCAAAAACGTTTTTGAGGCTGAAGAATTTTTAAAATGTTTTTTTAAATTATATGCGAAGATCCCTGAATTTCTCATCTATTCTGAGAAAAATAGCAAGTCCAACCGTCATGTAATAAAATGTTCCAAAAACTGAAACTTTCTTTACATAAGAAGTAATTAAATCAATAAGTGCCTTGTATTTTACTTTATAATGGAAAACGTTCTATTTTATTTTATAATTACAATATAAAATTCAAATTTGTATTGGTAACTTGTATTATTCATATTTTCAAACCATGTAACGTTAAGATGCATCATTTGGTCACTTATATTTGTTAATAGGGAAAAATGTTTATCATATTTTGTCTTTATTAATTTTTCATACATTTTATTGCTATTTATAATGTTTTTAGACAATGTATACTGCTATAAGAATAAACATATATAAAAGCCAAATAATACCACTGACTGATTCATACACTCACTCATCACGAAATCTCCATAACTATAAGGAGTCCAAACTTGAAATTCGGCACGTATGTTCCTCTTAAAACTAGTCTCACCCCCCCCCCCCCAGGAGTAACTCCTATTTACGCCACTGGTTTTCGTCACCATCCGTTCCGATGCTACACAGGTGCATCTGTAGTTCCACGGGATTCCCAGCATCCCGTTGAACCGGTTTCCATCAACAGCCCTTTGAACTTACACTCTGTCTGTTGCCATTCTTATGCCTATTCATCTTTTTTTTTGGTATTAAAGATTCGTTCATTCGTTTTCGGTGGTCTACCAACCTGAGACGTACTCTGACACATTCTACAACACTAAGTCTTGTACACGTGGATTAGCTGACGCGTCAGTCACCAAGACGATGTACACTTAGTAACTCTAAATAACTTTTCCCATTTTGTTTACTTCCACACTGATTTTAAAACGATCTTACGTTTCCTTAGTAGGAGAAATTTAGCATTTTCACACGCTATGCTGAAAATCTTATTTTCTTATTCGGGGTCAAAACGTCCTACGACTCTGTCCGATGCCTAATCTCCATTGTCTGTCGTTGCAGTTTTCGTCGTTTAGTCCTCTATCGCACATTAATCTTCTTATGCCCTCTATCCATGTTTTCTTGGGTCTTCCCTTCTTTCTGTGCTCTCTAGGGACCAGCTGAAAATCTTTACGCTGTTATTATCACGACATAACTTATCGCTGTTATTATACAAAACAAGACGTTTTACAACAAAAATACTAAGAATGTGTACTAAAATATACATAATATAGAACAGAAGGAATTCGAATTCAATAACCGCTCTTCCTCCTACGGCCTTCAGCGTCCTGCAATTTCCCCCTCCGCTTACCTCTAAAGTAGTTGCTGTTTTCCACCCTTTCACGCTGAAATTTGTCTCTCTATCCTCTCTCACTTCGTCCTCCAATTATCTTCGGGATCGCACGCTGGTCGTTTCCTTCTATTTTTCATTGTTCTGACAGATTTCTCGAGTCATCTGTTCTTTTTATAATTCTTCCCTACTGCAGTTTTCTCATTTTTATGTTGCCTACATCAAATGGACCAACTCTCTCCAATGCTCGTGTTACAACTTTCTCTTTAAATATAGCGAAACTTGTCCGGGTAATTTAATTATGTGGTACGAAGTACTTTCAGAAATACAGTTAATTCACTTAATGCCTTATAAATGACAGATACTGTCAATACAGATTCGTTCTGATAAACGTTACTCTGATGTAGTTTATTCACCGATACAAAGTGAATACATTGTGGTCTTGGAGTGTGCGCGTATAGCTAAGACTAGGTAACTGCTAGATCCGCTGCTCTACGGTAAAAGCTTTCCAAGTAACGACGTCCATTCGATACTGTCGCATTCCAAAAAACATTCTCGATAAGAATACGAGGGAGGGAATTGGAAACGTGACCACTTTCCGTCGCACACGATTTGACAAACACGAGAGTGGGCCCACTACGCTACGAAATATCGCGAAACATCTCCGAGTTCCCACGGTAGTTCCGTGATACATCGTAAACGCAGCAGCTTTCGTAAGTGTAGTCACAGTCGTAATGGCCACGCACTACTTAACTGTGTCACAACGACGCGACTTGTACACAATTCTACTGGCAGATGTGACCAAACAATCTCGGCAATCCGTTTCTCTTTGTTTCCACACGGCGTCACTGAGAGCAACCTCTCGCGGCAAAGAAACAAAGGTTAAGGCTGTGACTACACGCGCAGTTCTTGAGAAACCGAAATCCAAACGATGACAGCTGTACAACAATCTTTAGCAACCACACCAGGAAGCTAAGTCAGAAACTGCACGTGGAATCAAAACATGAGTTGTTCCAATTTTCTATTGTATTCTATTTATTGTTCATAGCCTAAAGGTACCATACATACGATTTGCAATAAAATTTTTATTACTCACATTCTTAAAAACGATCGATTTCGGTCACAGACCATCGTCAGGTCATATACAGCACACTTGCGGTCACAATATCGTAAAACAGCCACTATATACAAAAACGAATTCGTAGACATTGATTAATGAACGTGATACGTACGTCGTTGTCCAAAGTTTCTCGAGAACTGATTTTGTTACAGAGTGTTTATGTTTACATTCAGGTCTATATATTATATCAGCTGATTACTGAATGTTGATTTTCATTTTCCCGCAATATTTCAAATGTGACACGATTTCTGAAGTCCGTCATGATCTTCAATAGATTTTCATGGCCGTCTTCTTTTACATGTTTGCATATTCGGTATTGTTCATATATATTCGATCTTATTTCATCACTGCATGTTTTCAATACGGTTAAATGTTCCTGTATTGGCTGTTGTTTTATGTGTTTGGCTAACGTTGAGTTCGGATTTGAGTGTTGAGAATGTTTGGTATGTTCAATATATCCGTGTTTAAACGATCTTGAAGCGAATCCTGTGTATTTTTTGTTGCACCGTACATTACATTCTGTCGAGTTAGCAGGCTGACATTGATATTGGTACACCCCAGCTTTTTCATAAATGCTTTTCTTTTTTGTACTGCTTATTTTCAGATTGTTGTAGATGTCATTGCTTGTTCTAAACGCTAATTGATAGTCGTATTTTGCTAATGTTCTAGCTAAGTTTTGAGAGTTGTCGTCAGTGTAATGTGCAGGTATATAGGTTTTCTTCCTTTTGATTGATACGTTATTTGTTTTTGATTTATTTCTTTTTTATTTTTCAATGATTTTATCGATCATTTGAGGCTGATATACATTGCTTTGAGCTATTTGCTTTATGATGTGTATCTATTTTTCATACTGTTTCTTGCATAGAGGATATGTGAGGGCTCGATATACCATGCTGTTGTATGCAGAAATTTTGTATGAGTATAGGGATGGTTGCTCTCTGCGTGAATGGTAATATCTGTTTGAGTATCTTTTCTGTATATAGAGAAATGATGTTTGCTTGCATGGCGTTTTATGGTAAGGTCTATCAAAAGGATATGAGTTTTTATCAAAAGGACGTAAACAAGAATAGTTTAAAATACGAACAAAGAAATTTCAAAGTGTCAAGCACTTACGTACTGGAATTTCCGGGTGTTGATTACATACGACAAATGTATAAGCGATGAGAGTGAAAAAGATATCTCTTGAAAAAGAACACATTTGCAATAAAGGCTGATACTTATCCTAGCGGTGTAATCTTGCGCAGAGCTCGACCTCGCCACCTGACATTTCCACAAATAATTAACTCTCCCGGCCTATACAAACTTTACAAAAATTGGTTTTAAGGAACTATTTTCTACCTTTTGACTCTTTTCTTTTGATTCTTATCACTGACTCTTATTCTCCATGTTCCTCCTTCGTTGACGTAGTCTCCTTTTCAATACCTTCGCAGAGCGCGTCATCTGTTGGATACAAGGTTCATCCCTCACTACAAACTGCGAATGGTCTTATTAAAGTTTTATTCGATTTATTAACTTTCGTACTAACGTGATATATCAGATTTCCAAAACTGTTTGTTCGTAAAACGTATCATGCGCCAAACAAAAATTAGTACAGTACGTACAAAGCAGTTGTAAACGACTTTTCTTGGGTGTCAGAACCGTCGACCCTGTTTGCAGGCTTATAGTGATAGGACGGACACAAATTTACTGCCCGGTGGCTCTAAAAAAAAAAAAAAAAAAAGTTAATTATCTCTTTCTCGTCTAACATTGTTACGAGTAGACCGCTTAGTCTATTTTCCTCTATTTCATTACACATTAATCCTTTAATGTGTACACCAATCTTTTACACCGAGTACACTTTTAAAATTTAGGACTAACATATGATCTCCTTCGTATTGTTTAAATTAGCAGCCATCCTTACTATTTCTTTTATAAATTTGCTAACTGCTATAATTTTTTATTGTTCGACTAAGCTTTTCGTCATTACTGACATCTTCAGGTCTTAAACAACCTAGGCTGTTTAACCTAAACAGGTTGTTTAAGACCTGAAGATGTCAGTAATGACGAAAAGCTTAGTCGAACAATAAAAAATTATAGCAGTTAGCAAATTTATAAAAGAAATAACATATGATCTGCCTACTCTTATCCTCTGCAGAAAGGATACCATTAACCATAATTTACGTACTGTAGCCAAAACAAGACTTATTATTTTTTTTTTTTTGAACGAGCAAAGCGAGTTCTTAGTTTCAACTCGACCGATTGTCATTTGTATGTCTGTCTATCTATCTGGAGAGTGTCTCATGATAACTTTTGAACGCATCAACCGATATTCGTAAAACCTGGCACGTGTGTTCATACTTTTACCTACAGAACCCTATTGTTTTTGAGATTGATCCCACAAAAAATAGGGGGCAAGAGGCAAAATGTGAGGGGTAAAAATTGTGAAAAAATCTCAAAAACCCATGTGGGAGTACCATATGAATGTGACTTTTACCCTGTGGGTTTTTACCATATCTGAACAGAGTATTCATTTTTCAAAATTTGAAACTCTCTGAACGTCAGATCACAAAAAGTGGGTGACAATTTTGGTAAAATCATAAAATTTTATGTGGCGATATTAAGGAATTTTAACTAAATCTAAATGTAGTGTTTTTAGAAATTATCAATTTTTGGGACGAGAGGGCCCAAAAAGTGGGGAAAAAGTTTCATACAATTGGAAATTCCACTTGGGATATCAAATTACAGAGAATTTGAACCAAAAACCGAATATAGAGCATAGTTTTACAAATCACAAAAATTGTTGATCCCAGGGCCAAAAATGGGATAAAAAAATGTTTAATTATAAAATCCCGCAGCGTATGTGAAACTGAACGGAATTTTAACACAAAACCGTTTGTTTAGAATTTTTAGCGTTTGGCGTGTTGATTGCTCTAAAATTATTACTTTACTAAACAAAAAATATCAAATGGAGTTCGTTCAAAATAGTGAGCGAGTTCTGCAATTTAGGAAGCATAACATTTTTTTCTCGTAAGTCCGTTTACTGAATTACAATGTGGAATTTTAGGTAAATTGTTCGGAATCGCCCAGAAAATATGCTGTTTTTTCTTACAGAATTTATAATTAACATGAAGTCTCAAAAATTCATTCGAACATGAAAAAGACCTTGATTCAAATAAAATTAAACGAAATTCCTCTCGAATATTTGAAATTTTTAACAAAACTCTGAACCAGCGAAGTTGTCCGCCGGGGACTGTACAAACAAAATGACAACACGGGACGAAGATAGTTTTCAATATTTTCTGTCAGCGACATTCCTTCTGTTGATACACAAACTTACAACCGCATAGGTTAAAGGTAACCAGTACCCACTAAACAGTTATTCGTTAAGTGTTGGCTATTAACGTATAACGTGAACAGCTGGTATGCGAAAGGTCAAGGATTGGGAAGTTATGTACATATACTGTTCATCCCAATAAACAAGCACGCGCGAATTCCTCTACACTCTGTTGCCTAATCATCAAGGTACATCCTGTTTTTACTCGTTTCTATTAACAATGACTACGATTTGGCGTCGTATCAACGTTACAGTTTTCAGTAACGTTTATATGCTCCTTTAATGTTAATTACAACGCCAATAGCTGACCTTAAAGCGTTAATTATATTGACATAAATTTCGTTTACAATGTAAGAAACGAGTTAATTGAAACAAAAAATATTATACAAATTAAATGCGACGCCGGCTGCATAAATAATTCAATAATCTCTCAAAACTTTAGAAAGATAATAACTATTCGAATCAAAAACTTAGATCAAATATTTTTTCGTACTTAAAATTTCCTTTGTTCAAATATCTTTAGTTGAAACTGTACTGTACTTCCAACATTATAAAATGGGTTTCAAAACAAAAGTCATTACTAATGTACACTAATTATTCTTCTTTTTTCGATTTTGGCCGCCAACTATGGACCACGTGAAACAGCTTCAAGATTTCCTTCTTTTCCCGCTTTCTGTTCTTCCAGTATTCTTTCATCCTTTCTCTATGATCTCTTTTCGTTTCTTCCGTCCAGACGGTTTTTATTTGTGGCTTCTCTTTTTCCCGGAAACCCCACATCCTTTACCCTTTTTCCTAAATACGTCCCTGACCAAAATATCGTCTTTTGTAAGCTTCAATTCTGTGAGATCGTTTTTTACTTCAGTGAACCAACTGACTTGTGTTTTGGGATTTTTATCGAAATAGTCGAAAGTTCTCTTTGATGTTATCATCATTCTTTTTGTCTTTCTGGCATCATTCGGCCCAAGTGTCCGTACAATGTGATCCTGCTTTTCCTTATTGTAATCGAAAGTCTTCCATTTTCCAAATAAAGTTCATTATTTTTTTATCCATTCGTTTCCATTCTTCTTTGAGTCAAGAATTTTCTTAGTACTTACCATTTATTTTTTTCTAATTACTCAGTTTCTCTTTTTTCTTTGTTGAGAGCTAAGCGTTCTGTTGTGTAAGGGCATTCTAGTTTTATAACTGTGCTGTAATCACGGAGTTTCCCAATGGACATACGCTATTATTACTTAAATCTTAAAGGTCCTAACGTATTTTGATTAATATTATTGTAAGGTTTAGAGACTTGAACAAACCATACAACCTAGTTTGTGTGAACACAAAAGTCGGCTGAAATGAGATTTCTGCGAACGCTAGACGGCCGGTCAATCAGACTCTAGAACGTATACCATCCCTTATTCTCTATTAAAGAAAAAGTGCTTAATACCCAATATAATTTATACATAATTCCTGACAAACAGACAGTCGGAGTGCCAAAGAAACGTTCGCCTGACTTTTGAGATCTGTACAAATGGTGTTTTCATTCGTTAAATCATAGCACACTGTAAATTTCGATTTTCTAAAGCTTCCATCGAAACATGTTTACTTAATTTAAATCGTGTAAAATTTCCTGTCAGTCCAGTTGTTTTTCTAGAAATGGGCACCAAACAAAATGGAGAAAAGAAACAATTAAATTAAGTTTATTTTCAGAACGATACTTGTAAGCAGAAGACGGCGCAATAGTCAGGCAGTGCCATAGGTACCCTCATCTTGGGATTCTTGTATCTGCAGAAGCAGATAGTACTGAAAAAGACACTGACATATAGGCGCGATTCGACAACAGTATTCAATATTTTGGAACAGGAATATTACCAACCATGTTGAAAGTCAATTGTACAAATCCATATTTAAAGGGTCTGATAGATACGATTAGATTTCTCAGGCACGTGGCAGGGTATACTCTCCATGATCATAAAAGAAATAAATATGCAAATAGATATAAATAAAAATAAAGAAATAAATATGTACAAATATACGGCAGGAACTGAATATTATGAGTATACTCGACAGGATCGGCTGAATTGGTGAGAACATCTTTGCCGAATGGATGAAAATGAATGACTGCCGCATCCCCAAACAACTATGGAACTATAAGCCGAGGGGACGGAGAGGTGTGGGACATACGAGGAAGCGCTGGAGTGACTAGCTGTAATATTTGCCTATTTGAGATCGGAACAAACCATTCTTGCTTTAAACCTTGATGATGATGATGATGATGATGATGATATATAGATAGATACGATACAGAGGCGTGGGAAAAGACTAATACAAACGTAAAAAAGCTCAGGAGAATGGAAGTGGATTCGTGAAACAACACAGTTAGATAAGTCAGACTTCGGTGATGAAACTGAAATATGATCATGTTTTCTCCTCTATGCTTTCCTATTCTGGGCTAGTCTATTCATTCCTCATATCGTCTATCATCCGGTTCCCCTTCGCCCTCTATTCCGCTTTCCATTTACCAGTCTCTCCAGTGTTTCTATCGTCACATTACCTCGTGTTTGCAGCATACAGTGTACCAACCAATTTCTCGTCCTGCCCTTGATGATATCCAACACTCTACTTTTCTCTCCCACTCTTCCAAGCACCTCCTCATTTGGCACTCTATTCTTCCTTTCCACCCTTCTCCACGTCCACATCTCGAAGACGCGTAACCTTTTCTCCTCTTCTTTCCTCAATGTCTAAGTTATAGGAGCACGCTCCAAGCGAAACACTTCACCATCCTCTTTCTGAGCTTTCTGTTTAATGGCTCGCGCAACAACCATAACGACCTGCTGATTGAAACAAAAGGCGACAATTACATCACGGAAACTACGATTCCGAAACTACGATTCCGATACGGTATGGATTACACACAAAGTAACACGGCCTCGAAAATTACGGGAACGGCAGACCGCGGTTATAGTGGAATCGTAGAATGACTAAGGAGACGTATAACTGCAATGTAGGCCTACACGAGGACGCCTGCAGAGACGGATGGTGCACACATACAGTAGATATAGGTAGATAGGTCCACACGTAGCCTGTTCATTTACGGACACAGTACCAACGTCTGTCCACTGTGGTTCTAACCGCCAACGGCAACAGAATTCATTTAACGTCCGCGCTGAGTAAACGGTCCGTTGGTTTTTGATTCAGGCAGACCAGATGAAAGCTTAGGCGGAGTACAGAGTCTGGTTTAGTTTGCTTTGTAGAAAAATGAACAATTTTGTTCAAAAGCACAGCAATTTCCGTTTCCTTTACTGAACGTCACACACACACACACACACACACACACACACACACACACACACACACACACACACACACACACGCGCACGCACGCACGCACACGCACACGCGCGCACACACACACACACACACACACACACACACACACACACACACACACACACACACACACACACACACACACACACACCTTGCGCATTAAAAACAGAAATATTATTCTGAAATTTATAATTTAATTTTGGTCAATAACAAAGTTTCTTCCGTTCTTCGCTGTTGAGACATCCTCGGCAGCCAGACTGTGAGACTGAACGGGTGGGTTTACTTAATCGCACAACGGACGAACGTGTGATGATGCTCACACAAAATGTGTGTAAATAATGCAAAAAATGACTTCTTTGATAATGAAGACTTTGGGTTAATGTTAGGCTGAGTACAATAGGCTAGGCTTGCGTTATTTATTTTTTTTCTACTGGGCTCGTCAGAAGATATGGTATATTTCGTCATCGTAACTCGCTCGTTTTCATAGATTTACACATATATTTTCGCTCGTTTTAATTATATATTATATATATATATATATGTATATAGGAATGTTAATTATCGACCGTATTATTATATTGTTAATGATTTCGAGGTTCGGTCATTAATCATAAAAACTCAGTTTTGCGACGTTTCGAGATTTATTCTTCTCATAATCATGCCTACAACATTAAAATATGTAGAAACGTCGCAATAAAATATTAAGAAGAATAAATCTCGAAACGTCGCAAAACTGAGTTTTCATGATTAATGACCGAACCTCGAAATCATTAACAATATAATCACACACCTATACACACTTACAAATAATATAATATAATTGTAGTAAAACTATATTTTAATGTTGTAGGCATGATTATGAGAGAATAAATCTCGAAACGTCGCAAAACTGAGTTTTCATGATTAATGACCGAACCTCGAAATCATTAACAATATATGTATATATATATAATAGGATTGCTACAGCTAGTCCCGTCTCCCTTCCTTCAACCTGGCTTTCCGATTCTCCCGATGTTCCCATTGTCCTTCCTCAAGTCCTATACGTTGCATAGACTCATCCACTTCGTCCCTCCAAGATCTTCTCGGTCTTCCCCTTTTTCTCATTCCTATGTTTCATAGATTTAACAGATCTTATTTTCGAAGAGTTATCTTCAGTTGCTCGACCAGGACGTCATCATAGAACCGGCGACACATTTGCTGTTGTCTAGTGACGGGGCTTAGTATGGGACAAAGGTGCAACAGCCGGGCCCGCGATGCGGGGAGCCGGCCCAAACATTTCCCTTAATTTTTTAAGAATGGGTATAAACCATTGAGCTTTAAGTAAAACCACAAATTTCCCAGTATATATTTAACATCAAAAACAAAAACATTGAAGATGGGTATACATTTGTTAAATCGAATCTGCAAAGACTCTGGATTCCAAATATCCACACTTAAGACCAAGGTGATGGCTTTTCATGGAACCGATTCCGTGCGAGCAAAAACTGTTATAGATGGCACTGTCCTGGAACAAGTCAGCAATTTTGAATACCTGGGCTACAGTGTGTCTTATAATGCAAGCAACGACGTGGTGCATAAGTAAAGGAACACGCCTAACATCCTACACGGTGAGTGCTCTTCCCACACTTCTTTATGGGTCTGAGAATTGGACTTAGATTAAAAAACCCAGGCCAGTCGCATCCAAGCGGCTGAAATGAGATTTCTTAGCCATGTGGCAAGGTATACTCTGCATGATCATCGAAGAAACACAGATATACGGCAGGAACTGAATATTATGAGTATACTCGTGAGGATCGCCCAGTATCGGCTGAATCGGTGGGAACGTCTTTGCCGAATGGATGACTGCCGCATCCCCAAACAATGATGGAACTATAAACTGAGGGGACGGAGAGGTGTGGGACGTCCGAGGAAGCGCTGGAGTGACCAGCTCTAATCTTTGCCTGTTTGAGGCCGGAACAAACCGTCCTAGGTTTAATCCTTGAAGATGATGATGATGAAAAACAAATACATTAATTTTTAGCCGTTATTTCACCAGTACCTAATGATGTATTTTGAGAGCATACATTATTTGGTCAACTGGTAAAGTAACAGTGATTCCAGTTTAGAACGCACCTACGCCATCCAGACCTGCATCGTTATTCTGATGTATTTTGAGAGCGTACATTATTTGGTCAACTGGTAAAGTAACAGTGATTCCAGTTTAGAACGCACCTACGCCATCCAGACCTGCATCGTTGTTCTGATGTATTTTGAGAGCATACATTATTTGGTCTACTGGTAAAGTAACAGTGATTCCAGTTTAGAACGCACCTACGCCATCCAAACCTGCATCGTTATTCTGATGTATTTTGAGAGCATACATTATTTGGTCAACTGGTAAAGTAACAGTGATTCCAGTTTAGAACGCACCTACGCCATCCAGACCTGCATCGTTATTCTGATGTATTTTGAGAGCATACATTATTTGGTCAACTGGTAAAGTAACAGTGATTCCAGTTTAGAACGCACCTACGCCATCCAGACCTGCATCGTTGTTCGTTGTGAACCACGAAAAGAAACTAATAAATAAGCCAAAATACTGGATCGCATTGTAAATGTTACATTGACATTAGCACCTTCACGTTTAGCCTTTAGAGGCCACAAAGGGAAGACAGGCGAGACCAGCAGCGAAAACGTTTTGGCAATTGTCGATCTTTTTAATTAAATACGATCCACTGATTCAAGAGATAATCAGTGGTCCGAAGAACAGGAAGGAGTATACGAGTCCCAAAATTCAAACCGAATTCATTCAGCTTCTATCCAAAAGGTTGAAAATATTATTTTCAAACAAACTGAATCTGCTATGTTTTTCTCTGTAATAATGGATACTACACAATACATTAACAGAAAAGATCACCTGACTCAAATAATCAGATATGTCTCGATTCCGAAGATGAACCAGAAAGGCCCGACAACTTAAAAATTAATGAAAGCTTTTTAGCATTTATAGTTTTAAACAGTGTTGAGGAGAACGCATTATGGGTTTACGTTGTAAAATTATAGTAGCTGCCGCAGCTATAAGGAGAGGTTAGTGTTCAAGAGAAAACAATGGTAGGAATTAAGTTAGGGTAATGAGGGGGGGCAGAAAAAAGAGTTAGCCAGTGATCACTGCTACGGGACCACAGGGCAAGGCGCTTGATTATTAACCTAGAGGTTCCGGGTTTGGTTGCCGGTCGCGTCACAAATCAAGGTGAGCTTTTCAGACCCCACGTCGGCTCAGTCTGTGAAAGTGCGGTAATTAAGCATAGTGCCGGCTGCACTAACGTCCGTGTATGTCGAATGTTATACTAGGCAGCCCGCCCTGCCTAACTCTTACAATAATTCTGTGGCACAAAAAAAGACATTGTTTTCATCTGTAGGCGTACCTACTGACTGTGGTGTAACGAGTACTACAATTTGGTTTCCATACATTACTGTTACAAATTACAATGAGATGAATTTTTACTACAATATGAAGGTCAGTTGAAAAGTTAGCAACATCTATAGCTTAGCGGTAGAACTTAAAATTCCTCATGTGTTGTAAACTAAGATTCATATTTACTTGTGAAACACTTGATAATTACCAAGTCTAGCTGTCAATTTATTCATTGTTCACTAGCAGTTTTAAATTTTTAATTGTCACGCGTGTTTTGAAAATGAACAAAAGCAAACACTGTGCTGTGATTGAATTGTTTGTTAAAGGTTTAGCGCCAATGGAAATTCACAAAAAAATGGTGAACGTGTTAGGAGATGGTGCGCCTTCAAAACAACCGTTTGTAAGTGGGCCCTTGAGTCGTACGAGCATTGACTGTGGTGAACGCCCCAAAAGTGCAAAATGGTAAACGTGTTAGGAGATGGTGCCCCTTCAAAACAACCGTTTGTAAGTGGGCCCTTGAGTTGTACGAGGATTGACTGTGGTGAACGCCCCAAAAGTGCAAAATGGTAAACGTGTTAGGAGATGGTGCGCCTTCAAAACAACCGTTTGTAAGTGGGCCCTTGAGTCGTACGAGCATTGACTGTGGTGAACGCCCCAAAAGTGCAAAATGGTAAACGTGTTAGGAGATGGTGCGCCTTCAAAACAACCGTTTGTAAGTGGGCCCTTGAGTCGTACGAGCATTGACTGTGGTGAACGCCCCAAAAGTGCAAAATGGTAAACGTGTTAGGAGATGGTGCGCCTTCAAAACAACCGTTTGTAAGTGGGCCCTTGAGTCGTACGAGCATTGGCTGTGGTGAACGCCCCAAAAGTGCAAAATGGTAAACGTGTTAGGAGATGGTGCCCCTTCAAAACAACCGTTTGTAAGTGGGCCCTTGAGTTTAAACGTTGTCATTGAAGATGATCCCTGTGGTGAACGCCCCCAAAGTACAAACATTCCAGATATTATTCAAACATTTCATACTGGATATATTGGAAGAGCGGCGATTGAGAATGGATGACATTGCTGAGATCATAGGCATCTCGCATGAGTGTGTGTGGATCATATTTTAACTCAGGCAGTTTGTGCAAGCGGCGTGCCGCATTTTGAATTGTCCAATTTTGCGCGTCCGCGTGGTACATCATCTTCAGAGCTCGTACAGCACGTTTAAACTCGAGTGCCTATTTACAAACCACGGTTTATAAAGATGCGGCAAACTCGAGTGCCTATTTACAAACCACGGTTTATAAAGATGCGGCATCTCCTACCACATTTAACATTTCGTTGTGAACTTCCATTGGCGTCAGAACTTCCGTTTGTAACAAACAATCCGTGTTTTTGACTATTTTTTAGAACACATCTAACACGTGAATTTCAAACAGCTGGTAAGTAATGAATAAACTGAGAGATAGATTTCGAAATCAACAGGCGTTTATATGAAATATAAATTTTACAACACACGAAACATTTAAGTTCCGCCGCTAAGCTATAGACGTCGCTTAGCGAACTTTTCAACTAGCCCTCGTACATGCAAAACTTGCCAATAATTTCTCTACATTCGCTTGACGACATTGAAGCAATCTAACATATCTTCTGTTCCCAGCGATGTCTACGCACCGGCTCAGCAAAACCTATGACCAACGTAATATCAGCGTGAATGTTACAACAGTATTCTACCTGCAATACGCACCCTTCCTCCGACACAACGTACGAGATTCATTCACGTGTCATTACATCTGTAAATGGTTTATGGTTGAATGCTTCCAGACTTTATTGCTGTCACATTTTGTACGATATTCACTGCTCGTTTATTTTGAGAACTCAGAATTGTACATTCCTTTCATTACTTAAAACGACAGACACAAGAACAAAATATTAACTGTCCTTCGGACCAAGAGATAAAGTAGGTATCGGGAAGCGCTCACCAGAATGAACCATACAGCGTATGTACGTCAAATAGCCTATACACTTGGTTGCAAATATGTTCGAACGAGATTCGGGGAAACTTTGGCCTGGGGTAGAAAATAAATTAAAATTATCCGACGACAAGGTATACGCCTTGAAAGTTAATGTAACCGACTTAACGTTAATTAATTAAACAATTATTTTGAAAAACGTGTCGTTTTGAATATGAGATGGTTCAGCTGAAACAGCACTGATCGAATGCTGCGTTGTCAAATTTTTTTAGACTTATTTCACTCGCTTTCCATTTATATATACGTGTAATGGACAATGGACGTAATGGTTCGATGTAATCTGTACACCGCCTATAAAAGAAATATTCGCATCAACCTGTTTGTACCCCATTTAACGGAAAGCAATATACGTAAACACTGAACACCAAAATTCCAAACAAAATTAACAGTTTTAAGTGACTTGTAGAAATTTAGTCAGTTTGTGAATGATGTCCCTATTACTGTTAAATAATAAACATATCTCTAAAGCATCAAAAGAAATATTATAAACTTGTGTAAATTTGTTTTTAATTACTAACTACATTTAACATAATTTTCCCAAACGATGGATGCGCCAAAAAGTTGATAAACTGGGTTCTAAATAGACGTCGTCACAGGGTAGAACCAGAAGAATGTTGAAGGGGATGAGAATGCGGGTGTTGAGAACAGTAGCAGAATGCGACAACCAGACGGCAGTAGCTATACGTGGATGGATAAGGATTAATCGATTGCTTTGTTGTTAAATCTTTTTCACCGTAATCTATCAACTGTTTAAACTTGCATGTATATATATATATATATATATATATACGCTGCAATTTTGGGGGAAATTCTGGACAAAAAACTGCGATCTGGGAAATTTAACATTTTCTGCATCCCTGATATACACCACTTATTCGAACAGCTGGAGAAAGGGATAAAGGAGAGAGGGAGGGCAGGATTTAGACAGAGATAGAGGAAGATAGCTATGCAGAGAGAGAGAGATAGAAAGAGAGAGAGAGAGAGAGAGAGAGAGAGAGAGAGAGAGAGAGAGAGAGAGAGAGAGAGAGAGAGAGAGAGAGAGAGAGAGAGAGAGAGAGAGAGAGAGAGAGAGAGAGAGAGAGAGAGAAATTTCAGCAATATTATACACAAAAATAAACTACATTGGCATCTGGTTTTAAACTAGACCAGCAAGCTTGATTGTTCTACTTTAATTCTTGACACTGTCCTCGACTTATACCAAGAAGACTTTTTACTAATTTCTGTACAAATCTTAAAACCGACCAAAGAAATCGCTACAAGTGTTTATTTTATTACAATTAAAAGGATCGCAGTCTTTGTTGTGACGAATCTACATGGAATCTGGGTTATTCTTTTAATATTGTTTGTTTTCTTTATCACGTTAATAATAATAATAATAATCAGAACACCTTAATTTTGGAAACACAAAAGTTTTAACTGAAGATTACAAAATCATATTTTACATTAATATGTAACATGTAGACACATTTTTTATTTATAAGAAAGACATAACCTCTCTAAATACGATCTATGTTGGAGGGGCGTTAGAGTAAAGAAAAATAGACAAAATATTAGTAAGAACGTCCTCTCTTTTTCTTCCAATCAGTTATTCCTTAAGAGCCTAAACAAAATGCGTCAGTATGAGTAATCTGGAGAAACCGCCTCACTTGAGATTTCAGCCTTACCAAAAATCTGAATACTTATGATTTTGTTGAAGACATATGGTCAATAGAGTGTCCTCAGAAATAAACTGTGGAAAGATTAAGTTGAATTTTACAAATTTTTTCATGTTATAATTTTAGAGACGAATGAATTGCAGAGCCAACCAGCTGGGAACTTTCAAGACGACTGTGGGAACAGTAATGAGCAACAGATAACAGAACCAGACGAAAACTGTGCACATTCTTATCTCTAAGTGTAAAGCAGAATAACACACCTGCAAATTTAAGCAAGCTAAGAACGCCTACAATGCGTAGTAAGAAACATCAGATTGTCTTTGCCTCGAGCAGGAGCACACTCGAGAAGGTCAGCTACCAAACAACACCAGCAACTACCAATGCATGCAGCATCACAATGTAATAAAGAGAAAAAAATAAGAAAAATTAAAAAGACTCCAACATAATTATAGAAGAACTGATTACAATAAGAAAAATAAATTTAAATAATAATTTTTAAGAGCCATATTAGAAATAAAGTTTAATATCAAAATACCGAACCTGTTTAACACTTTTTTTCATTAACCAAAGTTTCCAAAATCTGACATTTTCCTGAAGATAGGAACACAAGCATCCCAAAACATGTTCCAAATAAGGAGAAAACATCAAACAACACACAAGTACTTCACAAGACTCAAAATTAGGAAAGCTGAAGACAGGAACACAAAGCGTCCCAAAACATGTTCCAAATAAGGAGAAAACATCTTGAGGTAAAATCATTATAATTATTAAATATATAAAAATAAATACATACTTTATTCAATTTTCTCCATTGTGTATCAGAATTCACATTCAAGATAATGAGCAGATCGCTTAAGTAAATGTTTACTGTGCAAACATATTTAGCTTACCAATTCCTTCTTGTGTAGAGACAGATAGTCTCTCTAAATGGAAGTATAAATATTAATTCTGACACAGTGCCAATTCTGTTTGCTTTGGATGTGAACTTTGTTCATGTAGTTTGTACAGTGCGTAAAGCATTCCCATTTGTGCCAGTCGTAAACAAAGAAACTGTATATTGTAACAGTATCAGTAAATGAATTAACTCATTTTTTCTTTTATTATCAACACAGATTTCATTGATGAAACTTGTCATCTGAATACGTCACTCAAACAGAAGTGTTTGTAAAAATGAATAAATAAAATGTAATTCGCCACTAACAAACTTCAATTCCTTATGATGTACAACAAAATATTCAAGTTACGGCCGACAATGGCTATGGATCGAAGTGGTTAGATGTTCCACATGATTCTTCACTTACATAAATCTGAAATACTAAACCAGTGCCTTCCAAATATTTTGAATCCACAGTTACCTTGAAATATAAACAGATTTCAGTACACATTCGTAATGAAATGTTTTCATATTTTTTTGTTTACAGACTGTATGTTAAAACATTGCTGGGAGTTGTACTGTAACATGTGCATTCAATGTATGCATACACACGTGTGCGCGTGCGTGCACTCACACATACACACAATATAAAGTTTATAAATGAGTACTGTAAATTTCTCCTCAGACTACATTTTGGCACACTGTATTTTACTTTACAGGCAAATGTAACAACACTTGGAGTTACAAAACAATTTCAAAAAAAATCTTCACGTGCTTCTTGTACACGGGTCTACTTGTACTTTTCTTTATCCTCACTAGCAAATGTAGGGAGGTTCCTGAAACATAGTAAAGAAACTCATGACAAGAAACTGACCAAAACAGTGCTCAAAAGTGAATTCTCAAAATATTAGTCTTCTATGACAATTATTATTAGATGAAGAAAGGTAGGGAAGTTATTAACACAGTGAAGATACGAAAGCTTCGGTATCTGGGACATCTCATGAGAAATGAACAGAAATTTTACTTATTGCAGTCCACACTACAGGGAAAAGTACTTGGAAAAAGAGGAGTTGGGCGACCGAGAATATCATGGCTGAGAAATTTTAGGACCTGGTTTGGCATGAATGCAACTGACTTATTCCATATAGCAGTGCGAAAGTTAAAATACCCTGTATGATATCCAACATCTGAAATGGACAGGAACTATCAGAAGAAGAAGAAGCAACAATTATAACTATTTTTATGCTAAGGGGGAAAGTCATTTCACTGATGAAATATAAATCATTCAAGAATATGAAAAGTTTTCAACCAAAACTGGAAGTAATATCAACAAACTTCAACACTAAGCAACCGTGGTATAAGAAACTGACAAAACACTACCGGTACCCATGACAGACTATAGCATATCCATCACACACACATACACTACCGGTACCCATGACAGACTATAGCATATCCATCACACACACATACACTACCGGTACCCATGACAGACTATAGCATATCCATCACACACACATACACTACCGGTACCCATGACAGACTATAGCATATCCATCACACACACATACACTACCGGTACCCATGACAGACTATAGCATATCCATCACACGCACATACACTACCGGTACCCATGACAGACTATAGCATATCCATCACACGCACATACACTACCGGTACCCATGACAGACTATAGCATATCCATCACACGCACATACACTACCGGTACCCATGACAGACTATAGCATATCCATCACACACACATACACTACCGGTACCCATGACAGAAAAGACTATAGCATATCCATCACACGCACATACACTACCGGTACCCAGACAGACTATAGCATATCTATCACACACACATACACGTTCTATTCTTCAGCTTTTTTCTCCATTCATCCCTGATTTCATACTGTTCCTGTCATAAACCATTATTGAACATATTCACTCGACCACCATCCATTCCCTTCTCGCCAGTTCAAGTATGGAGGACACCATTCTAAGGCTTGCTTGGGTAGTCTGACTCAACCAATCAAATTTTGTGTTTTCTTATACTGTTTCATTTACTCTAACCAGTCCGATGATCCTTTCACTAAACGCAGTAGCCACAGTCAAAGCATGCACAGTTAGAAAGTTTGATAAAATAAAGTGTTCTTAAAAATGTTTCACTGCCTCTGTACACCATTCATATTGTCTTTTAGTATAATAACATCGCCACATCGAGCTCACGTAGATGGAACGTTGGCACAATCAGTACACCTATTCAACTGCAGCATACCACCTTCAATGAAGCCGACTTGTGTATTCATCATTCTGCTGTTGGTATAAACTTTGGTCAACTCAAGGACTGAAACATGTCAACAAGATAACAACATTGGTGGTTGTTGATAGTAACAGTTTAAACGAGGTACGTACCTAAACGATCTCATAACCTACGTGATATCAATACAACCATTCCTAACAAATTTGTAAAAAATATTCAACTTTTTCGGTTTAAATCTACTTTATAACATACCAAGTATCCCTGTAGGCTACTTATATTTCAACTACTTGATGTTCTTGTAATATTAAACAAATTTAACAACTCCAACTTACTGACACTTCATAGCTCACACATGGAGTATGTATTAAAGAGGTACCATGTCATCAAACAAGGATTCCTCTACAGCTGATCCTGTCTTCCACCTGTCAACAAATATCTCTCATCTGTTTGTGACGTCCCAATGTCCAGCTTCAAGGTCATGTCTCATTTGTGATTCCATCTAACCTGGAAATGTTCTTCACTCTTCACTTAACAGTTCACCTACCCTATCATCCAAGTTTATGAACATACGTTATTATACTCCTTATGATGATTTTGTTCTAGTGTTGTGACTAATTTGTCAAAAACAACTAACAATAACAACTGTGTTTGGATGTAGGGAAAGAATACAAGTGCAACAATTTTCAGTTGTGAATACTGACTGAAATTTTATATATGCATGACTGAAGCTGTCAAACTCAGCTCAATAGTACAGCTCAGTGGTAATAAAGTATGGTAAAATAACAAACCACCTATTCTTTGGCCGTGGTCCAGGGTTTACAAACAAACCAAACGTTTCAGCAGCACCACTGGCTGCCATTTCAGTGGAATTCGAGTCTACCCAACGTGGGTTGTCAAACGTCAGACCCACAGTACTGTGGTGGCATAAACAGAAAAAAATTACAATTTTTGTTTAATACTAAATCCCCAGTATCTAAATGCATATGTTGTTGATGCTAAATATTATTGGTCAATCATATTAGGCCCTACTCAGTTTTTAAAAAATTATGGAAATACAGTTAATTTACTACAGTACAAGTTCATGGCTTCATAAATTACAGTGAATCATGCTGATGGCCTAGTTTTTACAACATATTTTTTTCTAATGTGTAGGCAATATTTATTTTTAGTGGATACGTTAGGCCAACTTAAATTAGACTTGTCATTTACTAGGCAATATAATGTGTATACTCTTTTTCTTAATACACGAAAATTACATTTTAACGTTTTCCTCTCATTTCTTGACCACTCTCATTTCAAAACAAATATTAAATTCAAAGTGTTGTTCTTATATGGTTAATTGCTTCTATTTTCAGTTTAATAAAAGTCTTCCACAAATTTTGATTACCAAACTAAAATAATAAGTGTTTTAGACATAACATCACTGACACACAACTCGCTCTATTATTTCTCTGCGAAGACAGACATTGTTTAATTCATTTTCAAAATAGTTTCATAAAATCACTGGTTTTAATACGTTTGCATGAATATCGGTTATGTTCGATCAAGAATTTTATTCAACTAGTTATATATTTGTAACGTGGTACACATACAACTGATTGCCCAAAAAAATTAAAAAGAATAGGCCTAATATATCTTCTCACATGGTATGCACTCAAATACATGAACAATTTGGCCTAATTTATGCATGCGTTGATTTCTAAGTTGTTGCAAGTTCACTCCTACAGTTTTTCAGTTCTACAAATTTGTGCAGACTATTACACAAAAATTTTACATTTCCTCAAAGACAAAATCAAATTTCTCAAAGTTATGTACGTGTTACATTTTACAATACAAACTTCACAATTTGAATTTACGGAATTCTAAAATGTACTAAGCTTCAAAATTTAACTACCTAAAGTAACAATTTAACCTGTAAGTACTATTAGTAGTTATGGATTTCTATGGTATGGAATATTCACGTAGTGTTTTCTACATCAAAAAGTGTATTTTATACAGGTACTATAAACAATGACACATTTCTCTTCTGATTACAAACACGATTTAAATGTCAACTTGTTTCCTGCAAGTCAAATATTTACATCGTCCAACTGCTTTAATAGTTATCACCATGAGGAGGTGTTAAAATCCGCGCCAAGATAACAGCAATCATTTAAACAATCAACACAAAGCATAACCACAATGTACTTAATCTGACAAGTGAAAAACTGAACTTCATTTTCACCAATTTTCAAGAATCTAGACACTAATGTTAAACAATATTCTAGCGAAAACCGCAACTTCATTCAAAAAGCAAGGCGAATGACACAAAATATCCACCAGTACAACATAATAAACAAGTTTCTATGTGAAGAAGTAATGACCTAGCCTACAAAAAACAAATGAACTTACAGCTCTCCAAATACGTTTGGTTGGTGGCGATTTTGTCAGCCAGCCTTCGTGGACTATTTCCAAATTGTCCGTTTTATTCGACATAATTATATACAAGCACTAACAATTTTATTTAAAAACTATGTACTTTGTTAATAACACAAACAATACTTGGAAGAACATTCAACACAAGAGACATTTTGTGCGATTCTCACTCGCGACGATATAAGACCTCACCGACGGCAAACCAGATGATGACTAACCTGGTGGGGAAAACATCTGGAGGAAGAATGTTCGTTTACCTGTAGAGTGCAGCACTCACCAACAGAAATGGTATGATGAAAATGTGAAATGAGCAGAAAATAATTTTTCCATGAAAGATTCAACGAAACAACTACCACATCTACAGAGGATCATAACTACCCTAATAATCACATTCTCTGCGTTATAAAAATAAAATACACTGCGTTTATTTGCATAACATTAATTAAAATAGATTTTCTTCAGTAGTAAATTTTATTTATTTGGTTCCATCTTATATTATCATATATTTTTATCAAATAGTGTTTGAATAGTTTGTTTACTAACAGAGTCCATGTTACCATCTGGGAAACCTTCAACAATTACTCCAAAACAATACAGGATTATTTAATATTTATTCTCAATATCTAATTAACAATTTAAATTGACAGGCTATTTTGTGAACTTTCAATTGGTGCAAATTTAAAGTAGAAAACACTGCTGAAGTGACAGGAATAAACATTAAATTAACACGTTTAAATATATTCTCATAAAAAGTATGTAAAACTGATTATTTTAAATTATGTTTAAATGTACGCCTGCCTTACATATATTTTAGTGTTTAAAAACGTGTTAATTTCATGTTCAAGTTCTTATTTTTTTTAATGAAAATGTACAAAACTGGTACTAAAATAAGCAAAATTGCTTCAGTACATAAGATAAAATAATTTTCAGGCATTTACAAAAACTGACTTGTGTAGATCACACTGCAACAAGCTTAGGCTAAATGCCTGAAAGTAGGTGACAATTATTACATACTCTATACAAATTTCTTGGGAAAAAATACAGCTGTCATTGATGCACATAACTGACTTTGGTAGGCAGAAAAATATTTATTAAAAACCAAAGTTTATTACAAATCTATTACACTGTGTTACACAAAATAGTACAAATGATGACACTTTGCGGCCTGTAGAGAGGACTCTATTATGTTTTTTTTTTAATTAAACAATAATTATGAATACTACATGATCATATATTAAAAAACTTAAGATGTAAAGTTAACAGAATAAGATCTGAGGATAAGCAGAATAAGATACTCTATAACCAGTTCACTGCTTAGAGTATTATTCTTGTCATGCATTAATATACCTATATTAGCTGAAAGATGGCTCCCAACTGTTTGGGTGGCTGAAATGTCTCATTTATATTTTTCTGTGATGATAAAAACCCATCTGTTAAATTCAAATTCAAATCTGACATATAAAACTGATGAAATCCTTAATTAATATAACTTTACAATATTAAATATAATTATTCACTACAACTCAGAACACAAAACTTTATATGGGTAAAAATGTAAAAGCTTTACCTTACAACCTGAACTGGTTTTCACTTTTAAAAAGCTTCTTCAGAGGTTGCCGCTGGTAGTACTGTCCATTTTGTTGTTGGCGACGAAATCGATTTTCGAAAGATCGATGTTGTGTGTATGAGGTGTGATATGTTTGAATAATGAGTGGGATTTGAATTGCGTCTGTTCGTTTAGGATGTCGTTTTTATTTGTTTTTTGTGTGTTTGTATATTTTCAATTGTTCTAGAGTGTCTAGTTTTCGGCCATTTGTGTGTACGTGTAGAATGTTCATGTTATTGTCGATGTTTTTGTATGTGTGGTTTGCTTCAATGAGGAGTCTGTTCGCAAAGGTGGATTCTGTAGTGGAGTGGAGTGCCTTTGTGTGTTCAATGTATCTTTGTTTGAAGCTACATTCTGTCTGGCCTATGTAGAATTTGTTGCAATCTGAGCAACTTAGTTTGTAAACACTTTTAGAAGAAGCTTTTTAAAAGTGAAAACCGGTTCAGGTTGTAAGGTATAGCTTTTACGTTTTTACCCATAAAAAGTTTTGTGTTCCGAGTCGTAGTGAAATAATTATATTTAGTTAAGAAACAGACACGTCATGGACAATGTAATCCAAGAATTTACAATATTATATAAACAAGTCAGATTATTTTTTAGGATTACTAATATCACTCTAAATAAGAGTAACTTTATACATGTTTATTTTCAATACATTTGTACTCTTTTTATCTGTAATAATTATTAACACATTGTTTGGCTTAATACCTATGCTTCAAATGATTATAGTGGACACCCCACAAAGTGTTTGTTGTTGATAAAAACTCAAGTACTGATTGGATTGTTGTGATCATAAACAATGTCAGTGACAGTGTTTACTTACTTGACATATATTTGTTTATGGTAAACAAAATATCAGATACAAATTTCAGTGTTGGCATTATTTTACAATAAAAGAAATAATATACTGGTACAAGATGCTGTGAAAACACTGCTGGTTTATAAAAATACAAATATCTATCATTCTGCACTTCAAAGGTGGTAAATCAAATTTATGCACAGACTTAAAGCATTTGTTCTAAAATCTGGCTAATCATCTGTTAACAGAATTATGTTGAATTCTTAAATTTTGTTGTCCACTACATGTCTGTACATCAAAAATGATATTTGTACACTTTTCTGATGTGGAATGCTAATATTTTATTCAAAATTATCTGTAAAAACTGAGATGTTAGGCCATAGACACTTAGTGTGAAACAACGTCTTGTCAACAACATTTCAATTCCCCCCTCAGGGATCTTCCTGAGGACACCAAAAAGCGACAGAGCATACTAAAGCAATAGCAGCAGATGTCTGCCACACAATACCCAATACCTGTCTCAGGTAAAAGCAACAAGGCGGCCAAGTAACAAAGATAACCTATACGACCTTGTTGACCAAGTAACAGCCAATCACAGAGCCTCGACCTGGTCACATCCCAATTGGCTCGCTCATTACACCATGCCAAATAGTATTAAGAGCCAGGCTTTCACCCCGTCGATTCTTTGATCGACCGGCATGCCTATGTATCTCAAGGCACTCTCCGTTCAGGTGAGGATAGTAGCTGTGGATGGAAGACAGGACTGTGGTCTCCTCGAGCATTTGATGGTCGGCATTGTGGCGAGCATGCTCGGCAACTGCATTTGAATATATTGACACCGGGCTTGCACACTTTAGACAAAAGCTAATATTTTATATAAGAATTTTTATACATATATATGTATAGGGCCTACATATCATTACAGTATGTGTTGTGCAACAATACATATATTTGCATATTTGCCCAGGGCGGTATGTTTGTAAATATTTAGCATAGAAAATATATGATGAACAGTTTTTAACAATATTATGCAGGCTAAGAATTGTCAGAAAGTGTACACCTGCCACGCGAGTGAATACAGCACTTGTGTTTGTGTGTGTGAACATAAGCTACGACAGGAAAACGTCTATGATGGGGTGATGCGTACGTCTGTAATCAGGTTTTAACCGGACAAAAATAAACTAATTATTATGTTTTAAACCTGTGAACAAAGACTTACCCCAATTATAAAAACACCATTACATTAAGGAATTTTTAACGAATATGGTGATGTCGAATTTTTGCAGAAATGTGCAATAACAAAGATGCTAAGTAATTTAATGTTAATTACTAGTGTAATTAAATAGTAATTAATAAGTGTGTTATATGTGAGTGACCAGAAAAAAATTACGCAAACAATGATATCACTCATGCTACGAGTATGTTTACGAAATCGTGAAAATGAACCAAAAAGTGATTTGTACTTAAAAGGACGCTTTGCACGAAGTGATAATATCTAACAGGTCGAAAACAGTCCTGGACTTGTCAGATCGCTGTCCAGTATAAATACCACCGGCAATTTTGGGGCGGTCTCAGACTCAAGATATCTTCACACAACGTCATGCTGCTGGTCTGCTGACCGAACATCTTTACCACACACACCAAGACTTATGGAGGAACTCTGGACCATCACAAACAACAAACCATAGAGACAGAGAACACAACATCAGCATAATCATCATCATCAAAGTCTCAGGATTCAGGACACACACACACACACACACACACACACACACACACACACACACACACACACACACACACACACACACACACACACACACACACACACACACACACACACACACACACACAACGGTAACATCGGCAGTACGCAGGTGATGAATAAACAATTACAGTATATTTTTGTTTGTGAAAAGAACTCTTTAAAAGAAACGTATACATGAACAATAAAGACTTAAAGTTTTAAATATAATAATTGTACATAAATTTAAATGGTAGTTAAAGAAAATAATTTAATTTAACAAGAAAATTTAAAAGTACTAATCTTCTGTTATATGTTAAAATTTGGGTGTGTCAGTAGAAATAAATAATAGTTATATAATTTACCTTATAATTTCCGTCAAGTGACGTCTAGCGTAATTTGTGCTGGGTTACGCGTTTCAGGCAATATGACCCATCTTCAGACCTTCACTCCAAAGGAGCTCGTTATATAATAAAATCCATATTAAAACAAACACACAATAAACAAATACATAAAATACAATGAATGAACAATTATTATGTGTTTGTTTTAATATGGATTTTATTATATAACGAGCTCCCTTGGAGTGAAGGTCTGAAGATGGGTCATATGGCCTGAAACGCATAACCCAGCACAAATTACGCTAGACGTCACTTGACGGAAATTATAAGGTAAATTATATAATTATCACTTATCTAAAAATGAACTTTCCCTTGTGAAACTTACTTTTTTCGTTGGATGCGTTTCGGCGTACGTATCCGCCTTCTTCAGCTTTGAGTCAGACTGCCATCATTTCGTAACGGTTGTTGTGTGGAAGGTGTAGTGGGGGTGGTGTGTGGAGGAAGGGGATTGGCGCGGGGATTCAACTTGATGTTTGTTTTATGTAAAATTGTGTCAAAAAGTGTATGTGATTTATATTGTAATTAATCGTTAAGTATGTTGTTTGGTTGTGTTGTGTGGTGTTTATATATTTCGTATTGTTCAACAACCGTTACGAAATGATGGCAGTCTGACTCAAAGCTGAAGAAGGCGGATACATACGCCGAAACGCATCCAACGAAAAAAGTAAGTTTCACAAGGAAAAGTTCATTTTTAGATAAGTGTTAGTGCTGTGAAAGAAGAGATGAATAATCAAGACAACTATATAATTATCATACAGTGATTTGTACCGCATTAATTATGTATAAATAATAGGGTGGAAGTAAATATTCTATTTTTTTATTTTGTTTATAGTAACAATTAGTTTTATTCTTGAGATTTAATATTATTTTTTGTTTGTAAATGAGTTCTATTATTATTTAAAATTTGAGTCAAAGTCAGACACACTGAAATAAAAATTGTTTAGATAACTGGTTTAACATGTCTGTTTAGCTAGTAAGATTATATGCAGTAAAGTGGGTATACTTTGCGCCTTCGGGGGTTATTTTGCACCACTTACCATATGACTTTTACAGGTTTTCAGTGGCAAAATCATGAACTATAATGATTTAGTTCACAGTTACTCTAAAAGATGGCACCTCAAACCACTTTCTTGAAGTTAAAAGACTTTTCCACAATTCTTTGAGTTTCCTGTATTTCAGTGTTGAAAATTTTCTTTAAAAAGTTGGAGCTTTTTACTTTTTTTACTTTTATGAATACCAGATACTTGGTAAACTGAGAATAAGGTGAGTTTTTTTTAGTTGATTCCAAATACTGGTATGTCTTAAATTTACAGTGATTTTTTTATGTTTATAAGTGTATAAAATGTATAATAGAGGCATAACCTCATTGGTGACAACTTTTAGGTTAGTTTGAGGATACTTTGCACCAGCGCACAAATGGAGCAAAGTAACCCCAATTTTTATTTTAAAATGAATCATGTTTTGTGATAAGTGTATATTGTTATTGAGGCTTAATGGTAATGCTAATACAAGTGAAAAGTTAAATAATAGTGAAAGTAATACTACAAAAACAATACTTTAGGTAAAAATGCCGAGAACACGCGTCAGAAAGCCTGGGAGTCGTCGCTACACAGACTACTCAACAGAGAAGTTAAATGAATGTTTGGCAGCTATCCGTGCTGGTGAAATTACAACAAGGGTGGCCGAGACAACCTATGGAATACCAAGACGTACCATCATTAATAAGATGAAAGGACATCATACTTCTAAACCTAGAAAACCAACTGTTTTTAGTGAAGAGGAGGAAAAAGTTTTTGTTTCTTGTGTTATTGCCATGAGTGATTTTGGTTTCCCAGTTGACCAATGTGAACTTCGATATATTGCAAGTGCCTATTTAAATAGAATTGGGAGGGAAGTAAAACAATTCACAAACAACATGCCTGGAGTTGAATGGGTCAGGAGCTTTCTAAAAAGACACTCTGAGCTGTGTCGACGGTTTGCAACGAACATTAACAAATCTAGAGCTTCAATTGACGAGAAGGTGCTCACAGAGTACACAGACAATTTAAAAATCACTTTACAAGGGGTACCACCAGCAAACCTATGGAATTATGATGAAAGTAACTTAACTGATGATCCTGGGTCAACACGGATCATTACAAAAAGAGGAGTCAAGTACCCAGAAACTATTAGAAATTCCTCTAAAGCAAGTGTTTCTATAATGATAACCGGCTCAGCTGATGGTGAACTCTTTCCTCCTTATATTGTTTACCGTTCACAACACATGTGGTCTACATGGAAAGGAGGTCCTCCTGGGTGTTGATATAACAATACTAAATCTGGGTGGTTTACAGGAGATATTTTTACTGACTGGTTTCAGAGCATTATGCTCCCCAAGCTGTGAAAGCTGGAAGGGAAAAAAGTTCTTTTAGTAGATAATTTATCTTCACACATAACTGACAGTCCTAAAATTATGCAAAGAAAATGACATTCATTTTCAAATAAACTATGTTATTCACCGTCAGAGGCTTAATTCTTATACTTCCGATGTTAAGCTATACGCGACATGTTTCGGGACAGCTTGTCCCATCTTCAGGAGTAAAACACATACTCTTCAACCTCAATTGAGGATGAATCGTCAAATATTATAAAATATTAAAATCCAAAACACACATTGAATAAATTAATGAAACTACAACATTAGCGCACGTGTAGGCTCCAAGGTGCACACCTCACGCCGGCTGAACGCGCACTAAGTAAAATCACTCGTCGCTCGAAAGATGTCGCAGTGCGATATCATTGAAGAGTATGTGTTTTCCTCTTGAAGATGGGACAAGCTGTGCTGAAACATGTCGAGTATAGCTTAACATCGCAAGTATAAGAATTAAGCCTCTGACGGTGAGTAACGTAGTTTATTTGATTGTCTTACAAGTGGCTTGGTACTGTAAATAAAACTTAACATTCATTTTGTTTGTCTTCCACCGAACAGCACCCACCTAACTCAGCCGCTGGATGTGGCATTCTTTTGACCACTTAAAGCAGCATGGAAGAAGATCTTGGGAAGTTATAAAGAAAGTGAAGCAGGGATTAATAGTCCTGTTTTGCGAAAGCAACATTGTCCAAAACTTCTCAATGATCTGATGAACACAGTATCTGAAAATGCTTGTGTGAATCTAAAAAGTGGTTTCCGTAAATGCGGAATTTATCCATGTGATGTCAATGAGCTGTTGCAACATCTGCCTGGTAAGACGTGAAAATGGTTTGATTGAGGGCAGCTTTGTAGATTTCTTAACCAATAAAAGAAGCAGTATTTCAACCAGTAAAACCCCGCCTAAAAGAAAAAAAATTAATGTTGCTTCTGGGAAAAGTATTGCTCATGAGATCAGTACAGCAGATCTGGTTGAAGCAAATCTTCTAAGAACACAGAGCTGATATAGAAGAAAACATCTATTGAAAGAAGAAGAATGAGGAATCAGCTTGGAGCTTCAGATTCAGATTCAAATTCTGATTTTAGGAATGTGTCAGATGTGCATGGTGCCCTTACATATGGTGAATTATTCGTGAAAAACGCGGCACAATGGCACCCACTAAAAAAAATTGTTGGGGAGTTTGTTTTGAATATGAAGGAGAACTTTTCCCAGGGAAAATATAAAAGTGCAGTTTTGATGGAGCTGTAATTGCAGCCATGCAAAGATCAATTAAATCCTGGAAGTGGCCAAGTCATCCTGATGTTATGGAGTACAGTTGGGAAGATGTGTTGGGAGCTATCAATCCACCAAAGCAGATTAATAAGCGTGGTCTGTACGAAGTTCCAGAACTTGCAACCATCTGGTTTTAGATTAGATTTAGTAGTTCTTTATATGTGTACAAAATGCAAAAATGACTTTTTTTATGTGTGCTCGGCAGAAAGTTAGACTGTTATTACCTTAATATGATTTCTTATTTTTGTCAACAATATCGTTTTTGTAATACCTAATTAATGCTATGGTACAAAGTAAACTTAATTGTGTGCTAACTTTGCTCCAATTCAATTTATTCCCTTGAGTTCAACACATATCAGTAGTGGTGCAAAGTAACCTCTCCAATGAGGTTTCATTGCACCAATTTTTACTGTGCTGCGTAAAACAAAATTATTAATTAATTGATTTGCTATTTTAGTATGTGTTTCTACAACCTTTCAAAAATCTGTGTACAAAAAAAACTTTACAGCTTTACCTGGAAAAGATTTATTAATCTTTGTTTACAAAATGGGAAAAAAGTGGTGCAAAGTATACTCACTTTACGGTGGTTGTTTATTTTTGTGTCATGAACAGCATAGAAGGTTATATTGTATTTTGTAAACTTATAAAAGAGAATATTTTTTTATTTTTATAATTCAAAATTTTAATATTTACATATTTTCGATTAATAATAATAAGTCATAGAATTATTTTGAAACGGTTTTAATTAATTATTTCATGTCATCAACATCTCACTCCTCTTTGAAAATTATTTTATTATTGTGCAACTACATATACGTGACGCAACGAGAATAAAAAAAAATCCTGCGACGTGGCAAGTGTGATACACTTCATAGTTGCGTTGAGTACATGGGATTGTATTTGTGTAATTTTTTGAAATACTTTTAATGTTGCAGTTGAGTTTTAATAATAACTATTGTCTAGTATCGGTGATGGCAAACATTAGTGAAAAGAAAACTAATATACTGTATATACAATTGAAAACCAGATGTTCCCCCATACAAAGATAAAAAAATGCAAAGGATTGTAACTATATAATAAAATTTATAGTTACAAAAATGATTTATTTTGCTTATAATATAATTATATTAAAATGTTATAATGCATACTGAAAGAAGTAGGCTTATACATTTGTTGCTTAAAGGCTTGATATTTTTGTTTTTCGTTATTTATTAGGGACAATAATTAAATGTTTATGAGACTGCTCCGATTATGGCTTTACAGAAGCCTTTTCATAAAGTTACACACACACACACACGTGTGTTTATATGTGTGTGTGTGTGCGTATGTGTTTGTTTTCACCTGTAAAAACCACTTCTTTATAATACAGGTTCTTCATCTATTCTTCTTTCTTTACTTGTTATTTGATATCACAGCTCCCAAGTAGTAAGAATTTTGCCACCAGGGACACTAGTTTTGATTGTGGACTCAGTAAACTCTAGGACTGCATCATTAGGATTACACAGCCAGATCTTCAGTCCCTGTATCTTGGTACCCCTCCCACAGTTGCAGGTATTGCAGGGTCTGTCCATGATGTGGTCTGCCTATAATTTTGAATTTATTTGTCTTTACAACACAAATCAAATTTTGTTAACTTACACCTTTTTGTGTATTATTTATACAATTATTAGTACTGAATGTATGATACTTAATATTGTATAATTTGAATAATAAATCTTCTCACCGGAGTAACACGTGTTTTGCTCATTTACTTGCATTAGGCTTTTGGTCCAGAATTGCGTTAAGCAAGACAAGACAGAGGTATTCGGGTACTGAAATAACCATTCACACAACATGAGGATAACAAATTAGATTTTATTTAGTTATTACTGTTTACGATTACAAACAATTAGAGTCAATTAATACTTGATAAAATGCAAAATGGCGGCTTCATGACTTCCGTTTTCTAGCCATGCTTTCATGGTTACCTAGCCGTTTTCTTTGAAATTAAGGCTTTTATCAAATTCATTTACTGCAGTTAAAACTTCAAGAGAAATGTTTTTAAATTTTCTTTCTGTTAATAGTTACTCTAAACGTGATCACGAACCAACGCCTCAGATATATTTACTTAAGGTTGGCCAACTCTCACGTTCACACTATCACACACAACATTCATTTTTCTGATACTGAATACATTTTATTTTATAGATTTAGAGCTCATGTTTGAAATTTAGAAAGTAATTTTGAAAGTGCTTTCCTGAAATTGATGCGGCGTAGCCTCCTCAGAAGACTCCCATGTTGGCTGGCAGATGTTAGGCCGAATCTCTCTTTGTCCTTTTTTGTGCACTGAATTTACTAAACTTTTACATTGGTTGTCCACTGATGCTACATTATTGTTGATCATTACATTTTTTAAACAATTCTTTCATTTTTATGGCAAAAACTGCCCACTACACTGTTTGAGCATGTGCTCTCTTTGAGTTGTTACTGACGACTGGGCCAGACGTTGTATATCTAGTTTTCGTCTGTCTTTTACACTGAATTTACATGGTGGTTATTGTTATTTGTTCACTATTTACTTTTAGTTACATTTTGTTAATTCAAATAAACACTTTCGCTGACTATTTTATGCCAGCACAATTTCCACGTGTTACTGCCATGGTGATGTTACAGCGACTGGGGGCGATTCAGACGCAATTGTTACGTAAGTGGTCGTGCATCTGACGTCATTGTCTATTGTTCTCTAACCACTGTTTTGGTTAATACGTAATTGTTTTTTAACTCGTCATTGATTTGGTGACGATTTATTATCGCAGACCAATGGAAAGTCAGTATTGTCCGTGTTTTAGCGCCAACACTGCCATTTTCGTGGGTTCAATTTGCTCGTACGCCTCTGACCTTGGATCGTCTCTCCACCGGCGAATTTACATATTTATTGGGACTTGGGCCAAAACTAACCTTGTCTAACTTAACTTGATGATTACCATAAAATTCATAATAAAAATACCCTTACATTCCATTATTCCGATACAGACAATTTTGTACTGTTACAAAACCCCCTCAATGAAAGGTTTTGTGTCGAGACACAAAAACTTTCATTGACTCATTCATACTCCTCTAAAAGGATCAGTTCAGACATGTGCCACAACCCCCTGTAATGTTAATAAAATAAAAAATCTCAATCACTTACCCTTGGTTCCATAGTGTCGATCGTACCCGTCTGACCTTACTGGACTTCTCCTGAGAGATCCCTACACCATAAGGCCATGAGGCACTGCACGCTCCTGTTCTGACGCTCCGGCCAGCTCAGGATCGCGGTCACAACACCATAAAAACTCTGAAACATTCAATACAAAATTTTAAAATAGTGGTCTCATTCATTTACATATCCGCAACTGATATGTTTCCTCTTAGATGCATTGGTTTGTGATTTGAGGCGTTGGTTTTAGTTATTTACAAAGTACCAAACAACACAATAAAACATAACAAGATTTAGGATAGATAAGCCTTCTACTTAACAACACTCCTACATATTTGTATCAATTGCTTTGACTCCCGTCAATATTAACTTGCCTCTTTCATCATAAAATTATACTCTTATAATAAACACAACATAAATTTTTTGATTCTCAAACAACAACTACTATTTTTATTCACTTACTTCAATTAATCATTACATTTATTTAGCATGGCAGTACTTCAATACTATCTAAATTTCTTTACTTTAATTTCAAACCCTTTTCTACAGAATCACTTTTTTCTAGAGACTGGTTACTATAACACAATTTTTTATGTTATTATGGTCACTACCCTTCTAGTAGTCTCCTAACCACACACTCTATCATCAACATAATAAAACATCATAAAACATTGTACATTACATATTAACATTGTTACATTTACCTTACATTAAACAATTTAAATTTACATGATTTGTACTAAACTTTATCACATTACTACTTCAACAATTCTCTATTAACTTTTATTCATTTAACATTCATTTAGATTCTATACAACAACAAAATTTCAAATATACCATTACCCTTCCAGTTACCTCACCTTTCTACTATAAATTTTCCCTTTTCTAACCCTTTTTATCCTTATTTATTAGTTTGGGTGACTCTCAATTACTCACTATTTCCTCTATCTTATTTTGGTATTCGTCAATCTAACCTTACTGCCCCTCTTTTTCACTACTAACAACCGCTTCTAACCATTAATACATTATGACACCAATATCTCAATAATAACCCCCTTTCACAAATCCCATTTAAAACCTCTGGCACCGCTCATTTTTGTACTAGTATGTGTGTATTCCCTCTAACCAACTCATTCCCTTATCGGTTCCTGACCCTTTCAGATAACCCTTTCCGGCACACAACGATCCACTCCCGTCTCAACATCTCTCGTTGGACTCCTACACCAATACCCTTATTACAAAATATCACCAACAACAACTATAAAATTACCATCCACATTATTCAACTCTACATATAATTGCTAACCACTGTGTCCCTAAAATATCTAACGCCTCTTTATATATCATCCACATCTCAGCACTTTATTTTTTCTAACTCCCAATAACTCTATTTAAATAACTCCAATGCCCTTATTTATCACTATCCCCAAACTCTTTATAACATTTCAACATTAATATACCATTAGAAATTCATCACTTATCTGCTAACAACAATACCTCTCACCATCCAAATATATAATCATCTACTAACCCTTTAGAATCTAAATTCCATAATATCCTTTAAACTTTCTTCAGTTATTTAAAATCGTACAATACATGCTTACATAAAAAAAATACATAAAGTACACAACAGCAAAAATACACAAATACATAGACATCAATACACAAAAATATACAATTCACATAATCATGAAATCATTTACCAAAACTCAGTCATAAACAGTCCATTTTTAAAAACACTGTCCACACAATTAAATGTTCATAACACAATAAACAATAAACAACTACCCCATATCGTCAAATAATAATCGCACCTTAAAACTATATACATGGTTTATTATTGAATCTCTTATATTAACATCATAAATGCATCTACCATTCAAATTTTCATTATTTTCCACAAACTCATTTAATCTGTCATGATTGGTCATTGTCCTGTCACCTCCAGTATAATTCGTCACCACTAGGTATGTTATAAAGTCATTATTTTCATTATCATCTCCAACTGCTATATCCGCTTCATTACAAGGTAAGTACTTATTATTTTTATTATATATCATCTCTACTCCTAACCTTCCCATAAACTCTTCATAATCTCTGCTTATCTTAAAAATTTCTACCTCCCTCTTTCTCTCACAATATCTCTCACTATCATACCATCTCTCTCTCTTAAAACATCTCTCATAATAACTCTCCCAACAACATTTCTCTCTCTCAATATATTTCTCTTTATCATACCATCTCTCTCTCTTTAACCCTTCAACACACACTATCATTCCATTATTATTATATTCAATTCCCCATAAAATTTCATTTATACTACCAACCTCCACACTATTATCACCTATTACTACATTTTCATCTATTTTATCGTAATTTTCTACCCCACTTACCTTGTCCTCTTCGTTCACTCCAACTTTGTTTAATTCTAATTTCTTCTTTTCTAATTCTATTTTTTCTAACTTTGTACATATTTCATTTAATCTTTTGTCAAAATTGCAACCTTGTTTTTTAATTTCTTTTTTAATATCACTCAATTGTACATCGAATTTGATGCTCTGCTCATTGAAAAGCAGTTTCATCGTTTTTATTATGTCATTTTCTTCCATTCTGGTATTTACTATAGGCGTTGAGTTCGCCTGTGGCGTGCTCAACATCAATGATTCTGTGTTTGTATTTTCTACGTTAATGCTTTCGTTATCTGCCATTTTATCGTACTGATGGTACTAAACTTTGTTTTTATTTGTTGTGTACGTCTTTTATACTATAGGTAATCTCTGTAGATAACCTCTCTTTTCTGTTTATTTCTTTACCCATCTAACCTCCGCTTGTCTGCTTATTTATATATTTTTTATTAATATATAAAGTCCCTGTTCGGGCGCCATCTGTTAACTTACACCTTTTTGTGTATTATTTATACAATTATTAGTACTGAATGTATGATACTTAATATTGTATAATTTGAATAATAAATCTTCTCACCGGAGTAACACGTGTTTTGCTCATTTACTTGCATTAGGCTTTTGGTCCAGAATTGCGTTAAGCAAGACAAGACAGAGGTATTCGGGTACTGAAATAACCATTCACACAACATGAGGATAACAAATTAGATTTTATTTAGTTATTACTGTTTACGATTACAAACAATTAGAGTCAATTAATACTTGATAAAATGCAAAATGGCGGCTTCATGACTTCCGTTTTCTAGCCATGCTTTCATGGTTACCTAGCCGTTTTCTTTGAAATTAAGGCTTTTATCAAATTCATTTACTGCAGTTAAAACTTCAAGAGAAATGTTTTTAAATTTTCTTTCTGTTAATAGTTACTCTAAACTTGATCACGAACCAACGCCTCAGATATATTTACTTAAGGTTGGCCAACTCTCACGTTCACACTATCACACACAACATTCATTTTTCTGATACTGAATACATTTTATTTTATAGATTTAGAGCTCATGTTTGAAATTTAGAAAGTAATTTTGAAAGTGCTTTCCTGAAATTGATGCGGCGTAGCCTCCTCAGAAGACTCCCATGTTGGCTGGCAGATGTTAGGCCGAATCTCTCTTTGTCCTTTTTTGTGCACTGAATTTACTAAACTTTTACATTGGTTGTCCACTGATGCTACATTATTGTTGATCATTACATTTTTTAAACAATTCTTTCATTTTTATGGCAAAAACTGCCCACTACACTGTTTGAGCATGTGCTCTCTTTGAGTTGTTACTGACGACTGGGCCAGACGTTGTATATCTAGTTTTCGTCTGTCTTTTACACTGAATTTACATGGTGGTTATTGTTATTTGTTCACTATTTACTTTTAGTTACATTTTGTTAATTCAAATAAACACTTTCGCTGACTATTTTATGCCAGCACAATTTCCACGTGTTACTGCCATGGTGATGTTACAGCGACTGGGGGCGATTCAGACGCAATTGTTACGTAAGTGGTCGTGCATCTGACGTCATTGTCTATTGTTCTCTAACCACTGTTTTGGTTAATACGTAATTGTTTTTTAACTCGTCATTGATTTGGTGACGATTTATTATCGCAGACCAATGGAAAGTCAGTATTGTCCGTGTTTTAGCGCCAACACTGCCATTTTCGTGGGTTCAATTTGCTCGTACGTCTCTGACCTTGGATCGTCTCTCCACCGGCGAATTTACATATTTATTGGGACTTGGGCCAAAACTAACCTTGTCTAACTTAACTTGATGATTACCATAAAATTCATAATAAAAATACCCTTACATTCCATTATTCCGATACAGACAATTTTGTACTGTTACAATTTCCTTTTTCTGCTAAAGATTACACCTTATGTTTTGCCACCAAAGTAGTACTTACATAATCCCCTTGAATATATACAATACGTGCTCTACTAGACATTTCCTAGAAACCACAAGTAGAAGGAGGGTGAAAACATTAGAAACTCGCTTTGTTACTGCCTTTTCCACCCTTGGTTAGTAATGAGCCTAGGTTGGTTCTTAATTAGTACAGGGAGAAACGTGCTCTGGGGCTTAGAAACTGGTTGTGAGAACGTACCTAATTGTAAGAACATCACAAATGCAGAACAGACACTGAATTAAAATAAAAACATTCATGAGACAGTGAAAGAAGATGGCTCAATATTGTAACGGGGCTAAATTTACATAATAATTTTATAAATAAATTAACATGGGAAGATGAGGCCCACATAAGTTGAGGCGATAGCCAGTGAGAGCTTCATGACCATATATGGTTATGAAGCAAATCTAAAGTTTATTTGTAGCCAGTGACTAACACCGAAAGAATTTTGTTGACGGAAATCTGTTCGTGGCAAGTTGAAGAGGTGATACAAAGCCCAACGGAAATTTTCAATACCAAGGGCGAGACGTATGGCGGGGAATGGAATGAACTGGTTTTAAAGACGTCACCAAACGGAAATTTTAATGCTGAACGGCAGTTGACCATCATCCTTTGTGCTGTGCAGTAGCAAAAGTTATGTAATGAAATCGCGGGCGCCCGCAAACCACAAAATGTGAAATTTTAAACGAAACCATTTTGACTAACATATTAATAATGTAAATACGCAGTGACTAATAAAAATTGAAGTGATGGTTTCGGCCAAGAATGTAAAAAGTGAGAACGAGGAAACATCAAAAACAGTGCGTGCACAAGGAGACGTCCTATGGCGAACTTCTACGCATCATGAAAGGAAAGTAAATCCAACAATAATAATTAAATTCTGGCATTTTATAAATTGAGCTCAACAAAGTATAAAAGTAAGAAAGTGTGTATGATTGGGTGAGTGAAGTAATATATATATATATATCCCATCCTCATCCCATATATATCCCATCCCATCCCATATATATATATTCCCATCCTCAGCCTTCCAGACAAAAAAACCGGAAGGCTGAGGATGGGAACAAGATAGTACCCGAAACATGTTCCAAATAGAAAAATAACCTCTTGAGGTAAATTTATGTATAAATATTAAATGTAATATATATATATAAAATAAGAAGTTCCTGAGTTTGCAAAAAATACATAATCTATTTTTGATGTAATAGTTGCTTGTGACTTGTATTACGCCTCAAGGCAGAATAAATGTTTTCATAACATGTTTCATGTTGTCAAAAGAATAAAATAATGTTATATTTTACTTGATAAATACGCATTTTATTTGTATTTGCCTATTGTTCTCTGCCGAGTACACTAAATAATGTCCTGGATTAAAAAAGCTTGTAAGGTAAAGCTTTTACGTTTTTACCCATAAAAAGTTTTGTGTTCCGAGTTGTAGTGAAATAATTATATTTAATATTGTAAAGTTATATTAGTTAAGGATTTCTTCAGTTTTATATGTCAGATTTGAATCTGAATTTAACAGGCTACCTTATAGCCTGAACCAGTTTTTGCTTATTATAAGCTTCGTCAGGGGCTGCCACTGGGAGTCCTGTCCATCTTGTTCTTGGCAACGGTGTCGACTTTTGAAGGATCGATGTTGTGTGTGTGGGGTGTGATATGTCTGAATAATACATGCGATTTGAATTGTGTCTGTTTGTTTAGGATGTCATTTTTATGTGTTTGTATATTTCCAATTGTTCAAGAGTGTCTAATTTTTGGCCTTTTGTGTGTACATGCAGAATATCCATTGTTGTTGTCGATGTTAGTGTGTGTGTGGTTTGCTTCAATGAGGTGGTTTGCAAAGGTGGATTCGATAGTGGAGTGTAGTGCATTTGTGTGTTCAATGTATCTTTGTCTGAACCAACGTCCTGTCTGTCCTATGTAGAATTTGTTGCAATCTGAGCAATTTAGTTTGTAAACACCAAGCAGATCAAATTTGTTTTGTGCTTTGTGGGGTGTGTTCTGTTTTGTTTGTAGTTTTGTATGTCATTTTGTATCCTGCTTTTTTGAATTTGTGGGCTAGTTTTTTCAGTATGGTTATTGATGTACATTAAAAAAAAAAAAAAAAAAATCCTCCGCTCAACAGTCCGTTAAGGACCAAGGCGTACCGCGCGGCTTTTGTGTTAATGTGACGGTGTATGGCTAGTACTACGCACCACCAGCCGCTAGTTGTGGTATTCACAGCCAGGAGGCGGCGCTGTTATCTCAGCGCCTACTCAGTTCTGCCTCACGACGCTGAGTGCACGCCGTACGGAGCCTCCGCCGGGAATTGAACCCGGGACCACGAGCGCATCAATCGCCGGCGTTAGCCACTAGACCACCTGGAGGCTCTGATGTATGTTAAGTGTTATGAATTTGTTGTTATGAGGAGTTGTGTATTAGTGTGTCAGTTGTAGTGGGTATATACTGAATTTGTGTCTGTGTTCAAATTTTGTGATGGAGAGGTCTAGGAAGTTTATGCTATTGATGTATTCATATTCAGCAGTGAAGGTTATAATTATCTGTATGAAATAAAATGCTCAGGTATTGAATGTCGGTTGTTGTTCTCAAGATCTCTGTACCATATACATATTCTTCTATTTATTGTTTGTGTATGTATACAAATGTTTTGCCCTCTTAATACAAATGCAGTTTAAAACAAAGTGCATGGGTATGCTTAAGGTTGCGTTGTTGTACACACACTGAAAATACAATGCACTATTTCACAAAGTACCTACATTACAGCTAACAATAGTAATATCAATAATAACAGTGTACGTAAGTATAATAGCAATAACAACAACAATGACAACATGTAACTATTTTATATTGTTACTAATATGATAATAGCCAATTCTTATAACATTGTTTTCTCTACCATATATAAAAATATTGTTACGATTCACTTATGAATTATTATAAAAAATGCCAAATTTGTGTGGACAGTAACTAACAGTACCATACAAATTAATGTCTAAAGTGGACTATACCTACTCTAATTTCAGAATTTAACTGATACATTGTATATTTTATGTTTTCTATAACAAACCTACAAAAGTATAATTGTGACAATACACCACTGTTAGATCTTTGTAGGTTACATAGTTATTTGTAGAAAACAGACCATTTAGTGCAGTATAATACAATAACAAAGTATCTATGATTTCCACTAATAAACTCTGACATGTCTGTCTACAAGTAAAAAAGCGATTATCCACTAATTTATATATTTTTACATTTCAGAAATACAGGTACATGTTTCATATTTCAGAAGTATTTAGTCTGTTGCAATTTTACAGACAATGGGTAGAAGTTCAACTGTTTACAAAAATTAAATGACAGGTAACAATTACCAATTAAATTCTTATAACATTAACGACAAAACTGTAATGAAATAACACTAAAATGATTCTGTTTACATTATTTTTACAATTAATTTGTGAATTAATATACATTGGGTTAGATTAGACAGCACTGTGACCTAACTATATTTTATGAACCAAAGGTTGAGTGACACTGTCCTGGAACAAATTAGCAGTTTTGTATACCTGGGCTACAGCGTGTCTTATAATGCATGCAACGACATTGTGAATAAGTTGCATAAGTTCAACCTTATGTGCGGGACCATTAGGCAAACCTTTAAGTCAGCAAGTAAAGGAACACGCCTAAAATTCTACAAGGTGATGGCTCTTCCCACACTTCATTATGGGTCTGAGAACTGGGCTTTAACGAAAGGCCAAGCCAGTCGCATCCAAACGGCTGAAATGAGATTTCTCAGGCATGTGGCAGGGTATACTCTCCATGATAATAGAAGAAACACAGATACATCCGTATGGCAGGAACTGAATATTATGAGTATACTCGACAGGATCACCCAGTATCGGCTGAATTGGTGGGAACATCTTTGCCGAATGGATGACTGCCACATCCCCAAACAATTCTGGAACTATAAGCTGAGTGGACGAAGAGGTGTGGGACGTCTGAGGAAGCGCTGGAGTGACCAGCTCTAATCTTTGCTTATTTGAGACCAGAACAAACCATCTTTGGTTTAATCTGTGAAGATGATGATGAACTTTGAGTGACTAACATTTACAAAAAAAGGCATTGTTTCACAATCCATATACACACAGAAGAACAAAAATGGATTATTGGTCATGGAATTACAAGCCACATAAAGAAAAAAACAGTAATTTAATTATATGTTAGCATGCGATAACTTGCTTCTGTAAGAATACAGATTCAGTTTTTTTATTCTGTCTTTCCATATGCATTTCACATGATCATACTATACTATAGATGTTTTTATCTCCACTTGCAGTCTTTTATTTGTCTTATTATCATACTCATAATGCCCAGAGGACACAAAATTCTTATTATGAAAGTGTCCCAAAAATCGTTTTTGGAGAAGATAGTTGTTCTTACTTACTTTTATTTATTGCTCACCATAAGTAACTCAACACAAATATTAAACAAATTTTTGTGTTTTCATTTTTATTAGTCCTCAAATAAGGTGAGGAGAGATTATAATGAAATTTGTTACAATTTTCTCTTCCTTTCCAAATCATGCTTGCAGCGTCTTCTGATTTTCACTAAAACTATCTCTCCTTGACCATCCTACGTCAGAGAGGTACTGAAGCCAAAATAATAAGACAACAAAATTCAGTTAACGTCCACTGATTTTTAACAATAGTTAGCGCCTAAATAATTTGAGATGGCTCTGCCAGTAAATGTTACTTCCACGTCAACGAAGGGAATTGCTGTGTGGCCTCCAGATTCATGGTGTGCATTGGATGCATCATGTGTAACTGATGGAATAAGATGAGAGGAGAATTTCTGGTGCCTTCAAACTGCAACAGAAAGCAGGCATTTCAGTAAACTTAAGATGGCAGCCCTGATTACTTGTGGCTAAGAGCTGGTAATCATTACTAGGAGAACTTTTATGTAGTTAGTTTTCACAGAAACCACAGATTTTAAGATACGGAATAATAATATAATTATTGTTATTGTTCCTTGTCTGATTTTGAAAGCAGTCTATCCCTTCCACACTGTTGTGTGGCTACTAGCCAGTGTCCATTAGTACTACTCATTTCCCCACTGCCGAGTGAATGACCTCTCAAGTGATTTCTGCCCACAGCAGATCTTGTCCAGTTCTTCATATCATGGTATTTAATCATACTATCACTCCACCTTGCAAAGGGCCTCTTTATAGCTTATAACCATGAGGCTTCATGACCATCTGCCACCTCCTTGCCTTCTCAAATCTCCTGTCTACTTTTATTTCATTTTCTTCATTCTGTAAATGTATTCTAATTTGATTTCATACAATTTAACAATTTTTCTGTCTCTCCTAGTCACCCCTTCTATCTGAAGTCTGCAGTTTTTGTATATCTTCTGTGTTTACTGACCATATTTCCCAACCATTATCTTCCAGTGCTTTCTTTGAAATCCAAATTTCCACTTTGCCTTCGAGTAACACAAAATTACATAGACTTTACTAAAAATTATTTTCAGTTCCTGCTCTTATATTATACTCACCAATAAAGTTTTTTTACTCTGTAGGCCTACACAGCATTGTCAGCATCCCCCGTCAGTGCTATTTCATCATTGGTTAATAACAGTATAGGAACATTTTGTTATGTACCAGAAATCCAGTAATCTTTATAAGACAGTCAAAAAAGAGAAAGGAGCACTTTGTGTGTGTGAGCTGTACGTCTATATGATGAAACTGTAAGTCATAATGTACGTTTACTGAATCAGAAGCAGTACCAATTTGAAACAAGTATCAGAACCAGAATGAAGGTCTGGTTTATAAAATTGAATAGTATTTACAATGCTCTCTCAGCCTGTTTGGAAAATACATCCTAATAGCAAATGATGGATTTTGTAAGTTACCTGGCCGTCTATATGATTTTTAATACCCGAATGTTTAATGCAATTCATTTTACAACTTCAGACATGTATTATAAATTTAAAAACTAAAAGATTTGGCAGTAAGTATAATATTTGTACATGCCTGTAATTTGTATTTGTATAATACAAGTAAACATACCTTGACTTACAGTAATATTTCATGCATTCACACAAAAACTAATTAAACAGTAATTTATTTGGGGAAATTTACTTATTTGTTTATAAAATACTCTTACATCATTTGAACAAGAACTACAATTCTAAAAAAAAATGTATTTTTCTATCTGCTGGATAATTTTAGTCTGACAGTATTGTTTTAATATAACATACAGCTATTTGTATGAAATGGGCATACAAACAATAAACATGAATACATTCCACAATAAGTTACTACATACTATTATTTAGTTCAACGTATACATGTCCTATTATTTTATCTTTTACATTTATATTGGTTCAACTTGTTCTCCATTTGCACTGTTTTGTTTGCATTATTTAAACTTTGTATTTTACCTTTCACGAAAAATTTTAATTCAGTGATCAATGAATTTGCAAAATATGAATTTGATACAACCATGTTGATAATGTGTTTAATGTGGTTCTCGCACCGCAAATTCCTTGTCCCTGTATTACTGGGAACTGGTGGGTGACCATAATTTCTTTGTCCTTCCTAGCCCACTTCTGCAGCCACCTGAACCAAGAACCTTTTCTTTGGCCCCTTCAACCTTTGTGCCCTGTACTACTGTTGTCTAATTACAGTGCAACAGCCATTATATGGCCATTGAGCTTGGTATGTTCTAAGAAATTTCCAGTGGGGCTTACCCGCCTTCTGTACTACTGGTCAACTAAGTGGCCATTTGCTTTTAGGGGTAATTTCCAACCCCAGGACAAAAAGGTGTCTTGATCCTCCTCTTCACTTTGAGGGGGCCATTTGGAACTCTTCATTGCCAGTATATAATATGTAGAGAATACTTTATGCATCTTACATCACACAGGTTGTGATTTTCGAATGCACATGTACTGGGTCTGTATTTTTACAATACTACGAGAACACAAAACATCTATTATATGGGGACATTAAAATTTACTAATACATTTAAACAAATGAAACCTTTCTAATTTTATAAAAATTATCTTATCAGCTGATAATAACTTACTTTTCTGGCCTACCAGTAAGTGTAATTAAACAATACAAAATACATTTTAACACAATTTCAATTATTGTAAAAAGCGAAGCTAACTGTGAATCTTCTAGTTTAACCAAAATGGAAATCTAATATTTGTCATTAGTAGTAATCTTTCCAAAAGCAATTCATGTTGGTCATATTTTTGTTCTACAATTTCTAGAATCGTAATTCCATTGTTTGTTACCATTTACTCAAAATACTTAAGGTCTATCAAAAGCAATTCATGTTGGTCATATTTGTTCTACAATTTCTAGAATCGTAATTCCATTGTTCGTTACCATTTACTCAAAATACTTCGCTTCATCACAACCGTGATGAAGGTCTGGACCTTTACCATCAGCTTTGATCTCTTCACACAGCAATATCATATATTCATATTTTCCAACTTTTTCTCAGACCAATATTCACAATTTTTGGCTTCATTTCACTACTCATTCCCAATTCAAGTGAAGTTTAACTGTATCACCTGCAAATCTTAGCTTTAAAAGATACATTTCATCTCTTTTAGTTCCTCTGTATCCTATCATAACACAGGAATATAAACTCTGATATTACTGGCAAACACCTCTGGTGATAGAGCATCTCTTTGCTGTATTTCTTTTTTCTATTGACATGAAATTTAGTAACATGAACACTTTTTATCTGATATGTTGTGTTGTGTACATTTCTAACAGAAAACTCAAACATCTTTAAATGCTTTACTGTAGATTTTAAGGAGACCAAATTAAAAACTCTTGCCATATAAAGTTGTTTTCCATAGTCACTGCTATATTATTGAAGTCATTTATTGCCTGTAATGGTCTGTTGTGATGTAATCATTCCTAAATCCTGCTTGACTCGATGACTGTTCTCTATTACGTCCATTACAAACAATCTTGCACATACGAGAAACTTATACATACAATAGAAATGAAACTGGATTTATAATTAATTATAACTCTCCACTTTTTTGTGTATTAAGATCACTAAACTATTTATTTTTCCATTCTAAGGGTGCCTTTTTTATTCCAAAGCACCAGTTATAAAAGCTTTTAGTATTTCTATACACATAATTCCTCCATAGTATCTGCTGTTTCTAGGTAATACACTTTTTCAGCTTTGAAACACTTTCTTTTTAAATGAATTGGATAATGCTTGTAAACAACAGGCTCAGATAAAATTTTATTTACAAATAAAGTATTCTGATGTTAAAAAATGAATTTCTGCATTTACTCTGGTGTTGGTTGAGATTTCCTTTTATTTGTATTTCTCAATTTTTCAACAATTCCTATAAAATATTTGGAATCTCTATTCTTTTTTATTTTATTTAATCACAGTTTCTGGCCTTTTTATAGGTGAAATAAGAGTCATTTTGGATATACATGAGTAGTGTCTGTAAAAAGGCGGTGGACGGACACACGTGCAGTTTTCTTCATCATTATCATTGGCTCGACAGCCCTTTGTGAGCCCTGGGGCCCACAATCTTCTTCAGAAGATTTCGCCATTCTTCTCTATTCATAGCCATATTCTAATACCAAGAGTACTGATGTCCTGACTCACCCCATCCCTTCATCACAGATTTTGTCTTCCAACTTTCCTTTTACCTTCTGGCTATGCATTAAATACTTTCTTAATACTCTGCTTTCACAAGCACGTATAATGTGTCCAGCCCATTCTAATGCTCAGCTTTACATTTTGGGACAACTGGTCAAAACAAAGCAACAATCTGTCTTTATTTATTCTAAAATGAATGTGTTGTTAGAGGCTTAAAACACAATGCAATAACATAAGCTCATACATTGATAAGATTAATTTAATTATAGAGTTAAGAGTGTTAAATTTTTACGTGCTCTAAATTTAAAACTCAGACAGCACATGGTGAATGGAGTCAGACTCAGACTGCACTTCTGTATGGAGTCAAGTCTTGGACTTTAAAATAGGTCACAGTTAAATGCTGGAAGCTCTGAAAATGTGGCTACACAAGAATGCTGAAAGTTGCACCGATCCACGTCACCAATAAACAGGTATTGAGAAGTGCAAGAATTAATTGAAAAGTGAACTAACTTCTTCTTCTTCTTAATTGCTGCACCAGCTCATGGAGAGCCTTGACCTCCTCAACAATCTGCCTCCAATCGTCTTGATTCTCTGCTCTCAGTCTCCATCTTCTTACACCTAGCCTGAGCAGATCATTCTCAACATCATCCAACCATCATTTGCTGGCCCTGCCCACTGGATTCTACTTTCCTTTATGCCAGTGATGAAGCTGGTTCTCCATAGATTTGCTGGATATCTGTATTGTCCTTATTCTCCATGTTCCTTGGGCGTTCACTGCACCAAATATCCTCCTGAGGACTTTTCTTTCCCACCTGCGCAACCACTCTTCCTCTGTCACTGTCGTTGTTCAAGTATCGGATCCATACATGACCACTGGCTTAAGAACTGTTTTATAGAGACGGATCTTGGTTGACCTGCTTATGTTTTTACACTTAAATATTCCTTGGAGAAGTACCTTCTGTTTCCAGCAGACATTCTTTCTTTTATTTCTTCGGCCATAATGTTGTCCTCAGTAACTACTGAGCCAGGGTATAAAATTTTTCAACCTTTTGAAATTTGTGTCCTCCAATTACCAGGGGGGGGGGCTCTTCTCTCTTGAATTTTACTGAAAAATGAAGTAACAGAAACCATTAAATGCAGGAAGACTGTTTATTTGGGACATTTATTCCATGGTCTTCTGACTTAGTCTGAAGGGTAAAATTCTTGGACAATGGAGCAGAGAGAAGACAAGTGACATCTTCAAAGAGTGGAATGGAAGAAGGATAGAACAACTCCATCGTTTAACCATCACGCTCTAGTTGCAACGTCCAAGGACTGAAGAAGGTATGAAGAAGAAATTTTCACATGTATGACACCATGAGACTCGGCGAGTTCACACGAATTGTAACTTGAACCTTTGTTAAAAGAAATTGAGATGCATCAATATAGTATTTACCAAAGAGTTGTGGAATATAATCCTCAGACAATTTATAGACTGTACTGTTGAACATTTTGTGCCACAGAACAGGCTAAGCCAGATTTATGGTTACATCTGCTGGTCAACATTCTTTGACATAACACTTGGGTGACAAAGATGAGTAATTTTTGGAATCCAACCACTTCATACAATTAAGCAACATCATGGGGGGATATAAAGTACTTCTCTTCAAGTGAATTACAGAACAAAAAGTTATATTTTTAAAAACACCATGTTTTAAATAATAATAAATGAACTATAATGTCGTGGAGAAATGACTAATAGTGATCAAGTGTCTGGGTTTACTGTGACCAACTTCATCACTTTGTTTTTAAAAACTCACTTCAATCACATTATATATTTGTTAGTGTAAAACAGACACAGATTCTAGTAAAACGTTTTTATATTCACAAGATACTTGGTAGTTTCACAAATTTAAGTTTTTATACAGGTCCTAACAAAGATGTCTGTCAGGTCCTAACAATTTCAAAAAGCAGAATTATAAAAGGTGCAGGTGCAGTCCTCCTGTCTGCAGCTGACTTTTAGATCATGGAATGCTTTAATATACTGAAATCTGGTACATAATCTTTAATACTAAATCATCAAATTATTTTAATACATTTAAAAAAAATGAGAATTCTCATTATGTAATTACATAAGCTACAATCACAATGAAAGGAAATATTACAGTTACTTACACTTTATTAGCTATGATAATTATTACTTATAAATTAAAAAACGAATTGGACAGCTATTTAAAAAAAAGGCACATACAAATAATACAATTAAATGCATATTAAATAGCACCAATTCATTAAATACAAAAAATTATTTGTTACTTATAAATCATTATTTTAGCTTTGGTTAATAATTGTTTGGGTTAATTCATCACACAAACATATTTGTTTGTAATTAGTAAGTAAGGAACAATATACTTAAGTCTACTTAAACCATTTACCCCTTGATTACATTATTAGTTATACACGATGTACATAATACACTAACTATTTTCAGTACAATTTTTTCTCAACTTATGTTTAATGCTTAATTTTTATTTATTTTAATACTAATAAATTAAAACGCTATAAAATGTGAATTATATAAGGCTCACATAAGTTTCTTTGCGACCTTATGATTAGCTGATACAAACATCATTTAAAATGTTTATAGCATGTGTTCATTGTAATGAAATTAAATGATAATTCTTTCTCCCCCATTTGGTTAACAATAACAAACTCCCACTTTTTCAGTCGACACTTAAGTACATCATTAAAAACATTGTTCACTTAGTTAACAAAGTCTCTCACTGTTTAAAACAATGGTAATGATTAGTACTTATATTGTCTGTTGTATGAAGACATCTTGTTAAATATCTGACTATAAAAACTTTCTTCTTCTTATGTGAACAAATTTTTATCGTTAAGTCTAGCTATTGCTGTTCTGATTCAACAGTAAGTATGCAAATGATTTAACTAGTTACACGACTCTTTGTCTCTTATATCGCATATTTAATAATTAAAAAAATCATAAATGGTTTGATCGGTTTTTACAATTTTTGACTGTAACACACTTTGATGCACAAAAGTGTCTTTTTACAATCACTATTAATGCATATTACAAACATAAAATACTCTGTAGTTAATACTAGTTATACAATTGTTTTGTACACATGAACCAGAAGATTTAACATCAGTGGTACATCCCCCCCAACAACTGTTATACCATATATACAGTAGAGTGTGGCAGAAATATCTGACGATCTTTGTTTTGTTCATGCAAAAGGGTCACGGGATGGTGTTGTGGTAGGCTGGCAACTTCACTTGCTGGTATTTCAGTTGCCATGGAGCCACACAACACACCGCACTTACACTGTTGAAACATTTTTTAAACTTTAAAGTTTTAATCAATATAAGGTTAAGTTATTAACTGTTATTGTTACTGATAACAACAAGAAGACATAACCATGATGTTTTTTAAATACACAACATTAGACTGTGTCTACAATTACAAACACCTAAAAAACTTAGGTTTATAAAAGTTTTTAAAAATTTACTCTGAATTAATTGTTTTTTTTCCTACATTCAAATATTCCCTCTGCTTTTCTTGATCACTTGGAGTATTTTCACAATTTGCATCAGTATTTTTACATGGGAATACTTAGTACAATATAATCAGAGCCACCCTTAGCACCCACAGGGTCGGGTGCAAATCTACCAGCAGGCCTCTTATGCCCCCCATAAATGCAGACACAGAAAAAAAAATGGCACGATATGAATTAAAAATGACAAGATGACTACTGACAACAATCTGTGCTAAATATTAATTCAAGAGCATACGGTGGAGACAAAGTTCTTGTAATTACAGGCACAGTACATTGACAGATACAGCAGCTACAGATTGTACACAAACATGGTACCAGAATCTAATCTATTCTCTGACAGAATCTCATTGTATAGTTTTAACTACATAGTGATATTTTTTTTTAAATTTTGTCTTCAGTTTAGTATAAACAATCACAGAAATATAGGAAAAATAATACAAAAATTAATAATGTAACCATGGATGTTTTATCGTTATTATCATGTATATCTCATGTTAATTTCTCTCCCTGTTATATACAAAGTCAATCATTTCCATATGTTTTGTGTTCAGAACTGGAGTTGGCAGTGTTCGTGGTGTTGGTAACAAAATTATTAACAATGAATTTGCAATGTAATCAAGTCTCAGCAGTTTATCTTCCTCTTCCAATACATGCTGAAAACAACAATAAAGGTGTTTATAAATGAATGTAATCTTTCACAGTCTTTGTTCACATTATCACAACTTTCCTAGCGTGGTCTGGGTTGTTACATTATCACCATACATTTTGACCATACTGATGAGATCTGACTGAAATTCTATTATTGTGTTAATTAGTGTGAAAATGTAATAAAGTGACATTTATTGTTGTGTGTTGGGAAAGTTTAACCTGAGTTATTGTATAAGAGTGTCTTTACTGATTTATAACTGCTGTTTGTGTCTAGTTAAAGTTGGCAATTAACGACTTCGTTGGTGTCAGTTATTCTGTTTCCTCTGCACAACACAATGATCTACGCGACATAATTTCCAATTCTAATTAACAATAATAACAACACTGAAGATGTCTGTCATCAGTATGAACAAAACGTCTAGTGAGAACATGAACAACTTAGACCATGGTCTAACATCCCGGATAATTGTGATAAAATTAAATCATTTGTTTCGCACATCACACTGCAACATGGATATGAATTTAATTACTTGGAATTTATATGAGTTCACACTGACAAATAAATACTAATGTTTTATGAGCCGTAATGTTGTAGTTTGCTTTCAATATTTGAGTAACATAAATTCAACAATAGATTTTCAAAAAATAAATGAACAGAAGGGGGTTTAAAACCAAAATTGGAATTATTGAAAATAAGAATTTCTCTCATTCACTTTTTTAGTCTCTCTCTCAGTCATGTGACTGGTAGGGCCCCAAAAATGATGGGGTCCTATGTGACTACACCTCTTGAACACCCCTAATGGCACTACTGAATGTAATTAGCAGAACTATACTAAATAAAACACGTGTATTCAGATAGTAAAATTTTTATTAGACATATTCCCTCTGAGAGTATACTCAGGTGATTAAGCATACTCATGGAGATGAAGCAATGGGTCATGCAAGATGTTTTGTGTGGACTCACACTTCAAGAGTGGTAAAACATCACTGGAAGACAAAGAGAGGTCAGGATGACCTTTCGCACGTACAATGCTTGAAAATCTTGATAAAATTAGGGAACTTGTCCTTCAATCTTCAGAAAATTATTCACGACACTGTTGGCATCAACAATGTGGTGTACAGAAGAGTACAAGGAATCCTCATGGGTAATGTGGAATGTATAACACTGGTGCAAAGTTTGTGCCAATTATTCAACTCCTGAAGAGAAGGCGCACTGTGTTGAACTCTCAGAGTTTTTTGTCAGTACATTAATATGACCCAAACTTCATGTTGAGGTAATTCTTTATAGGGGTATGAGACTTGTATCTTCAGTTGTGATTGGAAACCAAACAACAGTCTTCACACTGAAAGAGGGAAAAATCTCCTCAACCAAAGAAGGTGACCATGACCAAAAGCATGCTCTTCAGTTTCTTCAACATTTGTGGGTTTGTGTACTATGAATTCATTCCCATAGGTCATGCCACCAACATTCAGTTTTACTGCAATCTTCTAAGACATCTGAGAGAGGACATTCGGTGAAAAAGACCTGAACTATGGTATGGAGTCAACTGGTTGCCACATCATAACAATGCGCCCATCACAAAAGAGTTTGGAACAATCAGTTTTTACGCCACAAGAGCATGACCGTCCTAAGGCAGATGGTGGTCAAACTTAAGTAAAGGAAGTGAACTTCTGTACATTCATCTAGTCTTGGAACTGTCTGGTGTCACCTCATATGTATAATTTATTCACAATAGAATGTTAAACGTTTTGTGATACACCTTTCATGCATACATAAAATCACTGTATATCTTCTTATATTTATTTATTATAATACTATCACTTAACATACGTTCTTTATTATGAACGTCTTTTCTGCCATGACACAATGTGAATTTCATTGGTTCATTGACTCAGAAACAATTGCTTTTAGTGGTGATGATATTAAATTAGAAATACGGGCAGCAATTTATACTGCGAAACAGTATATAATTTCACATCAGTTTACACAGTTTCTGAATAATTCACATAAAGTGTTCATGAATTTTCTAATAATGTAACACATATTTTTTGTTATTAAAGTTAATAATTTATCCTTTGGAATACAGATCACAGGATTAAAGTACGTACAAAAAACTGCGGCAGTTAACCTGTCTAAAACAATGCATAATGCATCTTGAAAGTTTCAATACAGTAAAACTTTACTTATCACATATCACATAAAAATGTACATACAAAAATATGTTACCTGCCACATTTAGACACAATGATATTTGTAATGTTTATGAATCTAAGTACTATATCAATACACAATAATAGTTAATAGCAATAAACATTTTTGTAATAATTAATTGGTGAATTTATCATGGACTTGTTCATTTGAAAATTAATACAGTAATAATAGAAACATATATTGCAGACAGTTCTTACTTTAATTATTTCAGTTTTTATTTTTGATAAACATGAAGGTCAATCTATATACATTTATTTTAAAATAAAATTTAATAAAAAAAAACATTCAAGTCAATTTAAAAAAAAACACATACACACACACACACACACACACACACACACAATTATCTTTACGTTTCTATTTTCTTATAAATATATAATTAGTTTTGTAATAATAATTTAAATTTGTTATACAAATGTTTTTATTTGTTTTTAAGACTATTATTACGTTACATTATATAAAGACATATGGACAAATAAAAGTTACATCTGTACTATTAAATAAGACTAAGTAAAAAAAGCATTCCTCTTTTTTTTTTTAAAAAAAAGAGATGAATTATTGCTGTTTAAGTCTAGCAGACTCAAGAATGTCTGTGTAGAATTCACCAAATACGTTTCGATTGTACGAAACGAGTCGGTGATATTTGGCTGCCAATGATGAAAGCTCTTCTTGAAGCGACGACAGTCCTGGTGGTATCTTCAGTGGGACTGAAGAAGTTGATGTAATTGTTGACAACAAGAATTCACTGATACGCTGTGCTGTAACATTTACAAACTGCTATTAACAAACTGTGCTGTGCTATTAACAATCTGACGATTCTTTGCTAGTCATTCTTAGGCAATGAAAATGACCCCACAGAGAAAAACAACCATCTTAAAAGTAAATTTATAAAATAAACTTATCCTTTTTATTATAACATCGATAAAGTATAGAAGTCCATTAAAGTCAGGAGTTCTATGAGAGTTTAGAGTATAAGTTTTTGAGCTCGAGACGAAGGTAGAAAATATAGTTACGCCCTTACAGAACACGCTACGTGTTTCTCGGCTATTCCAGTAGAGCCCAGCTAAAATGTGTGTGTGTGTGTATATATCGCTACTACAGAAAACCCTCGATTTAACAGACTAATTGGGGCTGAGGGGTGTCCATAAAATCGAAAGTCCGTTAAATCGCAAATTTTGTTTTTTGAGGATATACAGGGCCCGCCAGTGAAGCGGGAAAATTAAAAGTACCCAATTTTTTCATGAAAAATTTATTATCAGAATTTTTTTTTACAGATTTGAGTTGAGTAAAGTATGCCATTATTTTACTTTTTAAAAATAACGCCGCTCAAGTGAGAGCCGTTTCTGTGTAAAGATTCTTCTAATCTTGACCGAAAATTTTCCATCACTCGATGAAGCAGGTCAGGTTGAATCCGTGCAATTTCTTGTCTGATATTCGTTTTTAATTCCAATTCCGGTATGTGTGCGGTCTATCAACGTACACCCTGCTCTTCAGAAATCCCCAAAGAAAAAAGTCGCATGCGGACAAATCTGGGGATCTTGCAGGCCACGAGATGTCGCCATATCTGGATATGAGTCCGTCCGGAAAGAGTTCTCTTAAAGCAGCCATGGAAACATGAGCAGTATGACTTGTGGCCCCATCCTGCTGGAAAAAATTAATTTCCGGAAACCTAGGGAGCTGTTGCATCAAAAATGTTCTGACCATGTGTGTGTAGAGGTCTGCATTGACAGTTGTGGTGTTTCCTCTATCGTCTTGGAAAAAATATGGCCCAATAATGCCAGATGATGAAACTGGACACCACACCGTAACTTTCGGACTATGTAATGGCTTTTCATGCAACTCACCTGGGTTTTCATGATTCCACTATCGACTATTTTGTTTGTTTACATATCCATTCAAATGAAAATGTGCTTTATCTGACATAAACATGCGGTGAATAAAGTTTTCATCATCATTTACACGTCGCAATATTTCTTCGCTGAAAAGCCTGGAAGCCAGCATATCGACATCTTTCAACTCCTGGATTACTTGAATTTTGTAAGGATGAAAAGATAAGTCTTTATGCAAAATTCATCGTAACGATGTGTTACTAATGTTTAGTGCGGATGCATGTCTCATTGCAGAACGTTGTGGACTACGCGTCAATGCTACTTGAACTCTTTCAATGATTTCCTCTGTTCTTACAGACCTTGTTGTCCTCTATGCTTTAAGTTTAATGTGGAACCAGTTTCTTCAAACTTTTTCACCCATGACATAATTGCATGAGCGGACGGCACTCTTCCATGTCGTGGAATATTGAAATGATTACGAAACCATCGTTGTACAGAAGTCACACAGTCACCATTCTTATAAAACGATTTTACGCAGAAAACACGCTGAGCACCGGACCACTGCTCCATGTTTTAAAACATATAATAACAAATGGCATTAAATGTAAAACAACAATCGAAAACCTCCACGCCCTCTCGTGAGCAGAAAATGAACTATTGCACTTTCAAAATTTCCCGCTTCACTGGCGGACCCTGTATTTAAATCAAATAGGCCTAAAACACTTGAAATTTTAATACTATTAATATCATGCAAATACCGTATTGTTCCGAATACAAGCCACACTTTTTCTCCTAAAAACATTGTCGCTAATTTGGCCTGCAGCTTGCATTCGCGCGCTAAAGAAATTCGAAGTTATACCTGACTTCTGGAGGGACGAACGCTTTTGGTATCTATGAGTTGTTTACTGCCTAAGCAACAGCAGTTTGCCTGGCTGTAGTTAACTCTGGCGTTATGATTTATGACTACAACCGAATGTTTTAACAGCAAACTGAAGAAAGAATAGGAAGATAAAGTGTAAGTGTGTGCGCACGCGCGCGTGCTCGCACCCTTCTGTAGGCAGCAAGACAAAGAATGAGTAGAGGGGGTGTGAGTAACATGTTTCTAAATAACGGGTAAACTGCCAGTGTGGTTTTCTATTGTAACAGCAACAACATCGCTTATCTGTACTTTGTTTTCATTCGGCGTTTTTGTAGTGCGTTTGTGGTATGAGTGATATTGTGGAGACTAAAGGCACGCAGTCAAATCAAATTAAACGTAACCCGTACGATGCGAATTATAAATTAATTGTGATACAAAATGTAGAAAAAACATGCAATCGCGAAGCCGCAAGGAAATTCAATATTGATGAATCCTGTATTTGATGATGGAGAAAACAGAAGAAACGACTTTTAAATGCAAATACTTGTGACGATTTAAATAAAAGAAATAATCTAGAAAATAAAAAATTTTAAAATTTAAGGTTGCGAGCTCTTAAGCTATTTAAATCTCACTGTTTTAATATAAGATACCTGTATGTACTCAGTATGAAAGGAAGCAGTAATTAATTAAGCATAAGATACTCAAATAAAAAGATAAATTGTAAAGCGTTATTAATATCGTATTTAACCCTTTGCTTGTAAGCAGGCGCTTTCCTGTTGATTCCAGACTCGACATGCTTTCAGAGTCTTGTGTGAGTAAGAATAAGATAAAAAAACTAATGTTAATAATAATAAAATCTGAAGACATAAATAGTCGCTAAAACAACTGATTTAAATTATATATATTTGTTTAGGGATAGTTTGCATAAATAAAAAAGTTAACTTAAATATAGTTAGGAACTATATTCTCGCGCGGAAGTTGTCCCACTAACTTTTGTCCAGTACCTGGCGAAGGGAGCATAAATTCTCTTTCTTGCAAGGGCGACTCCGTACAGTGTAGACGTAAGAGCTATGCTCTTCAAATATGTGTATCATATTTGGTTTCATCTTCAGAAAGTGTACCAGATGTAGTTTGTTTAAAGCATCTGGATGTATTAATTAATGTAGTCATGTGAATAGACAATAAGTTTAAAGTTATGTAAAACAAAAAGTATTGAAACGTAACTAAAAGTGTAACACAAGATGACTACGTACTTCAACATATAAAAGCTATTCCAAAATAATACCCGGAGATGTGAACTAGCAGAAGCCACAAACTCTACTGCACGTGACAGAATATGCAGATCAGGACATCCGAGAATCTACACGATCATCGTAGATAACTACATGACATATTGTTCTACCTGCTAACTTTTGGAGCCCTTTACGGAGGAAAGCCAGACCGAGATGACGACGTAGCTGTTCCTGTTTCCCAAGACTGATACCCCAGGAGGAGTCTTCCGCATACCAATTAAAAGGTGACTCGATAGCCTGTCTATCGAGGGTTACTAATATTTGTTACACAACACATCTTGAAAGAGACTTTTCAGAAATGATTAACTTTGTAAAGACTTATAAATTAAATCTAATGTTTATAAGATTATATCTTATTAATTAATATTTCATGTAACTATTCTAACTTCATACGTTGTAACCGTTTATATGTTAATGTAGAGTAATATAACTCAAGCAATAATACCATTCTTAAATGTTGAATTAAAAGAAAGTCTTGCAAGCTAATATCATGAAAAGAGTATAATTAAAAGTTTTAATACAGAAAGTTCACCCGGATCCGAGGTATAACTATACAGAATCTAGTTTGATGCCAAAGTTTAAAGAAACCTTTCGATAATTTAATAATTGAGTTAGTAATGTCATGGCATCAGTCAGTATATGTTTTTCTTAAATGTTGAATAAAGAGAAGTCTTCTTGTTACACACATATGAGGAGTGCTTAAATCAATTGTATACCTTGTCATTGTTTCCTTACACAAAGTAAACAATTACACAGCTAGTAAGTAATATGTTATTTTAATTATTTGTGATGAATTCTGTTACAACGTAGGCAGCCCTTCTAATTAACGGAGTTTAATTACGAAGGGTTCCCTGGATTTGTAACGCGGCGAAAAGCTCGTTACAAAAGTGCGCCACTCTGCTGAATTGTAAAAAATAAAAGGGTAATTGTTTACAGAGTGTCACAAAAGTGCATTCACTCTGCTAATTTATGTAAAGAGTTGTTAAGCATCGTGACGTAAACAAAAGTGCATTACTCTGCTTACATTATTTGAAATAAAAAAAAATAAATAAAGGAAACAAAGGAAAGAGTTTTAATTGTGTATATGTGTCACAAACAAATTGCATTCACTATTTATGCGTGGATAAACATAAATAGTATGATTAATAACTAAATGTTTAATATTGATATATGCACTCAGAAAGTTACTTTAATAAATGTAATGTTCAAAACATATTTAATACACTATTAAATAACGTAATATGTATTAATACGTAGATGGTAGTATGTATAAGTAAAATATCATTAGCGTCATACAATGCAAAATGCTCTATGCAGGTTCCTACCGGCACAACCTGAATAATTCGATGTAAGTACTTGCATACATGAATTGTGACCAAGCATAACAATTTTGGTCAACCGAACAATCTGTAACAGGTTTGTTTACGACAAACTACGACCTGTTTTCTCCTGAATCATTCTGCACGGTGTATGTCCAACTACATAGATTACATACACTAGTATGTGTTATAAAAAAAAATTGATTAAAAATAACTTTGTAAATAATAATAAAGTAATTAAGTAGAAGTTGTGATTTAAAACTTGTGAACAAAATAAGTAATTATTTAATTGAGAAAGGTTTATGAATGAACGAAGCCAAAGTGTTGTCTAAGCGGAATAATAATAAATGTGTTGTACAAAAGTGTGCTCCCCTTCTCAAGTTTAAAACGCCCTGTTTCAAATCGTTGGTGTTATTCAGTCGCTTTGTGTAGTAAACAATAAAAGCAAACACCCCATTGTCACACACTCTCACCCTCCTTTGTTAACTAAATATGTAGGCCACACTCTGACCTACATTCCAGTAAACAGCTGATCGGCTATTTAACATTGAAAGATATATGTGTGTGATTTCTGTCTCTCCCTTAGAAGAGAAATTGTTCTTTTCTAATTAGTGTAAATTGATTACTTATGAATTTATTATATGTAATATATGTGTAATATAATAGTATTAATTTTAAGTACGTGCTAATGTGTTAGAACAAAATGGCCCAATTTAACTCGGATTTGTTATTAAAAGACGAGCTGTCTTACGAAGCTCTTTTGCGTGGACTACCCCATGCTGATGTAACAGTCGCGGAATTACGAAGTTCAATTCGCGAATGTGGAATTGATGCGCCCGTGGAATTAAACAATCTAAGCCAACTCGATTATGAAAGCGAGAAAGAAATTTTTACTGCCAAGTATAGTGAACTATACTTATTGTCTCAAACACTCCAAGACGAGAAATCTCCGGCAAAAATTTTGCGGACTACCCAGAGAATAGAGCATTTAACCAGGCGAATAAAAAATTTGTCGATCTGGCCGAATCTCAAAGTAATACCCGAAGATAGATCTCGACTATCATTGATGAATAGTCCCAATACTATTGCTGATCTGGAACAGTGCAGTATCTATTCTTCAAATGTATGGTACTCAGATCAAAATAGAGAAGCAATGAAAACCTCTGAAAATAATAGACATCAATTGCAAGCACTACTGCCTGATGTAACAACCTCGTATGAAAGTCAAGTTTCTAGTAGACCTCACTATGTGCGCAAAGCTGGTAAGTTAACTGTAAACCCAGATAAAGCGGAAACCAAGTACCCACCTCGCAGAAAACCCACCTGTTATAATTGTGGCAAATATGGACACATAAGTAGAGAGTGCAAAAGTAAGCCATTGGAACGGAACCAACCTGTGAATATAAAGTGTGCTAAATAAATATGGTGATTAAATAGACGATAGTTCTAGGAGCGTTTCTTAAATCCCCAAAGTAGTTTAATAAATAATAAAGTGAATAATAATAATAATTGATTTAAATACTAGAGCTAAATAAATCCTAAGTTATACTAAAATTGTGTGAAGTGTAGAAGTAATTAAAGGAAAAGAATAATAATAAAAGGTAAAGTTGCGTATTGTAAACACTTCGCAGTGGTGGCAAGTAAGAGAAATTAAAGCGTGTTCGGAATTGTAGTAAACAGCCACGCACCCTCCCTATTGTGATAAACCGGTGCTAGCCTGAACAATTAAAAACCACCCCTAGTGAGTATTACAATGCATTGTGAAGTGTCTCCTCTCCCGCATAGTTTGTTTAAGTATTGTTAAAAGAGAATCATATTCGTGAGATTCCGCTTCTCTCAAATCAGTGATCTAAAGTGGAGTATGGGATCCTCTTTAGATTACATTAGAAATAAGTTTATGAGATATAATCAAGTATTGATTATATATGTAACGTAACAGGTCACAACGGCGCCGACTGAAAGGGAAATGATAGGGCTGAAATGTGCCAAAGATCATTAATAATTGCTGAAAGCTAACTTCCGTAGTTAGAGTAAGCTGGTGTCAGTCGGGCCGGGATGTTGTGAGTTACGGATAAGTAGGGATCATTCCAATCTAAGGTTTGGAAATTAGGATTAAGATTAAAATGTAAGTTAGTACTTAAGAAGTAAGAAAAAGGGAATTTCACGAAGGCGATCATTTAAATGAATAATGTCATTTAAAGAAATTAGGAAAAACCAACTGTGCAATAATAATAAATAACTTCACACACTGCCACTAATCGTACTCCCAGTCCCCAATTACAACGAAAGTCACAAGTCGACCCCGTTCGAGTTACTATACAAGTATAGACAAAACCACCCTTTGTCCACAAGATGGAATATACACGATCTACTGCCTCCGCAAATAACGGATAAGCAGATAAAGAGAATATGGAACAAAGCCCGCTCTAACTTGAGAGCAAGCTTGGAAAAATCCAGAAGATACCACGAGAAAGGTAATCATAGCAACTCAGTCAGGTACCAAGTAGGTGACTTGGTAATGTACAAGACTCACCCCATTAGTAGTGCGATTGATAAGACCACCTCGAAACTATCATTCAGATGGTGTGGCCCTTATCAAATCCAAAAGTACCTAACTCCAGTTACAGTAGCCCTGTGCGAACCTGCTACTCAGAAATATGTGCGGAGAACGCATATTTCGCAACTAAAGTTGTATAAGAAGAAGTGACGGTATAGTATAACCCAAAATAAAAAAGGAATACTAGGTAGTAAAGAAAATTATATTTCTGAATCCGCGTAAGAAATGTAAAACGTAAAGTTTGGAAACGAGGCCTGATCAACCTGAGTTCCAGTTCTGCGGAGCATGCATTAATGAATAATCATTAACTAGATGGGTACTAACACTCATTAACTACATGAGTTATATAGGACTCACAGAAGAAAAGATAGAATTCTAAATAGTAGAGATTTAGAAAGTTACTCTACAGAAGAGAGAGTAAGACAAACAAAAAACCGGTAGTAAAATTAAGTGATAGAGATAAGAAAGAGTTTTGTGTTTTAATTATGTAAATATTTAGTGTAAATAGTATGTAAAAAAAAAGGTAGTTCATAAGAATATAAAGTGTACTGTGTTGTAACTATAGGCAACAACTATGTGAAAGAAATTACACACACTAACCCCATTTAATATCCCAGTGCCCAATAGTGAGTTAGACTCAAAAAGCTAAACCGTAGCGTGCAATTCAAGCGGTGGAGTATGTGACGATTTAAATAAAAGAAATAATCTAGAAAATAAAAAATTTTAAAATTTAAGGTTGCGAGCTCTTAAGCTATTTAAATCTCACTGTTTTAATATAAGATACCTGTATGTACTCAGTATGAAAGGAAGCAGTAATTAATTAAGCATAAGATACTCAAATAAAAAGATAAATTGTAAAGCGTTATTAATATCGTATTTAACCCTTTGCTTGTAAGCAGGCGCTTTCCTGTTGATTCCAGACTCGACATGCTTTCAGAGTCTTGTGTGAGTAAGAATAAGATAAAAAAACTAATGTTAATAATAATAAAATCTGAAGACATAAATAGTCGCTAAAACAACTGATTTAAATTATATATATTTGTTTAGGGATAGTTTGCATAAATAAAAAAGTTAACTTAAATATAGTTAGGAACTATATTCTCGCGCGGAAGTTGTCCCACTAACTTTTGTCCAGTACCTGGCGAAGGGAGCATAAATTCTCTTTCTTGCAAGGGCGACTCCGTACAGTGTAGACGTAAGAGCTATGCTCTTCAAATATGTGTATCATATTTGGTTTCATCTTCAGAAAGTGTACCAGATGTAGTTTGTTTAAAGCATCTGGATGTATTAATTAATGTAGTCATGTGAATAGACAATAAGTTTAAAGTTATGTAAAACAAAAAGTATTGAAACGTAACTAAAAGTGTAACACAAGATGACTACGTACTTCAACATATAAAAGCTATTCCAAAATAATACCCGGAGATGTGAACTAGCAGAAGCCACAAACTCTACTGCACGTGACAGAATATGCAGATCAGGACATCCGAGAATCTACACGATCATCGTAGATAACTACATGACATATTGTTCTACCTGCTAACTTTTGGAGCCCTTTACGGAGGAAAGCCAGACCGAGATGACGACGTAGCTGTTCCTGTTTCCCAAGACTGATACCCCAGGAGGAGTCTTCCGCATACCAATTAAAAGGTGACTCGATAGCCTGTCTATCGAGGGTTACTAATATTTGTTACACAACACATCTTGAAAGAGACTTTTCAGAAATGATTAACTTTGTAAAGACTTATAAATTAAATCTAATGTTTATAAGATTATATCTTATTAATTAATATTTCATGTAACTATTCTAACTTCATACGTTGTAACCGTTTATATGTTAATGTAGAGTAATATAACTCAAGCAATAATACCATTCTTAAATGTTGAATTAAAAGAAAGTCTTGCAAGCTAATATCATGAAAAGAGTATAATTAAAAGTTTTAATACAGAAAGTTCACCCGGATCCGAGGTATAACTATACAGAATCTAGTTTGATGCCAAAGTTTAAAGAAACCTTTCGATAATTTAATAATTGAGTTAGTAATGTCATGGCATCAGTCAGTATATGTTTTTCTTAAATGTTGAATAAAGAGAAGTCTTCTTGTTACACACATATGAGGAGTGCTTAAATCAATTGTATACCTTGTCATTGTTTCCTTACACAAAGTAAACAATTACACAGCTAGTAAGTAATATGTTATTTTAATTATTTGTGATGAATTCTGTTACAACGTAGGCAGCCCTTCTAATTAACGGAGTTTAATTACGAAGGGTTCCCTGGATTTGTAACGCGGCGAAAAGCTCGTTACATACTACGCGACGAGCATTCGCATGACCTCAAGTTGGGCGTTTTGTAGCAGTAGAGTCCAGCGTCTGTGAATACGTACGGCTTTTAAGAAGGCAAGGACTCCCTGTCACTAGACATGTTTTAAAATTAAAAGCTTTAGAAATCGCAGAAGAATTAAAAGTCTCCGGTTTTAAAGCCAGCTTCGGGTGTATAAGACGAATGACACGGCTAAATGGATTTGTGCTTAAATGACGTACATCACTCGCGCTAAAACTACCGAGTGACTACGAAGAAAAACTCCTACAGTATCAGCGGTTTGTCATTCATTTACGCAAGAAGCATAATTATTCACTTGAACACATGGGAAATGCCGATGAAACACCCGTATTTTTTATTTACGTATATTTATGGTGGACTAAAAGGGAACCAAATCTGTAACAATAAAGATTACGGGAAATGAAAAATTACGTGCCACTGTAATGCTTGCTGTATTAGAACAGGAGAGTCTGCAGTTTATGCACATTATACGTTTCAAAAGCCTAAAAACATTATCATGCTTCGATGTTTCAGTTTTTTTTCCGTTAAATTCGAAGTCCATTAAACCGAGGTCCGTTAAATCGAGGGTTTACTGTACTTTGAGATGAAAGACAATTACGTGACATTTGTCATGCGTCTGTAGCCGAGACTGATCCAGATTTTACCAATCCGCGCACACTGTGTTCAAGACGGCAAGCAATTACGCTGTAATGGGGCAAAAAAGGAGTATTTCATTTTATTTTATTTTGTACTCAAATATATCTATGACCAACGCAGCAAGTCCCATACCCAATACGGTTTTATTCAAACAAAGAACAGTGGAATGCGACGTATGTTTGCCACTCAAGTGGTTCCGAGAATTTGTTACGCACAATGTATGTGCAAACACCAGCAGGCGCGCAAATGACGCCAAGCCGAATGAAGCAACGCCAAACAAGATGTCTAAATTATAAAATTTGTTCGCCACGTGGTCTGGATGAGGGCGGAAGTCCATGATAACTTCGCTTACATGTGTCACGTGACTAGATGCAGTGCAATTTCGTCACCTCCGAACACACATGGACAACACCGTACTTGTGAAAATTGACGAGCGTTTTGTCACAAGCTGGCTGTGCAATTTCCGTCTGCTACCTAGCGTTGGCGTAAAAGCTGTGTGCGTAGTTACCTTCAGTCGACAACTATTATAGGCCACGCGTGGGCAATACTAACATAGTTCGAACTAAATTAGGGTCGGCCGACCCAACCAGTGCACATCGAAAATGTGTAAATAGCGCAAAAATATTTAACATAACTATGGAACAGTAACTTTGTGATACAGTGAAACACAACCTTTTTGGAACTCAAATCAGAACTATGTAACGCGCCATGTGATCGACAGGAACGACGCCCTATACGTAACAGTATTCCATTAAATTCTTCTTATGCTATATTAAAGGGGGTAATCGGTGTGTGTGTGTGTGTGTGAGGAGCAAACTGGGTCGTTTATTATTATTATGATCATAATTTAAGATGATTAGCAATAAGTAATTCAAGTTTTTATTTCATGTATAATAGATAAATAGCAGTGTTTTCTGAGAAGAAGTAACGTAAAATCAAATATTTAAATGGATGTAACATAAATAATAGTCACGATATTAATTGATGACTCGTTGGGCACTTGGTGAAACATATTAATACAAAGGTTTTGTAAAATATATAAAAACACTTGGTAAGTTTCACAAATTTTTTAATTAACTCTGACAGCTGTTTCGACTAACTTAAGCCATTGTCAAAGAGCGAGTGAATGAAATTACTGAACACAGGATGTTAGAGTAGTGTAGGTGGTAAACATCTGTTTAGGGCGTATCTGGAACATCTGTGTTGTGATGGCGAGGGGTGGGGAGTGTGTGCATGAGACAAGGGAAGGTCTGGTGTCTTTAAAAACTAAATACAATCATGAATGCAAAATATAAAACCTTTGCTCATAAACTATATTTAGTACAAAAAACAAAATTACTAAAACTTACCACAACTAAGCTAAGTAGTAAGAGAGTAACTACTATGTCATCACCAGTAAATAAATTTTATAACAGAGTGGAAAATTTCTCAAATATAAACTTTACTCAGAAAGAACTAAATCTGTTAAATAAAGGTTTGAAATATTGTCCAAACATACGGTACAAAAGAGACATGGAAATGTTATGTGTAAATACAGAAATAGCACTTAGTAATGTAGATAACCCAGATATAAGAAATAATGAATTAGTTTCCTGTGCAAACATTATATCAAAAAGTAATAAGAATAAGTACAGTCTAAAAGATTCAGATAAGTACATAGTTAACAGTTTAAAACAAAAAATTAATTCAAATAGTTTAGTGGTTTGCAAAGCTGATAAAGGCAATACAATTACAATAATAAATAGGAGCGAATATATTGAAAAGACAGAACTTCTCTTCAGGAATGACAATTTCAAGATATTAAATGATCCCACTAATAAGTTTCAAAAACAAATAAAATCACTTATTAAAAATTGCCCTAATATATTTTCAGACACAAAAAGTTTCATGCTAACTATGATGAACCCAAAAGCTCCTGTTTTGTATAGTTTACCAAAAATACATAAACCTAATTGTCCCATGCGCCCAGTTGTTTCATATGTAACTGCACCTGCATATAAAGTCTGTAAAAAACTTAATGAATTATTGCCAAAATATATTAACTTTAACCCAAAGTATGCTATTAAAAACACTTTACAATTAGTTAATAATATAAAAAATGTACATTTACCACTGAATGCAAAATTAGTTTCATTTGATGTTAAGAATTTATTTCCGTCTATACCTGTAGATGTTCTGTTGTCTATCTGTTCCTCACATATACAAAATACTTTAACCTTAAATAGTGATCAGAAAAAAGAATTATTCTCGGCCTTAGATATTTGCATAGGACAAAATTATTTTCAGTTTAATAATAAAATCTATAAACAATTTAATGGCTTACCTATGGGCTCTCCTTTATCACCTTTATTAAGTGAAATCTTTATGACATTTTTGGAAGAAAACATTTTTACATCTGATAACCCCAACATAAAATATGTTTTTCATTGGGCAAGGTATGTTGATGATATATTTTGTATCTGGACGGGAACAGATAGACAGCTCCATATGTTCTTAGATTATATTAATTCCTTTTATAGTAGCGTGCAATTTACACTTGAAACAGAAAATATGAAAAGTTTAAATTTTTTGGATCTTACCATTACTAGATCATAAAATAATCTTAGTTTTCAGATATATAGAAAACCTACTTTTACAGATACCGTTATACATAAACAATCACTAACATCATGGCACATAAAATTAAGCAGTTTTCATGCAATGGTTAATCGTCTCCTTATAGTTCCTTTATCCAAAGAAAATTTCAATAAAGAGGTAGATATTATAAAAGCCATAGCACAAAATAACGGTTATGATGAAAGAATAATTAATTCTTTAATTTAAAAAAAACAGAAGAAAATTACTTTAAAAGAATTTTATTCCATAGAGCCAGATCAGGGTAACAAAAAATTTCACTTAACAAATTACATTCCGTGTATAACAGATAAGATTAATAATAGGTTAAAAAACCATGGTCTTAACATGGTATCAGTAAACAAACGTAATCTTTTTTCACTACTAGTCAATAATAAAGAAAAATCTAATACACTGGAGAAAAATGGAGTTTATGAAATACACTGTGCAGAATGCGATGCTATTTATATCGGACAATGTGGCCGTGCTCTGAAACATCGCATTTCTGAACATAAGAAGGCGATTTTAACCAATACATCTAATACAGGTTTTGCAGATCATTGCTTACAACACAATCACTTTATAGACACAAAAAACATAACACTACTCCACAACATACAAAAAGGTAGAAAAATGGATTTGTTAGAAATTTTAGAAATTAAAAAAGCAATAAAAAATAACAAAAATTTAACCAATGAACAGACTGAATTTTGTGTATCCCCTTTATTAAAATCTGTTATTTAGTTTAGTTTATTTTATATTATTTTGAATGTTCATCATTATTTTAAATTTTGCATTCAGTTTATATTTAGTTCAGTTAATTTTATATTTTGCATTCATGATTGTATTTAGTTTTTAAAGACACCAGACCTTCCCTTGTCTCATGCACACACTCCCCACCCCTCGCCATCACAACACAGATGTTCCAGATACGCCCTAAACAGATGTTTACCACCTACACTACTCTAACATCCTGTGTTCAGTAATTTCATTCACTCGCTCTTTGACAATGGCTTAAGTTAGTCGAAACAGCTGTCAGAGTTAATTAAAAAATTTGTGAAACTTACCAAGTGTTTTTATATATTTTACAAAACCTTTGTATAAATAATAGTTTTCTGAAGACAATGAGGAATACATAAATTAACGTTATTATCCAGCAGTTATTAGCGATGTAACGTAAGAGAATTGTTGATGTGGGAGTTTTAATATCATCTGACGATAAATAAGATAACAATAAAATGTGTTAATTAGACATATAAATATGTGTTTGTCATTGCACCACCTATTGTTTTTTCTCTGCCAAAGTACATCAGACGACACCCTGGTAAATTATCAATAAAGGTAAGTGGGACAAATTTAAATATTTCAAATACTAATTAACTCGTAATACTTTAACGGTCTAGTGTTTTCTAGTAGACTTGTAGTATGGATTATTCTGTAATATCAGCGGGGTATAAATACAAGCACTCACCGATGCTTAGTTCAGTTGAAGTGGGTTTGAACTATTGTGGGAAAGTGTTTTATAATTGTGCAAGACTCTATTAGTTGACATTATTATTGCGTGTGAACAATCTTTATTTCATTTGTTGTAAGAAACTTGTTGATTACAAACTGTTTAACTGTGATAATTAAAGCTGGTGATTAGTGACTTAATTGGTGCCTTGTATTTTGTTGTCCACTGTACCATACGACAATCAGTAGACCGTCGTAACAATATTATTATGACAATCACATGGATTGCGATCTTGCAACAATGGAATAAATTACTGTACATCAGAAGAGACAATACTCACAAACCTATTTACATTTCTACTGGACACCACCCATATTATAATAGTTATAAAATACACTCACAAGCAAAACACTATACATAAACAATAATAAATATAACCAAAATTTAACACAAACAAACAGTTGTCACTTTCACTAAATTTCACTGCCTATTTCACTCTCTTCATAACACACTGATTGAGTGTACAATCTGTTTTCCTAATTCCCAAACTTAACTGACTACAGCTCTTGTATCTTATATAAGCAAGAAATGTCAACTGGTATCATATAATGTTTTTGGAGAAAGCTGCACAGTTAGCTGGTGTCACATGTTTTTGGGAAAGTTACAAGAATAATTGTGCAACAAGTCGAAAGACATAACAGCAGCCGGACTTCAAATGACTATTCTGAATTATGTCCAGTTGAATAAGCTGAATGATGCAGGCTCTATATGCATGTAGTTTGTATTGAAACAGTGTCACATTATCACTTCCTTAAGCCTGTTTGTCCTTTCTTCTTCTTTTCCCCTTCCATCAGCAAGCAACACTTTCTTATCACGCACAAACAGAACTAAACTCCTATTTAATTCAATCCTACCTTCTCGGTTCATCTTATTTCATGCGTAATGTCCTTTTCAGCAACTTTTGATATTCCTGTATATTCCTAAAACTGAGCTCTTATATTCCTGTATTTCTTTAAGTCTTCTCTTTCTGCTCCTATAGTTTGTTTAATTGTGGCTAATTCTTCCTGTTTGGAAGCTTCTCCACAAACACTTCCTTCACATCGAGGACAAATATGAGCAATGCTGTAATATTACTAATTTTTCCATTCCCCCTCTGTTACCATAGAAGCTGGTACTTAATTGTCTTGTTCTTTTCCTATTTTTGGATTCGTCACCAAAAGTTACTTTTCTCTACCATCACAGACTCCTCCTTCAATTAACATCACACACTTAATCTAATGGGTGGCAGTCTCTACTGTGCAAAATTTTCTTTTCTTTTGATCATCTCATATTATCCACTAATCCACTATAAATTTCATACTCATATGTCACTTCACATACAACATCTGCAATATACAATTGGTGTTGAACTTAAAACAAGCCTGGTATAAATATATGTTACGCTTTTCTAGGGGTTTCTGTTCATGTCCATATCTCCTGTAGAGGAACACAAATGAGGCTGGATACTGCTTACTACAACAGAATTCACAATGAATGTTGCATCACCCACGTTAATTATAACTGCCGCTGGTTTATCTTGAACGGACTCTTGAGTAGCTGGTTCCCTTTGATCTCCTGAACTGCAGACATTATGTATTATTCAGAGGCTTTACTCCTCCAACTGATACCCAGTTCATGTCTTTCTCTCTAATTTCTGGTCTCCCAATAATCTGCTTTCTGTTTGTACAGGCTCTGACAATATCTATCATGTATGGAGGGCAAATTGCATTTAAAATCCTCTGGTGCTACAGGATAAACCAATCTAATCAATCAATTCGTACTGGCTTTAAATTTCTGGATACTCTCCCTAAAATGTTGTCGCCTTGCTTACAACTGAGCACAGTACAGATTATAGAGATGCTAGTCTCCATCATACTACAGTTCAAAAGCTTTTATTAATTCACTGTAGGTGTTCTGCTATGAGGTGGTACTTTCTGTAACAGCTCTACATCACACCCATTCAGAGGGTGAAAGACCATCCACCCCTTCTCTGCACTGGTCTGTGTATGCAGCAGCTTCATATTCATGAAGATAAATAACCAATGAGTACTTCATTAAATGCTGGGACCTTGGGTGAACTCTCTAGACGAAAAGCCATTTTCTATGCTAAATTATTTTTTTAAGATTTTTTTGTTTTTATTATTCTGTCTGTTCAACAATTTGTTTCAAATACATATTAATTAATTGTATACTATAGTTCCCATTAATTGTTCAATACAGTTTTTATTTGCCCGTTGAAATAACAACTGTTTCATACTTGGGAATCAGATTCTTTTTTGATGGAAATCGACATTTTCAAATTTGCTAGATATTTTTGTGGACACTGATTCTTATCAGGGTGTCCACAGAAATTCTGTTTTAATTTTCCCTGACTTTCCCTGACCTACTTACAGAAATTTCCCTGACTCACTAAAATGCATAGTACGTTAATTCTTTGAGCATTATATTTTACAAGGAAGAAAAAAGAAAACCCAGCCTCCACCTTCCCCATAGCTGGCCTAATTCTCTCTCCACTTTTTTTTCTTCCTCTTTTATTTTATTTATTTTTTATTATTTATTTATTGAAAAATATAAATATATTGATGGCATTTTAAAAATAAATATTTCCATTTGTAATGGTACAATTATGGTACAATTTGTAATTACCCTAAATATGGTATAAAAAACCATAAATATTGTATTCCTTAGTTTGGTCAAAATTAAATAAACATTTAATAACCTTTATAAATATACCGTGAGTGGACTATATAATATTTGCCAGGATTCGGACGGTTTCAGAGCAAAAAACGTGAAGCCTCACAAAAAACAGTATGTCATTTAATGCGATAAAAGCGACAAGCCTTGATGATGTCAGTGGCCAGGAATTCGTTTTTGTAAACAACACAATATTGTCAACAACTGAACAAAAGGCGAGTGACGTAGATTCACCCCACCTCGGAAATATGGAACAAAGACTCGGTGTCATTTCAACAGGAACAGTGATCGCAGCCGGCCGGCAAATCGTTCACGCATAGTGAATTTTAACTTTTAAAACCACTAAAAGTGGTTAATTACAACAATGTTTATTAACAGTGACACCTTACCATTCGGTAAGGTGTGAAAGTACTCCAAGATGTGACCGGGAACGAAAACGGTAAACTCGCAGTGCGCGTAGTTTCACCGGACGAACGAAAGCTACAGACTTGGTGAGAACGTTCCAGCATTCTATATTTTTATTTCCAAATCAAACTAAAATCAAAGAAATGACCAAAATAACAAATAACAGAAAGTAAATTCAAGTATTTAAAATTTTAATTTTCAAAATGAGCTCATAAAAGAATTGTACCAGAATGAGAGAGAGAGAGTGAGAGTGAGAATGATTTATATAAATGCTGGGTTGTGCAGATATATATATATATATATATATTGTAGCATGACAGATAATCCACACAAATACATTACTCAATGATCATTAATAAAGCTCTAAGATATGGAATATCCAGATGAGAATTAATTAAAATGCACGGTTTAATAATATATTCACAAGAAAGGTTGAATAAAGAAAATTTCTGCAAACAATATAATATAATACAAATTTAAAAACCCAGAAGACTAAAAATGATAATAACAAAATTACCCAGGTAAGATAGAAGCAGGCAATTAATATACCCCGTCAAAGAAACCAGACCAGAAGAAACGAAGGCATACACGGCGAAAAACTACAGAAGAAGGAAGAATAGTCAAAACTACCACTACAGAAGACAGAAGAAAGAAGACTAATTAAAACTACTACTACTGAAGAATGAAGACAGAAGAACGATCAAAGATACAGAAGACAGAAGAAAGAAGAATAATTAAAACTACTATTACTGAAGAAGGAAGAACAATTAAAACTCAAAGAAGAAAGAAGAACAAACTAAATCTAATGAAGAAAGAAGAACTAGTTAAAACTACTACTACTGAAGAATGAAGAAAGAAGAACAATCAAAGATACAGAAGACAGAAGACAGAAGAATAATTAAAACTACTATTACTGAAGAAAGAAGAACAATCAAAGATACAGAAGACAGAAGAAAGAAGAATAATTAAAACTACTATTACTGAAGAAAGAAGAACAATCAAAGATACAGAAGACAGAAGAAAGAAGAATAATTAAAACTACTATTACTGAAGAAAGAAGAACAATCAAAGATACAGAAGACAGAAGAAAGAAGAATAATTAAAACTACTATTACTGAAGAAAGAAGAACAATCAAAGATACAGAAGACAGAAGAAAGAAGAATAATTAAAACTACTATTACTGAAGAAAGAAGAACAATCAAAGATACAGAAGACAGAAGAAAGAAGAATAATTAAAACTACTACTACTGAAGAAGGAAGAAGGAAGAATAAAGAAGAACCAAACTCAAAGAAGAAGGAAGAATAATAAAAATAAGAACTACAGAAGAAGGAAGAAGGAAGGATAATCCAAAACTACAGAAGAAGGAAGAATAACCAAACTCAAGAAGAAAGAAGAATAATTAAGACGACCCATATAAAACAAAAACTCCATAGGGAAAGAACCCCCAAAAAACCCCAAAATCAATGAATGCCCAAAAAAGAAAGTATAACACATTAAAAAACCATATCACTGTAAAACTGACAAAAAACTAAAAGTGTTAGCTGTAGTAAATATTAGTGCATTCAAAAAGTTATTGTGTAATGTGCATAAACAAATCTTCACAGTTCCCCCATGGTTGAATATTTCATATTAAAAACTAGAAAAAGACTAGTAAATATAGTAATAATTTACCATGGAAAGGTGTAAGTGATCAAATTATAACTAATAAACTTTAAGAAAGGTGCATGAGTAGCAGTACAAAGTAACAAACTTTAAGTTTTGTGAACAGTGCCTACTTTGATAATGAAGTAGTAATTTTACTAATAAAAAGCTACTAAAACTGTATGAACATTCCATAGAATGGAATATAACTTAGATAGCCAGGGTTATACTTTAAGAGGGGGCATAAACCTTATAAAATGGGGAATTACAGAACTAACTGTTTATGATGGAGTAGTAGAAGGTATTAACAATTATATATGGATCCAAATGTGGGGTTCTAATTAAATATAGCATTTAGATAAGTAAGGGTTAGTCATAAGAAATATTAGTATTATAATTGTTATTTTATTGTTCATGTTAATTTAGGAATGCATTATCTAAAATTAGATAACATTCCAATGTGGTAGAAATACTTTTTATTATGTTATTAGGTGATATACCAAAACAATGTTATTAAGAACACCAGTTTTATATATCTGGGTGTTATATTTTAATTGTATAATCTATAATTACTGTTATGCCAGATCAGAGAACTAATTTTTAATCAAATATATCAGAGTCAGAAGTCAGAGAAGGAAATAAAATAATTACATTAGTAAAACATTCTGCAAATAGCCACAATTCAAATCTAGGCAATATAATAAAGTTAAAATGCAGAATAATTAATAAACCTAATCTTATAAACCAGTCAAACTGACAATATTTAGGCAAGATACACCCAACATATTAAATACTATGTAAATAAGGCTTTCTAAAGATATGGTCATTCTATGAGTAAAATTATTTATTTGTATAATGAAATACCATTTGAGACTGAAATAGGTTCACTAACTTTATCAGAAGGGGAATCATATACAACTGAATTATATGAAAAAACCATCATTAATATACTAAATTGCAATAAAATAAGTGAGAATTGATAATTATACAAATTTCAGATTTCATAGAATAATAATTATATTAGTTAAAATGGCTATTATTTACATAGAAGACAGGGAAGTATAATTTTAGGCCTACCTCCCAAAAAATTATAAGAAATAATTTTCAGATAAAACTTTGTAATACTAACTTAATTACTATCAAAATAAGTAGAATAGAATAGTGAAAACGAATATGTATTTTATATTTCAAACAGTTAAGTAATAACGAATTTACTTTATAAGCATAGTGCACGAAATTAAAGTGTGTCGGAAGTTATGGCAATTTTAAACAATGTCTTTTTAATATTAAATTGGCTAAGACGTTTCGGATGACGAAGGAAATCCACGCAGTTCATTATTATACATTGAAGAGCACACTTTACGTGAATATTTTATAAAACCCAACCTTAATGGCGATTACGTATAACTAAAGTTCGGAATCAGTTTTTGTGTAAAAATTAAATTTTAAACTATTCTAATCATTGTGAAGTGGTGAAGTTGCCCTATGAACTACATAACACCTATAAACAGCATCACATATCACTATTTAAACGAAATAACACTGGAATCACACCAAATACCAAGTGAATATTCGAGGTTAAACGGACACACATAAACACCAATTGATCTACTTATTTAACAACATTTTTACACCCAGTGACTTTTCCATCTTACTCCAGTGACATTAAACTATACCCAAGAAGAGATTAAACGATTACGAAGAGGATTTAATCGCAGAAGGAACATATTTATTCCACAAGTACTTTGTCAATGTTAGAAGGTGAAATCCACGCATGCGCCAGACGACCATTTTGACTGATCTCATCAACACAACCAGTCGACTGTTTGCTGTACTGTGGTGAATAAAAATTATATATAAACTTTTATTATTACTAATTACCATTCTATTGTTTAATTTTAATACATTTTCAGCATTGTAAGTGTTATACTTTCTGACCCTGACCTTCTCTGGCTTTTTTATAAATAACCGTTAAAAGAACCTATATGTGTATAATACCAATATAAAAGTCATAGATTGACCGGACCTGAGTGAGTCGATACGGCATTATAACATTGTTTTCAATTAAGCAAATTCATTATTTTGTTGAATAAACGCTTGTTATCTAGTGAATTGAATTTGATTTCTTTAATAAAGGAATATAACCATTAATTAATAAAGAAAACTCGACAACCTTTAAAGGCAATATATGCGAATTACAACCTTTCAAGAGGAAGAAGAAGAGAGCTGTTCGCGCCTAATTCAAAGTGGATTGTCTTTTTAATAAATTTAACGAAGGGAAGATCATTACTAGAAGACACACCATACCATACTATTTATAATTACAATCAATAATCTCAATTTATTACTAAATTTTAAGAATATAAACACCTCGAAAACAATTATTTCAGAATTCATAAAAGTCAATCTGGGTAATATTATACCAGAACACCATTACAATTACAATTATATATTACCAAAGTGAAGACCAGCAGTGAGAGCTTAGAAGACAAGAAGATATTAGCTACGTACTACACATATTATAAATTAAGCTATATTTTGCAATATCGTTTTATTACAAAATCAGCTAGCACAACCAGTGGGACTTACAGGAGAGCACAATCTACATACATCAACCTTTTATTTATTTTATTATACCCACACAATTTACACATATATATTACAAAATTGGCGAACCCAACTTGTGGGGCTTGATTACATCAGAATTTTAGAACACCATAGAACAGTACATTCAAAGTTATGTTACAAATTGGCGTCCAACTAAAGGGCTGTAATTAGGGGTTGAAATTACTGTAATTACTTACCCAATTCCTAATTCAGCTTGGCAGCGGTTACCCAGCCAGGGAATCAGGGAAAATAATGCGTCGTGCCACATCAAAGAAGAGAGCGGCGGAGGCCGAGAAAGAACTCGATATGGAGGATAAGGAGGCGACCCCAGTGAAGGACGTGGAAAGAATATTAGGACGGGTGGAACATAAACAACCAACACCACCAGAGAAACAACCAGAAGTACCCACTCAAACAGGGGACGTACATGTCCAAGACAAGGAAGTGGATAAGTCTAGGACTACAGAAGAAGGTACAACGAACAAAATGATGGAAATGATCCTCCGGGAATTCAAATCAACCAGTGAGAAGTTGAGTCAAGATTTAAATAAGAAGATGGAAGAAAACAGCAAGAAGATGGAAGAAAACTTGAAGAAGGACAACCAAGAAACAAAGGAAGAATTGGGCCGTAAAATTGAAAGGACCAATAAGAGAATTGAGGAAACCAGTAAAAGGGTGGAAAAGAAAATGGAAGAAAATAAGAAGAATTTGGAAGAAAAGATGGAAGAAACCAATAAGAAAATCGAAAGTGATCATCAACAGTTAAGGAAAGAGTTAAGAGAGGACTACCAACGGTTAAGAGAAGAAATAAGGGAGGATAACCGACGATGGCATAAGGAAATGAAAGAAGACAGGGAAGAGGAAAGAAGGGATAGAAAAGAATACAGACAAATCTTGAAGGAAGGTTTGAGTGAAATAGATAAAAACGTCACATCCTTGGATGAAGAATTGGATAAGACACTGGACAACAGCAAACCAGAACGAAAGGAAATACCAAACAATAAAACAATGGAGCCAGTGATAGTGTTACCTGAAAAGAAAACGAACGGGAAGAAAGAAAATACTAAGGATATGGAAGTGAAACAAAAGAGAATGAAAAGAAGACATCCAAAGAAATTAATGAAAACAAGGGAAGAAATGGAAATGATGAACCATGGTTTATTTGATAATGATAATATCCCTATTACCAACAATGAAGAAATCGTGAGTTCCAGAAATTATGGAAATAGATTGATGGTAATCTCAGAAATGGTTTACCAGCAGACAGTAGTTTACCACGGGGAAGTGATCAGAGGTAAATGGAATACAACAGGGATGGAGATATATGGTAGATTGTCAATGGTATCATTGATCATTGATGGACCAGAGACGTACTGGTATGTAAAACACTATGATAGAGGGAGCCGAATAAGCTTAGCAGCCAACAAAGGAATAGCAGCTAGGAAAATGAAATACAAGACAAAGGCCAGAGATATCACTAGTACCGGAACGATGATGAAGACTATGGTCATCCGGACAATGAGAGCAAATGAAGTGACAGACTACGGTTAAGTCTAATACCATACACCTCCACAAAAAGGGACTGATGTTATGATAACCGGCAACGGCAAAAAACTACGTCAAAGAAAAAGAAATTATGAGCAACTGTCCAACCTAATAAAAATCTTCAACCTGGGTATATAAAAGAAAAATAATTATAAGAAGTACATTTGAAATAAAGAAAAGAAGAGAGCTAATACCATATTTAGGGTAATAATATGATATGTTAACCATATTTATGAAAAAATATTATGAGTAATTGAATGTATGGAAGAAATAATATTAAAGTAAAAATTCAAAAAAGAAGTAATGACTACTTACTACCTATTATTTAGAAAACCATTTATGAATCAAGAAGAAAATGAATTTTGAATTAAAAGTAAAAATTCAAAAATGAAGTAATGACTACTTACTACCTATTATTTAGAAAACCATTTATGAATCAAGAAGAAAATGAATTTTGAATTAAATCTCAAAATTCAAAAATGAAGTAATGACTACTTACTGCCTACCATTTAGGAAACAATTTATGAATCAAAGAGAAAATGAATTTTGAATTAAATCATCAAAATTCAAAAACCCAAGTAAAAACAATTTACTACCTTATTTTAAAAACAACTTTTAGAAATGAACAAGGAGAAAAAGAATTTGGATAACACATTACAAACAATTATATATGGGACCAATTCTGAAAAACTTTCCAGAATAAAGAAATGGCAATACAAACCACTGATACCATTTAAATGAATAAACTTATTGTGAAGTGAAATTAATGAGAATTTTATGTAAAATAAACAGAGATATTAAACATATGACATTAATAATAAAGAGTGCATTTGGATAAAAAGCAAGAGCAGAATAAAATTTTAAAAAAGAAAGAAAAAACCATATATAAATAAGTCCATAAGAAAAAGATGATCATATATAAATGTCAGTTATAAGAAAGACAATTAAAAGAGTAATTGAAAAAACATAATACTAGTGGAACGATTCACAAGAATTAATAAAGGAACAAAAATATAATACAAAATATATGCTACCAATGACCAGAAGGAGATTGTGATAACAGTCAAAAAATGACAGAGAATTAAAAACTTTACACTGAATAATAAGTGATGATTATATTATACCAGCTTCCAATCACAAGGAGAAATAAAATGCCAGCAGAGCTAACCATTGAGAAAAATAACTGAGATAGAGATTCACTAAGATAGATATATAAATAGATCTGTTCGTATACGAAGTGAAATATCCAAAGATATTTAATTTTTTTTTAATAGTCATAAGGTGGACTATTCTTATATAATTTTATTAATGACTGTCTGAGATAAGTCCAGCAGTATTATTATGTATTGGTCAGAGATGATTTACCTCTGTAATCAATAAATGACGTAGTATGGCCAGCAGAGTGAGATGCCTACAGAGCCCCTCTGGACACTGCCCCAGCTAACGTGTTAGGGAATTTTAGGGAATAAATATCCCAAGGATAAAGAAACGAGTTAAGAAGAAAATGGAAAAATAAAAAATAACGAACCTCAGATGACTATTACTATCAGTAAGAATCCAGTTAATAATGAAATATAGATAAGCTCAAAAATATAGGAGAAAAAATTTTTAGAAATGTGAAGGAAGTAAAAGAAATATAATTTATAATATAATGTCATAAGCAATTATTTCAGACAAACTAAGTATGATCTGAACTAATCACTTCTGGAAGAGAGCAATCTGTAGCATGACAGATAATCCACACAAATACATTACTCAATGATCATTAATAAAGCTCTAAGATATGGAATATCCAGATGAGAATTAATTAAAATGCACGGTTTAATAATATATTCACAAGAAAGGTTGAATAAAGAAAATTTCTGCAAACAATATAATATAATACAAATTTAAAAACCCAGAAGACTAAAAATGATAATAACAAAATTACCCAGGTAAGATAGAAGCAGGCAATTAATATACCCCGTCAAAGAAACCAGACCAGAAGAAACGAAGGCATACACGGCGAAAAACTACAGAAGAAGGAAGAATAGTCAAAACTACCACTACAGAAGACAGAAGAAAGAAGACTAATTAAAACTACTACTACTGAAGAATGAAGACAGAAGAACGATCAAAGATACAGAAGACAGAAGAAAGAAGAATAATTAAAACTACTATTACTGAAGAAGGAAGAACAATTAAAACTCAAAGAAGAAAGAAGAACAAACTAAATCTAATGAAGAAAGAAGAACTAGTTAAAACTACTACTACTGAAGAATGAAGAAAGAAGAACAATCAAAGATACAGAAGACAGAAGACAGAAGAATAATTAAAACTACTATTACTGAAGAAAGAAGAACAATCAAAGATACAGAAGACAGAAGAAAGAATAATTAAAACTACTACTACTGAAGAAGGAAGAAGGAAGAATAAAGAAGAACCAAACTCAAAGAAGAAGGAAGAATAATAAAAATAAGAACTACAGAAGAAGGAAGAAGGAAGGATAATCCAAAACTACAGAAGAAGGAAGAATAACCAAACTCAAGAAGAAAGAAGAATAATTAAGACGACCCATATAAAACAAAAACTCCATAGGGAAAGAACCCCCAAAAAACCCCAAAATCAATGAATGCCCAAAAAAGAAAGTATAACACATTAAAAAACCATATCACTGTAAAACTGACAAAAAACTAAAAGTGTTAGCTGTAGTAAATATTAGTGCATTCAAAAAGTTATTGTGTAATGTGCATAAACAAATCTTCACAGTTCCCCCATGGTTGAATATTTCATATTAAAAACTAGAAAAAGACTAGTAAATATAGTAATAATTTACCATGGAAAGGTGTAAGTGATCAAATTATAACTAATAAACTTTAAGAAAGGTGCATGAGTAGCAGTACAAAGTAACAAACTTTAAGTTTTGTGAACAGTGCCTACTTTGATAATGAAGTAGTAATTTTACTAATAAAAAGCTACTAAAACTGTATGAACATTCCATAGAATGGAATATAACTTAGATAGCCAGGGTTATACTTTAAGAGGGGGCATAAACCTTATAAAATGGGGAATTACAGAACTAACTGTTTATGATGGAGTAGTAGAAGGTATTAACAATTATATATGGATCCAAATGTGGGGTTCTAATTAAATATAGCATTTAGATAAGTAAGGGTTAGTCATAAGAAATATTAGTATTATAATTGTTATTTTATTGTTCATGTTAATTTAGGAATGCATTATCTAAAATTAGATAACATTCCAATGTGGTAGAAATACTTTTTATTATGTTATTAGGTGATATACCAAAACAATGTTATTAAGAACACCAGTTTTATATATCTGGGTGTTATATTTTAATTGTATAATCTATAATTACTGTTATGCCAGATCAGAGAACTAATTTTTAATCAAATATATCAGAGTCAGAAGTCAGAGAAGGAAATAAAATAATTACATTAGTAAAACATTCTGCAAATAGCCACAATTCAAATCTAGGCAATATAATAAAGTTAAAATGCAGAATAATTAATAAACCTAATCTTATAAACCAGTCAAACTGACAATATTTAGGCAAGATACACCCAACATATTAAATACTATGTAAATAAGGCTTTCTAAAGATATGGTCATTCTATGAGTAAAATTATTTATTTGTATAATGAAATACCATTTGAGACTGAAATAGGTTCACTAACTTTATCAGAAGGGGAATCATATACAACTGAATTATATGAAAAAACCATCATTAATATACTAAATTGCAATAAAATAAGTGAGAATTGATAATTATACAAATTTCAGATTTCATAGAATAATAATTATATTAGTTAAAATGGCTATTATTTACATAGAAGACAGGGAAGTATAATTTTAGGCCTACCTCCCAAAAAATTATAAGAAATAATTTTCAGATAAAACTTTGTAATACTAACTTAATTACTATCAAAATAAGTAGAATAGAATAGTGAAAACGAATATGTATTTTATATTTCAAACAGTTAAGTAATAACGAATTTACTTTATAAGCATAGTGCACGAAATTAAAGTGTGTCGGAAGTTATGGCAATTTTAAACAATGTCTTTTTAATATTAAATTGGCTAAGACGTTTCGGATGACGAAGGAAATCCACGCAGTTCATTATTATACATTGAAGAGCACACTTTACGTGAATATTTTATAAAACCCAACCTTAATGGCGATTACGTATAACTAAAGTTCGGAATCAGTTTTTGTGTAAAAATTAAATTTTAAACTATTCTAATCATTGTGAAGTGGTGAAGTTGCCCTATGAACTACATAACACCTATAAACAGCATCACATATCACTATTTAAACGAAATAACACTGGAATCACACCAAATACCAAGTGAATATTCGAGGTTAAACGGACACACATAAACACCAATTGATCTACTTATTTAACAACATTTTTACACCCAGTGACTTTTCCATCTTACTCCAGTGACATTAAACTATACCCAAGAAGAGATTAAACGATTACGAAGAGGATTTAATCGCAGAAGGAACATATTTATTCCACAAGTACTTTGTCAATGTTAGAAGGTGAAATCCACGCATGCGCCAGACGACCATTTTGACTGATCTCATCAACACAACCAGTCGACTGTTTGCTGTACTGTGGTGAATAAAAATTATATATAAACTTTTATTATTACTAATTACCATTCTATTGTTTAATTTTAATACATTTTCAGCATTGTAAGTGTTATACTTTCTGACCCTGACCTTCTCTGGCTTTTTTATAAATAACCGTTAAAAGAACCTATATGTGTATAATACCAATATAAAAGTCATAGATCGACCGGACCTGAGTGAGTCGATACGGCATTATAACATTGTTTTCAATTAAGCAAATTCATTATTTTGTTGAATAAACGCTTGTTATCTAGTGAATTGAATTTGATTTCTTTAATAAAGGAATATAACCATTAATTAATAAAGAAAACTCGACAACCTTTAAAGGCAATATATGCGAATTACAACCTTTCAAGAGGAAGAAGAAGAGAGCTGTTCGCGCCTAATTCAAAGTGGATTGTCTTTTTAATAAATTTAACGAAGGGAAGATCATTACTAGAAGACACACCATACCATACTATTTATAATTACAATCAATAATCTCAATTTATTACTAAATTTTAAGAATATAAACACCTCGAAAACAATTATTTCAGAATTATAAAATTATATCACATTTCAAATTGCTACAACAACAACATACACCAAGAACATTTGATAACAGCATTATTTAGGAATATTACCAAATCGACGTCTCCCGGAGCGGAACGTCATTACTACACCTACGCACCATAAAAGTCAATCTGGGTAATATTATACCAGAACACCATTACAATTACAATTATATATTACCAAAGTGAAGACCAGCAGTGAGAGCTTAGAAGACAAGAAGATATTAGCTACGTACTACACATATTATAAATTAAGCTATATTTTGCAATATCGTTTTATTACAAAATCAGCTAGCACAACCAGTGGGACTTACAGGAGAGCACAATCTACATACATCAACCTTTTATTTATTTTATTATACCCACACAATTTACACATATATATTACAAAATTGGCGAACCCAACTTGTGGGGCTTGATTACATCAGAATTTTAGAACACCATAGAACAGTAACACACCGTTATATTACAATATATATATATATATATATATGATATGTAGGACTATGCCCCGAGGCGTGTTTGACGCATGGTCGAATCCAAGATATATGTAAACTTCTATTAATAATAAGTTTTCTTTGTATAACCATTTCAGAGTATTTATTTCAGATAACACTTCCCGTTCAACAACCTCGTTCGCTTAACACGAAAACTGGCCCATATAAGTAATGAAATATCAGCTGTTGGTAGTAGCCAACATGGCGCCCGATAGTAAACACCATAATTACCGTTATCGTGTATTTGTAAAATACAGTTACATACAAATGATATAATTTGATTTATAACAGATGGTTGCCTGCGAACAGGGACTCTATATAATATAATTTTATATAGAGTAAGCCTACGAGGAGAATGGAAAGAGTTATCTGAGGTAATAAGAATTTTACGTAAACATAACCAAATTTGACGAAGTTAGGTTATACTATTAGATGCATGCCTGTATTATAAATTGTAAACATGAATACTGATGAAGATAAAACTGAAAAAGTCAGCATCCCTGACGAAATAGTTATGAGTGAGATGGATGTTCAATTAACCTCAATTAGTCAGGTTGGCGAGGCGAGTACGACCGAAAATGTAGAGACAGAAAAAGTAACCTCCATCTCACTTCATGAAAACAAAACAGATAAAATGTTAACATGTCTATATAACATGATGTGTAGCAATTTTAAAGATATGAATTTTAAATTCGATGTTCAAAAAAGTGAAATTAAAGAGATTCAAAGTAGTTTGAATAACAAATTTGATGAGCAAAATGACAAAATTAAAATTAATTTCAAAGAATTACAGAATGAAATTAAAATAGGTCATGATAATCTGATTAAGAAATGTGACAAGGTAATCAAAAAACTAGACGAGAATTTAAATCAATTAGAAACCCAGAAGGAAAACAGTACGAAAAACGAAGTACTGACTAATAACGTAATTAAAAATGATAATGTGAATAATGAATTTACAGATAGTAAAAATATTACAGATAGTAAGAATATAAAATTAGAAAATGATAATGAAAGTATTATGAGTGAAAATGAAGTGTTTGAGTGTATTGAGTCAGAAAGAGAGATTGGAGAAAGTATTTTTGTACAAGGGATGCAGGGGTAGAATTTTCTTTTGATGTTGTGTTAGGGGGTGAAGAAAAGTCTTCACGTATTTTTTATAAGGATAAGAGTTCCTTCAATTTATATTTGGGAGACGATAGGTCTACAAATAAAGTTTCTTGGTGTTTTTGTGTACCTAATAAGTGGTGCAATAATTTTATGTTAGGGACCCCTGCATATTTGGAGAGAGAAAGTGTAATTTGGTGTTATGGAGAGAAATGTATTAAGAAAGAAAGTATAGAGAGATATTGTGAGAAAAAGAAAGTAATAAAATTTTTTAAAGTAAATAGAAATTACAGAGAATTGGTAGAAAGGTTAGGGTTAGATAAGGTGAATGAAAATAAGGAATACCTTATAGTAACAATGAAATTGAAATAACAATAAATGAGAATAATGGTATTAAGTACTTACCTGTGGTAGAAAATTATGAGGATAATTATAAAATAAATAACCAATTAATGACATATGATATTACTGAGATAAACGGAACCCTACTCGATCGTGACTTGAAATATTTGTTTGATAACAGTTTTATAAATGAAAATGAATATAATATTGCTAATCATAAAATTTATTTATTAAATAATAAATTAAATAGACCTAAGATAAGAATGTTATTCAACGATGGTGGATAGACTGTTTCAATTGTGTAATGAACATTAAATATATATGTGTAAAGTGGTATTGAATTGGACTGCTATGGACTGAGTTTGATAAACAACAAAATAATGAGTTGGAGTGTATATTTTTCATTGTTTTATATGTATTTTTATATCAATGTATTTGTGTATTTTGATGTTGTATTGCAGGTATATTTTATGTACACCAGTATGTATTATTATGTATTCTAATAATTAACATGTTTAATAATAATAATATTTTTTAAATAATTGAATAACAATTAAAGAGTAATCATTCTTTATTACTTAATTAAAACAGTACAAAAGAAAATTGTACTATCTTGGTAACCGAAGTAAATTATAAACTGTCATAGAAAGTTTCTATGAAGTAAATTATTAATTATTACGCATTGAAGGTAATTCATCATGAATAATAATAAATGATTAAATAAGAATATATATTTGAATTTTGAGAGGTATTGTTATAAGTAGGTGAAAGATGAATTTTATAAGACAATTGTCAATGATTGCAGTAAGGTAGAATGTTTAAACAGGGATAGAGCCTGGGTATAGATAAAATGCAGGTGAGTTATTTAATTAATGAAAATGGAGTTAGATAGTTAAGAATTTTGAAGTAAATAATACAAAGAGAAGTATTAGATATTTAGGGACCCAGTAGTTAGTGATTATTTGTAGAGGTGAATAAAGTAAAGGTATAAACATATATTTGTTATTGATGATATTTTGTAGTGGGGGTGAGGTGATAAGGAGTAGCCAACTTAGAGTGTTGTGGCAGGTAATAGCGTAGTTTAAGGGAATGTTTGCCGAATTTTGGAAGGGCAAAATATTATGAATGTATATAGCCAGTTAGGGAACACCCATCTCGGTGCAAAGACGAGCGGTGCCATAGGATTTAAATGAAATTAGTAAAGGTGTTTATAATTGAGATATTGGTGTCATGATAGGTAAATTTGGTGGTCAGTTAGAAGAAGGTGAGTAAGATTATAATAATAGAAGTAGAGTGAATATAGGAGTCACCCAGACTAAACAATGATTAGAAGGTGAAAGGTTAGGTAGTTAGTGAGGTAGAAAGTTCAGAGTATAGAGGAAGTAAGAAATGAATAATGAAGTAATAAACTTGAAATAAATATTAACAATAATATTATTATAATTGATGTCTAAATAATTAATTAATTGAAATTGTAAATTTAAATAAATAGAATATGCAAATTTTAGTGCAAATCTTACTCAAGATTAAAAATGAATAAATTATTTCAATGTATTAAATGTATCAATGTGTATTATTATGTAAAATGTATTATGTATTTATGTTATACAATTTTTAACATGATGTATGGAAATAATATAATGTGTATGAAGGGGTAAATATAATTACCATATTTTTACCTGTTAATAATAATAATAATAATAAGAATGATAATAATTTTATTTTAACCATTCAATAAGATATATGAATAAATAATACAATACAGATTTATTAATTATTTTGTTTTTCTATAATTTGTTTTTCTCCATGTTTGGGAGATTTATAGTGGAATTTTCATATTTTCAATTATACTTTAATTCTTTTTATTCATATCAAACATATTAATATGTTTCTTTTGATATTCTTTATAATACTAATTATAAAATGGAAAGAGGTAAATATTATCGATAGAAATCGAAACAATTTATAAATTCAGGATTGTCCATATTGCAAAAGGAAATTCTTTATAATTCTTGGGAGTTACATTTTAGTAGTATAAATGTTTATAACTAGATTGTAATCATATATCAAGCAAACCCAGTGCTTATTAGCACAAACCAGCACCTAGCTAAGGGGAACCAGATCAGTTAAGGGTAGAGTAATTTACCAAGCCACTATTTTAATATTTATCATTTATTGTTTCAGTGTTTGGTGATATGACAGCGGTCCTGAGCTGGCCAGCGCGTCAGAGCAGGGGCGTTACGAGCCTTAAGTGGCCTTATGGTGTTGGGATCTCGAAGGAGAAGTCCAGTAAGGTCATGTAGGTACAGTCATCATCATCAGACCAAGGGTGAGTTATTGTTTTCTTTTATATGAAACTGATCCCTTTAGGAAGTATGAAGGGTCAATGAAAGTTTTTGTGCTTCGACACAAAATCTTTCATTGAGGGGGTTTTGTAATGGTACAATTTGTAATTACCCTAAATATGGTATAAAAAACCATAAATATTGTATTCCTTAGTTTGGTCAAAATTAAATAAACATTTAATAACCTTTATAAATATACCGTGAGTGGACTATATAATATTTGCCAGGATTCGGACGGTTTCAGAGCAAAAAACGTGAAGCCTCATAAAAAACAGTATGTCATTTAATGCGATAAAAGCGACGAGCCTTGATGATGTCAGTGGCCAGGAATTTGTTTTTGTAAACAACACAATATTGTCAACAACTGAACAAAAGGTGAGTGACGTAGATTCACCCCACCTCGGAAATATGGAACAAAGACTCGGTGTCATTTCAACAGGAACAGTGATCCCAGCCGGCCGGCAAATCGTTCACGCATAGTGAATTTTAACTTTTAAAACCACTAAAAGTGGTTAATTACAACAATGTTTATTAACAGTGACACCTTACCATTCAGTAAGGTGTGAAAGTACTCCAAGATGTGACCGGGAACGAAAACGGTAAACTCGCAGTGCGCGTAGTTTCACCGGACGAACGAAAGCTACAGACTTGGTGAGAACGTTCCAGCATTCTATAGTTTTATTTCCAAATCAAACTAAAATCAAAGAAATGACCAAAATAACAAATAACAGAAAGTAAATTCAAGTATTTAAAATTTTAATTTTCAAAATGAGCTCATAAAAGAATTGTACCAGAGTGAGAGAGAGAGAGAGTGAGAGTGAGAATGATTTATATAAATGCTGGGTTGTGCAGATATATATATATATATATATCTTAAATTTGTTTACTATATGCTTATTATATGTTTAGATTAATTACAAAGTTCAATATTAAATATGTTTGTGTATTTCATGATATGTAGGACTACGCCCCGAGGCGTGTTTGACGCATGGTCGAATCCAAGATATATGTAAACTTCTATTAATAATAAGTTTTCTTTGTATAACCATTTCAGAGTATTTATTTCAGATAACACTTCCCGTTCAACAACCTCGTTCGCTTAACACGAAAACTGGCCCGTATAAGTAATGAAATATCAGCTGTTGGTAGTAGCCAACATGGCGCCCGATAGTAAACACCATAATTACTGTTATCGTGTATTTGTAAAATACAGTTACATACAAATGATATAATTTGATTTATAACACATTATTACCTAAAGGTAACACTTAGGTAACGTAAGAATGAGAGTATTTTCACTAGAACTTAATAAAATAATATATGAACAAGATAAAATGGACTAATTAATAGAACAACTTACATGGTAACAAATAATTATAATAATCAGCTATAGCTTTCAAAATTGAAAATGAACCAGTCCGACAGGATGAGAATGAAAAAGAAAAATATGCACTCCTTCAAAATTTACTAGTGTGATCTCTTCATGTTCTCCAGCAGTTTTTTTCTTTTTTCTTCCAACTCTTTCAACTGTAATTCAATTTTCCTTTCCTCTATTTTCTTTTTTTCCTCTTCTGACTGCATTTCTTTTTTCTTTTCCAAATATGATTAATATCTTCTTCTTGAAGATCTGACCGAGGTAAGCATACTTCTGTTGATAGTCACATTCCTCAAACCACCTAGATGCTTTATGCTATAACAAATAACTCTTTGGGACACAAGGGATTCTTATAGAAGATTTTCAACTAGTAAATGCTTATTGACAGAAAAGCCAGATTCAACTGATGCATTACCATGGGATAAAATGAAACACAGCTTCATTACAGACCAGAGATCTTCATATTTCTTATCTTCTCCTAAAAGGCCGTAGTAAAATTCGTCCAATCCCATGTCATCAGATGTTTTGGAAATGAAATCGTTAGCTTCTTCAGTTAGCAAAGAAAACTGTCGTTTGGCCTTTTCAGCACTTTTATCACATATTCTTCTATGGCTGTGCAGGTTTTCTAGAACAACATCAATCCTTTTTATTGCCAAACTGGGTTTGAGCATTATCATTTTAGGGTCTAAGGCAGTAAGGCCTCGTGCTAAATGTGATTTCAAAGGAGTTTTTCTATCATGGTGGTAAGGAGATTTTTGAACTCATTTGTAAAAACAAGTTTCTCTTTTTCTGAGCATTTAATTTGTTTCATTAAGCTTTCTGCAGCATAACCAATGTCCACCTTTTCTACTGAAACCAGACTGGCACTGTCTTGCAAGTCCAAGTTCATTAATTTTTGAGTAGTACTTGCTTCAGCTATTTTTTCATATTTTACAAATCTCATCATTAGGTTTTTCATAAGTTGTTCAAGTGAAGTAAAGAGATAAGGGACCATAGGCTTCTGACTTTGGAACCTTCTCAGGAACGGCTCAACGTCTGACAATATGCTTCTGAAAGCACTTAGTTTTGCCTTAAAAAATGGATTTTTCATAGCTTCTCTAAGGTATTGCAGGTTTTTGTTGTCTTTTTCGTTGTATTCTTTTACAAATTTATCGACATGATCAAATATTTTGAGAGCTTGATCTACACAGCGACCATTTTCCAGCCATCTTACTGCTGTGAACTTAAAAGGGAAAGAGGTGCTGGTTGTAATATCTGAGTATTTTGCTCGCCGAGCTGGGATATCTTTGAAAAGACTGTAGAGAGATCTAAAAAAATGAAAAAGTTCCCAACCAGTTTTGGAGATCCCAGTCTTCTGGGCTCCATTAACTGTATGCAAACTGCCAATATCAAGAAGGGACTTTCCCTCTGGATTTAAGACATGCAAATGGCTCTCGAGTTTTTTCATAAAACTGAGGATAACATTCGGCCCGTCCATTGAGATTTGCAAAATATTTCCTAAAGGTAAGGAGAGCCCTTGAATAAACCCATCTAACAAGTGATCTGCAGTTGCCCTGCCTAAAAATACACTATTCCAATATCGTGTTGAAACTTTCTGAAGGTTTACTTCCCAAAACCTTACACACAAGTCCATTTGTCATCTTTGAACAAATTTGTTCAGAGATTCATCAAAACAAACAACATTTCATGTTATTTTGCAACATGTCTTGAAAATATGGGGCTAACCCATGATTTATTACATAGGAAGCCTTAGTCTTGCCCATAGAAAAGCTCCGAGTGATTTTACTGTCTGGAAACATATTTTTGAAGGCTGCAGAGGTTTCATCACAAGAGTTTAGAGACATTTTCCCAGTGATGACGTGGAGAGCTCATATTGCTTCGGCTGACGTAACATCATCTTCATTCACACTGAAACTCTTTAAACTTGTTTGACTTGTTCCTGGCACTACTAATAATTCTTTTGTAGCTGAAGTTGAAGGTGTTGGCTGCACATCTTTTAATGGAGATGGAGTAGTAAAAAAAGAAATTGCCGGCTGGGAAGCCTTTGCTCTCATGTTTTTTACATGAGTTGGTCCCTTAGCATGAGAAACAATTGCTTGTTTCCCCATATTGCTTAGTTTAAAAGATTTGAGACACACTTGACAATAAGCCGAATTTGGATCACTAACCACCAAGTCCAACCAACCACTAAATTCTGGAAACACTTTACTGTCCAGCCAAAGTTTATTAAACAAACATTTCTTGTTAGCCATTGTAATGAGTTTAAGTCAGCAGCCTAAAAAAACTGAAAATAGAAAAAGAATTAGCTAAATCGGTTGAAAAAAGGACACAAGGGCACAACAAAAAATATATAATTGTTGTGCACTTCTTGTGAAAAATACCTGGAAAAAATGCTACAATAGTCTGGGTTATGGCAGACTAGAGCATTCAAAATTCCCCTCAAATCCATCATCGGGGAAGATTTCCCTGACTTTTCAGATTTTTCACAGGTTGCGGCAGACTAGAGTAAAAAATTACCCTCAAGTCTGTCATCGGGGAAGATTTCCCTGACTTTCCAGATTTTTTGTTTATTTCCCTGACTTTCCCTGACCAACTTTTTTTTCCCTGACTTTCCAGAATGTGGACACCCTGCTTATACATCATAGATTCTAATTTGTTTACTGTGATATACCATTGTATCCTTTTCCCATAGCTTCAAAAGGAGCTTCTATTTCTTACTGTTGTTTCTCTGTTTCAAGCAAAAGTGCTTTCCGTGTTAATCTGTTTCTAACATCTAAAAAAACTTCCATTATGGACGGCTGACTGATGTCTACTTTTGCAATTCACTGATCACTATAAAAAATAATAATAAATAAACCTCCGCTCCACAGTCCGTTAAGGACCAAGGGGTACCGCGCGGCTTTTGTGTTAGTGTGACGGTGTATGGCTAGTACTATGCGCCACCAGCCGCTAGTTGCGGTATTCACGGCCAGGAGGCGGCGCTGTTATCTCACCGCCTACTCAGTTTGCCTCACAACGCTGAGTGCATGCCATATGGAGCCTCCGCCGGGAATTGAACCCGGGACCACGAGCGCATCAATCGCCCGCGTTAGCCACTAGACCACCTGGAGGCTCTGATGTATGTTAAGTGTTATGAATTTGTTGTTATGAAGAGTTGTGTATTAGTGTGTCAGTTGTAGTGGGTATATACTGAATTTGTGTCTGTGTTCAAATTTTGTGATGGAGAGGTCTAGGAAGTTTATGCTATTGATGTGTTCATATTCAGCAGTGAAGGTTATAATTATCTGTATGAAATAAAATACTCAGGTATTGAATGTCGGTTGTTGTTCTCAAGATATACCATTGTATCCTTTTCCCATAGCTTCAAAAGGAGCTTCTATTTCTTACTGCTGTTTCTCTGTTTCAAGCAAAAGTGCTTTCCATGTTAATCTGTTTCTAACATCTAAAAAAACTTCCATTATGGACGGCTGACTGATGTCTACTTTTGCAATTCACTGATCACTAGTCAACAAATTTTGCACAATAAAGCTTCTTACAAAATATCTGTTCTCTGGTTTGTTTCCACTGTAAAGATCCTGCTCCTGAACACTACTGTTATGATGATCTTGTGGTTTGTGATTATACGACAGTGGAATAAATTAGTGAATGCCGGAGAAAAGGATACTCATAAATATTTATTTACACTTACATGAGACAAAAACAATAATTGTGTTACAACAGTTCGCTTAGTCATATAATTATCCAATGCACTTGTACATACACGGCAGCACAAGCTCCAAAAATTAAATAATTAAAATATTTCAAAAAACATATAAACACTTAAATGTTTGTCACTTCCATTAAATTCTGCTATCTACTTTCATGCTCCTTTCTATACTGTGATAGCTTAATCTCAATGAATTCCCAACTCAACTTGCTTGCAGCTACCCATGTGTTGTACTTCATATAAGCAGCAAAAGACAACTAGTGTGTATAATGTTTGTCAGAAAATTCCAGACACTTGGTGAATAATAAGGCAGCGACTTGGAAGGTACAGCAGCAGCAGCAACAGGCAGAATTTGACAATTAAATTGCACCATCCAGCTGATTGTACAATATATGACAGTGTGACACGAGGCTCTATGCGTGCTGCCTATATCACAATGTGTACCAATTTTTACTAACAACATGAAAAAATTACAACTCTTGATAAATTGATTCGCATCATTTTATTTTATTTTACAAAGTCATTTTTGTTCTGTAAATTATGACTCGTTAAATCTCTTGGCCCTTCCTACAGTCCTTATAATGTTTCTTATATTTTAAAGTACATTTTCCTTATCTTTAACTTCTCTTATCACGGTTCTTAAGCTAAATACAAACATACTTATATAGATTTAATTTAATATAACACTCTATTAGTTTATAATAGTTACCCTATAGTTTATAATATAAACCCTATTTTGGGTTTATGAACTGCTAACGTATACACTCTGTTAACAGATTAATACACTCTGTTAATTTCAATACTAACAGGACAGTGCACCATTTGAATGATTAGTTAGAAAACACAGTAAAATGTATGAGCACATAATTAAAGGGGGTACTCATTATCGTATAATTGTAGAACTCTTGCTGTGCAACTGTTATGCAAAAAATTTCTTATTATGCTGAGACCCGAAAATGTTATTTATATCTGTTACAAATGCTTCTGGGGATTAATTCTAATGCTAAATTCAAATACACTAATCTTTTAATTTAGTCTTTGTTGGCACACAACTTCATAAATGTTTTTAATAGTTCTTAAAATTTTCAAGAAACTGAAGGACTTACAAACGAGCTGTCTAATCCTGTGATCAGAAGTCATTACTTGCAGGATCTGCATTTCCAACTGTTTCCTTACTTCATCCTGTAAAGGCTGAGGAAGAGCAGCATTACAATCTTGTATCGCCTGAATAGTCACATTGGGAAGAAGACTTTCAGCATCTCTGAAAAAAGTAGAAATATCTATTGTAATTTATATACTGTAGAACTCCATTTATCTGAACTCCAGTTATCCGAATCAATATCAGGAAATGGCATGGAATAAAATTAACGGAATTTAGACAAAACAACAAATCCAGGAAGAAAAAGAAGAGGCAATTAACAAGAAGGAAGAGTAAAAAAGAGCAAAAGAAAGTGTTGAAGAAAATGTAACTGTATCAACTGAAGGCATCCAGAAAACCATTGTACAAATTCCTGGCTGTTCCAAGTGTGACGTGGACGACATAAATGAGTGGTTGCAGTGCGACCCTGGATATAAAATTTTAGACGACGATGAAATTATCCAAAGCGTAACGATAAATCTCAGCAGGTGGACTCAGACAATGACAATGTTGCTTCAGTTGAACTGGAAAAGGAACCTACGGCGAATGAGGGATTCACTTGTTTTGACACTGCCTAAAGAGGATGGAACGGCAGTCTGAATGCGACCATGTGCTTCTTTCTGTCAAGCGTTTTGCGGGACCTGGCTGCATGCAAACGAGTTTCTACACCAAAACAATTAACTTTGTTATGTCAACTGAAAAATCATAATTATGTGCGAGTATTATTTGAAATGTTTTGCAGTAAAAGTGAACTTTTTGCAAAACACATGTGACCTGGTTACTCACATAATAAAAACAAACAAAAGTGATTTTTCAGCAATTTTCGCATTTTCTTTCATAACATAACCTTTTTCTTATGTTTGTTCCAATTATCCGAATTTCTGCATATCCGAATTACGTCTGGGAATCATTAGTTCAGATAAATGGAGTTCTACTGAAATAGCAGATAAGCTACAAACGTAACTTTAAGAACAGAAGGAACCACATTTCTACCCTCACAAAAATTACACTAGCATTCTTTTGACAATATAAATAACAAGGCACACTAACATTTTTATAATAAAATTTTATATCAGTAATACACTAAAACTGTTCATTACTTTGAGAAATTTCACTAAATGTCCTACAGATTTTATAGACCAGTATAAACAGTATACATTGAAGCTCTTGAATGAGCTTCAATACATACCATAGATCAATCTAAGTACAATGATCAATTCATTAAATAAATGAGTTAAAAAATAAATGATATAGAATCACAATAAAATTACTGCAACTAAAATGTATGAAAGTTACATTTGCTTTTTCATCCAGTCCAGCTGAAACTCACCCTTAGTGTCCTATAAATCACTTCAAATTACAGGATTCTGCAGCGTAATACCACGCACAACATGATGTAACACCGCTTTTTTGATTGGCTTTTTATGAGCAACTATCCGTTTTCATAGTGCTTATCAAAATGTTCTGCCAAAATAGTTAAGGCATCATGGGTAAGATAGTAAAACGATAACTAGTATATTTTCATTTTCGTAACTGAAAAATCACAACTCTGCACCGATTTATGGGACAATTATGCAACTCAAAATTGAACTTAATATAATATATACCAAACGCACCCAAATTTTCTCTTCTTTTAATTGCTCAATTTTTATTAAGGAAAGGCAAGTCCGTAAATGATACTAATAAATTCAACTGGATACCCAAAAATAATCTTGGGTTCCTCAAGTACATTTAACCGATTTTTAACAAAGTGACAGTAAGTTTAGAAAGGCAGACCACAATATTCTTGTTACGTGCTGTGACCGTACAACCATATACGGTACTGTGCATTGCCAAAATAATTAAAAAAAATAAATAAATATATGGTTGATAAACATGATTCAGATTGCAAGCTGGAGTGTTTAAAATATAGGGAACAGTACAATTCATGCATGGACACGCATATCTGGCCACCTGTCGCTAGCTGTGTGTACATGTGTATTTAATATGTGTGTGTGAAACCTGTCCGTTCCTGGACAGTAACAACCCCTATTCAAATGATGTTAGATTTTAAGTATTACTTTAATTATAAGAAAAATATGTACAATAATGTAAAACAAAATACACCAAAGTGTGTAGGAAATAAAGATGCACAAAGGGTTATAAAACCGTGAGAAAGTGACGTAAAGTGAAAGTACAATGAATTAAAAAGTGAATAACTCTCTGAATAATTACAATAAAGAAGTGTAAGTTACATATAATAAACATATGAAAGTTAGCGATCGATTGAGTATCATGTAGTGTAAAACAGACTTCGCAATTCGCGAAGATCGGCGAAATTAGTGAATCGAACAAGAGTGGGAGTAAGGACACTTTTGACAAACTCTGACAAGACAAATATTGTTCAGACAGGAGCTTTTGCATGATGTGGCTATAAATACCAAGCGCGCTAATCAGCTCTCTTCTTCTTCATTCAACCGTTGCAGCAGGAGGCTATGTCAGTCAGAAACGCTGTCTCGAATCTACAGTAAGTGTCACAGGATAGACTGGAAGTCAAAGCAGAGGTTCTATGGACACACCTACAGCCCATGATGTGAGAAGAGACAACAATTAAGGAGTACATGCAGTGGAATCCTGGAAGAGGACCCGAAGGACACGGACTGAGGACCGAAGGAGGACACACCGATAATGTACCATATCAAACGAGGTGATAAAAAGCCATATAATTACCTACAATTGAAAGACAATAATTAAAAACTATAATGAGAGGCATTCGAACTGTTGTTATAAGTAATTAAATTGTACATAGTAGTGTAAAGATAGATTTTTAATTTAGAATAATATTTCATGTACGAGGTGTGATTGGACAGTTTTAAGACTGGGCTTGTAATTTCAAAATGGCAGTACTTACAGGCTATTGTGATGGATCTCCTTCAAAGTAGTCTCCTTCTGACTGAACACACTGACTCCAACGGTGTTTCCACTTTTGAAAGCATTCCTGGAAATTTTCTTTCTTAAGGTTTTTAAGAACCCTCTCCGTATTTGGCTGGATGTCCTCAATTGAGTCAAATCGGTCCCCTTTCAGCGAAATTTTCAATTTAGGATACAGGTAGAAGTCGGCAGGGCCAAGATCAGGGGAATGGGGGGGGTTGCGGAAGCACAGGAATTTTGAATTTGGCCAAAAATGCCGTGATCGAGAACGCACGATGAGCCAGTGCATTGTCGTGGTGGAGGACCCAATTCTTGTCTCGCCAGAGTGCAGGCCTTTTCTTCCACAAATTTTCGCGCAAACGCTGAAGGACACTTTTTTATAGTATTCCTGGTTGATTGTCTGCCCCCTAGGGGCAAATTCGTGATGCACGATACCCGTAGAATCGAAAAAAACCACCAACATTGTCTTCACATGCGACCGACTTTGTCGCGCTTTTTTCGGTCGTGACGAATTTGGACCATCCCACTGCGATGATTGTGTCTTTGTTTCTGGGTCATACCCATAAACCCATGTTTCGTCGCCTGTAATTACCATATTTAACAAATCTGGGTCAGTGTCGGCCCGATTAAACAATTCTTGGGACACTTCAAGTCGGTATTGTTTCTGCTGGTCTGACAACAATTTCGGAATGAATTTTGCGGACACTCGACGCATGTTCAAATCTTCACTTAAAATTGGCTGAACCGTGTAGAAACTTAAATTCAGTTCATTAGTCATCTCCCTAATTGTAAGTCTACGGTCAGAGCGCACTAAATCGCGAACTTTCACAATGTTTTCTTTGGTTTTTGAAGTGGAAGGCCAGCCGGACCGGGCGTCATCTTCGACTAATTCGTGGCCATCTTTGAATCTGTTGAACCACATAAAAACATTTGACCGGCTCAGACATTTATCCCCAAAAGCTGTTTGTAAGAGTTCATAAGTCTCCGAAGCTGATTTCCCGGTTTTAAAACAAAATTTGACACAAACTCATTCCGTTTCTTCATCCATTTTGCAAAATCAAAAATCCGCCAAGACCCAATCACACGTCCTCACTCACCAGGATGCCACTCTCTACTGGACAAAGATGTCGCGATGATCGTTTCACAACGTTTCAACGACAAAACAAGCTTCCCCTTCCACACCCGCGGGCAAACCTAGCCACACCTATAGAGCAGTGGCGGCACATGTCTTAAAACTTTCCAATCACACCTCGTATGTCAATTAGGATTTGAATATAACGTAAATGCTATAAGAGCAATATCTGATTTGAATTGAAATAATTTAAAGTAATTAATAAAATCTTTATTTGGTAAAAGAAAAATGCATATGCAGTAGAAAAGGATTAAAGCAAAGTAAGACTAAAGAAATTGAAATAAAAGTAAATTCATTGTTGAAATAAACTGGTAAGCAATTGCAAAGATATCCACACTGAATGAGTAAGCCGAGAGCATAATATATGATAGTTAAGATTAGATAATAAGATTTCTGTATAACCTGTTTAATGTAAATTGTCAACCAGAAGTCACATGCAAAAGACTCGCACAAGCAAATAATAATGAATTTTTTCTATTTCCGAAATAAGTAAAGATGTTGTTCAATAAATAATGTAAATATTTAAAAACGTATTACACATTCTTGTTATTATGATTACACCTAACATCATTGTTATGTTATATATGACACATGCAAATTAAATTAAATTATATTGCATTGATATGTTATAGTACTTAATGATGAAAGGGATGTATTCTAAACCAAATATTTGTATTGATATGAAAGAATGAATAAGATTCACATTTATTAGATAAAAGACTTATTACCATATTCATACAAATGCGCATACCATATTAAACTAGACGTTTGAACAAAACATTTTATGTTTCATAAATACATCTTGAGCAATCTTATATATCAAATTAAAATACTACTAATACTATCAAATTATTTGATTTTACTATTTGTGTTTTATGCCTATATGGATACTTGTTTTATCAAAACCCCACCCAATATTATATTATTTACACATCTACCAGGGTTGTTTTTTCGACCTGTAAAGAGGCTTTCATCTATTTCTACTAGCAGTGCCAGTCAACTTTCTCCGTGCATATTTTTACATATTTACACTCTACTGAGCCCATATGTGACACATCTCTATGCTCACTTCGCTCACCCTGCATAGCCATCAAAACAGTGATTTGTGGATGACCCTATGTCGATTATTGCCTTACTAAAAATATCATTCTTATGTCTCAGACATCAAAGCATTATAGTGTTACGACATTACAGAACAATCTACGTGTTTCTCGAATGTTCCAGTGGAATCCGACTGTAATGTGTTTGCGTACATACGTGATTCTCAATCCATTAGCTAGACTGTGACAGAAGTCGGGCAGCTGCGCCCGCTGTATGCAAGGCCGCAGTCAATTACATTCTGGTGTTTTTTAGTAGCGTTCTTGACGCGCAGTATGGAATATTCTGGTATTTTAGTGGGGTATAAATACAAGTACTCAGTGATGCTCAGTTTCAGTTTCAGTTGCAATATATTCCAGTACAGTTCGAAGTATTGTGGCACAGTGTTATGTGTTTTTATAATTGTGCGGGACAATTGTAATACAATTGTGTTTTATACTCGTTGACATTATTATTAGGTGTGCACAATTTTTATTTGATTTGTTGTAAGAGACTATCTTGTTGATTACAAACTGTAATCTAACTTTAATTATTACTTTAATTATTTCCACATAATCATTTGTTAGCGTCTACATCATTCGGACGCCATCTTGTCTACATCAAACCAGCGCCTCTTACTTTTGTTACATAATTATGACACACGCACACCCACTCTCACAAGGTACATATTTTAGATTTCCCCTTTGAGCTCATATTTAATTTTGAAAGGTTTTAATTTTGGATGGTTTATTTTACTCTCCCCGTTTGTTACTTATCTGACATTTTAATCCAAAACTGTTCGGTCTCCTTAGGTATTTCCCGTCACTCCGCACACTTCTTCCTTCTCTGTTCTATGTTAAACAAAACTGTTACTTCATTTTATTATTAATTCTACACACCCAACTGCTTCCTTTTACAACATTTTTACATTTTGTTTTACTTTCGGGCGCCTGATCATTTTTTGTTCCGCAGAAATTTTCGGCTGTACAGCACTGGGTATATTAAAACTGGCGAGAAAGCTGTCCACGTCCGTCGCCGTGAGATGTTATATGACGACTCCGTATATTGAAACTGGGGCGAAAACTGCCCGCGTCCGTCGCCATTAGGTGTTAGATGACGACTCGCTTTGTTAACTCAGCGCAGAACGCTGTCGACGCTGCGTACACGCCTTATATTCCTGTGACGTCAGTTGGGTTTGGCTGATGATGTCTTATGTTGCTTTGTCTACATGCAAAGTTCAAATGTCAGATAGCTAAAATAACTGCTTCTCGCCGTGAACTAGTCAACCTTGACTCCAATTTGCGTACATCGTGTTACCCCAACAATATTTTTCGAGTACAAAAATATGTTAAAATTCCCAATGTTTCGGGATGGTCATATCTGTACCGTTACAAAACTGCTTAATTGTGATAATTAAAACTGGTGATTAGTGATTTAATTGGTGTCTTGTATTCTGTTTTTGACTGTACCATACGATGATCAGTTAGACCGTCGTAACAGTGGTGTCAGAAGTGGGATAGAACGGGTAACAGTGGAAACAGAGGAGATTTCGTAGAAGAGTTGTGTTAGAGTTGTGTTAGTGGTAGTTGCTAAAAAAAAGGATACCAATCAGATGATAGAAGCATTCAAAGCAATGCTACACCAAACACAGGAACAACAAACATTAGAACGAAGACAAGAAAGAGAAGAAGCAGAAAAACGACAGGATGAGAAAGCGGAAGAGAGACAGAAAACTCTCCTGCTGGAAACAGAAGAAAGACAAAAAGCTCTGTTGCTCGAGTTGGAAGGACAACAGGCAGAAAAACGTAAGCGTGAAAATGAAACACCAGAGGGACAGAAAAAGGAAGAATTTAGTTGTCAAGTAGATGACGTTAAGATTCGCCATCTTAAGGATACAAGAGGATACCACTTCAAAATTTGTCCTGCTAAGAGGTGAGCTGAACAAACAAGTTGAGAGAATATCTGAAATAGAAAAATCTCTGAAAACAAATATTTCAATTTTAGAAGTTTCTATTATAAATTCAATAAAACAATTTAAAATATCGGTATGGAGAATGCATACATGACTTCCATGTTCTAAGATTTATATTTAAAATCATTTTCGAAATGAAATATTTCCATAGAAACTACTTCTTTCTATTTATTGCTTCAGCCTTAACCACACTACTGTGGTCACTAACGTATACCACCGCACGTTATCGCACTCGATTTTCTCTATGATGGCCGTTGATGGCACTGCCGAAACGTCTGGTTTTGCAGAAAACATTGGATTATGGCCAAACAGCCCGGGAAGGAATTATAACAACAAACTACTTCTTGTTGCCGATAACATAGTACACATATAAAAAGTTATCCCCTCCCCCTTTAACTATCATTTTCATATATAGAAAATTACCCCCACCCCGTTCAACTAGCCTCTTCACTTATAGATATTTCATGTACGTTTCTACAGTGGATTATTATGATCTTCTTATCACAATACTTTATTTATCAAAATTAAGTACTTTACTCTTGTTAAAACATAAAATGTTGCTGGTAAACTACCCCTCCACCTCAATTGATCTTCACCAAAATCAATAGGCCTTGAGTCCTCTACAACTCAGGCACATATGTAAAAAATTATCCGATTCTGTTCGAATGTGCGGCATTTATCGTTCGTCATAGAAAAAATTACCTTTGTTAAAACATAAAACATTGCAGGTAAACTACCCCTTTCTCTTAACCAATCTTCACCAAAATCAAAAGGGCTTGAGTCCTCTACAATTTAGGATGAATTCAAAAAATTATTTGATTCTGTTTGAATGTATGGCAGTTATCGTTTGTCATAGAAAAAATTACCCTTGTTAAAACATAAAACATTGCAGGTAAACTACCCCTTTCCCTTAACTGATCTTCACCAAAATCAACAGACCTTGAGTCCTCTACAATTTAGGGATATATGCAAAAAATTTATTTGATTATGTTTGAATTTACGGCAGTTATCGTTCGTCACAGAAAAAATTAACCTTGTTAAAATATAAAACGCGCAGGTAAACTACCCCTTCCTCATAACCAATCTTCACCAAAATCAAAAGGCCTTGAGTCCTCTACAATTTAGGGATGTTTGCAAAAAATTATTTGATTCTGTTTGAATGTACAGCAGTTATCGTTCGTCATACAAAAAATTACCCTTATTAAAACATAAAATGTTGCAGGTAAACTACCCCTTTCCCTTAACCGATCTTAACCAAAATCAACAGACCTTGAGTCCACTACAATTTAGGGATATGTGCAACAATTTATTTGATTAAGTTTGCATTTACGGCAGTTATCGTTTGCCATAGAAAAAATTCTACACACAGACACACAAAAACTTTTTGAAAAGTGACTTTTCTTCATGTTTTGAGGGTAGTACAATCAGAATCAGCCGTTATCTAAAACACGATTTTTTTCACCATGACCATACTTCCATTTCCTTGTGGAACATGGAAGTAAAAGGAAGTCGAATATTTAGTGACAGAAATAGTTGACAAAGGAAGACCGTTAATAAACGCTGAAGAAGATCCAAAAACTAATAGTAACAAAACAGTGCCATTATCTGTACTGGGGCCAGTTTACACCAAGGCCCCAATGTTTGGCGGAAGCACTCATTGGGCAACTTTTATTCGCCAATTTGAAGCTGCCGCTAGCTTAAATAAATGGACAGAAGAAGGGAAAGGACTTTCACTACTTTTTGCTTTAAAAGGGCCTGCCACAGAGCTAATACAGAAAGTGCCATCTGACAGTCAGAACATCTATGCTGAATTAACAAAGCTCTGAAATTATGGTACGGTGACCAGCATTTGTGCGAAGTATACTGTGTTCAACTTAAAGCAAGGCGACAGTGTTCAGGGGAGAGCCTTCAAGTGTTTGAAGCGAATGTCGACCAACTGACGAGATTGGCTTATCCCGAAGAATCGGAGGACTTCTGGAAGTGGATTTCTCTCATTATGTTTATTGACGGTATCAGAGACAGTCAATTACAACAAGTGTTAAGAATGGCACGGCATGATAATAAATCAGATGGACTTCTTCATGCTCTCCGTTTTGAACCTGCCAAGTTGGCGACCTACATTAATCAAAGTATGCCATCACGTTGTAGCCAAATGGATCTAATATCACAGTAATGTCATAACGACAGAGTAAAGAGACAATTCAAGAACAACAGTTTAAGAAGTCAGCAGCACCGCAAAAGTTTGAACGATGGGAAAAAGACAGAAGACCGAAGTGTTTCAACTGTGGGAAACGTGGTCATCTACAGGTAAACTGTTGGGGGAAGAAAATACCGAGAGACTTGGTTGTTATTGTCGTAACAATATTATTAAAATGTTTAACATCATTCAAATGACAATGAATTTTACTTAATTAATGGAAAAATAACATTTATTTTGTGTATCCTCAAAGTTCATGTTATGTTAGTAAATTAAAGTTCATCACAAATACTGATAAATAAGAAAACTGATCTTCAATCTATTCATATTTTACGTACCGAGTCACTTTAAGGTCAAAAAACCTTAAGGAGTTAAGGAGGGTTAAGGTTTAAGGTTGTCAGTTTTGCACAACATTTAATAGAAAAAGATCATAGTTATACTAGTTTTGAAAACAATTTCGTGGCATTGCATACTTGCAAGAAGGGTAAATTAATGGATAGTCTAGAGGAATTCGAAATATACAAAGCTACAAAAAACGCAATGACCAAAAATAACATATTAAACGATCAAATGAACTTCGGTTCTAATAACCTGTTTGACACTGCTATACGGTTGATTGATAAGTATAGCCGGTCGTGAGGAAGTCGTAGTACAGCGTGCGTGCATGCGGGCGCTCCAAACGATTCAATTGTTACGTTTTTATTATATATATATTTTATTTAAAAGATTTTAAATATTTTAAACTATGACAAACCACAAATAGTGGTATACATTTATGTTTTTGACTTTGTGTATCTGAAGATGGGATTTCATCCCGAAACGCGTCATTAAAGACGGAAGCTAGTATCACTAAGGTGGACCGATTAAGGTAATTTAATTATATTAAACTGATCTTACTTTTCTGATGCAGCTTCAGCCAAAAGTAGTGTCAAATGCTTTTTAAGGTCTGATTTGAACTTTGAATTGCCCTGAAGTTGTGGAACATTGCTGACCATCATTAGCAACACTGTTGCGGTTACAGTCAATGACATGAATTCTGAACGTAGTTTCAGAAACCTCACTTTGTCCATCATCAATGTCTACTCACCAAATAAAATAAAACAAACAAACAAAGATGAATGTTAGCAAAATACACATAAAATATTTGTATTAATACTTTACAATAAACTTTAACTTCAAGATTTACTTCTGCAACAAAAGCATACAATAGCAAAAAATCCAAATGATGATTTCACTTATCCTTTCTACTGGGAATAGAATAATTTAAAGTAACTTGTTATGAAAATGACGTGGAAAACCTTATTAAAACCTAATTCCATACAAATACATTTTACAGGATGTAACGTGATAATAGATTTTCATGAATCAAGAACAGTCACTTTGTAGATCTTTGCTTCTTAATATGCTTAAGAGTGAAGTTCTGTCTACTTATTTCTGACTGAAACTTAGATATTTTAAATTAATGTACTTGCAATGTGTTTGCTATTATTGGTGAATATCTAATCTTAAAAGATGGATACAGTAAGCTCTGTAGCTTTTGTTTAGTCTTTAGGGTCATACAACCACCTTCAAACATAATAAAAATATATTTGTAGTACGAAAAGGTTTTCCACTGAACCAATACAGATTTCTTACTTTTATTATTAAGTAATAATATATAATATAATCATATTATTCGTATGATTATACTGATTAAGTTTTTCCAGTTCTAATACACTTCAGAAGAGACACCTTCAAGAGCTCTGCTATTAATGTTCTTGCAAGGACTGTCACTCTCTTAATTCAGATACAAGTTTTTGAATGTTATTCCAACTTAATATTTCACGTTCTTTTACAACACACACACGCGCGCGCGATATTAAAAAGCAATCAGAGCATACTGCTTTAATGTAGGATGACAGATGGATCAAGCTCAAATTGCTGAAAGGTGCTCTGTGATCTACAAGAGGAGGGGTAGATAGGTGAGGCCACTAATTATGTAGCAATAACTTGGCACAGGAGGACATGGACAGAAATGTGAGAGATTTTTGTTTAGGAATGGGCACAGTTTATATAGACTGTGTATCTTATATCATGAACGTATTAGTTCAAAATTATTTACTGGAAATAATAAAGATTTTATTTATTTATTTGTGAATCATAATACATTTCAGTGTTTTTCCACACATTCTCCCCGTCACTTACAAAAGTCCATACATGAAATGTCTATTACTTTGCGTTAAAACATCCTTAAATACATATGACTTTATCTCAGTTTCATTAATTTTACATGAATAATAGAGTACCTCAGGAAATTCATTTTCATCATTCCAAGTGAGGAGTTCAATATATGCCTGCGATATCACAGATCTCTTCTCATCCATAGTGGTCAGAGGTGTTGTGGATGTAATATGTCTTGACAACCACTCAGTAGTTACATCCAAACCATCTAGAGAACACACGACAGAAGCACATTCTCATAATGACTTATATACACCTTCTGAAGTGTATTAATTCTTATATTGTTGTAAACTGGAAATTGTATGAACACTCCCTATGTACTGCATATTGGTGTAAACAGAACCATGTTAGTAAAGTATAAAGTGTGTTAGTTAAATCATACAGGTTAGATGGGCAGCCTCATCACTAAATTCTTTGCTACAAAAAAAATTAGTTTACCAACTGAGTATGTACAGTAGTCACTATCTCATTTAATACAGTTTGGGTATGTTAAATGCCAAACAGTTCATCTACGAGGTTTGATCAATAAATAGGTGGAATTTTTGAATTTTGTGGGCTGTATAAGTCCAATTGCCATTTTTTTTTGTTATTGTGTTGGTACCCTTTCCCTGATGTATCTTGACACTGGTAGCGATATTGGATGCTTAGTTCATTGTTGGCTGTCGGAAAGGTTACACGTGTTTTGATGTGCTCTGCAATTGTTTACTTGTGGAAAAAATTGAACAAAGAATTTTTATTAACAATGGAATAAAGTGCAGCACCATATTGGAAATGTTGAATGTTGCTTTTGGCAAGTCTTCTATGAACAAAACAAGTGTTTACAAGTGGTACAAAGGTTTTCAAGAGGCCTGTGAAGACGCTGAAGATGACGAGCACCCTGGACCCCCTGAACATCAACAATCTATGTGAACATTGAAAAAGTGAAGAAACGATTATGGACAATCACCGAATCACTATCAGAGAGGTTGCTGATGATGTTGGCATATCATTTGGCTCATGCCGAACATTTTCGGATGTTTTGAGCATAAGACGTGTGGCAGAAAAATTTGTCCCGAAATCACAAAATTTCGACCAAAAGCAGTGCCAAATGGACATTCCTCAGGACTTGCTGAATGAAGTCAACGATGATCCAGAACTGCTCAAATGGGTCATAACTGGTGATGAAACATGGGTGTATGGATATGACATCAAAACTATCCTCAATCGTTCCAATGGATGCTTCCTGAAAAGCTAAGACCGAAAAAAGCCTGTCAAGTTTGATCGAATGTGAAGGTTCTGCTCACTGTGTTCTTTGATTTCAATGGTATAGTGTACCATGAGTTCTTGTCACCAGGTCATACTGTCAATAAGAAGTACTACCTGGAAGTTCTATGCTGTTTGCGTGAAGCAATCCGAAGAAAACGCCCGGATTTGTGACAAAACAACTCATGCCAATTACACCACGATAATGCACCTGCTATCAATTCACAGCTTGTTCATGTTTTTTGGTCAAAAACAACACTGTTATGATGCCTCAGCCTCTGTATTTGCCGGACATGGCCCCCTGCAACTTCTTCCTATTTCCAAAGATGAAAAAAACTATGAAAGGACGATGTTTTGCCAACACTGAGGAGATAAAGACAGAACCACTGAATGAGCTAAACACCATACCGAAAACTGCATTCTAGAAGTGCTGCAAAGCACTGGAACAAATGTATTATATCTGATGGGGACTACTTTGAAGGGGTCAAAATTAATACTGATGAATAAATAAATATTTTTTGAGAAAAACGAAAATTCCATGTATTTATTGATCAACCCTCTTATGCTACTGTATATTCTACAAAACCTATTAAGTAAAACTCTAATTTTATGCTACAATGTTTAGTTAGAAGTTTCAATCATATTATCAACTCCGAGATGATCATATGCAATTTAAAAATAAATCTGGGAACCTTTACAGAGCAGAGAAAAATTATAGTTTTAAATAAGTTAAATAAATTCTGTGAAAAATTATCAAAACTTGCCATTAAAATTTCTGAACAACTTAAGGTGGAATCTGCACATGTATCATGACATAGTGCCTACTAGAAGTGAAATAAAATGAGAAAACTCATGAACAGGTAACCTTAGAGAAGAGAAAGCCTGGACATGCTGTTATTGAAAAATTTTGATTTTACAACTTAACTTCTTTTACATCAATCAATAAGTGAGGAGATTATTATAAAGACATTTGTGGTACAGTATATTTAAAAATTTGTTTTTAAGAAACTGTACAATTTTTATCAAAAAGTAGAATCATAATTAAAGATAATGTTAAGGGCCATACATAAACTGTTATATGCACAGAGTTAAACTCTTATATTTCCCAAATAATTTTTGTTAAAGCAATTCTAGAAAAAAATCATTTCTGGGGCACTATAAAAACTGTTGTTATTTACGTCTGAAATGCCATAATAAATTGTTTATTTATTCTGTTCTAAATTGATTTTATATGTTAATTGTAAGCCTTTACTTTAAACACACACACACACACACACACACACACACACACACACACACACACACACACACACACACACACACACACACACACACACACACACACACACACACACACACACACACACACACACACACACACATCCTCTGAATTGGATGACATTTGGTTATTATATAAATGTTATAGACAAATGTATTTTACCTGGGTTCACTTTCAAATACTGTTTAAATTTTTCCTTCTCATACTCCACACTTGTTGCTACCAAATATGGCCGATACATTCCAATTGTAAAATTGGCCATGTCCAACTTCATTAACTGAAGATTCTGCACACAGAACACAGATTTGAAACTACACTGATAACATAATTACAGCATTAACACTAATATTTCAAAAATACTTTCATTAAAATATCACATTATATTATGGAAAGTATTAGAAATACCACAGGTGTAATAAAAAAATTTGACTAAATGGCTAGAACGAAGGAGTAACATGTCCAAGAAGTTTTTAAACTGGAAATCACACAGAAGTAAGTGAAAGAGAATGAATTATTTCAACAGAAGTTCACACTAGAGTCAGAAACTGGAAAATAATACCAAGACGTAGACTCAGGGTCATTATAAATGCCTGTTCTGGCCTCTACTTTTAATTAGTATAGAAATTACTATCTCTACTACCAAATAGAAGTTACCCACATAAAACTGATACTAAAATTTTATACTTGTGCATGTACTGGGATGAAACAAGATTTGCCACCCTTTTGACCACCTTAGATAATGAAAACTGATTTTATTTGGGCAGCCAATATCAATGTACATGATGATAAATTTTAGCTGCTGCAAATAAATACCTTTTATTTGCAAACAAATTAAGTCAGCGGAGTACATCAGTAGTACGCATCTCACTTTGAATGATCAAGGGAGCCTTAATAATAATGGAAGCAAGGAAACCTCAATGGTAATCCCTCAAATTCTGAAGACCATGTCACAAGGGAATCACTTTGTGCACTGATAACTGCAGTCAATATACAAAACACTGGTGTAAAAAACGCATGAAATCACCATGACATAAACAAGTTACCAACAAACAGGTCAGATAGACACAACTTATAGACTCCCTATATTCCACAATGGAATGCTGCTATTTGGATTAGATTGGATCACCTCGACCACTTCTAACAAGACTTTTATGGGAAGATACAGAATTGCAATGCCAACGTATTTAACAAAAGTTGTACATTCAAAGAGAGTGAACGGTATAATATTAGAACTGCATCTTAACAAAGATGTGTGCATGGTGTGTGTCTAAGGTTGCCATAGCAACACAGCTTACATACACACCATGGCATGAACACAAGCCACAAACTGGTCCCAACAACCAGTTAAAGCCAGTTGCACTATGGTTCAGTGTAGAAGCACAGTCAACTGTGAGCTCGCATTCCGGACAAATGTGCATCAAGAGATACCAAAGATACGCACAACTGTGCAAAGGTAAAAAAGAAAAAAAATAATCATGTGTGAGACAATGACTAACCAAGGCCTAAAATTCAAAACAATTCAAAACGTGTGGGGTAAAGTGCTAATATAATGAAAAACAATGAATTATTGATTCACTGACTTTGTACTGATGAGTATATTATTTGAAATTTGCTAGTTTTTAATACTCTTATTTGTAAGATTAATTTTGTATACAACTGTAAGTAAATTACATTTGAGGTTACATGAGTTTCGCATACTGCATGCATTGTATAGTAAAACACGAATCATTTAAGACAATGTATGTAAATTTTTTTTATCCTCAAGGTTTAAACCAAGAATGGTTTGTTCTGGTCTCAAATAGGCAAATATTACAGCTGGTCAATCCAGCGCTTCCTCGGATGTCCCACACCTCTCTGTCCCCTCGGCTTATAGTTCCATAGTTGTTTGGGGATGCGGCGGTCATTATAAGTAAATTTGATTATTTTAATTACATATTATGATATTGTATGTATACAAAAATGATCATGAGTAAAATGTTTGTTTAATTGGAGATAAGTGGTAATAATCATTGCATGTTACATGGTATGTTAAAAATTGTTGAGATTATAATGTCAGGCGGGACACTAAATTGTTGAGATTATAATGCCACGCGGGACACGAAATTGTTGAGATTATAATGCCAGGCGGGACACTAAATTGTTGAGATTATAATGTCAGGCGGGACACTAAATTGTTGAGATTATAATGCCACGCGGGACACGAAATTGTTGAGATTATAATGCCAGGCGGGACACTAAATTGTTGAGATTATAATGTCAGGCGGGACACTAAATTGTTGAGATTATAATGCCAGGCTGTAATGGGGCAAATTAAAAGGTTTTTTATTTCATTAATTTTGGTTTGATCTTATTAAAATTGCACAATTCACTTCATATATGTGAGCTACCCCAGTTTAATTTTATATTAATTCAAATCATCAATTCAATCACGTTTCAAATTGCCAGATTTCACGTGTGAGGAGCCCCAGTACAGCAATGCACATTGTTAGCCTAAACAATTGCCCAGACGGATTGCGCAACCGCCCCAGCAGCAGGTTCTTTGTGAATCACAGTCTGCAGTCTGTCATCAGAGAGTGAATAGTAGATAGCCAGCGGCAGCATAAAGTGCAGGAAACAGTAAAACAGTGGCCTCGGGAGTGTGAGATAGGCCGTAATAATTATTCGGCCTATCTATTCTAGTGTTAAAACAGTTAATAAAAAGCGTACAAACAGTATAACGTGCGGCCAGTCTAATAACACCTCCAGACCGCGCGGTCATAAAAAATCTTAGCTCGAGCATATTAAGGTCGGCCGACCAAACAAGTATACCAGAGATGTGTAAAGCAGTATAAATTAATAATATATACAGTAAAATCAGTGCGAAGTTTAATACGAGTGAAACCACAATGTTTTGAACATCGAATTAGAGAACTCTGGGTGACGCGCCATGCGGTCGGTAGAACCGAAGCTGCACATGTAACTGTATCCATTCAATTATATTATTATTTTAAATAAAAAGGGGGTAATTTGTATGTATGTGCGTGTGGGCAAACTGGGTAGCTTCCTTTAAATTAAGAATTAATATAAGTAATAATGTCTGAGTAAATCTTTTGTTGTGGTGTAGATTTGAAAAGAAAATTAATAAAATGACAGTAAAAGTTTGAATAGAAACATTTGTGAAACAAGTAAAGTTAAGAGTAGTAAAAGGAAATAATAAATATAATGGTCTAATAAAATTTGAGTTGTTTTACATAAATGCGAGTTGAGTATGTTACTGAGTTAACCTTGAACCCTGCTTGTATTACGCCTTTCGTGCGACGGACTTTGGGTTGGAAGGTGAGTTATCCTGGGTAAGCAAATATTTAAATGGTATAAGTCTCTTATTAATTCGAGTTAACACAAGGCGGGACACTAAACTGTTGAGATTATAATGCCAGGCGGGACACTAAATTGTTGAGATTATAATGCCAGGCGGGACACTAAATTGTTGAGATTATAATGTCAGACGGGACACTAAATTGTTGAGATTATAATGCCAGGCGGGACACTAAATTGTTGAGATTATAATGCCAGGCGGGACACTAATTTGTTAAAATAACTGATTTGGTAATACTTTGTGTAGTTACGTACTTAACTGGCAATAATAATGAAGGTGCTCATTAAAACTGTTTAGACTATAATGGTTAATATGGGAAAAAATTTATATGTTTTATATTTTGGTTCTTGAGTCACTACTGATTTAAATATTTTTAATTAGTAAAAAGGGGGTTTGAATAATAACAGTAGTAAATGTTTCAATTATTTTTCCTGAATTAATTATAAATAATACAACTGTAGTTACAACAATTGAGATATTTCTGAAATCACCTTGCCATGTACTATTAAGTGTTCAGTAGGTTCACTTAAACGGACTCGGGGGAGGGATTTCTTTTAAGGGGAAACTTTTATGAAATTGTGTATGAAACTGGGGCAGTGATTAACTTCATACACCAACTTTACAAATACATATGGTGGTCCTGAGGAATTGTTTATTTATATTTTTGTGGGCCTTCTTTAAATCCTAGCAATTACACACTACATTCACAACTGGGAATTAAGAGTGAAATGAGAATTTCACATGGTTTAATTGGACATTATAGTATCATTTTCCTATGAAAACTGCCTAACTGTGATTGATTATACTAAGTACACAACAATAAAACAAATTATACAAAAATTCCCATAATTAAAGATTTGAGTCGAGTACTATATCTGGGCAGTTAAATCCATCACACTCTTTGAATTTAAAGTACACTAAAAAGGCATAAAATACATAAACAACATGGTAACATTTTGTACTTTCTAGTTATACATTTACTATAAATAATATCATACTATTCAAATAGCTGTATGGTACTCTGGTACCTCAAGTATTCCTTTGAACAGATCCACTATGTCAGATTCTTCTTTTAATTTTTTTATGTTCTCGTCTCTCACTGGTGAACATAATTTAGCCATCATACCTAGTACATAGTTGGCACAATACTGAAACAAACACAAGATTCTATCAGTAAAACATCTTGGAGTATTAAAACAATAATGACAAAAATTACAAAACCTGGTTCAAATGATCTACACTATTTTATTTACACTATGTATAAACTATCATGCACATAAAAAATTACGCTAACAACTGGCTGAATACATTTCTTTTTAATGAGTCTTATGCACACAAAGATGGGAATTCATGAGCGAAGTATAACAGAATTAAGAACCTTCACTGTACACAAACCTGAACTTATTGGTACCATATGTGATTTAATCTATTTCCTCTCAAAATCTTCTCTTTCTTTTCAGTTTCTTAAGGTTTTAGTTTGTTCTATTTCATGTTTTATGGGGGTGTTCTATTGATGAGGAGTGACAAGTGTGGACTTTTTTTTGGTGGTCTTTCTCTATTTCTTTTCCCTCGTGACATCTTGTCTCTACACCTTTAGACCAGCTATATCCTAAGCTTGTTTTACATTTCGTTGAGGAGTATGGCAATAAGGTTGTTAGTCTGTCTTATGAGTCTTCTTTTCTTCCTGCTCAGTAATGACTGAGTAACTTTAAGCAAACAATATAAAAAGGAAAAGAAGTTGTAGACAATAGACATACACAGAAAGTTCTCCTGTGTTAGGAAGATTTACTGACTTTATTCTACTCCCAACAAGCTCAGTTGCTTAAACTTTTGCCATTTGAATTTACGTAACACAATCAAAAAAAAATCTAAGCAATAAAAGGGGTTTTCTCTGCATGATGATTATATCAAAATTTTATATAACTCAAGTTAACAAAAGTGGGACAGAATTTTACATACAAATTTAATCACATTAACTGAAGTACAAACGTATACCTCAAGATCTCAAAATGTCATTCCACAGTCTCACATTATCTGGACCAAGAAAACAATGTGACAACAGTATTGGTTATAACTGGTAAAGCAATCTTACTTGCAACTGTAATAATTAAATGTTTCTATCAAAAATAAATATCTATCACATTGCAAGCTGGATTTAAGCCTATAGAATTATTTGTTTAAATCTTTTGAATAGATGTGAACTCACTGCACATTTTAGCTTTGGCTTTAGAATTGCACATAGTTAAGAGGGCTGCTATATTGTTGTCGCAGCGAATGCTGATGTTCAGTTCACAGTTTTCAAACTGTTATCCAGGGGTACCAACGTGGAGGAATCAGCTTCACCCCCCAACTCCCAATCAGGCCGCCAACTCTTCAAAATACAGAAAATACCAAACGACCTTAGTATATACAGAAATATTAGTAGAGCAAGTCAGACATTTGGAGCGAGATTAAGAACTGTGTAAGGTGTGTAATGAAGAGGAGCATCATTGAGCATACCCTACTCAATTGTATTGGACAGTGTGAAGAGAGATACCGACTTAAAGAATTGGTAAAGGAACATGGAAGAGGAGGAGTTATCACTGGCAAAAATAACCATCAATCCACTTCTCTGGGATCTGGCGCATAGAGTTTACAAGAGACATCGAGAGACCAGCGCTTTGGGGCTGGAAACTCGCGAAGAAGAAGAAGAAGAAGAAGAAGAAGAAGAAGAAGAAGAAGAAGAAGAAGAAGAAGAAGAAGAAGAAGAAGAAGGAGGAGGAGGAGGAGAAGATGTGAACTCATTGATATAAAAGGAAGGTACTCACAGCTAGAAAGATAAATACTGACCACAAAATTCAGTGTTACAGTGTACAGAATAATAAAAAAAAAGTACTCACTTTTAGGCATTGTAACTATATATTTACAATGGATATAACAAATTAATAAATGAATTTTATATACTTCCACCTACCTTAAATTCTTATGAGTTTTGGCCGGATCTCTAGTGTTGAACTTAACCCCATTCGTATGACGAACGAATGAAATGAGGTGTTTGAAATGATTTGTTTAACAAATTATTTAATATAGCAGATCACATTTTTATTTATTATTAATGTGACATTTATTATATATATATATATATATTATATTTATTACTACATCATCATCATTTTTATCTATCTCAAAAGGATATAAAAGAACCAATACCTTTATTTCCTATCTACGCACACAACTCACATATCAAGTTTACTTGAGATCTCATTTTTTATATCATTTTATTTTCCCCAACCTGAATCTAATTTTAACTGTCTTTTTTGCCCATTTATATAAAAAAATATCTGTTACCAAAACTTACGTGGTCCAACGCGTGTTCACGCACTTTCACTGAATTTGGTTCATGTTTGTTGTTTTATTCACTCGAGTTCACTTTTTGATAATGTTATAGAATAATTTGAAGAATGTTTGAAGAATAATTATAGTTTACAAAATTTATGACCTTTTATAAAAAGGAGACTCGCTTTAATTTTATAAGTCGAGTCTAAAACACCCAGCCGGGGTTGTCACTGAGCGGAGAGAGTGCCCACAAGACTCCCCACTATACCTTGTTAATGAAAAGGAAGACACTTTTTTTTTTTAGGAGGACGGCGATTTTTTTGTCGTCGTACACGAAGTATGGACTGTCTATGTGCCAAATGAGCTAACGATGTTAAGCGGTGACGATATAAGAGGCTTAGGTGGGTGGAGCTCTAATTGATTTCCTCCGTCTCCAGAGCACATGGCAAGAAAATCTTTCTCCTTCGCCATTTTTGTCGCGTCGGTTCCGACTGTTGTGCGTAGATGCTGCGCCCGGGCTTGTGTATGCGCACACCGTACGTGATGAACGTTCAGTTCACAAACAAGTATTGCGTTCTCCGACAACACCCAGTCCAAAAAGTTATATTACGGTTCATTGGTTGCATCCAACATTATTTCACATGGGACTTGCAAGGATGGTACTAAAGACATTAAAATAAATTTAATAAAAAATAAAAGCCCCCATTTTGACACATTACGCATGGAATACACATGCTACTTAGCAGCACAAAAGCACGCTGGTGCTTTATAAAAGGTGCAATATAAGAACACTGTTTACAACAATGGCTGAGTGGAGATGGGCGATGCAGAAAATTCATTTGTAAAAGTGGAACTCACTTAACAATACCACAACATATGGAGGATAATAAAACATATTGCCTTAATGGAGATGGCATCGTTAAAAAAAAAAAAAATAATAATGCTGGGGAAGATTTAACGGATGAGCAAGAGGAGGGCACAAAAGAAGTAAACTTATGTTACAAGTATGCAACACTACGAGTATACAATTATTTAGGCTTTTCAATAGTAGTCCTGTTGTACAAGGCGCTAAAGGTTTACACAATTAGTTCTAGTTTACAAACTAAAGCTACATTGTAACAAGAACCAGTGTAACAAACTGAAAGAAGTTACATTGTTTATAACAAAAGCCACTTCCAAAACAATGGTTGGATAGTTTGTACAGTACCTTAAAGTCAAATGTATCATTTTCTGCTTGCTGTTTAATAAGCTCAATGTCAAGAACCTCTGAAATTTCTTCTTTGAGTTTAACCTGCCTTGGCATCAACAATGACAATAAATTCTGAAACATTAACAATAACTAATTATTAAAATAATAACAACAATTATTATTTTTACTGTGTAATGCATTAAAAAGTATTATAAAATATCAAGTTGTTATTTTACACTATGTTCCTGCTACACACCGATATGGCCAGTCACAATCAGCAATCAGAAACTACTTAGTCTCAGCCCAATAAAAACTGTATTCTACTATTTTGGCTCACACACACACACACACACACACACACACACACACACACACACACACACACACACACACACACACACACACACACACACACACACACACACACACACACACACATATACACACACACACACACACACACACACACACACACACAGCTACCATTACTGACAGAATTAAAGCTACTCAATCAAGCTTTTCTGATTCCTTAACTTTTTAAGTGGTGGTGAGTCCACATACAATTTACTTCTTATTTTTATTGCTATGCTTCCTGCTTCATTTATTATACTCTTCCATTCCTTCTTATCTTGCGTCTTCCCTTTATCCCTTACTGTCATGGTCTTTATGCACTCAATGACCTTCTTCTTTAATCTGATTTTTTTTTTCTTGACTTGGTCTACTTACTTGTGGCTTCTGCTTAATGGCCTCTGTTTATATGCACACCCCATCTCACAATTCTTTTACTCTCTTCTCTACTACTCTATTATTCTATTACTCTACCAGTTCATCTCTACTAAGTATACTAGATCCTTTTGTTCCAAACTTTCACTTATTTCGAGGTTTTCTGCCTTCTATACAATTCTTCACTTATTTTTATTTATTATATTTTTTTTGTCCTCATACCCTCCTATTATTTTTTCTCTCAAATATTCTGAAACTTTTCCTCTCAAATTTTCTTAATGTAACTTGTGGTCTTTAGAACATGAAAGTACTTTTGAGATGATACACAACCCATTAGGTTCTTAAGAATAAATGAAAAGCTGAGTTACTTTAACAATGTTTCAAAATAAAATGTATGGTGTACGTAAAACACTTCCATAAAAATGTGCAGCTCAACAGATGTCTCATTCAGTTGCGTGCTTGTGTAGCTTTTCACTTGCACAAACAAGAATAGTTTTAATATAAAGGGTTCTTATATTTTCACCACATAATATAGGAATTTTGCACAGACCTGGTGGCTGACAAATAGAGATCCACAGTCGTCAACTCCATACTTTTCCCTAACACTGCTCATCCAACCCCACACATGACCCAAATTCCTATACATGTTTGCAAACATATTTCCACTATTCCTATTGGTCTTGATGGGGAAGTCTTCATCATTCCCAAAATTAAAATGGCTAAAATATTGTTATCATTTATGTTCTTATAAATACAGAGTTGCGGCCTATTTCTTGTATTAACACCATTTGCAACATTATGTAAAGATTATCTTTACAAGAAAATTAATACCTGTAAAATTTCTCTTTACACTATATTCAATGATTCTATATCCTCACCTTCCTTTAACAAAGTTATTCCTTATACCTACCAATGTTATACAAAGTACGTGTATTGGACTTGTCAGTACACAGTACACGTTAAAGTATTTATATGATAAACAGACAATAAGATGAACCTCTAACTGATGGTGTATAAAATTTCTAGCTTACATCTCTGATTTCAGTAAGAAGAACGAGTGCTTGTGAAAACTGCGGTGGATCTTCATTAAGTTCTTGTCTAAGGATGTCCCAGAATACTTTGTGCATTGTCTCCTTAACTCGTTTATGTAAGCTGAAAAATTGAACAACTGACATAGTTAACAGTTTATATACATGTTGCAGGAATGTATGTTTACTGAATTTATTAGCAGCCAGAGAATTTTATTAAATAAATATTATACACTCACTAAGAATAAGTTTAACTCCCCTCCACCACACACTGCATCTTCTAATAAGTTTCAAATTTTGCTTACAATAAATTGTTGATTAATAAACAATTCTAATAATAAACTATTGTTGATTATGACTAATAAACATTGAAAGAAGGACTAGCAATTATTTATTCTGACTATTTACAGATTTATGAAATAAAAACATAAATTTAAACTTTACTTACAAAGTTAAAAAAAATTGTGTTAAATACAAACTCTATACACTATAATTTAAAAAAAGACTATCAAAAACTCAGAAATTAACATTACTAACAGACAACTACAGACTGAAAATATATCTATTCAGAACATTCATATTCAAATTATCCATCAAATTTCCTATTACAAACAGTTTAAAAGTATGATCAGCTTCACAAATTATGGTAACCTAGTGTAAGTTTTTTTTTTTATCAGTGGTCATCAATATTACGACTTGTTTGTACCTAACTCTATATACTTATTCGGTGTGTGTGTGTGTGTGTGCGCACAGTTTAATGCCACAACTTAATGGCTAAGTAAAGAAGTATTACTAGGCAGATACACTACTCACTGGTTTGCCAAACTTTGTGAGGGGAAGTGACTATATAAAAGCCAGGTAATATTTTTTCCATGGTGAGAATTGATCCTAAGTTACATGGTAGTAGTACCCCAACTATGTTATGGTCACTCCCCAAATATAACTTTTCACTGCCAAATATAAATATAATTAATTAATAAACTAAAAAAACTGATGTAACCAAATGTGAGTCACCTGGAACAAAAGCGGATTACACAATGTTACTTAGACAACATCAAACTTATGCTTAACCCTGGAAGCAGCATCAATTTTAAGATGCTGTTGGCTAACTCTGAAGTGGCAACATCTCAAAATCAGATTTGATCTCTTATCTCACTATTTCATTGTTTTTGTTTGTAGCTGAGTAGATTGCACCATCACATTCTTATACAATAATTGTCAAAAATTTCAAAAATTTGCTGCTTGTATGGTTAAAGCTATGGGAAAACGATAGGACAAAGATCAACAATGGAAACTGAAGTAGAAATTGAATTGTGCTGCAAAACAATGTACATAATATTCAACACTGTTTCAGATCATTGTTTTGTCACATTTCATGGCTGTAACAATATCCACACAGGTGATCACTGTGGGAAATATCTGAACAAGTAAAGCGAGTTCTCAGTTTAACTCGACCCGTTGACATTTTTCTCTGTATCTATTTGGGGTAAGTTTCACAACTTTTGAACACATCAATCAATTTTTGTAGAACTTGGTAAGCGTGTCTATACTTTTATCCTCTAACCCTGTTGTTTAGTTTGATCCCTCCAAAAGTAGGGTGGCGGGAGACAAAAACGTGAGGGGGGAAAGTTATGAAAAAATCGTAAAAGCCCATATGGGTTATCATATTACAGGGATTTTTAACAACAATCTGAATATAGTGCTCATTTTTGAAAATTTCAAAAATTTGGGCAGCAGGATCCAAAAAGTGGATGAAAAGTTTGATAAAATCATGTGGTCTATCAAATTAAACTATCAAATTAAAGAGAACTCAACTAACATTTGAATATAACGGCAAGTCTTGTAAATCTCAAAATTTTGGGACCCCAGGGCCCAAAAAGACTAAAAATTAAAAAAAAATTGTGAAAATGTAGCAGTGCATCAGCCTACATGGAACTGTAACTCAAATATGAATCTTTTAAATTTTTAGTGTTTATTGCATGACTGGCTGGTCTACAAATGTTACATTAACAAAGAAATAGTAGAGAAAATCGGGATTTTTTAAATTTTTCCCATAAACTACCCATTATGTACTATCAAAATTTATGTAATAATAAATATACTTTTTCAAAATAGTGAGCGAGTTCTGCAGCTTAGGAAGCAATAGTGTCACTAAGTATCAAATATTTAAAAAAACTATACTAATATAATACTTATAATAATAATAGTACCGGTAACTTTGCATACCTGTTTTCAGGATGTTCTAATTTTTTTAGTTCAAAATTGCTATCAACAGCAATTTCATGAGCCAAAGCCATATCAGACATACTCTTTGCTGCAGACATTATCTCTTCGAGTGTGACAAACCTTGGTGGCGAAGCATCTGTTACACCATGCATCAAAGTTTGACTAATTGTCCTTTGTCTAAAAAAATGTCAACTAAATTTACTTTTAATTTTAGCTTGCTGTTGGAGTAAAAATAATAATAATAATAATAAACACCACTGAAACATCTTTAGTTCCCTTAGTTTAGTTTAGATTTAACTTATATACAGTATAATGTGTGAGTGTTTTAGGGTGGCTCTTAATTGTATAAGATTATTCTGAAGTGAAATATTTTTGGAATTGCCAAAGTTGTTCCAGTCCACATAAAGTAGCTATATAAAAAATTTCGTATTAGCCAATATTACTGTGGCCCCCAAAGCCCATAAAGTTTTAGTTTTTCACAAAATTGGTATTTTTTATTTAAAACTGTTTCATTATCTTTAAAATAGGTTAAGATACCTGTTATTCCTTGATGCAACTTACTTTGGTCGCTAAGGGACGATGCGTTTCAGGATCAAGGTCCCATCTTCAGGTGATGATCACTCGGGTCGAGTTCGTCAGTTCACAAAAAACACATACATAAAAAACACTTAATTTAATAAACACTCATACTACACGAGGGGACGATGCGCATCGTTGAGAAAGTAAACGCGCACTATCCGTATAAAGTTCAATGTAGAGTTAAGTTGGTAGTATTCCTCATGTCTGTGCCAGTTTTTGTATCACAGTATCGAAGAGCGCGTTGGATTTGAACGACACCATATCATTCAAAAGGCACTCTTTCTGTGTCCTAGCAGCTTTATATATCTCAAACTCTTCTAATGCATTCATATATCGCCCTTTTTTACTAAAGTGCGTGGGTTTAAAATTAACAGAGAGTTCCATGTAACTGTGATCACAATCAATCAGGTGTTGTGCGTAAGTCGATTTACTGTTCTTACTTCCATGTACCATAAGGAAATGGAAGTATGGTGATGGCAAAAAAAATCGTTTTCGAGATAATTGCAGATTCTGATTGTACTACCCTCAAAACATGAAAAAAAGTCATTTTTCGAAAAGTGTCTGTGTGTGTGTGCGTGCATGCATGCGTGCGCACGTGTGTGTGTGTGTGTGTGTGTGTGTGTGTGTGTGTGTGTGTGTGTGTGTGTGTGTGTGTGTAGATTTTTTCTATGGCAAACAATAAGAGCCGCAAATTCAAACAGAATCAAATAATTTTTTGCATACAGCCCTGAATGGTAGAGTACTCAAGACCTATTGTTTTTGGTGAAGATCGGTTAAGGGAAAAGGGGTAGTTTACCTGCGTTTTTTTTCGAGGGTAATTTTTTTTCTATGGCAAACGATAACAGCCGCAAATTCAAACAGAATCAAATAATGTTTCGCATACAGCCCTAAAGTGTAGAGTTCTCAAGACCTATTGTTTTTGGTGAAGATCGGTTAAGGGAAAGGGGTAGTTTACCTGCAACATTTTATGTTTTAACAAGGGTATTTTCTATGGCAAATGATAACAGCCGCAAATTCAAACAGAATCAAATGATTATTTGCATACAGCCCTAAATTGTAGAGTTCTCAAGACCTATTGTTTTTGGTGAAGATCGGTTAAGGGAAAGGGGTAGTTTACCTGCAACATTTTATGTTTTAACAAGGGTATTTTCTATGGCAAATGATAACAGCCGCAAATTCAAACAGAATCAAATGATTATTTGCATACAGCCCTAAATTGTAGAGTACTCAAGACCTATTGTTTTTGGTGAAGACCAGTTAAGGGAAAAGGGGTAGTTTACCTGCAACATTTTTTTTTATCGAGGGTTTTTTTTTTCTATGGCAAACGATAACAGCCGCAAATGCAAACAGAATCAAATAATGTTTTGCATACAGCCCTAAAATGTAGAGTTCTCAAGACCTGTTGGCTTTGGTGAAGATCGGTTAAGGGAATAGGGTAGTTTACCTGCAACGTTTTATGTTTTAACAAGGGTAATTTTTTCTATGATGAACGATAACTGCCGTAAATTCAAACAGAATCAACTACTCTTTTGCATACCTTTTTGAATTATAGAGTACTCAAGGCCTGTTGATTTTGTTGAAGATCGGTTAAGGGGAAGGGGTAGTTTACCTGCAACATTTTATTTATATATGTACTACATTATTGGCAACAAAGAAGTAGTTTGTTGTTAAAATTCCTTCCCGTCCTGTTTGGCCGTAGACCAAAGTTTTCTGCAAAACCAGACGTTTCGGCAGTGCCATCGACTTTCATCATCAGTGAAAATCGAGTGCGATAACGTGAGGTGGTATACGTTAGTGACCACAGTACTGTGGTTAAGGCTGAAGCAGTAAGTAGAAAGAAGTAGTTTCTATGGAAATATTTCATTTCGAAAATTATTTTAAATATAAATCTTAGAACATGGAAGTCATGTATGGTTCTCCATACCGATATTTACATATGTGCCCAAGTTGTAAAAGACTCAAGGGCTATTGATTTTGGTGAAGATCGGTTACGGGGAAAGGGTAGTTTACCTGAAACATTTTTTGTTGTAACAAGAGTAAAGTACTTAATTTTGATAAATAAAGTATCCTGATATGAAGATCATAATAATCCACTGTAGAAACGTCGATGGAATATAAATGAAGAGGCTAGTTGAAGGGGGTGGGGTAATTTTCTATAAATCAAAATGATAGTTGAAGTGGGAGGGGATAATTTTTATTTATATGTCATGTGTACTACGTTATCCACAACAAAGTAGTTTGTTGTTAAAATTCCTTCCCGGGCTGTTTGGCCGTGGTCCAATGTTTTGTACAAAACCAGACGTTTCAGCAGTGCTATCGACTGCCATCATCAGTGAAAATCGAGTGCGCTAACGTGAGGTGGTATACGTTAGTGACCACAGTACCGTGGTTAAGGCTGAAGAAAGAAGTAGTTTATATCGAAATATTTCATTTTGAAAATGGTTTTAAATATAAATCTTAGAACATGGAAGTCATGTATGGTTCTCCATACCGATATTTTACATACATATTTTACTTACAAAGAAGTTAATTGACAATAATATTGTATTACTGAAGGCTGATAAGGGTAATACTGCCGTCTTGCTACGCAAACGTATATGTGAACAAAGTACAGGACTTCATAACCAACAATAACAATGACATATTGACTTACGACCCCACTAAGAGTTACGTTAAAGACCTGAACGCTGTTGTTAATAAATGTACCAATCTTTTTGATGAATGCACATGCCGTTATTTGAAGCCGATCCACGCACAAGCCCCGCTACTTACGGGCTTACCAAAACCTATAAAAATGACATTCCAATTAGGCCATTGGTTAACTTTACAACGGCGCCATGCTACAGAGCCACTAAAATACTACAGAAAATTATTAAAAATAATACAACACTTCATAATAATCATAGCGTTATACATAGTTCTGACTTCGTGAGTAAAATTAAAGACGTTAATTTGGAACCACAATACAAGATAGCCTCCTTCGATATAGTAAATCTGTATACAAATGTACCCATTAATGAGACTGTTGAAACATTAAAAACAAACTTAATGGCCAACGCCACATTAAGCCCACAGGCTGTAAATAAGGTAATTATGTTGCTTAAAGAAATATTGTGCCAAAATTATTTCACCTTCAACGATACATACTACAGCCAAAAGGAAGGCCTGACAGCATGGGATCTCCTCTAAGCGGGATACTTTCTGACCTTTATCTTAATTTTTTCAAAAGTGAATATTTATTTTCTAATAGTAATAAATACCGTAAAAACATCGTGTCCTATTACAGGTATGTCGATGACACATTTATCGTCTTTGATGGCACATTAAGACAAATTGAGCTTCTGAAAAACTACTTGAACAGTGTTAACAAACGCATACAATTCACACTTGAAACAGAGGAGAACAACCAACTGAACGTTCTTGATCTCACTATTATTAAATCCCAGGACTCTTTCAAATTTAAAATTTACAGAAAGCCCACTACCACTGACACCATAATACACGCTCATTCATATCACCCGTGGTCCCAGAAAATGGTGGCATACAATGCATTTGTCCAAAGACTTCTTACTGTACCCTTAGAGCAAGATTGCTTCATTGATGAAGTAAACACTTTAAAACACATCGCCATATCCAATGGTTATAATCCTAATACAATAGATAAACTCATCTCCAGACACAAAAGCAAAATTCAAATTCCGAACAGCGCGGTGCATAATACTGACAGATATATATCGGTGGAGTACACATCTTTGTTGCCTAACATCATAAGAAATCAATTTAAGAAATACAATATCGCAGTTATCTTTAGGACCAAAAATAACATTGAAAATGCTCTGCGCCCCAAGATACACAGAAGCGTAGACACGCGCTGGCATTTACAAAATTATGTGTGATGATTGTGACATGTTTTACATCGGCCAGACCGGGAGCCGTTTTGAAGATAGGTTCAAGGAACACCTGCCCACGTAGAATGTAAAAACAGTAAATCGACTTATGCACAACACCTGATTGATTGTGATCACAGTTACACAGAACTCTCTGTTAATTTTAAACCCATGCATTTTAGTAAAAAAAAGGCCGATATATGAATGCATTAGAAGAGTTTGAGATATATAAAGCTGCTAGGACACAGAAAGAGTGCCTTTTGAACGATACGGTGTCGTTCAAATCCAACGCGCTCTTCGATACTGTGATACAAAAACTGTCACAGACATGAAGAATACTACCAACTTAACTCTACATTGAACTTTATACAGCTAGTGCGCGTTTACTTTCTCAACGATGCGCATCGTCCCCTCATGCAGTATGAGTGTTTATTAAATTCACTGTTTTTTATGTATGTGTTTTTTATGAACTGACGAACTCGACCCGAGTGATCATCACCTGAAGATGGGACCTTGATCCTGAAACACGTCGTGCCTAGCGACCAAAGTAAGTTGCATGGAGGAATAACAGGTATGTTAACCTATTTTAAAGATTAACTGTTGCAACTTGGTGACAATACACACAACGAATGTTTCATTATATCACTTTATAAGGAATGACAATATTTACAGACAAAGTTGGGTAGAGAATCGGATGTTACACGAAATAACATGCTAAATTTGTTGATAAATTTATTTGATGCTGCCCATGGGAATGTGTTAAATATCACAAAGAAGATAATATTTACTGTTTCACTGTAACAAAACATGAACAAGTTTTTCATGGCTGGTGTTAACTGTGAGTTAAAGCAAGTGAAGAAAAGAGACAGGAACTCATAGTCAGGGAAACAGTGAAGAAAGAGAGTCTACAAGGAAATGGAATAAACGTCAAGGTTCAGCTAACATTGTTGTCAATCAGTGATAGAAAAGTCGAGAAGCTAGCCAGCACACTGACGCTACAGCAAAATAAATAATCAGGCTCATGAGATACAATATGAGTGAGTAAACCAAGTACGTCTGGCACAAGTGGTACACACCATTTTTTTCACTCTACATCTAAGGATGAAGCCTTAGGCATATGTAAAATCACATCAAAAAGAAAAAAAGATGATTTGTCAGACACCAATAACCAATGAACTGTAACTATAAAAAGGGACTGATAATATAGAAACAAGAAATGGAATGGAAAGAGTTAAAAAAATGTAAATCTTATAATGACTGAGAAAATCTGTAAATAGATCCCACTAATGAACAAGATAAGAGAAGGGCTAGGGAAGCTACAGCCACTACCAGCCAGACTTGGCGAAAGATCTCATTATTATTATCATCATTACCATGCAAACTATGTAACAAGTGTACTGCAAAACTGAAAACTATGTGCATTATTATTCATAACTATCTATATGCTTATAAAGCTTTATTCTCTTCATTTTATCACACTAGCTTCCCCTTGGATTTTTCATTCTTCGTGATCAAGTACCAAGGTCAAATATCACGCTCCAGCATTCTATCGTACATCAGCCTGCCCACCACTTGTGCAGTCTCTCGTTTAAGCCCCCAGATCTACAGTATACTGTTTGTTAATTTTATCTGTTACTTTGCTGTCTCATATGTAATAATGTATTATTCTCTGCCAGTAATATTATTTGTTATAGTCCACAATGTTTCTAGTGTTGCAATTATTTACCTTTTTGTTTCATTCTTATCAGAACTTTCACTCAGCTGCCGACTTCTTGCTCCTGACTCTTGCCCAGATGTCCCTGGGATTACCATACCTGCTTCTTCTGGAGACTCACTATTACTAGAGGAATTTGTGTTCTTATCAGCGTCCATGTTTCTGTACTGAAAGAAATGAAAGATAATTACAGAAAATTCTGAAAAGATACTGGATTATCCATTCTGCCATTACTTCCTTATATCATACGTAACTTTGAGTAGTAGTGTTTCTTTAGTAAATACATACAAAAAATTTGCCACTTATGATTTTTTTACTTACATGTTATTCCATTTTATATACAAAGCAAGTATAAAGAAAAAACTGTCACAAATTTGTATTTATTAACTTATACGTTAATACTTTATTTTGTAGACAGTTTTTCATACAACCAATAAATTAAAAGCAACAGTTTTTTTGTTTGTCTTTAGTGCTTTTATATAGTTTTTGTGCCACTTACAATTAAAACAGACCATATTATACAGATACTGTTGAACATAACATTCAATTTACATGAAATTTAAAATTACATTTGTCTTAACAGCTACAAACACATGCAGAATATGAATAACACTTTAATAAAAAATCTCAACAACACTACTGATATTGACGTCATCGAACAACACCATAAACAAACTCATATATACATTTCTGTAATGTGTGTACAGCAGAAATAGCTAATGCAACAAACAAACAACACTTCATCTACAAACTTAGAATTTTTTAGTATAGCATCTGTCATCTAAATACTATCAATCTTAAAATATCGGTATGGAGAACCATACATGACTTCCATATTCTAAGATTTATATTTAAAATCATTTTCAGCCAAACAGCCAGGCTGTGTCTTACCTGGCTTTTTATTGCTGTATTAAATGAAAAATATTATATTACATTAAAATGAAAAAATTATAATTTTATTGCCTGGCAACAAAATTATTTTATTTTTAACAATTACCATTGTTTCAAAAAGTTTAAATAAATTTTCAAGTACTTTACTCTTGTTAAAACATAAAGGTTGCAGGTAAACTACCCCTTCCCCTTAACCGATCTTCACCAAAATCGAAAGTCCTTGAGACCTATACAATTCAGGGACGTATGCAAAAAATTATTTGATTCTGTTTGAATTTGCGGCTGTTATCGTTTGCCATAGAAAATACGCTTGATAACAAAACGTTGCAGGTAAACTACCCCTTCCCCTTAACCGATCTTTACCAAAAACAAAAGGTCTTGAGTACTCTACAAATCAGGGCTGTATGCAAAACATTATTTGATTCTGTTTGAATTTGCGGCTGTTATCGTTTGCCATAGAAAATACCCTTGTTAAAAAAACGTTGCAGGTAAACTACCCCTTTCCCTCAACCGATCTTCACCAAAAACAATAGGTCTTGAGAACTCTACAATTTAGGGCTGTATGCAAATAATCTTTTGATTCTGTTTGAATTTGGGGCTGTTATCGTTTGCCATAGGAAATACCCTTGTTAAAACATAAAACGTTACAGGTAAACTACCCCTTTCCCTTAACCGATCTTCACCAAAAACAATAAGTCTTGAGTACTCTACAAATCAGGGCTGTATGCAAAACATTATTTGATTCTGTTTGAATTTGCGGCTGTTATCGTTTGCCATAGAAAATACGCTTGATAAAAAAACGTTGCAGGTAAACTACCCCTTCCCCTTAACCGATCTTTACCAAAAACAAAAGGTCTTGAGTACTCTACAAATCAGGGCTGTATGCAAAACATTATTTGATTCTGTTTGAATTTGCGGCTGTTATCGTTTGCCATAGAAAATACCCTTGTTAAAAAAACGTTGCAGGTAAACTACCCCTTTCCCTCAACCGAACTTCACCAAAAACAATAGGTCTTGAGAAATCTACAATTTAGGGCTGTATGCAAATAATCTTTTGATTCTGTTTGAATTTGCGGCAGTTATCGTTTGCCATAGAAAAAAATCATTTTCAGCCAAACAGCCAGGCTTGTCTTACCTGCCTTTTTATTGCTGTATTAAATGAAAAATATTATATTACATTAAAATGAAAAAATTATAATTTTATTGCCTGGCAACAAAATTATTTTATTATTAACAATTACCATTGTTTCAAAAAGTTTAAATAAATTTTCAAGTACTTTACTCTTGTTAAAACGTATAAGGTTGCTGGTAAACTACCCCTTCCCCTTAACCGATCTTCACCAAAATCGAAAGTCATTGAGACCTCTACAATTCAGGGACGTATGCAAAAAATTATTTGATTCTGTTTGAATTTGCGGCTGTTATCGTTTGCCATATAAAATACGCTTGATAAAAAAACGTTGCCGGTAAACTACCCCTTCCCCTTAACCGATCTTCACCAAAAACAATAAGTCTTGAGTACCCTACAAATCAGGACTGTATGCAAAACATTATTTGATTCTGTTTGAATTTGCGGCTGTTATCGTTTGCCATAGAAAATACCCTTGTTAAAAAAACGTTGCAGGTAAACTACCCCTTTCCCTCAACCGATCTTCACCAAAAACAATAGGTCTTGAGAAATCTACAATTCAGGGCTGTATGCGAAACATTATTTGATTCTGTTTGAATTTGCGGCTGTTATCGTTTGCCAAAAAAAAAAAAATTTCCCTTGATAAAAAAAACCGTTGCAGGTAAACTACCCCTTCCCCTCAACCGATCTTCACCAAAAACAATAGGTCGCGAGTACTCTACAAATCAGGGCTGTATGCAAAAAATTATTTGATTCTGTTTGAATTTGCGGCAGTTGTCGTTTGCCATAGAAAATACGCATGATAAAAAACGTTGCTGGTAAACTACCCCTTCCCCTCAACCGATCTTCACCAAAAACAATAGGTCTTGAGTACTCTACAAATCAGGGCTGTATGCAGAAAATTATTTGATTCTGTTTGAATTTACGGCTGTTATCGTTTGCCATAAAAAATACCCTTGTTAAAAAAACGTTGTAGGTAAACTACCCCTTTCCCTTAACCGATCTTCACCAAAAACAAAAGGTCTTGAGAACTCTACAATTTAGGGCTGTATGCAAATAATCTTTTCATTCTGTTTGAATTTGCGGCTGTTATCGTTTGCCATAGGAAATACCCTTGTTAAAACATAAAACGTTACAGGTAAACTACCCCTTTCCCTTAACCGATCTTCACCAAAAACAATAGGTCTTGAGAACTTTACAATTCAGGGCTGTATGCGAAACATTATTTGATTCTGTTTGAATTTGCGGCTGTTATCGTTTGCCAAACAAACAAAAAAACCCTTGCTAAAAAAAAACCGTTGCAGGTAAACTACCCCTTTCCCTCAACCGATCTTCACCAAAAGCAATAGGTCGCGAGAACTCTGCAAAACCGGGCTGTATGCAAAAAATTATTTGATTCTGTTTGAATTTGCGGCAGTTATCGTTTGCCTAAAAAAAAAAATCTACAGACAGACAGACACACAGACACTTTTCGGAAAACGACTTTTTTTCATGTTTTGAGTGTAGTAGAATCAGAATCTGCAATAATCTCGAACACGATTTTTTTTGCCATCACCATACTTCCATTCCTTAAGGAATATGGAAGTAAAATGAAAACACAACATACAAAATAGGTGTTCTCTGAATGAACTGAGAAGAGAGCAAAAAATAAAAAGACTATAAAAGCTAGAGATCTGATTACATTTCGTGAACTCCACTGACTTTTTTACAGGATACAACACAATATAATAACATAGCTATATCCTGTCTGTTCCTTACCTTTATTAAAATTTGGTTTGTAATAACATTTAAAAAATTACAATTTTCAAAATTAACAATTTAAAATTGTATTCTTTAAAATGTTTAATTACTGAACCCCAGGTATAATATAATTATATACTAAACCTTACTTAGTTCTATTGATAAATACTAAACCTTACTAAATCTTTATTGATACAACTAACCTCAATCACTTAAGTTAAAACTTACGAAAACTTTGTTCTGGCTGTTGTAAAACTTTACTGATAAGTCAGTATTATTTGAACAAAGATTGGCTGTGTTCACATACTTGTGTACTAAGTCCCACTAAAAGGTTACACGGAAATTAAACTTTGTAAGGAACTTGTGTTCCTTTAACCATCTATGGTTGTATTAACAATGTAAACAAGTACCCTACCTTGAACTTTGAAGGTTACCAGCTGATGTGTCATTTCTAAGTAAAAATGACCAATTTCTGAAGTTAATTTTCCATTTCGCATATACTTAATTTAAGCAACAACGACTTTATATTCTCTAACAGCCATTAATATTTTCTTTCAAATTACACTTACTTTGATTAATAACATCTGTCACACGACTCAAATTTCGGTAATTAAAATATTATACACATTACTTTAACGTTTTAGCTTTTAAACACAATAAAAATAATCACTTTATATTTCAACTGCACTGTACAAGTCGAGGTTATGTCACGAAACGTAAAAATTCGAATTTAATGTTAGTTTAAATCTGATCGAAAACTACTACGTTTAACACCTGCTTCCGTAATTCGTACTATAATAATTCGTCAGTTCCTCAATTTATCATATAACTTACCGACAAAGTGAAACAAAATTGTTAATTATACTTTTCCTGAAAGTGATTCAAAACACTGGAATTTTGCTCCTACACAAACATATTTACCTATCAAATTTTCTTTGTTTTGGTTTATCAGCTGATCGAGTCTCAACTTTTTTTTGAAACGGCTACTAGCGCTGCCTGTGAACAAGTCAGTTATTGATTTTATAAACAGGTTTGAAGTTCAAAACTCCCAACAGTAGACCTATAGTAAAAGGAGGAAGTGATTTTGAAGGGTAAGAATATGTAACTTTTAGGCACACGTCAGTGTTATTAACATGGAAAATTCGATTAGTATAAGAGATTCAATAATGAAAGGTATCACTGAAATTGTTAGTGACAATTTTAAGTATGGAAGTAGAATTACTGACACAGATGAATCAAATGTGGATTCATCTGATGTTTTATGTAATTCTGAATTAGGGGAGTCTGTAAAAAATTATGTTGAGTCATGTCTGAAAGACCAGATTCAAAGTAGCATAAATGATATCGGTGTGATTCAACGAACTACATGGAAAGTAGATGCACATAATGTAACTAAAGTGATTTTAGATTGTCCAGAAATGTCATGCATGAAGGAAAATCTAAATAATATTTTAGAAAGTTGTATTCATGAATTATTACAGACTGACTTGTGCCTTCATAATGATGAACCAAACAGATTTAAAAAATTTAGCACAGGTGATGGTGTAGGCCCTCTATTGCAGCCACACCAATTTCTGGAAATAGCCGAATGCTTAACAAATAACAAACTACTTAATATTCGAATAGAAGCATTTAAACTATTGCTATCGTCACAATTAAGTGATGCTGTATCATACAGTACATGGCCAGCACTTCAACAGTCACTACAAGAAAATTTAATTGATGAACACCCAGAAATATTTCACCTTTGTTTGAAGACACATGCTAAACTGGTGTCTTCTGCATCTCCAGAAGCTATGAAAGAAAGTTTTCTAAATCTGTTGGAGAGTTTAGGCTGTCACTATCACTTACAACAAACAGAACACGAAAAGTTAACATTAAATAATAACATTCATTATAGAATGGTGTATATTTCAAATTTGATTTTGGATACTATAAAAGACACAACACAGAATGTTGCACGATTTGGTGAAACCAGACTGGAAGAAATGATTGACAATTTGGTTCACTTACTTTCAATACATGCTGGTCCAAAAAGTTCTAATAATATCAAGTGTTTGTCACCATACTATGTGTTTTCCTGCATTGATCCTTATTCTACATGGTCCAATCATTTAACACATTATGTCATGACTAGGAATATGTTATTTATGAGCATTTCACGCAATACAAGCCTCTTGCGGGCTGTTGTTGAAGATATAAGTTCATGGTTTATGACTCCTTTTAGCGTGGAAGATTGTAATGTAGAATTTGGTGAAATAACTTCTATAACATCACAGTTTTCCTCATTTGTGCACAGTTTCATGTTGTTTTCTAGAATTTGCATATTCAGTAAGGGGCGTAATTTGTTTCCAGTCTGCTTAAACAAAAATGAAAATCCAGTCACTATTCACCATCTGATCAACACAGCCATTATATTTATGAACAAACAGATGTCAAGTAATCAAACTGAGAATTTAAAGTTTTCTAAAAAATTCTTTAACACAATAGTAGAAGAAGTTTCAAAATTGTTGTGCATCAAAGACAATATTACAACACTCATTTTGCAAACTCTGTTGGAGCCGTTAGAAGAAAGCCCTCCAAAACTATTTGATCACATGCTATATATTTTGGATTATATTATTACAAATGGTTGTCAAAATGTGTTAGTTAAAAAGATTACAGCAAATCACAGAAAAGTAGGCAGTACTATTCAGTTATCAAACTCTGATTCTGTACTATCAGCTGGTTCACATCGAACCAATAAACAGAGATCACCTAATGACCAACACAATTCAGCCAAATCTGTACCTGATTTACATGTGTCATCTGGTATATGCCCAGCCACAGTAATAGCAAATGCAATGATCATGGTTATACAGAATACTGAAATTTATGAAACTGAAAAAACATCAAGACTTATAACAATATGCATGAATTTGTTCAAAACTAATGATGGAATGTTGATTTTGGTTACTAATAAATCTCCTCTAGTACAAATCATAGTAAGATTTTACAACACAGGACCTAGTGATGGAGTTTCAGATGAAATCAAGACTTCAATTCAAGAGGATTTGAAAAGGTAAGATTACTGGTTACAGACTGAAAAGTAAGAAAAAGTTTTTATATATTTGTATATGTGATCTCTAGTACTTCCAAATAAGTTAATGAATGTTAAAATTTAGAGAACAAATAGACACAGTTGACAATGGGCATACAAGTTAATAAAGTCAGTATTCAAAATATGTCTCAAGAAATTGAATACAGTTGTTTTGTACATCATTAATAAGTATTACTTTAACGTTAGTTTCACTTGTGAAACTTACTTGTTGATATTCCCTCAAACACCGTTTCGGAGTTGTATTCTCCTTCTTCAGTGAGGTTTGAATACGGAATGTGTCAAGTAGTCGGTATTTACCGTAAATACCGACTACTTGACACATTCCGTATTCAAACCTCACTGAAGAAGGAGAATACAACTCCGAAATGGCATTTGAGGGAATATCAACAAGTAAGTCTCACAAGTGAACGTAACATTAAAGTAATAATTATTAGATGCTGTGAAAAAAGTAGTGATGAACATTCAAAATAATCATTAATAAGATTAATAATTTAATGTATCAAGAAAAATAATGATACCAGGTTAAAATATATGTACAGTATATTGATATAGTATATAAATATATGTATATGTGTTATACGTATTATTTTTATTGTCTTGTCCCCTATACAAATATATTGTAAATCTAAATCATATGGTATGATTGCACTCAATATAAAAATTCTAGGTTGGGTTTTTGAAATTAATTCTACAATGGCCTAGGTGAAAGAATTGTGATTATTATAGTCACTGAATTGTTCAGTTTTTTTTTAAATCACAAAACTGATTGAAGTATATAAACATTGAAGTATTAAAAATATGTGATTTCAAAAAGAATTAATGATGCAAAGTGTATTTTACTTCCAATGTAAAACCAGTTTTCAAATAACATAAAAGGTTTTACATTATTTTGTAGAAATGACTTTTTGAACTAGCTTGTACCAATTAAATTTGTAGGCATCTGTGCCAAATAAGTGTAGAACAGAAACAGGTTACAGATGAAATATGAGTTGTGCATTCACGTTTTGTGTATAACTCTTCTGTTCTCAGTCAGTTGTGTCTAAAAGTGAGGCATCTCTAGGATTTGGATTTGTAAACATTTATTTGTAAGATTCAGTATTTTATTTGTAATATTTATTTCAGTGCTTGTGAAGAATTTTTACTTCATATATCAACTACGCCACTAGGCTTTCACACAGTACAAGAACAAAGTATGGCAGACTGTGTCCTGTTAAAATACATACAGCAGCCTGTGATCCCATGGTCAGATGAGTACTGGAGACTTTTTCTAATGTATTATACTACACAGAATACTACTGTACTGGCCAAAGAGAATACAAACATAGTTAAAGAACAACTTCTCAGTGTGTGGCAAGTGATTGAAACTGATTGTTCTGGTTCTGAAATCTTCATTGAAGAAGCACTGGAACAGCTCACTGCTTCAATTGTAGCTGTTGGTTCCAGTTTAAGAGGTACAGTATACTTATTTTGTTATAGAACTTAATATATTTGTATTCCATCATATAATAAGCTGAAATATACATAATTTTGTAAATATAATTAATTCACTAACAACTCGGAACACAAAGTTTTTTACGGGTAAAAATGTAAAAGTTTTACATTATAGCCTGAACCGGTTTTCGCTTTTAAAAACCTTCTTCAGAGGCTGCCGTTGGGAGCACTGTCCGTCTTGTTGTTGGCGATGGTATCGACTTTTGAAAGATCGATGTTGTGTGTGTGGGGTGTGATATGTTCGAATAATGCGTGTGATTTGAATTGTGTCTGTTCGTTTAGGATGTCGTTTTTATGTGTTTTCGTGTGTTTGTATATTTCCAATTGTTCTAGAGTGTCTAGTTTTCGGCCTTTTGTGTGTACCTGTAGAATGTCCAAGTTATTGTCGATGTTTTTGTATGTGTGGTTTGCTTCAATGAGGTGGTTTGCAAAGGTGGATTCTGTAGTGGAGTGTAGTGCCTTTGTGTGTTCAATGTATCTTTGTTTGAAGCTACGTCCTGTCTGGCCTAAACCTATGTAGAATTTGTTGCAATCTGAGCAATTTAGGTTGTAAACACCAGGTAGATCAAATTTATTTTGTGTGTGTGTTTTGATAGTGTGTGTTCTGTTTTGTTAGTAGTTTTGTATCCGATTCTGTATCCTGATTTTTTGAATTTGTGGGCTATTTTTTCAGTTTGGTTGTTGATGTATGTTAGTGTTATGAATTTGTTGTTTTCTGTCTTTGTCTGTTGTTTGTTTTGTGTTTTGTATGGGAGTTTATTGACTATTGTTCTGTTGTATCCGTTGGATTTTGCTAGATATTTTATCGTGTTTAGTTCATCCCATCCTTAACATCATCTCACTAGATGAAAAAGACTACAAAGACGTATAATAACACACTCCACACACACACAACATCGATCTTTCAAAAGTCGATACTGTCACCAACAAGACGGACAGTGCTCCCAATGGCACGGCAGCCTCTGAAGAAGCTTTTTAAAAGCGAAAACCACTTCAGGCTATAAGGTAAAATATTTATGTGTTTACCCATAAAAAACTTTGTGTTCCAAGTCGGTAGTGAATTAATTATATTTAGTTAAGTAATGGACACATCATGGACAACGAAATCCATAATTTTGCAGTTCAGCATCAAACACTTGTATATTGTTCTTGTATTTTGTTGTCCATCATATGTCCGAGTGTTATCAAAAACTAAAATATACAAGTTTACTAGTTTAGTAGTCCTTGAGTTCACTAGTTTAGTAGTCCTTGAGTTTACTAGTTTAGTAGTCCTCGTACTACTAGGGCACAGAATACAGTTATTTTAGATAAACATTTTTACCTCACTACCCGAACCAGTTTTTGCTCATTTTGAGCTATGAGTGCTGTCCATCCTGTTTTTGGTGATGGCACTGTTGTTCAAAAGATCATTGTGTGCATGTTATGTAATGTGTTCAAAAAGTATGTGTGATTTAAATTGTGTCTGTTTGTTTAGGATGTTGTTTCCATGCATTTTCAGGTGTTTATATATTTTTGGTTGTTCAAGTGTGTCTGGTTTTAGGCCTTTTGTGTGTATGTGTAGAATTCCGTGCCATTGTTAATGTTTGTGCATGTGTGATATGGAAGAATGAGATAGTTTGCAAGTGTGGATTCGATGCTGTGGTGTAATGTTTTTGTATGTTCAATGTGCCTTTGTTTGAAGCCATGTGGTCTGTCTGCCCACGAAAGAATGTTCTGTCTGGTCTATGTGGGGGGGGGGGATCTGTTATATTCAGAGTAGTTTAATTTTGAAATGCCAGGTAAATAAAATTTGTTTTGATGGTTCATCCTCTTCATTCACGCACTTAATATTAGTGATAAATTGTAACTTTCACTTGTGAACACTTACGTTTCTTAATGTCCTCATACGTTTCGGTGTGGTGTTCACCTTCCCCAGCGAGGTTTAAATACAGAATGTCTTGAAACAGTTGTAACGGATTGTTTCACAGGTTGGTGGTATGTGTGGAGGGTTGTTGGTGGGAGGGGGTTGGCGCTGGGATTCAAAGTATAGTTTGGTTTCTGTATGATTGTGTCAAATAGTACATTATGTTCTAAAGTGTAGTTGGTCATTTAATATGTTGTTTGGCTGTAGTGTGTGGTGATTATATATTTCATACTGTTCAGCCGTGTTGAGTTTCCTACTTTTTGGTAAGTAGTGTAGTATTTCGAGGTTGCTTTCTATGTTGGTGTAGTTGTGGTTTTCAGTCTGTATGTGCGTGGCGAATGCGGAGTGTATGTAGTTATTAGAGACGGCTTTTATGTGTTCAGAAAATCTTGAAGAAAAAGATCTTCCCGTCTGGCCTATGTGGAAATGTTTGCAATCACTGCAGTTTAATTTGTATACTCCTGTTTTGTTGTATGTGTTTGTATCGTTTATGTGTTTTTTGATGGTGTTGTTAGTTCTGTAAGCTATTTTATAGTTGTGTTTCCTGAATGTATTTGCGATTTTGTGTGTGTTAGAGTTGTAGTATGTAAGTGTGATGTATTTATTAGGTTGTGTGTTGTTGGTATTTTGTGTTTTGGTGTTTTTATTTAGGATATGTCTGTGTAGTTTGTTTATTAACTCGGGGGTGTATCCATTTTTTATCGCTATGTATTTGATTGTGTTAAGTTCTTCCTGATAATCTTGTTTACTTTGTGGTATTGATGTGAGTCTATGGAACATATAGTTGAATGCGGCATGTTTGTGTTGTGTTGGATGGTTAGATGTGTTCTGTATGACCATGTCTGTTGTGGTAGGTTTCCTGTATATTTTATATGTGTGTGTGTTGTTTGTTTTGTTAATTGTAAGGTCCAGGAAGTTTATACTATTGTTGTGTTCTATTTCTAGTGTGAATTTTAGTTTGGGGTGTATTGTGTTTATGTATTTATGGAAATTTTCGATTTGTCTTTTATTGCCTTTATACAGAAGTAAAATGTCATCTACATATCTGTACCAGTAAATGATTTTGTTTGTGTATTTGTTGTTGTTTAATATATGTTTTTGTTCTATGTTGTGTACGAATATTTCATACACCTAGCCATGAATACTAGCTGAAATATTCATACACAACATAGAACAAAAACATATATTAAACAACAACAAATACACTAACAAAATCATCTACTGGTACAGATATGTAGATGACATTTTACTTCTGTATAAAGGCAATAAAAGACAAATCGAAAATTTCTATAAATACGTAAACACAATACACCCCAAACTAAAATTCACACTGGAAATAGAACACAACAATAGTATAAACTTCCTGGACCTTACAATTAACAAAACAAACAACACACACACATATAAAATATACAGGAAACCTACCACAACAGACATGGTCATACACAACACATCTAACCATCCAATACAACACAAACATGCCACATTCAACTATATGTTCCATAGACTCACATCAATACCACAAAGTAAACAAGATTATCAGGAAGAACTTAACACAATCAAATACATAGCGATAAAAAATGGATACACCCCCGAGTTAATAAACAAACTACACAGACATATCCTAAATAAAAACACCAAAACACAAAATACCAACAACACACAACCTAATAAATACATCACACTTACATACTACAACTCTAACACACACAAAATCGCAAATACATTCAGGAAACACAACTATAAAATAGCTTACAGAACTAACAACACCATCAAAAAACACATAAACGATACAAACACATACAACAAAACAGGAGTATACAAATTAAACTGCAGTGATTGCAAACATTTCCACATAGGCCAGACGGGAAGATCTTTTTCTTCAAGATTTTCTGAACACATAAAAGCCCTCTCTAATAACTGCATACACTCCGCATTTGCCACGCACATACAGACTGAAAACCACAACTACACCAACATAGAAAGCAACCTCGAAATACTACACTACTTACCAAAAAGTAGGAAACTCAACACGGCTGAACAGTATGAAATATATAAACACCACACACTATAACCAAATAACATATTAAATGACCAACTACACTTTAGCTCATAATGTACTATTTGACACAATCATACAGAAACCAAACTATACTTTGAATCCCAGCGCCAACCCCCTCCCACCAACAACCCCCCCACACATACCACCAACCTGTGAAAACATCCGTTACAACTGTTTCAAGACATTCTGTATTTAAACCTTGCTGAGGAAGGTGAACACCACACCGAAACGTACGAGGACATTAAGAAACGTAAGTGTTCACAAGTGAAAGTTACAATTTATCACTAAAATAAAATTTATTTAGCTATTTGTGTGTATTTTTTGACAGTATGTGTTCTGTTTTGTCTGTCGTTCTGTATGCATGGTGTCAGATATTTTGTTTTCATAACAATAATAAAACTCACCCTATCTCTACTTCATTATCTCTAATAGAGTGCACTACCATTACCTGTTTCAAAGTACAATTCACATTGTAATCAGCAATCATAATTAGAGCGTTTTCTTTCCTGTAGTGTACGGTATATCGTGCAGTTCAGTTCTTTTTGGTTTATACACGCATACCGCAAGAATAGAAAGACTATTCACCGCTATTGTTATTTTACTCCGCTTATTATAATATAAAACTCCGCTTATTTCACGTGTTTAACGTTTGTTGTAATATTATTGTTAAGTTTAGGACTGCCTAGAAAATCACCAAAGTGTTGCTTACAACGGGACATTTACAACGCACAAGGACAAGGTCAATAAACGCTTAATATTTATGCATTGTTGATTACATGAGAATAAATCCTTTTAACTATTTTAGTTTTACAATATACAGTCCACTGCTAATAAAAACGAACCCCACACATGGGTGTATCTTGCTTTTTTAAATTTCTGGGCTATTTTTTCAATTGATGTACGTGACGGTTATGAGTTTTGTTGTTTTCTGTCTTTGTCAGTTATTTGTTTTTTGTTTTATGTAAAAGTTTGTTAATTATGTTTCTAGTGTATCATTTGACTTCTGCTAAATATTTGATTGTATTTCATTCATCCTGATAGATTCTCTATTACAGTGAAATGTTGTTTAGTCTGTGTATCATGGATCTCATAGTTTGTGTTGCATTGCATGATTGGAGGTGTGTATCAGTGAATCAGTTGTAGCGGCTTTCTATATATACTGAATTTGTGTCTGTATTCCAGTTTTGTAATGGTAAGGTCTAGGAAATTTATGCTATTGTTGTTTTTATACTCAGCAGTGAAGGTTATGTTTTTGTGAATTTTGTTGGTGTGGACAGCTGTTCACATTGTCTTGTGTTACCTTTCTGTCATACTACAATACACTTATAACCCTGTTTTATGTTGTTATTTGTTACTTCCCTTTCTGAAATATCAGAAATAAGAACAGGAAGATCATACATAGTTCATGAGAAATGGAAGAAGTAGAGTTAAGCGTATAAAACATTAATTTTAAGAAGACGGACTTATGTATATTTGCTTCTCAATAATTACAAATTTAAAATTCAGCTGAGATGGTTTTTTCTACATTAAAATTTTTAAAAATAATAATAGAAGAAATTAATTAATAAATATTTGTTTATTCTACTAACATTACTATCTTAAAATATAACTTATATTATGTTAATAATATTACATTCTTTTGGAATACATGAGATATTTGTAGGTACTAGTGAACAGAGTTTAGTTTTGTGATTGGTGATACGTTAATTTATAAGATATTTATGAATTTTTCAGTGATAAAGAGCTGTTATTAGAACCGTGAGCATGTAGCCAGCAGTTTTACTAAGAGAACATGCTATAATTTAAAATAAACTCAATTGATCTTACCCTCAATTTCTGATTACTGTGTAAAACACATTTTCTGACTTGGAAGGTACCTAATGATAGTGTGATGTCTTTATAATATACACACACTTATTGTTTACTAATGGTACCTATAATCTCAATTTTCTATTGTAGTGTATTTATTGTTCATAGCCTAAAGGTACCATACATACAATTTTTCAATAAAATTTTTATTACTCACATTCTTAAAAACAATCGATTTCATCAGCCTGTTTTACGATATTGTGACCACAAGTGTGGTGTATATAACCTGACAATGGTCTATGACCGAAATCAATCGCTTTTTAAGAATATGAGTAATAACAATTTTATTGCATAATTGTATGTATGGTACCTTTAGGCTATGAACAATAAATACACTACAATAGAAAATTGGAAGATACCATTCCATAGAGAAAAAGATAATTTTCATGATCAGTTCTAGTGTGGATTGTAAGTAAAATATTTTAATAACTATTTATACACATTATTTGTGATAGTTTGTGTATATTATAAAAGCAGTTATTAGACATATCATGTAACTGAGATATATTCCATTGCTACTTATAGAATTCTGAGATGTCACACTTCCAGTGAAATACTGTCTTTTTATGTCGAAGTTCGGTGATTTTTTTAAATTTTAACATACAGTACTTAGTGAAATGATGGTTACTAAAACAAAACAGCAGTTTGAAAATTAACAGTGTAATTTTTTTGTGTAGTATAGTAAAACAGGCTGCTATGTGTTGCAGGTGTGAGGGCTCTGTTCACAGAGAATACAGAAGGCAGTGATGTTACTGTAACTGATCAAACTGAATTCATGCCTACTAACATCGCCTCATTAGTCCAACAGTTTGCACTGATTATGGATGTCTATGATACAATCTACCATCGTATCGCTTTGTCAGTTCTACACTTGTTTATATCGAGTCTTGATGTCAATCTTCATTTACTACATACATTACAGTTTCAGGTAAACTTTACGAGTGCACAAATTAATTTGTTTTAAAACTATTACTACTTAATTTGTTTTCTTATATCATGATGAGGTATCCACTCTCTTTCTTAACTGATATCATTAAAGGAGTTGGCTGCATTTTTTTTAACAGTGCTGTTGCAGTTTATTAATTGTAGTTTTTACGCACTACGGTACAGTTCATGACTCTTGATTTTTTTGTATTGCTCCTACATTAGTAGAAACTCATTAGTTCAGTTTTCACATAATGGCATACAGTCTATCAAAACTATATAACATAACATCTGCATTTATAATCATTATCATCTTTAAAAGGATTAAACCAAAAATGGTTTGTTCCAGTATCAAGCAGGTAGACTGGAACTGGCCACTCCAATGCTTCATCGGATGTTCCACGCCTGTCTGTCCTTTCAGCTTGTAATTCAATAGTTACTCAACTATCAGCTGTAATAGCAGGCTATGGATCACATAAAAAGGAGAAGAATTCAATCGTTGTTTTCAGGTGGGGCATTTGTTTAAGTTGTTTCAACCATTTTAGCCAATACTGGGTATTCATATCAAGTATACTCATAATATTCAGTTCCTGCTATATACTTCTATGATCTTTCTTCTAAGAGTATACCCTGCCACGTGTCTCAGAAACATCATTTTAATTATTTGTATATGACTCGCCTTGGATTCTGTTGAAGTCCAATTCTCACGCCCATAAAGAAGTGTGGGGCCATGGAGCCATCACCTCATAGAATTTCAGGTGCGTTTCTTTATTTGTTGATTTTAGAGTTCTCATGATGGTCTCACATGTATGGTTGAACTTATGTAATTTATTCATCATGTCATTGTATGTGATGTAAGACACATTATAGTCCAGATATCCAAGATTACTGACCTCCTCCAGAACAGTATCGCCTACAACAATGTTTGCCTCCTCCAGAACAGTATCGCCTACAACAATGTTTGCTCGATGAAAAGCCATCACCTTGGTCTTCAGTGTAAAGGTCTGTAATTTAAAATTCTTGAAGATTCGATATAGTGAATGTACAGTCATCTACAAGTTTCCTGAAACCATACTGGTCCTCTGAGAGAATAGTCTCTGTTATTGTTGTAACGGGGCAAAATAAAAGGGGTTTATTTTAATTTCATAATAATGGTGACAATCTGTAGTAGCCCACGCCGAGCAACATTTTTGATCACAAAAGCTTGACTTTTTTGAACACCCTGTAGTCAGTCTGGTACCAGTCCGGGTAAGGTACAAAGACAATTATAACATTGGAATGTGCACGAGTGCGCGTGTGCAGCCCGTAGCAACGTGAAAGTCACGTACATATGATCTCCTTACCGCCTTCTACGAGATGACGAGAAAGGGAGAGACGCTCATCGACCACTCCGGTATCAAGTTGCCAGCGGCAGAAAGATGCTTAGCCATTTTGGAACGCAGCAGTCGACAAAAAACTACAGAACCGCGTGGGTTAGTAAGAAACTGCGCGGTTCCCTATATCAGTGCTCGCAAGCAAATATACAGTCGGCCGACTAAATTGTGACTTTATTAATGTGAATCAATATTAAAACAAGTATGTATATATTTATCAGTAAAATTTGTTTGTAATGTTACGTTGTGTTGAGTCATTTTGCTAGGAAGATGATACAATGTGTAAGACATCACAAAGGCCATCTGCATTTATTATTTAAATAGTATGTTTTGCAATTTTTCAAGGCAAAGAACATATGGAAATAGTGAAAGTAGAAACAGTGAAGGACTACATCAGTTTGTAAATAAAAAGTAATTTGTTTCCTATCCTGCCTTCTGACAAGTCAGTGGTAAAGTAGTTTATGGGACTCTTCTCTTGGTATGATCCTGTTTCAAGGGAGCATTCATTACATAGTAAGAACCTGAATTGCTGCAGGATTGGATAAACTAAAGGTGACCCACATCACTGTTGCAGGCGCAGGTGCCCAAAACAAATACAGTGTTATATGGACAGTCCCCTACTGCTCTTACATAACAGTTTCCAGTAGATGTTACTGATAGCAAATAGTAAACCTCAATCTGAGGTCCCGGCTACCTTGAACTCATAGAAGTTGCATTGCTCACCCTGAAGAAAAATACAGATACGCTCCCTCGTTGATCCTGCCAGGAGTCGTATGCTTGTCTCAGAGATTAAGCCATCCAAGTCTCAGTACACACTGTTCTAAGGTGAAACTGCACAAGCCTCATTAAATCAGTTATGATTCCTTGGATCTTAAACCACTACTTGGATGATATGTACGTCCGAGACAATATTCACAAATACATGTGGCAAATTCAAATGATTTTGTTCAAACCAAGTTCTTTGTACATACTTAAATAACAAACTCTAAACACTACCAGACTGTAGATGTCTAACATGTTGTTAAGCCATCTGTTGTTGTAATGTTATACCAAAGACTCTTAAGTATCAATAACAACTTTGTTTATTGGTTCAACTCAACTTTAATTTTTTCTCATCACCAATCACTTGTCCTTTTTATAAAAAGCATCTTCAGTGGTTCATCTGAAACAGTGATCAAGAATGCCTGCCTCATCATAGAATGGGCAAAATGTTTGGAACTGAGACAAATAAAGTGTCTCAGTTCTGTTTAACAATATGTTAAACAGAAATAGAGTAGTAATTATTAACAATGAGAGCCCTAAACATCTTATGAACAACACATAAATTAGGTTAAGAGACTCAGAAATATGTGTAAAAACTTTTGATGTTTTTAATCAACCTTAGATTCTACTATTATAATCAGTTTTTCATCTTATCCCTTCATTGGTCTCTTTGTTTTTTTGTTTTTTGAGTTTGCCAATTTCTGTATGCCCCTCTCAAACAAACTTTGGTGACCTGTTACTTTTCCAAAGAAATTACTAGTCTTTCACTATTCTTCCACAATTTAGAGTCTTTGAGAAATTTTTGTGGCCATCTGTTATTTGGTAATGTGAGTTAGATGCCTTAATAAAGTTACAACCGTCAGGTTCATAAAATCCATGAGGATAAAATAGTTATGTTTGTTGAATGGAACCATTTAGAAAATTCAGATGAATAACTAAGAAGAGGCCATTTGAAACCGCAAAAGATGAATCAAGGAAGACGTGGTTGGCAGATGTTAGATGATTTTAAGACAATGTGATTCTGTAACTGTTGACGAGTTGAGAGTGTAGAAAGTTATGTGTAGTGTTGGAGGCCAAAAATCCATGCAGGTTTGTAGCACAAGACAAAGAAGAAGAATTCAGTATGTCTATACTATTTTAGTGGCTGGAAATTTCTATTCTTCTCCACTCTTCACTAAAGTAAACAGACATAAAATACTTTTTTTTGTAACTTTTAATTAACAACATTTTGTGTCTGTAGAGATCTGTTGATTAATAACAATAATTTTTTCAGTTGACAACCATGTTTTATTGATATTGTTATACCCATTCTGTGAAGTGGCATTCTCAGTGGTAAAGGTGAGAATAAACAATGGTCTTACGAACTAGGGGTTATACAGTGACTCCTTCCACTGTGTCCATTTACTTGTGTTTATTTAAATTTTGACTAAGTCGGGGGGCATGAAGCTTCTCTCAATAGGTGGATCACTCCACCGAAGCTATCAAAAAGACACTCAAAGGGTCGCTTCCAAGAGTCACCTGGCCTCGGATTGTATTTGCCAATCTGGTGATTAGGCAGTTGTGGGTAACTCCAGCCACCCAACAATAGAACCTGTTCGCCAAGTGTCTCAGTGTGTCATCAAGTCCATGGGTTCCCAGTCGAAATGCATGGGAAGAGAATATGTGGGGGACTTTGTAAGCCAGCTTCAGTCCTCGGTTAAGCATGCTCTGGAATAACTTTCTATGGTAGCACAGGCACAGGCAAAACATGTGTGTTGATGAGCTTACCAAGCGAGGGGGGGTGAATAACAGTTTGACATGCCTCGTTATTTATATACGTCTCCAGTGTGTGGGTCCATTTTACATTATGTGTGCACATTGTAGTAAAGAATAATATAACGATTTGTTATATTCTTTGTTATAATGTGTTGTTGCAATTATTCGGCTTCCGCCGAATGCAATGACCAGCGCATCACCAAATTAAACAAATTAAATCAAATAATTGCGATATAGAACCATTTTCGTACTTTGCTCGACACTCTGACGTCATGCCGCCCGCCCCGTTCATTCTCTAGCAAGGTTTTAACAGGGCAAAGTTAGTCAGTCGACACACTGAAATAGCCATGAGCAGAGCTTCTCGTCGTGTCCAAGTCGACGCTTAAGTGCGGAGCCTTTTTACCAAGGTATTTATTGTCAGTTTGGCTAATATGAATCAGTACCAGTATCTAGTTATATTGCTTTGTCATTTTGTAACTGAATTATATGTATCTTATGTAAAAAGAAAAAAGAAGCAATTATAATCTGTAACGTATCATGAAGTAACATGCTTGTAAACGTGAAGCCTCTCAACAAAAGCCATTATCAGCCAGTAAAATACAGAAGAGAAAAATATGTAAATTTTGTCAGTTTAATATTTTTTGTGTCAGAAAACAGATATATCAGAAAAGAAAGATATGTAATTTTTTGTCAGTTTGATATTGTTATGGAATTTAAAGCTTAACTTTATGATTGCAATAGTTGTATTATAAATGAAAGTTAAATGTGGTAAAATTAAGTGTGTGAACGCAATAATGCGGAACGTATAAGGGGAGTTGAAGAGTCCTATACTGCCCATGTTAAATTGGCAGGTTTTAGGTACATTTTTCTCAGAAACATTTTAAGCTAGAAGATTGAAATTTTATATGCTTATTTACTCATATTATTTGTATTTGCTGTAGTAAAATTATACTGATATCTAAAATAATAAAAACGTTATAAATTTTTACTTTTCAAATCTTTTATTATAAAAATTTATGACATATATTTTTTTTATCAAACATTTCTTCACCTAATAAAATTATTTTACTACAGTAGCTTGAGACGATTAAGTATAATATGCAGTACAAATTTCAACAGAATATCTTTATTGGTTTATGAGATAAATGTACTGTAGTTTAAAAAAAAAAACAAGGTTTTTGGAAAATCAAGGAAAACAAAATATACATTTTGCATGATTTTATTTAAATTTACATACATTTAAAATGCACTTGGATTGTAGTGGCTGTCTCTGTCTTCTTCAGTTTCAAGTCTTCTCCTTCTTTTGTTAATCCTTGCTTCCTTGGTCATTTCTTTTGCTGATAACTCTGGTTTCCGCAACCGCTCTTGGTCAGCCTTCTTGAGTGCTTTGAGTGTGTTTTCACCATAGTCCGTAAAGCCCAGCGCCTTTAACATTTCCAATTGTCCAATATTTCCATCATTAAATGTAATTAAAGCGTCATGAGCCCCAACCTCCAATGTCTTTCTCCCAACCCTGGTCCACAGTACCAGGCATTTCCACAGTACCAGGTCTACATTTCTTGACACCCTGGTCCACAGTACATTGTTGAACAACTCGTTCACGTTTTGCGTTTTGCCATGAAGGCACCTTTTCAGTAGATCTGGATTTGCCAGTGCTCTAAATTCTGGTTTTATGGCCTCCACTATAATATATACTATAATAGATGTAACAGTATTTTGTATAAAATTAGTTAGGTATGGTAATAAATGCAAGTGTTCGCCTAATTTCAAAAATGCTGAAAAAAACGGCTACAAAAACTGCGTGCAGCACAATTTTCTAAAGTAAAGTAAAAATATTTTTAACAAAAAAACCCCATGATTTTGATACCAAACTGTGTAGAAAAGACAGTATTTTAATATAAGCTAATAAAAAAAATTTGTAAAATTTTTACCCTACTGACCCTTCAACTCCCCAGGTTGTGGAATTTGCAGTAGGAACTTGGTTCCACATTGGGGACCATAACTCTAAGTTGAGGACAATAACTTTATGTTGGCGACAGTTATTCTAACAACCCGTTAAAAAACTACAGGAATCCAGCGCTTCACACGATTTCACCTTACGGATGCATACAGATCCTACAAGCTAAGCGGAGGCTCGAACCTACAACTCATAAGCACGTGGCGTGAACTCCATGTGACTCGACACCATCATACAATGCAGGCTTTCCAAATAACACGTTTAATTATTATTAACACCCAGCAGTAGTTGCGCACAATCAATAAAGAAGTAAATATGAACATTTAGTTTTACCAGACTTTAAGCTATAAGTGAGAGTAAAGACAAAACTCAGTAACAATCCACAGCATGCTTGCTTGTAACGGGACAAAGCAAGAGGGTTTTTAATTTCATAATTTTTATTTTAACAAATTGTATAAACCGTGCTGAACGGGGCAAAATATCCAGAGAACATCTTTTGATCAACTTGTATGTAACTTTTGGGAACACCCTGTGGCGGAGTCGGTACCATGCGGTGCTAGGTGCGACGGAAATTATAACAATGGAATGCGTAAGAGCGCGCGTGTGTGCCGCCTTTTGCAACGTAAAAATTCTACACGGAGTCAGGAAGCGAATTACTTTCCAGCTCGCCCACCAATGAGAGGACGAGAACTAGCAACTGCATCCGATTGATACCATGAGGCTAAGCCCCGGAGAGTATGGCTCCAGCCATTTTGGATGCTCAGTCGACTTCCAGTGTACAGACCACGTGGTCATATAAAACTTCAGCTCGAGCAAATTATTGTCGACAAACCGTTAAATCATGTAAATGAACACAAAACAACAAGAAAGAACATCAGAATGAATACACAGTAACAGTTTTTTCAGAATTTCACAGTTTTAAACTAATTTCGCGAGTGTTTTCTGAAAACAGTGGATGAACAGTGTTGGTGTAACGGCGTTGAGATGTATAGTGACTGGATAAGTACCTAGATCATTAATTGGGCATAATTCAAAACTTTCAGTTAAAAATCATAATCAATGCGATCTCTAACAAAAAAGGGGAAAAGAATGAGAGAGAGAGAGAGAGAGAGAGAGAGAGAGAGAGAGAGAGAGAGAGAGAGAGAGAGAGAGAGAGAGAGCATGGGTACAAACGAAAATCAAAGTACTGGTTTGCCCATTAAACTGTTAATTTTAGTTAGTGAAGTTCTATGTTTTGCATTTTTATGTTAAAGAAGTAAAGATAAGATCAAAAGTTTGTGTATTTGTGAATTGTGTCTGTTTGTGTATGTTCAAATCGCATGCATTATTCGAACATATCTCACCCACACACACAGCATCGATCTTTTGAAATTCGATGTCGTCACCCACAACAAGACGGACAGCGCTACCTGCGGCAGCCTCTGAAGAAGCCTTTTAAAGGTGAAAACCGGTTAAGGCTGTAAGGTAAAACTTTTTGCTTTTACTTATAAAAAACCTAGTGTTCCGAGTCGTTAAAGTAATAGTGATATTTAGTTAAGTAACGGACACGTCATGGACAACGAAATCCAAGAACTCAAAATTAAGTGCGGTGCTACAGAAGAATAAACAATGGAAATGGGGAGAGGCAGAAAGAGTCACATTTAACAAAATAAAAGAGAAGTTTATGAGTATGATAATGATGAACCACCCCGATTTTGAACAAAAATTCTATTTACAGACGGATGCCAGCAACATAGCCCTCGGCGCAGAACTATACCAGGAGGGTGAGGACAAGGAACACCGGACGATCGCTTTTGCCAGCCGGACCTTATTAGCAGCCAAAAGGAATTACACAACCACCGAGAAGGAGCTGTTAAGCATCGTGTTTGCAGTGAAGAAGATTCGAACCTATCTGCTGGGAAGCTCAACTATCATCAGAACCGATCACAAGGCACTATCTTTTCTAAATACTTTCAAATTGACATACAGCCGACTAACCAGGTGGGTGTTAGCCTTACAAGAATATAATTTTTCCTGGGAATACATTAAAAGGGTAGAGAACAAAATGCCTGACACTCTGTCAAGGGTTGACATAGAGAGGAATAAAACAGGGAGAGATTTAAAAGAGATAGAGATTTTTAGACTCAGCAGGGAAGATAGACTTTTCGGGGAGGAGCTGAAAGACATTAAAACAATGCAACGGCTTGACACAAAGCTGGGTAAAATAATTGAAAGTTTAGAAGCCTATTTAGATAGTTCTGAGTATAGCCAATATTTTCAAATACATCAGGGGATTTTATTTAAGAAAGTAGAGGGGGTGAACGTGATTGGAGGTTAGTGGTGCCGGATGGGTTAGTAAATAAGATAGTATGGGATTGTCACGTTAGATAAAGTCACTTTGGGGCCAGAAATAATGTAAACGTATTGAAAGAATCATGTATTTTTAAAAATATGGAACGGCGAGTTAGAAAATTACTCCGGGTGTGTGATTTATGTCAGAAGTCTAAAGGATTAACTATCGGTTGGAAGGAGAATTAAAATTTATCAAAGTAGAAAGACTTTTTGATTTAGTTGCGGTTGATATGTATGGTCCGTTACCTAAGGGTAGGGGAGGAGTGATGTATGTTTTTGTAGTATTGGATACCTTTTCAAAATTTGTAAAACTGTACAGTATAAAAAGGGCAACAAGTAAAGTTTTGAGTGAGAAGATAACCCTATTTTGTTAACAAACGAAAGTTAACCGACAAGTGTCTATTAAAATTTAAATAAGAGTAAAGAAATTGTGAATTAATTAAATTATTAATTTGTACCCACTAGTTGTAATGAGTAGTAAAGACATAGTGAAGTTATGATGTGACTATGGAAATATGTAATAGAAGATGGACACTGAACTGTAATGTTTGTAAACTTTATTCAAGGTCAGAACTGAAAAGTTTATTGTAATGTAATATTAGGAAATTTTATTTGAGTGTGATATAATTGTGTATTGATGTAAAACATGTATTGTATATTTTAAATGCGATTCCCCAGTTTCTGGCTGTCACGGCTTCACCGAACCCTGACCGTGGATTTGGCTTATTGATAACAAGTTATGGGCAGGCTTATTGTACCCTGACCATAGTTTGTTATTTTCTAAATTGGTGTAACTTAGAACTTAACCCGGGGGGGGGGGGGACCAGGGGAATCTACCATAAACTTTGGAACAGCGGCTATCCACCGAATGGAGTGGTAGACCATCTTAAGGGCTTATAAATAATTTTAGTAGGATTACTGGTATTTTTTTACCATTAAGACCGAATTTAATGTAACACCAAAGCAAGGACGGGGTAAATAATGTTTACCCCCTAACCGCTTCAGTCCTTGTGGAAGCAACTGGGCGAGACAGTCCAGTCTGGGGAGCAATAGAGTGTGTGGAAGGGTGCTGGCCACGTTACAAGCCATGGGCATAAATGCAGCATTTATGCAAATTTGTGTAATTACGGCTGGGAAGAGGCTACTGGTCAAGAAGCCTGGCGCAGGGTTACACCAAATTGTAACGCGGCGTATCAGGGGTTAAGGAATAAACGGATGGGGGATATAAAAAGAAAACTATGTGGAAGGAGGAGTTTAAAATGAGTAAGAGAGAGGAGGAAGTTAATAATGATTGTTATGTTGAAAATAATAATGAAGCATTGGAGGAGGTTGTGTTATGATTATCCATGTATCTGTTGTATCGAATAACTTTGTATTTGTTTTATTAATCATGTTCTGTAATAGTTAACGCGAGCAGTAGTCATTTGCATTAACAATGGTAAATTGAGATGTTGAAATGAAAAAAGTAAGATGATATTGTTGTTTACTTGAATTCAAACTTGATTTGGTAAATCATTTTAAAGTTGAAATTATAACGATTAAGAGTATGGTGATACACGTGGTATGAATAAAATGTCTTATGTTAGATTAAGAATGTATCTTAAACAATGTATTTGTGTATTAGAAGTTAGAGTAGAAAACCAGTACTTTGCTAAAGGCAAACCAGCAACTAAGAAGAGACCAAATCAGTTCAGGATATGGAATAATGAAAGGCCAGTGATTGATGTTTTTATTAATTGTTGCAGAGTCTGGTGGTACTGTGGGGGTGCTGGCCAGCGTGTCAGGGCAGGGGCATCTAATGCCTGTCTGACTTTATGGTGTTGGGATCTTGAGATAAGAAGTCCAGTAAGGTCATGCAGGTGCAACCACAGCCACTGGATTAGGGTGGTAAGTAACCCATGATTTGACTAAGGAATTAAGGGGGGTTGTGGCACCATATCCGTGCTGGTTCTCTTAGGTTTAGGCAATGAGAGTTTTTATGCTTCGGCATAAAACCTCTCATTTGGGGGGGGGGTATTGTAATGGGACAAAGCAAGAGGGTTTTTAATTTCATAATTTTTATTTTAACAAATTGTATAAACCGTGCTGAACGGGGCAAAATATCCAGAGAACATCTTTTGATCAACTTGTATGTAACTTTTGGGAACACCCTGTGGCGGAGTCGGTACCACGCGGTGCTAGGTGCGACGGAAATTATAACAATGGAATGCGTAAGAGTGCGTGTGTGTGCCGCCTTTTCAACGTAAAAATTCTACACGTAGTCAGGAAGCGAATTACTTTCCAGCTCGCCCACCAATGAGAGGACGAGAACTAGCAACTGCATCCGATTGATACCATAAGGCTAAGCCCCGGAGAGCGTGGCTTCAGCCATTTTGGACGCTCAGTCAACTTCCAGTGTACAGACCACGCAGTCATATAAAACTTCAGCTCGAGCAAATTAGCGTCAACAGACAGTTAAGTCATGTAAATGAACACAAAACAACAAGAAAGAATATCAGAATGAATACACAGTAACAGTTTTTTCAAAATTTCACAGTTTTAAACTAATTTCGCGAGTGTTTTCTGAAAACAGTGGATGAACAGTGTTGGTGTAACGGCGTTGAGATGTATAGCGACTGGATAAGTACCTAGATCATTAATTGGCCATAATTCAAAACTTTCAGTTAAAAATCATAATCAATGAGATCTCTAACAAAAAAGGGGAAAAGAATGAGAGAGAGAGTGTGTGTGTAAGAAAGCGTGGGTACAAATGAAAATGAAAGTACTGGTTTGCCCATTAAATTGTTAATTTTAGTTAGTGAAGTTCTATGTTTTGCATTTTTATGTTAAAGAAGTAAAGATAAGATCAAAAGTTTGATAGAATAAGAAGAAATCTATTGCCAATAGAAACATGAGTTAACAAAATTTATATTTTGGTATTCTGATGTTAAATACGTAAAGAAAAAACAAAGGTTAAATTCTGAGTAAAACAAAACTAGACGTATTATCAATAGAAACATGAGTTCAGTATAGGTATTTCACAATAAACCTAACCTGTTCCATATGGAGATGCTCGCCTAAAAGAATCTGGATAATTAGAATCAAATAAAGTGTGTAATAGGAGTAATGTTATGGTAGATGTGTAACCCAAAACATCGTGGCGACCTTGTGGGGTCTTCTGTGTTGGTAAGTTTGTCAGAGTCGGGGTCAGCAAAAAGTGGTAAGTGGTAGTAAAGTTTGGATGTAAAAAATTTATAAGGTTACACGCTGTGAATCTTGTACACTGGTATTGATACATGGAACCAAATTATTTTGATTAATTTGGCTTACTGTTAAATTTCCTTACAAATTGCAACTCAAGTTATTTATTTTGAGATTATTTAACAGTTAGTTTATTTTAGATCCAAGGATCTAATAATTGAAAATTTAATACCCTGGCTGATCCTTAATTATAAAAGTATAAAGACGCTAACTCTGTTCTGCTTAACAAATAAAGTCGTTCAACTCTGCTCACCAACTGATGATTTGTTTTTTTTTTTTTATATGCGCCCCGCTTCATTACACGTAATTCAGTCGCCAAGTAAGCTTTGAAGAACACTATGATTAGAAAGAATTAGAGGTACTAGTTAAGTTTGATAATTATTGTGTGATTTTCAGTGTTGTTTAATTGTAGTGTAATATTGTTGTATTGTGATATGTATGTTACATGCCTAAAACACGGACAAGGTGTGTCGCAGAAGTGGTAGCAGAGCGTGGTTATCCTTGGTTGTCCGTGGATTATAATGCGTAATTTTGCCAATTTCACCATTTTTTGTCAGTGAGTTGTGAGTTGCGTTCGGACCACGTGGGTTTTTTTATCACGTCTTGCCCCATCCTGTCCGGGACATGTTAATGATTTGTCTTATGAAGTTTTGTGTAAAGTATTTTGAATTTTGATCTAGGGTTAGCAAAATATTCTAGTCACGGTTAGCAACTATATTTTAAAATAATTTTACTTTGTATTGTTCGAATTATTCTGTCGAGAAGAAAGATCAGTTAGTTGAACTTTGTCTAGGAGATAATGCTGTGCATTGCAGTATTCACGTAGCCCAGTTTGCAGTTCGCCTCAAACAGCTGTTCACTTATCATTTCTATTTCTTTTATGAATTTGCTAACTGCTATAATTTTTTATTGTTTGACTAAGGTTTTCATCATTACTGACATCTTCAGGTCTTAAACAACACCAGGTTCAGGTTGTTTAAGACCTGAAGATGTCAGTAATGACGAAAAGCTTAGTCGAACAATAAAAAATTATAGCAGTTAGCAAATTCATAAAAGAAATAGTAAGGATGGCTGCTAATTTAAACAATACGAAGAATGTTCACTTATCGTTAAATGTTGGTCACTAACCCCGCGATCCGTATACGTACTTTCTCCGCTACAAATAAAATGGTTTTGTTAAAAGATATTAACCTGCTACTCAGATACCGTCTTTCTTTTAAATCAATCAAAAGCTCACTGTGTACAAAAACACGCCGGACTGGTGTATAGCGTCGGATAACATTTCATTATCGCAGTTAAAAAGGTTGTGATGAGTCAAGAAATTCTTGATAAGTTACGGCACAGGTTTTCGCTCTGTGAGGGAGAGTGTCTCCCTTTTGGCCAGTATATAGCCTGGCGCCCCCTTGTTGCCAGAGTATGTGATCTGCCATCCCCCCTTTTTCCAGCGCAGTCTGGAGTGCCCCTTTGTGCCAGTGTCTGTAGCCTGGTGTTCCCCCTTTCCCAGAGTAGTCTGGTGGTCCTCTTTGTTACCAGTGGGTAGGCTGGAGTACCCCCTTTGCTTGCTCTCTCTGTCGCGCAATTAATCGGATTGTAGCCTTGAAATCTGGTCAATTGAAAACCACCGGCAAAAGGGATTTTGTCGATATCTTTCCTTGTCTCGAGTGAGTCGTCAGTCAGCCCCGTTATCGACCCTGCTGTGGTGTATCTTTATTCATCGGATTCCCGGATAGCTTCGAGCTGGTACTCGAATATTGTCTTGTGTTGGTCAGTAGTACTGCATCCCCGTCCGCTTGTTTCACCCCTCCGTTGTCATTGCACACCCCTTACAAGAGAATTGCTTTCTGCTTGGCGTAATGTCGTTTGATATTTATGCTCGCCTTGTAGTCGTTTTTTTGATGAGTGGTGATGCGAAGTTTCTGCGTCGTAGAGGTATGGTCGATATAGAAAAGCGCTCGTAATGAGTGAACCCCTCAGTGTTCCCAGTCTTATCTGGTCTTACCCCTCTTGTCTCGGTTTACACACGTACCTAGATGATAGTAATGGTGTGTAGTTACCCCCTTTTTATCTCACCTCGCATAATCGAGCGATGTGAAGACATGTTCCTTACTTTGTCGTTCGTGTGCTGTTAATAAAGGTCGCTGTGATCGTACAGCGTATTTAAGGTGAGCGGCCCCTCGAATTTGATCTCTCTCTGCTGGTCTTCGACATTTCTGTTGGTCTGATGGCCTAGGATGTGTGTCGGTTTTCTTTGCATGCGTCTGTAAACTCTTAAAGACGTTCAGGTGTGTACACTTAATTATATTATTTCATTTTTATTTAATTATGGATTGTGTGAGTTACAATTGTGTAAGTGTGTGTGTGACCCGGGTTTATTCGTTATTGTAAAACTTATACTTTGTAAAATTTTAATGTGCTAGTTACTTCCTGTTTAAGGACGAAATTGCTTGTTAACTCTTATTTAGTTGAAGCTTACTAAAATTAATTATCATCATTTAATGAAATCAAACAATTTGGATTAATCGAAGTGAATAAGGTGTTAATAAGATTAATTGTCAAAGTGATTGCTGAAGTTGTGTTCCGAGGCGAGAGAGTGTAATGTCTGGGTGTATTAACTGACGGCTAATCCCCAAATATAAATCTTATAGGGTCCCTGCACCAGCCAGGAGAAAGGGGGAAGAGCTGTGGTCATGTGAACATTGGTGTCTACCAGCAGAGCAGCTCCACAGTAAGCTCCCCGATGCCATCAGACCGAGGAATGCTGAAAGAACAAAATACACCGAAGGACCCAGAAATCCCAGGAACGAGTTCTAGTAAACAGTCACCGTAGTCCAGTGATAAATTTTGCAACCTCTGCTCATCCACAGTTTATCACACTGTAGTCCACATGTTTCTACTTGAATTCGTCTCTACACAATTACAGGTGGGAACGTTTCATTTATCCCTCTTCAATCTACATCAACTCCGTAGACTGGCTACCCTCATTTTCAACATTAAATATCTGTATTAAGAACTAAAAATATTTCAAAGTCACGAGAACTCAAGTTTGTTTAGTATTGTAACTGGCTACTTTATAACTTGTCTAACATACACCATGAGGGGGTGATTAACCTGTTTTACTAAAGCATGGTTTGGTACTTAGATTTGGTGTTCGATTATCTGTATTACCAGTATTTTTATTATAATTATTCTTGAAGAGTTATTAGTGGTTTTATTAAGTGGTGGGGTTAACTTGGTGTGGTACATTGTTTCTGTTGTATTGATGTTCACGTTGTTCTCCCTCATGGGGTATGCTAGTCTATAAATAAATATATGTATCCTAGACATGAATTCCCTGACATAACCAATGTGACACTAATAAAACATATACCACACAAAGGCACCATAATGAACATTTGGGAAAATTTACAAATATACAAACATAAAACACAAAACAAACTAATACCTGAACAAATACAAATCAATACAAAACATGACACAATATTCAAAGCACTCAATATCGAAAACACACAAAAAACTAACACATACACCACAATCACACACAATAAAACCAATTTGAAGTACCAGAAGCCAACAGGAAGCCACAATAATAATAGTCAACCAACACATATGTACTTCACCAGACACAAAAACTGGAAGGCTGAGGATGGGTACAAGATGGTACCCGAAACATGTTCCTAATAAGGAAAAAAATATCTTGAGGTAAATTCATTATAAATATTAAATGTTATATATATTGTAACAAATCTTTTACAATGATGTTAAGAGGATATGATGATGATGATGCCCCACGTTGTGAGCGTCAATTTGTAACAAAACTCGATATCTCTCCTTAAAGCCTCACTGTTGTAATCAATTTAGTAACGAACTGCTTGTTAATTATGTGAGGATGTATGTTATATTGTATGATACCAGCTGGAGACGTCAAATTGTAACGAAATCTTGTCTATGAGCGTAATTAGTTATAAGAGACTCCGGTGTAACAAACGCCAAGTAATACGTTGTAGGTGGCGATTCGTAACAATTAAAGTGCTGTTACCTGGTTTAATTAATATGTTATTAACTAATATACCTTGCGGTTGTGACCAGTGAAACCCTCAGAACACAGATTATTAAGTCCACAAACTTAGAATTATGTTCCTGAATTTATAATGGTATTATTCTGTAGACTTAATTTAATTCTCAGTGGTTGTTTAATATGAGCAATATATATGGAGTATTTACTGAATGTAAGTGGTTTTTGTCTCAACCCTAGTCCCTCAACGATAAAAATTTCATTCAAATTTAGTATGACAAAACCCGTTAGTTCAGCAATCTCCCGTCTCACCAGCTGCAAACTTGGAGCGCTGTTATTAGAAATAAGTATACTTATAGGTTAGTTACTCGGAGTTTTTGTATCAATCTGTTAATAAATTATTACACCAACTACATATAGTATTTTCTCTGCAATGATTAAAACGTTATCTAATACAACAAATGTACTTTATTTATTTTTCTCTGGTATTTAACAAGTTACGTTGTCTCAGACAAACAATAAGACGATCCAATCGACTATCCCAACATGTATCGATTCTTAATTATTCGAACTCTAAAAAAAAAACATATATACTTTGAAAATAATGACAAATAATTCTTATACCAGGGTTCGTGTAGTTCTTTGAACCATTAGTAAGGCCAGGTAAAACGCATAATTAAGGTTGTTCAATTTACAAAAAAATAAAATTATTTACTTAAAATACAATGATATGAAAATAATTTGTTTTTTTACCCAAGCGGCGAAAGCTTCATTAGGCGGTGAATGTTTGTCAACAACGGTCAAAATGCAGTTTATCTCGTCTTCACCCAGTAAAACTGCTCTGGTCTTCAATGAATGGATGATGATAATCCCACAGGAACTCTTGTGCTTCGATTCTTCTTTTGCGTCTTCACAATTCTTGGTCCCAACGAACTGGAATTAGGATCTCAGCTTACGCTGTCAATGAAGGTTATTTCGTCAACCGAATCTTCTGTATTTCCAAATATTTCCGTTAATTAAGGCTTCAACTCTTTATTGGTCTTCAATTTATAGCATGAATTGGTTTGATACCAAATTCAGCAGAATTATTTAGTGAATGAGGTGAGACGCTTTCAGTTCTTTTTTATTGTATTCATTGATAATTTAGAGGGTTATTTAATTTGTATGATTCATTAACATTCCAGTATAATTGTTTTGCAAAAATGCTTTTTCAATTTGGATATATATTTTCTTTATATTTATTCATATATTTTAAATATATCGGTTCATCTCAACCTAATAGCTTGTAACAATCAGTACCATCATTTTCAAAATCAACAACTTACTAAAAATCAGTTGCCTTAACAACCATGTTTTCTATATATCCTTGAGCCGGCATTATAGAATATTACTACTCCTTTCCAATAAAATACTCCATGCTTGGATTAATATTGAATCACATAAAATTCTCCCCTAACCTTCCTTATTAAACAGTAAATGTTTTACTAGAGTTTCGTTGGACTGGGTTTACTAAAAAGGTATTAATTTCCTTTCACTAATATGGAATTTAGGCCTATAGATTCATTTACAACCATTATAACATTATTTGGTTTTTAACTTAATTTTCTTTTTTACCTGACCTACTGTACAATTAATTATTGATTACATAGTTAATTAGATGAATTTTAATTTACTGGTGGTTATTTGTTTTTACATTGATCAATTGGTTCTGGAACCCTTTATTAATTTATGACATAATTGTCAGAACTACTTATTAGACTTGAAACACTGGTCACACTCCTGATCCAGTTTATAAACATTAATTAGAACAACAGTATCTTTCAATTTTATACAATACTGACAACTTAGTACAGTGCCTAACATTGGTAACTATACTGTGCTGTATAAAAACAAATCTAATATAAAATATAAACATAATTATTGAGTAAGTATTATTATCAAACAACATCATTTCATTTTTAACACATTCAACATACAATATAAATATTCTGTAGACCTTAACATGTCACAGTACAAAACAAACATTTCATTACATCCAATCATTCATTAGTCTGGGTTTTATACATTTAATATTAGTCATTGCCTCCTTTTTACTTGAGGTCCTTCTCAAACATATGAACTATCGAACAACCTTAAGTCAGGGTATGGTCTTTGACCATATTTCATTCAGTCTTTTATGTAACGTTGGGGAACCTCAACTATGTTGCGTTACATAACACCCCCCCTTCGAAATAAGTTTATTTTGGTATAAACAAAGTTTAGGAAGAAATAAACTTCTAATTTGTATCTGGCCAATTGGTTTCTTATTTATAGTACTTTTATATTTCCTAATTATCCGTTATATTATTATCATTTCTCCTTTCCTTCTTAAAATCAATTATTTCCCAAGTTCAAATCTTATTTCTATAATCATTCTTGTGACATTCTTCATTAATTATACATTTTGGATCTGGTTTTATTTAATTCTCTATATTTATTTGTGAGTTTTCCCTCTAATATTTAATTTTCCTAAACCTCCCTAACATTATAACTGGAATCGAACCGGTGGTGCTCTATCGGCTAACCAATTACCGTCGTCCGTTACATACTTTCTGGGGTCAGAGGAACATCATCTCTGCCCAGTTAAATGATTGCTGGAATATTCTACAGTCAATCTTCATTAATAAACCTCGTAAGGTAGTCATCATGTGACCTTCAATAAAATAATAAATAATAATCATATTCTAGGGATTATGCACTGTACTTTAACTCAGATCATATTATTTCTTCATATTAATTCTTCCTTCTATTATACACTTCTCATCTCCAATACTTGGCTATTTTATTGACATTTATTAATTGGGTTTTGTTTTCGGATAATTCTTAAATATTTGTTTTTTCTTTTCTTGTGATCCTTTTGAGGGTTCCATTTTGGCTTCTTCATTCTCTTATCTTCATTGGCTCATAAATTGTTTTCTTAAATACTTGTTTGTAAGTTGGGCTTACTTCATTTTTTTTTTTTTTTTGAATTTTGGGGTATTTATTCTCTTTATTTTAAATCATACTGTTTCTGAATAATTATGAGTAAGTTGTTCTTACATCCTTTGGAATTTTGGGTTTTTTATTCTCTTTATGTATTCCATCTGTCGGCCGTGGCTTCTTCTTCATTTATTTCTTGTCTTACATCCTGGGATGTACTGGGTCGGTGGCCATCTCCTCTTAGGGGAATCCAGCGTTCTGGTGGGTTCTGTTGGTTATAAATTATTCGGACATTCCTAGATGGATCGTCCCTTCTTTGGTTCTCGCTTCCGGATCTCGATTCTCCGATGTTATTGCTCCGTTGTAAACACTCATTATCATTCTCCCCTTGGTGTTGATCACTCCTTGGACCATTCTCTTCGGCCCTTATAAAATTTACCATTGGTCTGGAAACCCGTAATGGACGATCCTCTTCGTAGTTAACCCGGCGGTAGTCCTCCTGACTCCGACTTCTGCCCCTATTAGTTCTAGTCTCCCTTCTATCGTTATTACTGTACTGGTTCCAATCGGTGTCCCTATCAAAACTTCGACGTCCTTGGTAGTATGTCCTCCCGTTATAATTGTCGTACGCCCCCACATAATTAACTCTTCTGTAGTTTTGGTTTTGGTTATTCGGGTTACGGTTGCTGTTATCATAATTTCGGTTGTTCGTGTTCCGATTCTGGTAATTTGGGTTATACGACCGGTTATATTGGTTGTTCGGAATACTCTGTCTATTCCCGTAATTGTTTCCGTTGTTCCTCGGGCTGTTGTTGTTATTTTCCCATTGGTACGCCTCATTACCATAATTACCAGGCCTGCCATTATAGTTCGTCCGGTTATTCGCCTCATGACTGTTATGGTTATTGTTTCTATTGTTATAGTCTGGGAAATCCCTGTTCCCGTACTGGTTGTTTCTCTGACGACTTCTTCGATAATGTACTTCACGCTCGTGCTCTTCCAATAGCGTTGACATGGCCTGTATAGTTTTTATTTGTCCACCCGATCGTGCTATTGATATACCGTTATCATAGTGGTATGCTAACCTGGTGACGAGAATTTCCTCTGGGATTTTTGGTTCAAGATGTCTTGCCAAACATACTTTTCCCAGGAAGTAGGCGGTAAGTGTTGTTCCCCTGCTGGCGTCATATCTTCCATAACTGATGCTCTCCCTCACTACGTTCTGGGTGGCGTCTGACCAGTACCTGGCTTTAAAAGCTATTTTAAATTCTTCGTAGCTTCGTATCTCGTGCCTGGTGGCTGTCCACCAGTTATCATAAGTTTCTTTAAAATGATCGTCTAAATAACGACGAATTATTGGCCACCTGTTTTCACCATTTCTCATGATTTGTTCACCGACCCGTTCCAAGAATTCCATTGGATTTCTCCTGTATGATTTAAAGTTGATGGTCTCCCGGTCGTCTATATGTTGTGTATATGGGACAGTGATCGATCGGTTGTCAACTGACCGTTGTAGGTTCTCGATCCTATCCTGGTTACGTTGTCCTTGCTCCTGTACTTCATTCATGATCGTATCTAAATTTCGATGCTGGTTTCCGCAATCAGTTCGTATTGATTCCACTTGAATTCGGTTTCTTCTTCTATATGGCCTAGTTTGACCTCTAGTTCAGCTCTATTTCGTGTAATAACTTCATCGGTCGCTTTCAGTTTTCTATTTGTTTCCGCGATCTCCTGTTTTCTTTCGCCGTCGTTCTTACCTACCTTCTGGCTGATTGCCTCACTAGCATCCTCGATTTTCTTATTGAAAGCTTGTCTTAACACTTCATTCTGTTTTTCAACATTTTCCCTTATTTCCTGGTTAGAATGTTCAATTCTCTCATCGATTCGTATAAGATTATCCTCATTGATTTTCTCAAGATCTGCTTTCATTCGTTTATTGTTTTCCTCAAGTTTTTCGTTCATTAATTTGTTATCATCTTGAATCCGTCTCAGATTCTCATCATTCCTGTCAAACTTTTCGTTCATTTGTTTGATTAAATTTTCGCTCAAAATTTCGTTTTGTTTTCTTGAGTTCTCATTAATACTGTCTATTTTATTTTCCAGCTTCTCATTGATTTGTCTAAAATCGGCCTTCAATTGTTCATTATTTTCTTTTATGGTTTGTCTCAAAAGTTCACTAGTACTTTCCTTAATACTGTCTATTTTTTCATTAGTTTCCTCCTTGGTTTGCTTTGAGTTTTCCTCCTGTTTCTTAAAATTTTCATCTATTGTTTGCTTATTGCTTTCCTTAATGCTATCAATTTTCTCCATCATCATCCTCATAATTTCTTGCCAATCTGGTTCTCTTCTGGCTTCCGCTTTTTCTGGTTGGTCCCCTTGGGCATCCTCTATATTGCTCGCCTGTTGTTCCATTTCAATATCTGTACCTGCCTCTGTTTCTTCTTCCCTCCTATCTTCTTCTGTCTCTTGTTCCTTCTCCATTCTTTTCGTAAGAGCTCTCGTATGCATTCCTGTGCCTCTAATGGTTGCCTGCTCAAGTTAAGTAACAAATAATATGAGTTTTTACTTAACTAAAGCCCACTCGTTGAGCGCCAATTTGAAACACTTAGAAATAATTAGGTGTTAAGATGAGACGATGATGCCCCACGTTGCGAGCGTCAATTTGAAACAAAACTAAGTATGGAGACGTCTTCGTTTTCGTTTAAGCCCCACGTTGGGCGCCAATTTGTAACAAATCTTTTACAATGATGTTAAGAGGATATGATGATGATGATGCCCCACGTTGTGAGCGTCAATTTGTAACAAAACTCGATATCTCTCCTTAAAGCCTCACTGTTGTAATCAATTTAGTAACGAACTGCTTGTTAATTATGTGAGGACGTATGTTATATTGTATGATACCAGCTGGAGACGTCAAATTGTAACGAAATCTTGTCTATGAGCGTAATTAGTTATAAGAGACTCCGGTGTAACAAACGCCAAGTAATACGTTGTAGGTGGCGATTCGTAACAATTAAAGTGCTGTTACCTGGTTTAATTAATATGTTATTAACTAATATACCTTGCGGTTGTGACCAGTGAAACCCTCAGAACACAGATTATTAAGTCCACAAACTTAGAATTATGTTCCTGAATTTATAATGGTATTATTCTGTAGACTTAATTTAATTCTCAGTGGTTGTTTAATATGAGCAATATATATGGAGTATTTACTGAATGTAAGTGGTTTTTGTCTCAACCCTAGTCCCTCAACGATAAAAATTTCATTCAAATTTAGTATGACAAAACCCGTTAGTTCAGCAATCTCCCGTCTCACCAGCTGCAAACTTGGAGCGCTGTTATTAGAAATAAGTATACTTATAGGTTAGTTACTCGGAGTTTTTGTATCAATCTGTTAATAAATTATTACACCAACTACATATAGTATTTTCTCTGCAATGATTAAAACGTTATCTAATACAACAAATGTACTTTATTTATTTTTCTCTGGTATTTAACAAGTTACGTTGTCTCAGACAAACAATAAGACGATCCAATCGACTATCCCAACATGTATCGATTCTTAATTATTCGAACTCTAAAAAAAAAACATATATACTTTGAAAATAATGACAAATAATTCTTATACCAGGGTTCGTGTAGTTCTTTGAACCATTAGTAAGGCCAGGTAAAACGCATAATTAAGGTTGTTCAATTTACAAAAAAATAAAATTATTTACTTAAAATACAATGATATGAAAATAATTTGTTTTTTTACCCAAGCGGCGAAAGCTTCATTAGGCGGTGAATGTTTGTCAACAACGGTCAAAATGCAGTTTATCTCGTCTTCACCCAGTAAAACTGCTCTGGTCTTCAATGAATGGATGATGATAATCCCACAGGAACTCTTGTGCTTCGATTCTTCTTTTGCGTCTTCACAATTCTTGGTCCCAACGAACTGGAATTAGGATCTCAGCTTACGCTGTCAATGAAGGTTATTTCGTCAACCGAATCTTCTGTATTTCCAAATATTTCCGTTAATTCAGGCTTCAACTCTTTATTGGTCTTCAATTTATAGCATGAATTGGTTTGATACCAAATTCAGCGGAATTATTTAGTGAATGAGGTGAGACGCTTTCAGTTCTTTTTTATTGTATTCATTGATAATTTAGAGGGTTATTTAATTTGTATGATTCATTAACATTCCAGTATAATTGTTTTGCAAAAATGCTTTTTCAATTTGGATATATATTTTCTTTATATTTATTCATATATTTTAAATATATCGGTTCATCTCAACCTAATAGCTTGTAACAATCAGTACCATCATTTTCAAAATCAACAACTTACTAAAAATCAGTTGCCTTAACAACCATGTTTTCTATATATCCTTGAGCCGGCATTATAGAATATTACTACTCCTTTCCAATAAAATACTCCATGCTTGGATTAATATTGAATCACATAAAATTCTCCCCTAACCTTCCTTATTAAACAGTAAATGTTTTACTAGAGTTTCGTTGGACTGGGTTTACTAAAAAGGTATTAATTTCCTTTCACTAATATGGAATTTAGGCCTATAGATTCGTTTACAACCATTATAACATTATTTGGTTTTTAACTTAATTTTCTTTTTTACCTGACCTACTGTACAATTAATTATTGATTACATAGTTAATTACATGAATTTTAATTTACTGGTGGTTATTTGTTTTTACATTGATCAATTGGTTCTGGAACCCTTTATTAATTTATGACATAATTGTCAGAACTACTTGTTAGACTTGAAACACTGGTCACACTCCTGATCCAGTTTATAAACATTAATTAGAACAACAGTATCTTTCAATTTTATACAATACTGACAACTTAGTACAGTGCCTAACATTGGTAACTATACTGTGCTGTATAAAAACAAATCTAATATAAAATATAAACATAATTATTGAGTAAGTATTATTATCAAACAACATCATTTCATTTTTAACACATTCAACATACAATATAAATATTCTGTAGACCTTAACATGTCACAGTACAAAACAAACATTTCATTACATCCAATCATTCATTAGTCTGGGTTTTATACATTTAATATTAGTCATTGCCTCCTTTTTACTTGAGGTCCTTCTCAAACATATGAACTATCGAACAACCTTAAGTCAGGGTATGGTCTTTGACTATATTTCATTCAGTCTTTTATGTAACGTTGGGGAACCTCAACTATGTTGCGTTACAATATATATATATCTTATGTCTATTTTCTGAACACTATATAAATTAATGAATATATGTAAAGAACAATATAATACTGAAACATTGTGTCACCAACTTGAATTCTAATAAATCTTGTTATTTGTTAAAAATGTGTTGATTGCAAATCCTGTCACTCTGTTAAGCTCCAGCACACTTTTCGCTTCCTCTAGGTTCATTAACCTAGTCTTAAATTTTACGTAGCGGTCCTGTGACCGCCACAAATTCTGACAGCAAAATTTAATATAATAGAATGTATTTATTACTGAAGACTTACTAAGTTTATAGTATGTCTAAATTTATAGTAAGTTTATAGTAAGGATATGAAGCAGCATTTTAATTTGTAAGGCATGACACTTTTATTTTAATTAATACAATTTTTTATATCAGACTTATTGTTATAACTGTTTCAGGAGCATCTTCTTCAACTACAGTCTGACAATCGTATAGAAGAATCTTCAGATGTTATAATCGATGAGTGCAGTATGCTACGTCACAGAATACTTGAACAGTCTTACCTGCCTAGACTCTGCCATGGTGACACTAAACTGTACTATGCTGTGCCCCAACATACATCAACTGTACGCAGAATTAAAGCTCGCTCAAGAGGCAATACTGAATTGACAAGATTTCTGCAGGAAACACGTTCAGGTCTACATGATGGCAACTGGGTCAAACAAGTGAGAAAAGTGTACAAAACAACAAATTGTAGTGAAGATATTAAAGTAAGTGAGTATATTTATAAGAAAAAATATTAACTATGTAATATAATTTAAATAATATAAAGTATAATATTAATTATCAGTACCAATATACAGCCATATTAAAAGAAGTTATTTCTGGGAATTTTTTGAAAAATATCTACATGCAATAATAATATAGTAATAATAATAATAATAATAAAGAATAATGTATATAGTCCAACATCAAGTCACAATTAATTATTAAAACAATACAAAGACCTTGAATTCAGAAAAGATCTGCACTGCTACATAAGGAGAAGGCGACTGAACAAACAAATTGATAATAATGTATTCAAATTTATTGCAGATTTTAAAAGACCCAATCATTTAATAAATATAATTATAATAAAATATAAATTATTTAATTTACAAATAATATAATTATTCTGACAAACAACTTTCAGTATTTGTTTCTATAAATTTTTTAAAGTCCAGATTAGTTGGTTTACTGTGATCTTATATGGATCTAGTAAATAATTTACCTTAATTGAAACCGTCCAGTGACTTCAAGGATGTATATTTATGACGCGTTTCGAGTCATATGACCCTTCATCAGATAATTATCACTCACAAGGAGATCATCAAATATTAAAATTCACATGAAACACACATATGTATAATTGTAAAACTTATAAGAGCGTCCGACACAGTGCACTGCGTGAGGCCCACTGGACACTGAGCAAACGCGTGTCTCACCGTGTGTTATCTCATAATCGATTGTAGCGCGGTGACATAACGGGTTTGATTTGAAATTTAATTTATCATTAAGTATGCCATCATGAGTATCTGGGTTACTATGTCCACTATAGATTTCAAATTCTTCCCATGCATCCATATAACGACCCTTACTACAGTAATGTAAGGGTATTAAGTTCGTATTAAAATTCGTGTATGAATGGTTGCATGTAATTAAATGTCGTGTGAAATTAGATTTTATATTATCTATAGAAACACCTTTGCTGATGAGATTATGTGGAGTGTGTTCCCGAAACTTTTTAATAAAAGGCCTCCCCGTTTGACCAATATAGAAACATTCACAATCATTACATATCAATTTATATACACCCGTCCTTGACTCTAATTGTGGTGAACAGCCTGGCGAACCGAATTCCAAAGGCTATTATTGGTTTTAAAAATGGTGGTGAAACCAAGCCTATAAAAACAGACGTTAGAATTTTGGGCATTATCTCCGTGTATGTGGTTGAGATGTACTTATTTTTGGTTTTTATATTATTTAATTGTTTGGATTTCTTAGCCTTGTGTTTCCTAAGAATGTTATCCACCATCCGGCAATCATAACCATTAGCAGCAGCAATATGTTTAATTGTATTTAATTCATCATTAAAATTGTTAGCATCAAGGGGGACACTCAAAAGCCTGTGTACGAAACTATTATATGCTGCTAATTTTTGCGAATATGGGTGGTGGGAATCCGCATGTATAGTAACATCGGTGGTGGTAGGCTTTCTATATATTCCAAATTTCAGGTTGTTGTACTGTTTAATTATGGTTAAATCCAAAAAAATTAGTTCATTATTTGCTTCGGTTTCCATGGTGAACTGGATATTGTCATTTACAGCATTCAAGCTGTTTTTCAAAATGCTTAGCTGGCGTGCAGTACCATTGACAATCAAAAAAGTGTCATCAACATAACGACAATAAAAAATAATGTTATTGGTGAACTTGTGGTTATTACTATAAAGTGACTGACAATCATTACTATATAAAGTGACTTGGACCGTATAAAATAATGTTTAAATTTATAAAACTTTAATGTTGTATTTCGACGTACCTTGTTTCCAAAAATAAAGTTGATTGTTCCAAAAATCGTCTGGAACTTTCCTAACTTAACATCAATGTCATAATTTCTATCACAGCCAATATCATTTCTCAAATAATTAAAGTCGCTCACCTGTTCCAGAATACGACCACTAATCAGTACTTTTGTTCCCATTGGCTCCTTATCTTGAAATGCCATTATCTTTGTTTTTATAGTAGAGATTTTCATATTATATTGTTTGCAAATCTGATGAAGCTTAAAAACAGATTTTTGCAACTCAGATTCTGTATTTTTAAGTGCGAGCAGTCGTCAGCAAACACCAGCACATTCAAATATCTGTCTCGTGATAATTAATACAAGGGTTCACTAGATGTTTCTACTTCCTTCCCAGACACCGCGCTACAATCGATTATGAGATAACACACGGTGAGACACGCGTTTGCTCAGTGTCCAGTGGGCCTCACGCAGTGCACTGTGTCGGACGCTCTTATAAGTTTTACAATTATACATATTATGTGTGTTTCATGTGAATTTTAATATTTGATGATCTCCTTGTGAGCGATAATTATCTGATGAAGGGTCATATGACTCGAAACGCGTCATAAATATACATCCTTGAAGTCGCTGGATGGTTTCAATTAAGGTAAATTATTTACTATATAAAGTGACTTGGACCGTATAAATAATAATGTTTAAAATATATGGATCTGTATGTATTGACTGAACCATTAGGTTTTTTTCAAATGTCAATATCATCATTAAAACTTTAATAACATTCCACAAATGTGCTAAATGGAATCATTTCTCCCTAACATTCTCTGTCTAACCTTCATTAAGAACTGCTTTATATCTTCATGAAATTATCTACTCTGTAGTGTCTTTATTAAAATTCTGAGAAGCGCCTTCATTTCTATAGTTTTTAGGAAATATTAAATTTTTATGGTGTCAAGTCTCGTGTATAACTGAGCCGACATGTACAACTATTAGATCTTAACACACACACACACACACACACACACACACACTCTCTCTCTCTCTCTCTCTCTCTCTCTCTCTCTCTCTCTCAGACATGGGTTTTCCTATATAGACATGTATACTTTTACTCTGTAAGTTTATATGTGTATGTGCAATATGGAGGGAGGGACAGTGATTCCTTTACTGCTAGTATCATATCTTATTTTTGTTTAGCAAGAGAATTATAAGAATATGTATTATAGCTGTACAAGTTTGTTTTTGAATTTTTGTACTATTTTATTTTATTGGCTTGTACACAATAAGACTTACTGATTCTTATCTCCTGCGAAAGCAAGAGCCTCCTTTTCCTGTTTCCTCAATGTTTTTTAATAAGTTTTCCTGAAAGCATTGTTTCTGCAGCATTTTCATTTCTGAAACATATTTTGTGTATCATATGCAACTCCACTGTGTTGCCTATCATCTCGATATGAGACCTCAGCTGAGGAAATTTTGCCTCACATGTTTTACACTGTTTTCAAAAGTATCAATAACTGCATATTTCAATGACAACAGAACACCAGTGTATGAACCGAGTCACAATTTTTATTTTTCAAGCAAAGATAATCAGAAGGAAACACAACACAAGCATATATACGTTCACCTTCTTTTAACATAAAAACTGAAAACATAGGAGAGATACTTTACAAATATCATGAAAAGTGGTTTAATGATTATATTTGTTTGAGTATGTAGTTCATGGGTACTCCAACATGTCCAAGGATTTCCAGCAGCTATGTTACTTATAAGTATTTTTTTTTTTTTTTAATATTATCAGTATAACAATATTACTGTTATATTTCTTTTAAAACAATATTTCAGGGACCAACAGTTATTGATTTGTTAGATCAGATATTGAAAGTAACAAATGACGCAAACAATGGAGGAATTAAATGGCAAAGTATTGCTGCAGACAAAATAACACTACTTCCTGAAGAATTACTTGGGGTGCAGTATGCCATAAGGTAAGAGAATCACCTTACTAACCATTCCAGCCTTGATGACAAGTTATTTTAAATACAGTAACATGGTCAAAAATATTAAGTGACAGATATATCAGTTATATATGACTGAGGCTAATAACTGTGATCTAAACTCAATGTTTTTAATATTTCTGCCAAAAAGGAAATACTATATAAAAGTTCAATCCATTGTCATTCTAGGTCAAAACAATTTGACCAGCTAAATATTGTCTCAACTACTAATAATGTATTGTACAGTTAGCCTGACTGTTATTAGATAAACAGACTGTCTCCATTAATCAGTTTCCTTTATATTTTAAACATGACGACCACTTTTATTTGTCAAGAATTAAATATTGCAACATAATTTAATCTTGTCACAAATCATTCTTCTTCTTCAGTTGTATACCCAGTGTACTATTAGGAGTTGTGTTATTCACGTATGAGGAAGATACTTATTCAAGTATTTGTCATGAAAACCCAAACACTGATTTTAATAATATTTTAGAAGTTATCTCAGCTTTCTTGTCACTCTCAAATATGTCAGGAGAATTGCTTTGTCTTTCTATAGCATTCTGTAAACAGAGTAATGGATACACATCTGAGTTAGTAGGCAAATTTAGATTGCATTATTTTTTACATTAATAAATATTTTATACTTTTGATTATCAATTTTTGTTCACTATGGTGTACTCTATTATGACAAAAAAGCCCGTTTCACATTCAAATCTGTTTTTATGTGGTTTATTAAGAATAGTATATCAGAATTTTACTAAAAGTGAAGCATTTAAGAAATATTATTTCCAACAACAGTTTTGATCCTAAGGTAATTGTCTTTCTTGCATATACAGTAGAACCTCATTATAACGGATCCCGTTACTACGGACTTCTTTTACAACGGACACGTCTTTTACGTCATACCCCCACCCCCTAGTAACTAAGTCAATGCACCGGAATGACTCACGTCCGCCTGCCAGTGCTGAATGACAGTTTTCAGAGACAAACACCCTTGTCAGGTATAAATTGTTGAAAGTTAAAACCCAACCCCAATCCACCATTGAATTAACTGGTTTGAGAATTAACTGTTGAGATAATAACAACAAATACAGGAAACTGTTTGTTTGAATGGTAAGGGAAAGGGAGTTGAAAACAAAGAAAGGTTAACACCTTAGCCAGGTATATTTTCACTCCCACCACTACTGGTCAGTATTGTTCAGTTGTTTGTCGCGCACAGTCACACATCCTGCCTATAGCTTTTTTTAATTTATTCAAATCATATCGTTAAGTAAACCAAGTGTAGGACAGAAACGGAAGCATAAGGCACTCAGTCTTCAAGATAAACTCTCCATTATAGAAAAATTAGAAAAAGAAGCATCTGTTTCTAGCATTTGTTGTGAGTATGAAATCGCAAAACTGTATCGGACATTAAAAAATCAAAAAATGACATTCGTTACTTTGTTCTCAAGTTCAATGTAGAAAAGGAGAAGAGTGCAGCTAAGCGTATGCGGTTGCCTTCTATGGCAACACTGGATGATGCAGTCTACAAGTGGTTCTCTCAGCTTCGTTCATGTGGAATGGGCTATTAGAAGAATTGAAATTCAAGCGGCTGCCGAAAGACTCTCCAAACAGATGGGACTTGAACAGTTTAAAGCGAGCTCTGGTTGGCTATTTAGGTTTCGTCGACGTCACAATATTTCAAACAAGAAGATTAGTGGGGAAATTCTTAGCGCAGACTTTGAAGCTGTTGAGGCTTTTATAAAAGAATTAGATGATTTGATTAAAAAAGAAGGTTATCAATTAAGCCAAATTTATAACTTTGTTTTGGAGAACTCTACCTGACAATACACAAGTTTCTACGCCTGGTAGAAAAGTCAGCAAGGAGCGTGTGTCAGTTTTCTTTTGTGAAAATGCAGACACCACTCATATGCTTAAACCTGCTATCGTTGGTAAAAGCAAAAAACCAAGGGCACTTAAAAATGTGATGGATAATTTACCAGTTCACTATTATAGTTCCCGAAATGCGTGGTGTACAACTGAAATAACAAGTGATTAGTTTCATAAGAAAGCTGTTCCAGCAATTATAAACCACCAAATGGAAATTTTGAACATTCCAAAAGAAAAAATAAAAGCTTTGGTTCTTTTGGATACACACCAACCCACCCTGATGTTGACAAACTCTGCAGTCGAGACAAGAAGATAAAGTTTAAGTTCCTGCCTCCAAACACAACATCCGTGTTTCAGCCCATGGACCAAGGAGTAATTTATACTGCCAAGCGGCTTTATAGAAAAAAATTTCTCAATGAAATCTTAGAAGTTGATGAGCCATCCGCTGCTGAAGAAGATAGAAGGGGCCAAAAGACTCTTCAAAACTTGAAGGACTACAACATTCGATCTATGATTCACAATTTTGCTGATGCTGAAAAGAAATTAAACCAACTACTTTGGTGAACTCATGGAAAAAACTGTTAAAGACTGAAGAAGCATGTTTAGAAATAGAAAATTGTGAGACAGAAGATTTCCGTGAAACTTTGCAAAGAGGAGGGGAGGAAGAAGTTTTATTGGAAGATGTGGAGACCTGGCTTGAAGAAGATGAAGATGACCCTGGATTGCACTTGTGGGGAAGAGGAGATTGTTGGCAGTGTCACTGAGAAAGAAGACTTCGGAGGACGAGGAGGAAGACAATACTCAGGCAACAATAAAAGTGAGTGAAGTGAAAGATCATTTAAATTTTGTCATTGAATATGTTGAACAATCAAAAAATGAAAATGTGTTTGCTTACTATGAACACTTGTGGCATCTTCGTCAGTTACTGACCAACGAAATAAATAACAAACAAACACAACAAAAAATCAATACTTTTTTCAAACCAGTTAATGTTAGTAGTAATAACCTAATGAATAATAATGAACCAGGCCCTTCTTGTTGAAGAGAATAAAACAATAGAACGTAAATAAAGGTTCAATTCTGGTCTATAATGTAAATATGAACAGTCAGGGCTGATTTAGTAAATGGGCACGTGCCCAGGGGCGCATGAGATTTGGGGGCGCAAGATGTTTGAGGGTGCCAAATAAAAAAAAAAAACAGAAAAACAAATGAAAATTTTAATTTTCCAATCTATAAAAGTGTCTACCTAAATAATTTTTTTAGTAAATCTGTAAAGGTTCCTGCAATCGCTTAGTCATTACATAAAATTACTTGGAAGTGGCGTATGCAAAAATTGTACATAGCCAGTCAGACAGTGTGTGTGACGGACAGTGACCTAGTAATAGTGGTGGATCAGATTGTTGTTTTGATGTTTCACCTTTGTGCGTATGGGCGCTGGCACACCGCTCCCCTCCTTAGCTGTACTTCCATGTTGCGACCTGTCCATTTGTTTACAGTTCAGATTAACGACTTATTCTTCACTGCAAGCTGCTGTCATTGTATACGATAGTTTGTTTGAGTGTTTGAGTTTGTGATCGAACGATAAGTATACTCCTATACAATGGCAACAAAAGACAAATTGAAAGTTTCCACAAATACATTAACACTATACACCAAAAATTAAAATTCACACTAGATTTAGAACAAAACAATAGCATAAACTTCCTGGACCTTACAACTACCAAAACAAACAACACACACACATAGAAAATATACAGAAAACCCACCACAACAGACATGGTCATACATAACTCATCCAACCACCCAACTCAACACAAACATGCAGCTTTCAACTACATGCTCCATAGGCTCACTTCTATACCCCAAAACACACATGACTACCAAGAAGAACTCAACACAATCAAATATATAGCAGTCAAAAATGGTTACAATCCCGATTTAATAAACAAACTACACAAACGCATCCTAAACACAAAAAGTAAAACACATAAAACCAACAGTACACAACCCAATAAATACATCACACTCACATACAATTCCAACACACACAAAATTGCTAACACATTCAGGAAACACAATTATAAAGTAGCATACAGAACTAACAACACCATCAGGAAACACATAAATAATACTAACAAAGAAACAGACACATACAGCAAAACAGGGGTTTACAAATTAAACTGCAGTGATTGTAACCAGTTCCACATTGGCCAGATGGGAAGATCTTTTTCCTCAAGGTACTCTGAACATTTAAAAGCCCTCACCACAAACTACATACACTCCACATTCGCCACACATTTACAAATGAAAACCACGGGTACACAAACATAGAACACAACATGGAAATACTACACTACTTACCTAAAAGTAGAAAACTAAACACAGCAGAACAATATGAAATATACAGACATCACACACTACAACCAAACAACATATTAAATGACCAATTACACTATAGATCACATATACTTTTTGATACACTTGTTCAAACACACACTTTGAATCCTAGTGCAAATTCCCTCCCACCAGCAACCCCCACCACACACACCTACAACCCATAACGGTTACTTTGTACAGACATTCTGTATTTCAAATCCCACTGAGGAAGACGGACACCACGTCGAAAAATTTGGGACAAAAACCAAAAGTAAGTGTTCACTTGTGAAAGTTTGTGTATATTAAAAAGTGAATGAAGAGGATGTACCAACAAGACAATGATAAGTATACGTTTAATGTGAATAGTGTTGAAAGTTACCAGTGACCAGTTTGAGTTATTTTTTTATTTTTAGCTTTTAGTTTGTTTTATGACTACGATTAGTATTTTTTTTAATTAATAATGAGTGTTAATAAAAAACCAAGTGGTTTTGATTCAGATTAACGACTTATTCTTCACTGCAAGCTGCTGTCATTGTATACGATAGGGGCGATAGTTCGTTTGATTGTTTGAGTATGTGATCGAACGATAAGTATACGTTTGACATTTGATGTGAACAGTGAACAGTGTTGAAAGTTACCAGTTTGAGTTACTTTTTAATTGTTAGCTTTTAGTTTGTTTTATGACTATGATTAGTATTTTTTAAATTAATAATGAGTGGTAATAAAAAACCAAGTGGTTTTGAGTTTCGAAAACGAGCAGCTAAAAAACAACTCGAAGAAGAAAAAGTACTGAAAAAAGTTCCCAAGATGAGTAATTTTTTTAATGTTGTTCCTGAACCTGAATTATCTCAGTCCTCTTCAGCTGGAACACATAACATTTTAGGGTCTCAAAGTTCAGATTTGATTGAAAGTGACGCACTTGGTCAACAATCAACGTGCGGCACAGACATGTTAGTTTTGACACATCAAGAGCCCGAAAGTGACAGTGACACTGACACACCAACATCTACAAAGCAGGACCAAGACGACTTTGTGTTAGAGGACCCAGCAACTAGGAACATTAAAGACGAAATACAGGTGCGAAAAATAATTCGTTCTGATATAAAGCAAGACTTACAGGCTGACTTTTCAAAGTCAGAACGTTGTTACGAAGACAGTAAAATTAAACGTATGCTTTCAGTGAATTTATTTTTTGGCCAGCTTCCAAATGGAGAAACTTTTAAAAGAGATTGGCTTTTCTACTCAAAGTCAACAGGTCGAATGTATTGCATATTTTGCCTACTTTTTCAAACCGAGAATAGAAGAACATCTTTTTCAGAAGGGTTAAACGATTAGAAACATTCATTTACACTTGCTAAACTGCACGAGCGATCAGAGGACCACAGAGCAAATGTTTTGATGTACATTTCGAGGAAAAATGCTTCTCCTGTAGAAAAGTTGGTGCTAAGCCAACATGAAACAGAGGTTAAGTATTGGCGAGAAATTTTGACTAGAGTTGTCTGTGTTGTAAAGTTTTTGTCAGTAAGAGGCCTTCCATTCCGGGGTAACAATCAACAACTCGGATCCACATCAAACGGTCTTTTCTTAGGGTGTCTTGAACTTACTAGTGAGTTCGATCCATTTCTTTCCCAACATATGGCCAAATATGGCAACAAAGGTATTGGCAGCGTATCGTACCTTTCAGCTGATATTTGTAATGAATTCATAGAAGTAATGAGCAAAAGAGTCTTACAAGAAATTTTGAATGAGATTAACCGTGCTCGATACTTTTCACTTGTCATTGACTCTACACCCGATGCATCAAACACAGACCAGTTAGCTGTGGTTCTCCGATATGTTTCACTCAACAATGCCTGTGCCAATGAATGACTTATAAGAGTGTTACCAGGCGTATCTCACAAATCTGAAGGTCTGGAAGAGGTGACTCTCAACTTAATGGAAGAGCTTAAACTAGACATAAACAACTGTCGTGGACAAAGCTATGACAATGCCTCAAATATGTTGGGAGTATATTCAGGTCTTCAAACAAGAATACGAGGCAAAAATCAACTAGCCGAATATGTGCCGTGTGCAGCCCACTCCTTAAACCTAGCTGGGTGCTTTGCTGCAGAAAACGCCTGCACTGAAGCAACTATTCTTTTCCTTTGTACAAGGGGTCTACAATTTCTTTTCCTCGTCGACTCATAGATGGGATGTGTTGAGAGATCATGTGCAAAAAAGCAATTAAGGAAAGTCCAAAACCGAAATTAGAACTATAATGCCGAAGTCGTTGAGTGAAACGAGATGGTCGGCAAGGGCTGATGCTCTCCGAGCTTTGGTTATCGGACGTAAACAAATCAAGAATGCTCTTGAAGATCTAATTAAAGACGACACACAGACACCTGACACACGATTGAAAGCTGAAGGATTTTCAGAAGCACTAGACAACTTTCAGACAACCTTATTAACAGTGATTTGGTATGAAATCTTACAAAGAGTGAACAAAAGTGAGACACTGCAGAAGGATGAACTTGACCTGCTTGGTGCTACTAAGGAATTGCAGACTTTGTCCATGTTTTTAAGCGAAAAAAGAAGCTCCTTCAATGATTTTGAGGATCAAGCATTGCAACTGGCTAATGTGTCCAAGCCTAACTATGAACAGATCAGAAGACGAACTGTTTTTGCAGATGATAGTAGAGACTAAAGGTATGAGCAAATGGATCCCAGAGACAAATTTCGGTCTGGAGTATTCTTACCTATCATCGACAGTCTCATAACCGAGTTGAACAAAAGAAGAGATTGCTACGAAGCTCTCAACACAAGGTTTCAGATTTTTAGAAATCTTCATGAAAAGGAGCCCCAAGATTTGACCAACCAGGCAAAAAAGCTAGCTCAAAGCTATCCGAAAGACATCGATGAAGAAAGTTTTGTGCAGGAATGTCAACATTTCAAAATGTACATGAAGACCAAGAAGATAACAAAAACGAGAGAAATCTATTCCTACATCAAAGAAAACAGCTTGGAAAGTACTTTCCCAAATTTGGAAGTTGCAATGAGAATTTACTTGACTCTTCCTGTGACAAACTGTACAGCAGAAAGAAGCTTTTCAGCTATTAAAAGAATAAAGTCTGAAATAAGGTCAGCAATGGATAACAAAAAGCTTAACAGTTTGATGTTGCTATCCACTCAAAGTGACATTACAATGAAAATTGATTATGGTGACATCATTGATGATTTCGCAAGAGTCAAGGCTAGAAAAAAGCCAATGTTATAAGAGACACTCTGATCAAGGAAAGGCGTGATTAAATAAATGAAAACTGTAAAAACATAAAGGAGGCCAATGACTTATTATGCACACAATATATTTACAAAGGGTGGGTGGGAGGTCCGTGATGCCGTAAGAAATGATAGGAGGTTTTTATTGTTGTAACCACTGATCACCAGGTTACACATAAAGACCATGTCATTCCTTATGGCTGCTGGTTGCCAGTCCGGAACACGGCGGGTCCATAGGTGTGGATAATGGAAAGTCACTCCAAATAAAAGGAGAGTTAAGGGAATCAAAATCCCTCCCGAACCAAAACTGGCAAGTCAACAACTAAGTCGTTATAATTCCGGGTGGGGAGTAGGGGTTGAGTTGATGGTGAGGGGGGCACTCGTTTGGAGTGCCCAGGGCGCTGTTGACGTCAAAATCGGCCCTGTGAACAGTATGATCTCATTTGTCATGTATGCTATGTAAAATGATGTCAAGTAAAAATAAACATATTTTATACTAATTTACCAAGTTTTATTGATGTAAATACGACCTAACAAGACTTACTTGTTATATAACGGACTTTCATTACAACAGACAACCTTTAGCCCCAATTAGTCCATTATAATGAGGTTTTACTGTATTTTGAAATCTACTGTGGCTTGTCTCCAAGTTATAACTGTAACTTCACATAACAACTACATAAAATTATTTTTCTCTGGACAAATTTGTTTAATTTATTTAGTCAACTTACTTAGTTTACAAATATTAATAGCAACTATTGAGTAAAGAAACATGTATAGATGAAAATGACATGCAAAAATACTAATAACTAACGCTGTTTACCTATCAATCCAACACTATTAGTTCTTATTCAGAATATATTTATTGTTCAGTAATGTTAGTCATTCAGCTCATATTTTTGTTGAGTACAGTTACAATAATTGCCTTAGTTGTACAAAGTACCCACAGACATATGCAGAAATTTTATTTTGGAGGGGGTTTTATAAGAATGGAAGGAGATAAAGATTGTGATCACCCATCTCCTAATAATATTTATGCAGATAAGTAGAATTTAATATAATTTCTTGTCAGTAATATTTAGACCTTCCTTAAAAGGGCATTAAAATGATAATACTGTACTAAGAATTTTTTAATTGAGTGTGAAATTTCAGGGGGAGCTTCAACCTTTAAAACCTCATATTCATCAAACGCTCATATTCAAAAGTTCTTTATTTGAATGTTTACCACTGAACTGTGAATACTGTGAGTATCAGTTGGTATTACATACAATATTTGTGTACATATCTATTTCACACTAAGTCAGAGGAGGAGTGTTTAAGTTGACTGTACTAACGAATCCTCATGTAGTCAAATATTATCTTCCTGCAACTTGCACTGTGAATGTTGCTATACTGTTAATTCAGAATATTAACTCAGTCAGGCTATATATCAATACTAACAGTACTTTTTTTATATATACAATCAAAGGTATGGATCATTTCACCGATTGGTACAACATACTCCACAGAACAACGACAACCTCACACATCTGCTGGGTCTAATAAAAACAAGTCTTGGTAAAAAGGAAGAATGCTTCTCAGGTTTTGATTGGTTTTCAGCTACTGTTTACCTCCTCTGTTCTGGAAGTACTGAAAAGTAAGGATGACTTATTAATTTTACATTTATAAATTTAGCAGAATTCTGTTGGTATGATACACATTTGTGTTCTTTATGTGTTTTATTAAGTATTAGTAAAATGTTTTGGCTCCACCTCTGAATATGTGACAATGGTAAACATGTAAAAAACACATTTTCAGATTTTACAGAGCATTTATAGACTGAAATTGTGTTTGTAGAGTATGTTACACGTTTGTTAATCTGCATGAGAAATCTATATTTACTCTCATGCAAACCTTAGAAATAATATTCTCACCAGATCACTAGGTAATAAACAGAATTCACAAACATAAATAACACTGTTTCACACCTCTATAGAAAAATTATTCCGATTAGTGCTTTTAAGCTTCACAGCTCGTCACCAGATTGGAAATATACAATAAATGGAACTAGACAACTTCTTTATACCCCCAGTCACCAGATTGGAAATATACAATAAATGGAACTAGACAACTTCTTTATACCCCCAGTCACCAGATTGGAAATATACAATAAATGGAACTAGACAACTTCTTTATACCCCCAGTCACGAGATTGGAAATATACAATAAATGGAACTAGACAACTTCTTTATACCCCCATTCTCCCTACAGCGCGTACACATTTTTGTAAACATATTAATAATAAGTTGTTCAAGGGCACCCATTCGTTGTGCTTTGTGTTGTTCAGTCAATTCTATGGGCACCCATCAAGTGTAGCATAAAGGGTCATGAACAATCTGATAACCACAAGTTTTTGTTAGGTTAAGTGTACACACAATAGCCTTTAGTTTAATGTGTCAGTTTCCAAACATTCTTTAACACAATGTTTGTTTCAGCATTGCATGCAGTTTGAGGTCTCCTGTCCGTTCTTTGTCAGACAGTAATGTCTTCCCTTTCTTAAACTGACAACCACACTGACACTTGTTTACATGAAATTACGCCCCCACCATAACACTTCAACAATTTTTCTGTGAATTTCTGTCGGATTCTTTTGTTTTGCATTCACAAATCAAATAACTGCTCGGACTTCTACACTGGACAGGTTTTCAATCAGAGGCACTTTTTAAACCAACTGATGTAACCTGACACAAACAACAGCAATAGACAACCACATCCACCTACATTAGATGGGTCTAATTAGATGTTCCGCTGTGTATTTGGCCATATGAGTAAAAGTGCCTATAAAGAATAACCAAAGCTGTAGAATTTGGTGAAATGAGAATATTATTTAATGGGTATTATCATAATTACACTACACATAAACTCTGTGTGGATGCTGGGCTTATGTAGTCTAACGGACTGAAGTTATTTTATTTTTGATGTGTGTATGTGAATCTGCATATTACAGTGTGTGGGGCCATATTGCCTGGGGAAATTAAAAGTTCTATAGAAGTAAACAAGACAGAAGCAAGAAGATTTACTTGACAAATCTAGTGAAGTAGATTTATTTGACAGTTCACTACATTATCATTTATAAATAAGACAGTACCTGTACGGTGCACACCATTAAATCCAACACAATACATTAAATCTGTATTATGTATGGAATAGAGTAAACAAAATTTTTGTTGGTATAGAGTTCTGTGATGAAAATGTTCACAGGTTAAGATGTATGTCTGTAATTTTTACAGGTGCCAGAATTTTTTGTCGAATTTTACAACATTACCAGTAAGTGTAATTGTGTGGCCGCAGTTATGGAATGACAATGTTATGGCCCATGTCGGTCTCCTAGTTGAAAATATTATATACATGGAGGTACCATCTGCTTTCTTTGTTTTACAGGTAGAAGCATATACAATTTTCTTACAACACTTCTATCAATGTTATTCTCATTCTTATATTGAGTGACTTCTACTTTACTTTTGTATTTAACATATTTTGTAGTCAGTCTTCAATAAAGTGTTTCAATATTTCAGACAGTAAACGTTTTCAAAAAAATAAACACATCTTTTCTATAAAATAAATGTTTTCTTTTTTATATCCAGACAATTGAAGATAATGGTGTCAAAGTAATTATATAAACAGACAAAATTAAAATATAAAAACGGTAATAATTCAGAATTAATTAGTTTTATATATTATGTACATGTATATTAATTAATAACAACACTCGTTTTGGGTTTAATACATGTAATTTTATTGCTCTTAAAACCAAATGTTTCGTCCATACCATGACAAGGCACCCTCAGTGGCTTCACTAAGCCTATACAGCTAGATGGACGTTTTTTAAAATAATATGTTTCTATTAAATAATGCAAGAAGTATGCACATAGTGGTGTGAAATAGGAAGTGGGTAGATGCTACTGGATTTATCGCACAATCTCCAAACACAAGTCCATCCTCAAGGTCATAACGCAGACGAATGGATCATGCCCCCCCCCCATTCTACTTCTGTTAAATGACACAATGTTACTGTCTACATATAGTTAATTAAGGCAGATATCTCTGCTTTCATATACTTAAAAAAATTATGAAATGTATTTATGTATTTACATATTTTAATGTATTTATAAAATGAATTTTTTCATAAATGCTCATATTTTTCGTGTTATATATTTATATTATTATTAATAATAAAACTGTTTACAAGAATATATTTTTTATTTTATAAATTACAAATTTAATTATTACAAACAATTGATTTAAAAATTTTAATTTATTAATTTATATCTGATGATGATAGCTAAATGCTATTGAAACACTGTAATTTACAAAATAAAAAAATTATTTTTGTAAAGTTATATTATTAATAGTCATGAAATGACTTTATAGACATATGATAAAAAAAAACAATGTCGGATAATTTTTAAGTTTTCTTCTGTCTCTTGAACTTTTCTTTATAGGGTTGATCACCAATTATTAGATGTATCCACCATTTTCTCAGTCGTTTCTGTTTATGTTGCCGTCTTCTGTCAACTAATAACAAATCAATTGCTTTTAATGGTATGCTCATTCTGTCATGACTTTTAAAAACATGTAAATCACTTAAAATAATAAAAAAAAATGAAGCAATGCGGTCTACACCTAGACTTTCAACAAAGGAATTGGTTAAAAATAGATCAGATAATGTGTTACAAATCCTACATCATTTGATGGATAGGCTTTGTTAGATAATTGTGTTATTTAATGTACAGTCTTGTTGGGGTGAACGGAATAAAAAATGTTGGGTTAATTTCTGTAGAAGAAATCTACATTTAAAATATTCATCTAGCCGTAGTCTAAGACAGAGCACAAAGTCTTGAACCATCACTATTTACACAGTAACCCTGTCCACAATGTTAAAAACAAGCCTATAATTTACAACACAATCTAATCCATCCAGTACCCCCCCCAAATTACAATATATTGTTTTAGAAATTGAAATGTAAAACATGAAAGAAATATTTAAGTACAATAATTTTTTACTGGTGTTGAACAAATGTACCCAAGTCAAAGACAAAAGACAAGCGGAGTTTGGTACCGAGGAGTTCTGTACCAAAACACAGTTTGGTAATACTCAAAAGAGAAATTCTACCTTCTCCTTAGGACAATTTTTTACTATTTTTACAATACAAATGTTGTTTTTTATTTCATTAAGGCTGGTCACCTTATTCAAACTAGGTTTCCAAAGTCCAGTTGACTTGTAGCTATTGTCTCTTTAAAGTTGTTCATATTTTTGTTTCTATTGTCTCTTATCACTCATGCAAAATGGGTATGAAATTTTCACTGTGATCGCCATTTCTTTAAATAAATTGCGATGGTTTTTTACAGCTGTGGTCAGCCGTATGCTGATTTCTCTGTCTCCTTTCTTTGTTTGTAACATTAAAGTGGCTTTGTTTCTTTGGAGTTTACTGTACAAAAAGGGGTGGTACAAGAGTTTGTGTTGTGTAGTAGTCAAGCCACTGAGGCTGTCTCATCATAGTATGGGCAAAATGTTTGGTTTAAAAGAAGTAAAATGATGTGCGTTAAACAAAATACCAATGTTGTCATTAATGGAAACATTAACAAACAAGCCCTACATTCAGTTACTTCACAGTAAAAAAAATGTCTTTTTTTAGCAACATGGAATATCGTGGTGGCTGCTGTGTCGAAGGTGGATATCAGAATGCTTCTGGAATACTTTGGAGTGGAATCAGATTTGTCATTTGTTAGCAATTTGCATACTGTACCAGGCTGACTATATAATATATTTTTGTGTCAGCCTCCTCTACGTCTGTGAGGCAAGAGTCTTACAACTGGATACAGAGGGAAGAATGTATCAGCTCTTTATTGTGAGTATGTATTAGTTTCATAGCACATGCCAAGTATGAGAACTTTCCAATTTTTTACTTTCAAAAAAATGATATTGTGTGAAGGAAAGTCCATACATAACTCTCTTATATAGTCAGGTACATTAAGTATCTTAACATACTGCACATCTTGCAGTGCTTCCACACTACAAGCTCATTGGTTGGTTTGGAACATTGCGGTTGGAAGACTGTGATCCATTGTCTTATATCACATTGTCAGACACCTTGATTGTAGTAGTCCATTACTGTAATGGTGTGTGTTCTTGATTCCTTGAGTACTGGTCAATATAGATTTATTGCACAAGCTTGTGGCAGCTGCCAAAATTATATTATTATAGGGTCTATGCTGTTTTCTGATTGATGATGGCCATCTTGACCAGTATTGTGGCTTGTTTGCAACAGCAGTGGATCAAGAATAGTGTAAGGTTGCACAACCATCAGATCACCGATGTGGCTTCACAATATTATACATTACATTCTCATACTTATAAAATGCAATCTTTAGATAAGTTTAAAATTAGCGCAGGTATTTTGAGATACAGTTGTAGGCCTAACACATTATTTTTAACTTTTTGCATGTAATATTGTGTGATAAATTGTCTGCTCTGATGCTTATTTAAGCCATAGCATTGTTACGAGGTCTTCAGTCCCAAATTAAACCTCATTCCATGACATCACTTAATAAAACATTGGCAATCTAATATGTGCATTCAACTGTTATAGCACAGGACAAGTAACAGGTAATAAATGATCTTGGTGAAGACTGCAGTACTGCAGCCTTCCAGTAGGTGTTCTGTATTTGGTTGTCCACCACCGACACATACAACACTGTTTACAAATGAATAAACACTATATACTGTGTTTTGGACGTGATTATAAATTCTGTAAAAGTTTAGTGTTAATAATGTGGAACTGGTTTCAATATTTTATTTTGCTTATTTACTTATACAATAATGTTTTATTATTTCAAGTGAATAGAGTAAACATTTTGTTGCAAAAGACATTTAGCCCACAGCCACTATAAGAAAAACAAGAAATAAAAAATTACGCAGGCATTCTCCTGAACTTAAAATAAACCATGAACATTAACTCTGGTAATACATCCTTTAATAGAATTTTAAATAGAGATGTTTGTAAAGAATATAATTTGTTGTGCAGCTGCAATTCCAGAAATACTACTGGATTGCATAACACGTACAGGGTGGCGCAGGGAAACAGGAAAATTTGAAGTTGATGTTGGCAGCCCTGTAGATGTAGCAGAAGTGAAACTGTCTGTCTAGCAGTAACCGACATTTAGTTACCACAGAGCAGTGGAGTGGTGCAGAGCGTGCGGTCGCCGTAAGGGCGTTTTACCAACATGGTGACAGTTTGACAGCTGCACAACGAGAGTTTTGGCGCCACTATCAGATCCCGTCCCGTGGTCAAGTTCCTTCGTTACACGCAATAGAAACGTAGAAACGTGGGTTCGTAATTTTGAAGAGACTGGACTGGTTCAGCTTTGAAGAAAAAGCCTAGTGGGGGTGTACGGTCTGTACGTACCCCAGAAAACATTGATGCCGTTCGAGCTGCCATCTTAAGGAGTCCTCGCTGTTCGGTGTGAAAAATTGCCTCATCATTGCAGCGTTGAAAGAATACTCCATGAACTTCAATTTCATCCGTACAAACTTCAGATTGTGCAACAACTGAATCGTAATGATTGTATATTGCGCCTGCAAATTTGTGAACAATTGTTGGCTAAAATCAATGAGGATGCTAACTTCATTCAAAATCTTTGGATGTCCGATGAAGCCCATTTTCACTTAAGTGGATACGTGAATAAGCAGAACTTCCATTACTGGGCTCAAGGAAACCCTGCTCAGCTTCACCAGCGTCTATTACACAGTACCAAAGTTACCGCATGGTGTGCAGTGTCGTGTCATGGGGTGATAGACCCTTACTTTTTTGATGAACGAGGCACCGCTGTCACTGTGACGTCTGAACGTTATGTCAACATGCTAGACATTTTTGGCTCCAAGACTCCATAATTTTCCAAATCTTGACATTCAGCACACCTGGTTTCAACACGATGGAGCCACCTCACACACTGCCAGACAGTCTATGGCAGCAGTGAAACGTTTGTTTGGGGATCGCATAATTTCAAGGAATGCTAACATCGCTTGGCCGCCCCGATCTCCAGACCTTTCAGTCTGTGACTTCTTTTTATGGGGACATCTGAAGAGCATCGTGTACCAGACTAGACCAAGAACCCTTGATCAGCTCAAGACACAGATTGAAGAGGAAATCGCCAAAATCCCAGGTGACACATTGCGCCGCGCTATGCAAAACCTATAGAAACGACTTACTGAATGTATACGGCAAAATGGGCAGCATTTAACTAATGTAATTTTTAAAAAGTGATGCCTAATGTAATTTCCAGTCTTGTAGAACATATTTTGAGCCTCAAATAAAGTTTTGTAATGTTCCTTCATTTTTTCTAATTATTTCAAATTTTCCCATTTCCCTGCGCCACCCTGTACTAAGATCTGTGTTTTATGCTTGTAATTGTTGAAATGTAATGAGAAATATACAAAATGACACTTCTTGTGTGCTTATCAAAACTGGAAACACCATACTGATACCACCAACTGCCAATGATTTGTAAAAATGTTGACCATGATGTCAGAAAAGTGGACAATTACACAAGGCAGCAATGGGCCATCATCTTTCACCCAGAAGTTCCAGATGACAAAGCCATTTTAAAGTTAAGAGTAACATTTACATCCAGTCAATCATTTTGCATTGCATTTTATTTTGTTGTAATACTCAACCACCATCTCTCCTCCATAAAATTTTCTGAAAACCTAATTAATGTTTAAAAATGGGTTATATAGAATATTACAAGATAAACATGTTAAAATGTAGTGTACTGTTCTTAATAAATTCTACATTAAAATATTTTTTTTTCAGAATTCAACAGACAAGCTACATTTTTCAGACATGGTGCCTTATATGGACAGACTGTGGAAGAAACATCACAATAACATTTACTCCCATCTTATGTCCATTCTTCAGAAATAATATTAGAGTATTTTTTTAACTATACAGATGTACATTTTGTTTTTTAAAAAGTATTAATTTATTTTTAACAATTATATATTTTTATATATTTAAAAAATTCAAGTCTATGATTATAGAAAGAAAAGTGCTTGATATACAAATTCAAGGTTTTATATAAGTGCTTGATACCTTCTCCCATTATTTCCATTCACACTAACCATCCTAATCAACTATCAGAGAGTGTCCTATATGGAACTACCAGTACAAATCTCATAGTGAAATAATTACACAGTTCAGTGAAAGGAACTGTTATCAGTCACAAACGATTTTTAATTTCCACTATGTAGTTGTATTGCTGCCATACATCTGTGCATCAGTTTTATGTAGGCCTACACTGATATGGGAATAACGGTAGTATAACAGACGATTTACTGAAGATGATAAGTTGCAGTTTATGAATGCTACCTGTGGCAACAAAGTTACAAGTCTACATGGATTGGCTGCTAGTCATTTTAGTAACAGGACAGTCAGATAGGCAGTGCTACAGTTCTGAGAACATATTATTACATCAGAGTCTTCTGACTGTTACGCTTTTTGTTGTAGCAGTAATACCAGACAGTTATGTGATCATTTACTGAGATTCACACAGGGTACTTTCTATAGGTATTTACAAAAAACGTTCACAGAATATGTTATGAGTAGGGAACGGATTTTTAGATAAATGAATACTTTTATCTGTAAATATTTTTCATATTTACATTAATAATTCAATATTGTTCATAAATTGGTTATTAATACATATTTTTATCATTTCAATGCAACGTGTTGATTCTTTACTTTACAGTGTTTAATTTTTGTGTGCACATTTGCAAGTCAAAGAAGGAAGGGGGGAATCGTTTTACCAAGAATAAACTATGTGTACCATACATAGTATTGCATAATTAATAACTTCTATGTGATTTATTTTTACATGACAGTGAGTCATTATGTTTTAGGTTATTCAGTCATGTGCCTGTAATTCATTTGTAAAGCAGGTATTTCTTAGCATTTTGTACTTCTGGCCGCGTTACTATGGTGTCACACTAAACACTTGATAGGTATACTTGCTGTGGTTATTAGAAATTGATGTAGTTTTATGCTTAAGTGACCCTAAGTTTAAACATAAAAAGAATTTGTTTCCCTGTTATCACATCACAACTGGCCACTCAATAATATTTCTGGAAATTTGTGTAAACAGTATTGTAGTCACAATGTAGGGTTGGAGATGACTGTTTATTTTGCAATTGCTAAATCAGCTAATTACCTAATTTGTTGTCTTTCTACATCAGTTCTCGTATTACATGATAGTGCTCTTGTTGCACCATGTACGGTGCTCGCCAGAATGCCAAAAGTAAAATGTAGTGAAAGTGTCTGGTTACAGCAGTATGTTAACCTTCCGTCGGGCGCGGCTGATCTGATTGATACTCGTCTTACGTTTTTTTTGTTCCATTTGTCTCTAACAGATGACAGCATCACCTGTCTCTCAGTAGCTTAACATAATTCTACCCTTTATCTGTCAACAGCGTTTAGTATGCCAACAGCTATTGCAAAGTGAAGATAGTGTCCATTTGTTCAATTTGATACACTGCGCCTGTGCGTGTTATATTTTTAAAGGTTTACAATTGTCTTGTTAAATCATTTTGATTAGTCAATTTTTCATATTTCTACTCATATTGATTCACTGTTTCAGTCTAAAACAATTTATGTTTGTATTTCTGGAAAATGTGTTGTTTTGGCATCTAGTTTGCATGAGGATAAATCAATAGATACTGATACTGGAGATAAGCAGAAGCTGTCTGTGACAACATTTTACAATAGAACGAAAGGGGGAGTGGATACTACTGACAAATTATGTACATCATATAATGTAGCAAGAAATGTACTCTGTTGGCCAATGGTCATATTTTTTGCAATGATAAACATGAGTGGTATCAACGCACAAGTTATTTATTTCGGAAATGGTTATGACGTTGTTAGAATAAAAGTGTTTCTGAAGACATTATAACTCATGAATTAGTTCTGCCCAAATCATTTGAAGGGGTACAAACACTTCTAGAATACACAAAAATCTGCAAGATAGTCTAAAACGTTGCAGACCAGAAGGCAATGAAGAAAACCAAGATGATAGCAATGATATTGAGCGAAAAAAGAAAGGTGTCAGACATGCACAACAAAGCGACGATTAACAAAGTATAATTATGTGAAATGCAAAAAACCTGTTTGTTTGATACATATAGAAAGCTACTGCATTGATTGTGCTAAATTCTTCCTGGTTTATCAGAGCATGTTTCTGATGTAACGAATGAGTAACGAATGATACAACTTTCTTAGTTTTTGTGAAAACTAAATTTTTTTACAAAGTACTTTTTTCTGTCTATTTGTAAATTTCAAGTTATGTATTCATGTAATATCTTAGTTTTTGTGAATGTTGAACTGTTTCATAAATATTTTTTCAGTAAATTTATACATTTCAGATTATATGTTCATTAAAATGTCAGAAATAAAATATTACTTTCAGTTTGCAAATGTTACATTGGTTTCTATTTTTTTTTTTTTTTTTTTTTTTTAATTCACATACATATTTCAGATAATATATTCATTATAATAACAAAAATCAAATACTATTTTGCAATATTGCTAAAAAAGAAAATATAAAGCAGTCAATCAGTATGATTATCAATTTGATACACCACGCTTGCTGTCGTGCTGTAAGGGACCGCGCCTGACGGAAGGTTAAAAGAATTTAAACGATATTCATCTCAGTTGGAAAGCTACTATTGCCATCCTTGTGGAAAATCGATAAAAGCAGATCAATGATGGCAAGTTACGCAGCATCTATCTGGTAACAAACATATCACTGCGGCTTCACGTTCTTGTTAAAAACAAGTGCTTTTAGGTGAAACAAGACTCTCCCCCCCCTCCTTATATTCGGACCTACAAAGTGTTATGAATTTTATTAGAATTTGTGCAGAGCTTTCATTTCAGATGTATTCTCATGAAGTACACGAACTCAGATCTTCTGGATGAGTCTCCTTTAAGAAAACACTATCTTCCAAGCTGTTATGAAGAATATTAGAAAATATCAGGCGTGTGTGAAAATGAGAAAACATGGAGAAGTGTTGATGAAACTATGGACTTGACAGGAAGAAAAGTGGGAAATGTTCCTTAGTTATTGGTGTGCCTAAAAATGACAAGATGGTTTCCGAACTTACATTACAATTTTTCATGGTTGTAACAAATGTTAGCAGCAAATCCCATCATAGTCGCTAGGTTTTTCAACAAAAGTATACTTTTGTTGTGGCCAGAGGGTATTAAGTATGATAATGTACTGCCGTTTATTGCCGATGCAGCATTGTATATGAAGAAAGCAGCAGAAGACCTTTGTGTCAGCTATCCAAAATTGGTAAGAAATGAGTTGGCATATATATCTGCCAACTATTTGAGAAAACAACAAACCTCTTAACAGAAACTGTTATGAAACATGTTTTGTTGAAAGCAAAATCAGTTCTCTTACAGAACCAAAAATGTAAACCTTACAATGTAAATTTTAATTTGTATTTGAAAAAAATACTGGAATTGAAATTGTAAGTAAAGTTGCCCAAGTTCTAGGTCAACAAGTAGATATTGAACATATTGGTGTAAGTGATATTATTTTTAAGTATGCCAGACTGAATTCATGTGACATAGAACGGCCCATTTCACAATAACAGGATTTGTTCTGTGATAATCTGCAGAGATTTGTAATGGACAATTTAGATATGGCATTTATTGTGCACTGCAACTCCAATAAATTCTCAGGAAGGAACTGATGAGTTGACGAGCAAATTTGGTGAGTGCTTACAAACATTTTTCCTGTTAAAACCTGTTAGATTATGTTAAACTGAAAGAAAATATTTTTAACTTTTTAATAAATACTTTTTCATTTTCAACGCATTAAAAACAATAATTTAGTTTTTTTTTAGCATCTAAAAATTCATTCACTAGATAGGAGGCTATTATACAACACTCCACTACAAATTCAGTCTTTCTTTTATGTGAAATGTTCAGTTTTGTATTAATAAATCAGAAAACGTGTTGTAGTGTCTGTTGAAGATAGTTGAAAAGTGCATAGTTTGTCTCCCCCTCTCCCTGTAAAGTTCCGAAAGTAAGTAAAATCAATTATAATAATTACCATAGTAATTATTAATTTTTCTTATATTTATGTAATTTGTAAAGAGGTGTGTTCACAAAAACAAGTGAACTTTTGTGATAACATTCTGAGCAAGACATGAATATTGTTCCAACAAATGGCATTGACTAATAGAAAATTTTGGAACCACAATGCCACGCTGCCATTGTTGTTATTTGAGCTACAACAGGTGGAGAAAACATGTATACTAACCTCTTGTTGGATTTGTAAAACAGTGAAAATGAAAGATCTTGATGATCAACGTGTTTGTATTTTGCTCCAAAGGCAGTGAAATGTTTACAGACACATTGAAAATGCTTTAGCAAGCATTTGGGGAAGACTGTGTGAACCAAATGCAGTGTTACAAATAGTTCAATTGTTTTAAAGCGGCCAGAACATTGACCAATGAAGATATCAGACCTGGATGACCTTCCACATCAACAAATGATGATAACTTTGATGTACTAATTACAAGTACAGCATTACCGACTCGGTAGTGTTATAATTAGTTAATCAATGGACATGTTTTGGACAACAAAATCCAAGAAATTTGATGTATTTTACATAACTGTGGTCATTAGCGTAGAATCGTGTCAAGTGAACTTAACAGAAAAGCCTAACATGCATCTCATCTCCACAAAAGTCATGCAGCATTTTTTGACCAATGATAAGAAAGAGAACCGTGTAACATCAGTCAAGAACTGCTTGGCTGGGCCAATGTCAATGATAACTTATTTTAAAATATCATAACAGGAGAGGAGACTTGGTTTTTCGGCTATGATGTCAAAACCAATGTACAATTGTTGCAGTGAGTAGACACAGGATCATCCTGGCCAAAAAGCTCTCATGAGTTGATTAAAAATAAAGGTGATGTTGGTTTTTTTACTTGAAAGGCTTAGTCAAATTATGAATTCATTCCACGTAATCAGACAGTAAACAGAGTTCTACATGAAAGTTTTAGGGCATTTGAGGGGATGCTGTATAAAGAAAGGGGCCTGAGCTGTGGTAAAACAAAGTTGGATGTTGCACCATGAAAATGCGCAAGTCATGAGTCACATTCCTTTTCTGCAGTTATGTAACAAAACACCAGACAACTGTCCTGCACCACCCACTGTACTCTCCAGACTTGGCCTTTGGAGACTTTTTCTTGTTTCCAATTTCTAAAATTGAAGCCAGCCTTGAAGGATGTCACTTTTAAAGCATAATTGATGATGATAAAAATAGAATATGACAGCCGCATGCCATTCCCCAAACATGTTCCAGGAAGCATTACAATAATTGAAATAACTTTGGGAGAGATGTACTGCCAGCAAAGGGGATTACTTTGAAGGAGACAAGCCTGAATAAAATTGACATTACATTAATAAAGTTCTTATTGCAAAAGTTTGGTCTTTTATTAACACGCCTCTTATTTATAAGGTTCAGAAGTTGCTTTTTAATTTGCAACAAACAAATTTGGGTATAGGCTTATAACTTTGCTTATCAGGCATCGATGCCATGTATTTTTTAGTAAATTTGTATTATTCTTGTTATTTTATTAGTTTCAGAACGAAAACACACACACACACACACACACAAAGAAAATTACAAGAAAAATAAGGTTATTAACAAAATTATAAGTAATCGAATAAGTTTATTATATGACAGTATACTAACAGTACTCAGTAGTAAAAGGTGAGGCAAATGGAGGAAAATTTTACACTTGTTATAGAGATAACTGAGACTGGAGGTCCGGCAATGGTACTGTGGTGTTAATTTTATTGAAGTTTTTACTTTTATTGGTAGAAAACAGCATACTATTGAATAGTGGGTAAAGTGTGAATTACTTTATTAAGATTGTTGCCTATTTAAATAATGTGTTATAAATACTGTATTTTTAATATTGTAAAAAGTCTACATCATGTTTATTTATGAATAGAGGTAGAAAAATATTTCAATAAAATTATTTCATTCATATGTTAAAGCTAAATATTAATACATTACCTGTATTATTCCTCATATATCTGTCTATACGTTAACCATAGTAGTGGTGTACATCTTTATGGGTACTATATATACACTATATATATATATTCAATGTAAGAGGTGAATACTTTTTTTAAATATGAAAAAAAGAAAAGGTACAGTGATGTCCAGAAATAGATCTACGTCTTAAAAAACTCACAGAAATGGACAGTGAAAATTCCATGTACCCCAGCCAAACAATAAACAATTTGTTGTCAACTTAACCCAAATCATCATCATCATCTTCACTTTCAGGCATTAGGTCACAGACCTGTTGCACCCTCTGGTCGTGATAGAACTCACGCTCCACCCTACCCAGAGAGATATTAGCCAACCTTGAACCCACGCCCGGGGGCAAGCCGTGTGGTGGGGGGGAAGAGTGTTGTTTACGTGTGTAGTATATTGTGTGCCCTTGTTACTTATCTGGCCCGGGTATGCCAGAGAAGATGTACGTATTATTTGTCCACCTACGTGTGGGTAGACGAGCAAATCGAGCCGAACCCAAATTTAAAATAAATTAAAACATTTTGTTTCTATTTAAATTGAAGCCTACATTGTTTTTACTGGGAGAATAATGAGGTAGCTGTGTTCATTCTTATGCATATTATATTTAATGCTGAACAATCGATGGTGATAAGGTTCTGAATCACCAACAATCTCTCTTTCAATTATCAAGTATAACTTTTACATGTTTGTTTTCCATGAGCAGCACACTATGTAACGGTACATGACCTGTATATACTACAAATTCAAAATACCGCTCCAAAAAGGGCAGTGGAAAATGCGTATTAAGCAGGCCATGGTGTGAGTGCATGAGCATGTGGGTGTAAGAAAAGAAAACAAACTTAAAAAGGGAAATGTTAGTCCAGTCAAATTAGCTTGAAAATAAGCCTCAGATAAAAAAAAATAGTAGACGGCTGAAAATTTGAGGACATCATCCCTACATGTCCTACTACAATTAAAAAATAAGTTCACCCCTGTCATACACATCAAAAGTCAAAACAAAAGGTGAATATAAAAAATAAAGTTTTTTGTCGTTTTTTTTTTAAACAAGTTAGTGTAATGTAAATTTAATCGACAAATTTAATTTTAGTTTCTTGAGTGATTATTATAAAGTAATGAAAAGTTAATAGAACCATAAAATAAAATGTAAAATTATAGAGAGCGCAACCATCCAGGCTAGACAATACGAACATTAAAAGCAAAAACGAAGGGTATCGTTGGGAATTTTTTGTAAATATTAAATCTTTGGATTTGAAACCTTTTGCATCTTATTAACTATCAATTAAAGTCTACAAAAACATTTTTATTTAATCATTAAACTCAATTAAATTTATTTTATAATTATAGCTAGAATTCTTCCTCTGAAAGTTCGTTGTCATCAGATTCAATATCTAGGTTTGCATTTTCATTCTCATCTTCATCGCTTATTTCCTCTGGCAATGATGGACTCAAAATATTGTCTTCTGCTTTGTTTTCAATTACACAATTATTTTTGCATTTTTCACTTGTGCAACTACCACAAACGTCCGTACATAAAAACCCAGTAGTTTTGCAGGATGTACAATCTTTTTTACAGTTACAAAATATCTTTTGAATTAAGTTTTTAGGGGTTACTGGTTTGGATATTCGAATTGGGGTAAGGATTTGTCCCCTTTTCCATCCCCAATCTTCTGCAGGTAAATCATTAGACTTTTGTACTTGTAGATACACTCTATAAAAATGATATTTTACTGTATCTGAAGTTGGAGGCAAAGATTCCAGTTTTACATATTTTGCAAGAGTTTCCTTTTTCTTTGTACATTGTTTAAACACAGATTTTTTAAAGCAGATGTACCTGTAGTCATCTAATGTTACTCCCGTTGGTTTATTGTATAGGAAAGAAACGAAGTTTACTCCACTCTCGAAGATATATTCTTTCGATTGATTTTTTTATAGAAGTTTCCAATCGATTTTTTAAAAGTCTCATCATGACATTTTTTCTCAAATTTCTTAAAAATGCTTATCTTGCCCTTTCCAAAAAAACAGGATGTTGTTTCGCAACTGGTTGCTGCATGAAGAAATAATATATATGTCTTGCAATAGGGTAATTCATTGAGACTGTTCTGTGAATAAATAGTAGGCGGACTTCTGTTTTTTCCTAATTTCAACATACACATTTCCTGTTCTTCCGGGATTAATTCTGATAGAAGAACCAAAATATCTGAGTTGTCATCAACCATTGGTAATCGTCAGCAATACACAGGTATTTTATTGGTAATTTGTGAAGCTGTCTTTACAATTAATAAGTCAGCATCATTTTCTGCTTGTATGACTGTAATGTTAGCATTTCTTAAATATTCTATTAAATATTTAATGAAACGAACTTTATTCTGCTTGTTTTAGAGCAAAGTATCCTGTTGTACCATACTACACATTTCCACATCAAAAATAATGTCAGGGCATAAGTTTTTATTGGCATGACATGTTTGTTCAGCGCCTTTTATGTTATCCAAATTATTTTCGTAGCCATCAAAAACCACAATGACGTTATTGGATTTTAAGTGTTTTTTAATATAAGCTATGTAGGAATTAAATGTCGTTAAACTGATCATTTTATTCCAAGGCACGCGATGAAAGTACATTTGCCGTCATCAAACTCAATTTTTTTCATTTTGGTACAAACCATATATTTTAGATTTATCAGTCTTACGTAGCGTACCTTGATCAAATAATGCCATTGGGTAAGGCGCAAGCTCGTAATACATGTAACTTTTAAATTCTTCCACAGTTCTCTCGCTGTGGAAATTCTTCCACAGTTCCACATATATGCATTGGAACAGAAGTGTTGGATCAATAGGTATAATCTCGTCATCTACTATAATGAACTATTACTGCTAACTAATGGCAAGACTTTATCTTTGGGTTTGAATAACAAATCCTTGAATTTTTGCCCTTCCATTTTGCTTAACCCTATTTTACCAACCTCAAAAGCATCACAACAATTTATATTTTCATTGCCAATTACACCAGTAAATATCGCCATTATTTCTTTTTGATGAGGAAAGAGTTCGTGAAGATTAAAACCCTCAGTAATTTTTTTTTATATCTTCTTGATCACGACTCTTATGGACATCTCTCGCATCTACATGCTGATCAGATGACGAAAATTTTATACCACAAAAACACTCAATCTCATTACAAATATCGTACGTAAATGGTAAGCTTAAAATCTATTGATGTGTCATGCTTTCTGATACGCCCCTACCAACTATTCCCCTGACCACTTTCACACTTCGCATGATATCTTGCTCAATGGTCATATCAGTAAATTTTCCGCACCAAAATTTGTAGGTTCGCCTTTTAGTAGCTTATCCATTTTCAAGGAAATTTCGTAATTCCATTATTTCCTGAGATTCGCATTCAGTTAGTAAGTCCCCTTCTCGTATAGAACGTATTCACTCTTCGGCATTTTTAATAAATTCGGTCATTTGTTGAATGTAACTTATATGTAAGCAGACTTTGTATAGTTAAAATGCCCTGCAGCAAAAAAATATGGCATCATTTGTTTTAAATATACAAATTTCACTCTTAATTGCATGATTGTTATTAAAAACGCAAAATTAAAGAAATTTAAAGTATATTCTTAATTATAAATTGACACAAATAGCAAAATTAAGAAACACAATCACATCCTGTATTGTTTATTGTGCACTGAACGCTCCATTTTGGTAGATCACATCATGCTTAGCCGAGCTGCACGCGCATACTCCCCTGAGTTGCGAGCCGACGGCAGATGTGCGAGTGCCAACGGCAGATGTACAGTTTTCAAAAGGTATTTTAAAAGGAACCCGGCTTCTCAGGTATAAATCCTTACCGAAGATTGATAACGTGGGTATTGAATACTATATTCCCAAAGTATTAAATCTTAAAATTTAAAACATAAAGCGTAAGAAGTAGTAATGTGAAAAAAAGCACGTTTTATGCAGTTACTTGTTCTATAATTATTTTTTTGACAATGAACAATTTAATTAAAATAATAATAACACATCTCAAAAGTAGACTCTTTAAGCTTTAAAATACATGCTTTATATTTTAATTGGGATGAACTCTCATTTTTGTATATTGGTTTTAAGTTGTAATTTTAAGCAAATTTAAAGAAAATCGAAATTTCGTGATTTTCATAGTCTTGTTTTTTAAAAACAGTAAACAATATCAACTTTTTATGTTTTGCATTCTCATATATATAGTATCAGTAATTAAAACCCACATTATCTTGTGAATAAAACTATTACATTTTTAAATATTATTATTTGTAGGATAAAACGACACTTCGAAGTCATCATGTATATATAGTACCTAATATTGTAATGAAAAAATAAGTTTTTAAAATAAAAAACTACATAGGCGTATAGCTGCCTATAAAATATCTTACCTTTAAACAAGAGCATTTATTTTTTTTTTTATTCGAACATTATTTTTAAAACTACAAGCGAATAACTGGTTGCGCGCCATCTAAAACTTGTGCCAACTAACCCAACCTGCGCTCTCCGAGCAACAAATTACTCGTACGCTTCAATATTTTTTTACGTAAAACTATTAGCTCTAGAAAAAAGTCTAAAGACATTTTTTTGGAGACATTTTCTCTACTTTCCGGTGGTATTTTTCATTTTCACAGTATACGAATTGTTTAAAAGTTATTATCGAAAAACTGAATTTTAGAATTTTAAGGGTTGTTTTGACATAGGGCTGAAAGGTGAACAATATTTTAAAATAATGTTCTAGATGAAAATACTTTATTAAAAAAGGTCCCATCCTTCTACTATTTATTTCGATCTCCAACTCTAATTTGACTGGATAAAAATATAAAATAGTAACGAAAATTTATTTTGATGGGTAATGTGATAATTTTGGATGAAAATGCAAGTAACATGTGACTGAGATTAGTGATGTGGACGCAAATAGTGCAGGACAGTACTTCCGTGGGGGAAAGTAGTTCGCCAAATATCACCAGAACAGGAGAAGATTGTGGGTAGTTATTGGGTCAAAACAGATATAATATCTATGACAAAGTGATGCTGTTTAGACAGATTTTACTCTAGGGCACCAGCTGAAACGAGGCATCGAAAAAAATCACACCACGTATGATGATGGCACAAGAGGCATTCGACAGTCGCTCTTTGAACAATGGCATGATTGTGAGTATGCTCATGTACAAGGTAGAGCTAAAGAAGCTCAAAAGGCAGACGGTACGTGTGAGTTTGATCAAAAGAGCTTAGTTGGTGACAAGAAGAAAAGAAATAACAAACAGAACTCATGCATGCCAAAAATAGTTAATAAAATGTAAAATATCTTGGTGTCGTTTTGTGACCATGTGGCGGGGGGGGGGAGAGAGAGAGAGAGAGGGGTAGAGAGAGAGGGAGAGAGAGAGAGAGAGAGAGAGAGAGAGAGAGAGAGAGAGAGAGAGAGAGAGAGAGAGAGAGAGAGAGAGAGAGAGTTGTCACAAGGGAGCTGCACCACAAAGGGAGAGGGGCATCCGACACCAACAGCAATTAAATTTAAATTTATGGGTAGTAAGAGAATAAAAACAGGTATGACTAGTCATACAAGCAAATTTAGTAAAAATGTAATGGGCATATAAAAAGAGAAATATTTCAAACAAAAAGTCTTGTGTGTGTGTGTGTGTGTGAGAGAGAGAGAGAGAGAGAGGGGGGGGGGGAGAAAATAATGGATCTTCAAATAAGTATATTAGTAAAATAATATTAACATTTTGGTGTAACTCTGGGGTTTTGGAGGTAAAGATTTTTACTTTTTTGTATTTTGTTTTGTGTAATGCAAGTAGGGAATTTAGAGGAGAACGTGGGGAGTTTTATAAGTTAAAAAAAAGGATTGAAATTGAAGTAAGCAAACTGAGTTTTCTAGTGTAAATTTTAATGAATGTAAAGAGTTCTTATTGTCATTTGTTTTGTGGATTAAAATATAAAATCAATACTGCTAGATAGTTTTTGTCACCTGACCTCAACCTAACCTGTTCTCAGTGACTCGTCTAAATGGACTTGGGTATTTCTGTCTTCTGGTCAGTAGTTCCATCTTTTTAGTGTATCCGTTATTAGTTGGGAGTATGATACAGCTCTCACACACCATATGTCAAATGTGAGTGGCGACCCAGGATTCAGTTCCTTCACAACTAAGGTTGAAATAGGTGCAAAGGCTGCAGCCTGCATGGATGGGATCTGTCGGCCTAATGCAGTAAGGTGACAAAGATTTTTAATGAATGTGTAATACTGTAAGAAGTGTATCATTAAAATAGTAGAGGAAGTCATGAGTGCAGTAAAACAGTAGGGAGACAGTTTAGCCCATACGCTACTGAAAAAAGTTGTTTATGTAATTATCTCATGTTAAAATATGACGCACTGGAGACACATATTTTGCTGCAGTGTGTACAATGTATATAGAACATTATGACTGATATGCTGCTGCAGGTGAACTCCTTGTTCATTAAGGTTGATCGAGTTGTCAAACTGTTTAAATAAATGACACAGAGTGGTAAAGTGAAAGGAAAGTAATTCTTGATGTGTTATAGATAATCTGTCCTAATTTGATCATCTCCAAGCAGGTTTACCAACTTTAAAGTAATTGGAATTTCTTTCTTTCACGATCTACACAAATACTTCACAGGCCCTCATATATGACTGTTGCAAAACTGTTAATAACTTAATAATCATATTGTATATAATCTTATATTTCATAATTCTTACAGAACTGTTTTTCAGGCAACTTAAGAGGGGACGATCGGTAGGCCAGTAAATAGCCTTTTACATGAAAAAGTGTCCGCTGCAACTGTCAAGCGCTAGTTGTATTCATGTCTGTTTACAGATACTGTATTGCTCTGACCGACGAGACACGTTACGTTATCGGTTGACAGACCAGTTGTTGTTTCCAAGCTGTTATTTTTTTGCTTTTAATGGCTTCTTCGGGGGTTATTTCTGCTGCTGAACTGGGGCATTTAATTTCTACTATACCATCTTTGTCTATCAGACCATCTGGCGTTGCCCCAAGGAATGGAAATTCTGCATCTATAAAAAGGCCACATTCGGAGATTTTAATATCTTGTTTCTTTTCTAGTTGAATTTTCGCAAAAATTTCATTTTCACGCCCATACCGCAATGCAGCGTTATCAAATTCACTATATAACAAGTTAACTACGTTCTGGCAACTAGTTGTGGGTCGCATATTGCAAATCTTTCCGAAATTCGACGCTGTTAAAATTTTACGACGGTATTCTAGCCACTCGCCACTTTCTCTCTGGGCTACTGTAGCTCTTTCTAATGTTGCCAGCTCTTCTGGAGTTTTATGTAAATTTTCTAAAAACTCCCTGCATTGGTTTTCGAATTCTTTGGTCTCCATATCTGGCTTCTGACAAAATTGCCTGTAATCTGGATCAGTGGAATTATTTCTCCCCTGATTCTTACTAAACAGTGACTGTTTACAGCGTTTTTCAGCTTTCCTTTTTATTTCTTTAAATTCATTTATTCTTTTCCTTTTCTTTTCGATGGATTTACAATATTCCCCTGGACTCGATTTGCACATTTCTTTATGCAATTTGTAAATTGGCATTCCGGTATTATGCCTGATAACAGCTGCTGCACATCTGCCCTTATATGACCTACCGTGTGCGAAATTGACTCTTTTTCCCCCAATAAATTTAGCAATCGCAGCATTGTAATGCTCTGCTGGGTTGCTTGTCACATTTTCAATTAAACTTCGGCTGTGGGCACTTATGTCTCGAATCAAAACATTTATTTTCCTGTATAGTCCAGAGTCTTCTAACTCAGGTACCAAATTTTTTTCGGTTGGCCGTTCAGCTGCCTTGCAAAACTTGTATCCCATTTCGGAACATACCTTGTGTTCCCCAAATACATGACTGGGGCAATTTAATATGTCCTTCCTCAGTTCTTCAATTTTTTGTGGGTGAAGTCTGTTTTCGGATTGTCTGAACTCAATAGCTTTCGTAATAGAACTCCGAACTCGTAATATACGGTCACCTATGACTTTCCTTAGCAAAATCGTGCTCGTGCCAGTTTTCTTGTTCTTCACACTACTCGTTGTGAGATCTCTTAGTCTGTTACATACATTTCTGAGAAGATGATTTTTGCATTCTATCTTCTCCACCGTTAGCGTTTTGTACGGTCGTGCTTCCAGAATTTTTTTGTACACGCTGCTGTCCCCATGTGCTACTAATTTTGAAAATCGAACACCATAGAGTTCTTCGCTCTTACAGAACCCTTCCACGATTGCCGCTGCTTCCATGGAAGTAGAGCTGTTGTCCCAGTTCTTAGGGCATGAATGAATGTTTAAAGGCGTCTTTAGTCTTTCTGAACCCGCGCAAATTGTACAGTACTTATTTTTGACCGAAATAAATAAAACCTTCGTGTTGAATCCTAAAATTGCGCCCTGAAAATAAATAGCTGACATTACTTTTTTACTATGTATTACAGAATTTATAATTATTATTTGTAGTTAATAAATATAATAATGGAGGGGAGCATAAGCTAAGCCAAGGGTATGTAGCTAAGCTAAGCCCAAAGTAAATGACCTTCCTCTAGAAACATCCTCTATACAAACATATTATCACATCGAAAGGGAATTTAAAGTTTAGTTTTGTTGTCAACTTGGTTAAAATTATAATGAAAAAAGTATTTCAGTAATTTAGCTTATATTATTTACATTTGTTTTAAATTGATTTTAACATTCATGACTTTTTAAAAAGGCCGAGAAAATTAGCATGGTCAATCACGTGGTGGGTGTCAGGGTCAAACAGGGGCCAATAATCAATCAGATGATTCTTTGATGACGCCACAAGATAATTAAAATGAACTTTTGACTACAGTTTTTACTTACCACCCCTGAAAGAGAACTGTAGTTAGTACGATAAGATCTTTTGTACCAGCTGGCATCTGCCACTACTTTTATAAGCGGAACTCCACCTGAGGCCACTTCTCCTTTCTCACGAGCTAATTGAGCTTCTTCGTTTACTGCATCTTGCATTTCGGCTGCAGCTATTTTCTCCCAGTTATCACAAACGTCGTTGTGATAACGGTTGAATGCAGATGCTGACATGCATGGAATATTCATGGAAGAAATTATATCCTCTAGCATTGTATGGCCTCCTCCTGACGAAATAATACCACTAACAGCACAATGATTGACACTTAGTTTCCCCTCCATTGGCAAGTCGCTGGCCGGAGTTTTTTCAATGTTACACATTTTGCAACGGAAAGTGAAATGGCTGTTCAGTCCATATCTAGTTTCCCTTAAAAATTTCATGTTTTTAAATGAGCATCCGAATGTACTATGTTCATCTAATTCTTGTACTTGTTGTATAAAACTACTTATATCTACTATTCGTCTTCCTTTTAAAACATGAGTCGTTGAAGCTGACTTCGTAGCTACTTGTGGTTTTTTTTCATTGTCGTGTTTCTCTTGATTTGAACATGATTCGGGAGGATTTTCTTTAGATCTGAAAACATAAAATCATGGGGCGTCAGAAAAAAAATGTGCGGTTAACAGTACTGCATAATTATTAAATTCATTATGCAGTAATATTAAGTAAATTAATTAATTATATATATTACATTCAATGGTGTTGTACCTGGTAAAGAGCCCTCAGGTCAACTGTGTAGTGTAAAATTTGAAAACTGGAAGGATGCCGTCGAGCGATTTTCAGAACATGAAAAGTGTTTCTATCACAAACAAAGTTTGGAGGTTGCCTCTACTGTAACCGATATCTTGTGTGGTAAGAAAAAGTTCATCGATGTGCTAATAGATACTGCAGTAATGCAAAAGAAACTGGAGAATAGAAAAAAAATTGTACCTATAATTGAAACTGCTTTGTTCTGCAGCAAACAATGTCTCGCACTGCGAGGCCATAGGGATTCGGGATGAATAGAAGTCGACCAAGAACCAGAAGAAAAATTATGGCAATTTCAGGGCACTTCTTCGCTTTCGAAGTAAAACTTATTCCGCATTAAAAAATACATTGTCATGTAATGCTAGATGCACAGTATGTAAGTTCTAGAATACAAAATGAAATAACTGAAGCGCGCAACGACCTGATTGTTCGAAATCTCCTTAAAGAACTTAATGCCTCCATTTGTTACACGGAAACCATGTGAACTTGGAACTTATCATCTGTGACGCCAGAAATTTACTTTCGTGTCTCTACTTACATTCCATTTCTGGATACATTTATGTCCCAACTAGATTCGTGTTTATTAAAAACACAAGGAAATTTTGAAAGGTTTTCAGTGCCTTTTACCTACCAACCCAGATGCAGTCCTTTTGGCTTCTCAAGTTGCTGCTTTCACTTCACTCACAGAGTTCTATGCCAGTGACATAAGAAGCGTTTGTCAAGAAGACCTAAATAGGGTACCGAGTTAAGATTATGGTACAGAAAAATTGCACGTCATGAGAAGGTAGACCAACCAAAAACTGGTGTAGATGGGTTAGCTATGTGTAATCCAAACATCATGCCAAATATATTTACATTGCTAGAAATATTAGCTGCGCTACCCGTGTCCACTTGCACAAACGAACGATCTTTCTTAACATTATGCCGCCTAAAAACGTATTTGCGTAATTCTACTGGAAATACGCAAATGGATTGGCACTCCTGAACATATATAGGAATTACACTCCAACTGCAGAAGATGTGTTGAATGAACTTATGATAAAAAAACGTTGTTTGGACATTGTATTGTGATTTCTGACGGGTAGTGACAAAAGATTATGTATAAGTTATATTCATTGATTTATTTACTGGTTTTACACACTTATTTTTCAACACAATAATAGACTACAGTAGAATTGAGCAACATGTAACATAACTGCAGAGTATGAATTCGATATCATGCCATCTTCGTCATCCATCCTCAGTGAGTTCCATACTTTGAGTAATTCAATTAATTTTAAAATATTTGATTATTTTCATGGATTTTCTTTATACTTAAAATGTCTTGACTAACATACACAAATAGCCATTAGCTAAGCATGATTATTATGAAACAATGGTGACGTGCAATTTTTAAAATGCAGACCTAAACAGAGGCTAGAATTTGTTAAAAACTTGATAACTGGAAAATAATTAAGTTCCAAAGCTTTTCATAAGGATATTTATGTAGATCTACTACTACTACTACTACTACTACTACTACTACTACTACTACTACTACTAATAATAATAACCATTATAATTTAAATTACTGGTAATGTAAATTTTGATAAGCAATTTTAAAAATGACCCCCCCCCAAAATTCTGCGTACGCCACTGCAGTAGATATTTTTGGTATATATTTAATTTGTTTTTATTTGTTCCATTCTCTTCTTGTGAATTACGTAATTTAAAATCTTTTTTTTTCAATGTTGAAAGTTTATTAATATTTTTTTCGGTCGTTTTGGATAACCTGGGTTCAGATAACCGGAATCTACTATTATTTAATCTAAATTGAAGGTGTTTGTGTAATTTGACAAATGAATTCATTAGAAGTGACCTAAAGATCCCAAGTGTTAAAGAAGAAGTGAGAAATTACAGTGTAAAATACAGTGATAGACTGAGAGTGCATCCAAACAGACTGGCTAAGGGACTGCTTACAGAACAAACTGACATGCATAGACTCAAGAGGCTTAAGCCATTAGATTTAGCTACTAGGTTTTTAAACTAATTTTAACAGACACACACACACACACACACACAGACCATTTTCTAAAAATGGTATTTTCGGACTCAGGCGACCTCAAAACGTGTACTTCCGGTGAAAACTCAATTTCGAATTTTTGGGCCGAACATTACTTCCTTTAACGTATATTACATATATGGTAATAGAAAGTAAAAATACAATTTACTAATATTAAAATTAAAATGTGTAAGACAGTAGTAATTAATAACTTACCTTTTAAGCTCCATGTATTTTTTCAAGCCTTCAGACAATCTTTGCTTCTTTCTTTTTGATGATACATTCAGATGCCGACCTTTTCCTTTCCTGTACCTCTGTTTGGATGGTGGCATTGTCGGAAATATTAGATGATCAAAAGACAAGATAAAACAAATCTTGAACGTGACGGAACACACTAACGCAAATCTAGCATAAGTAAATTACTCTGTAACACAAGTGCGATCGAACGGTTGGCGGTAAATAAATCTACGTTACCGGCAAACTAGTGAGACAATCTGGTGGCTACAGCAAGAACTACCTCCGCGTCAGTTCTCTTTCTTACTTAAATTAAAAGAAAAAAGTTAATTATTTAACTTAGGGGAGCTGTAATTGAAAATTCTGTTCTGCAGTTACATATTTAATAAAATGACACATATTTTGGTATAAATATCATATAGTAAAAGTGCACATAGGTGTTTAATTTGGGGAACACGAATAAGCCAGTTTTGTAATTGTTCTTATGGGTTTACGGGTAATTTTCTCGAAAATTTTAACATAACGACAAAATTTTCGTGCTGGTAACTTCAAGGTGCTATATTTCTTGGGAACTGGTGTAATACTTTCTTTTGTTTCATTCCGTATTTTGAGAAAATACGAGTTAAATGTTGCGGCGTGTGTTATAACCCATGCTAACACTGCCGCGTCGGCGGCAAAGGGATCGTCCCCTCTTAACTTTTAGGATATAAACACAGTTTGTAAGTAGACTTGAAAACTTGATATACTTGAAAAAATTTATGAGTATGGAATATAGGTGGTTGGACACATTAAATGTTTCAACCGTATTCGAAATTTACTGCCTCTTTATATTAAATATCGGTATGGAGAACCATACATGACTTCCATGTTCTAAGATTTATATTTTAAATCATATTCGAAATGAAATATTTCCATAGAAACTACTTTTTTCTGTAATGGGGCAAACAAAGCTGAGGGTTTATTTTTTAATTTTATAATAATCGTAAGAATCTAGGGCCAACTTGGTTGGGCAAAATTTATTGTCACAAAAGCTTGATTTGTTTAACACCCTGTGGTTAGATCGGTGTCAGGCCGAGCGAGGTAAGAGAACAATTAAACATTGGAATGTGTGTGCGAGCGCGCGTGTGCCGCCTTTTGCGACGTGGGCTCAGAGGACACAAAAGGACATAGGAAGGTATGTAATCTCCAACCCGAAGTGCATAACAGAAGTAAGACGAATTCTAACTAATTATCGTGTCACGTGATTCTTTTTAGCGAATTACAGGGCAAGCTGGTCAGGATGAAGGCGTTTTAGCCATCTTGAAAAACATAGTGTTGGCGTCTGTTGCCTTCCAGTAATCGAACCACGCGGTTCAACACAAAGGCTCGTGAGCCGAAAACCTATTACATTTTAAAAAATATGGTCTAGAGTGGAATATAAAGTGATATAAACAAATGTGAAAAGAGTTATAATTCAATGACGTAGAAATTTTAACCCGCAGAACTTTTTCGGACATAAAACAGTGAGATCTTAAAAAGTGAGAATGTGACCAAAATTTAAAAATGAGAACATCTTTCAGACTAACACAGTGAACCACCAAAACAGAAGAATTACAACATTTGACACCTAGATCGGGAAAAAAAGGAAGTAACTATACGTAAATTCATTTTAAATAATTATAAAAACTTTTACATGAAAAGAGTTCTCAATAAAATCAATGGGGTAGTAAACTGAATGAATGCATACATATGAGCAATTACTGGGTTGTCTTCATATAATTTAATAAATTTTACATTAAGGTTTGAACTAGTTATTAGGATGTTTACCATGTTAAAGTAATGTTTTGTACTTTCGAAGAAAAGGTAATTAAGATCAACAGGAATAATTTTTAGACGAAAATGAATACTAAGTAAATTTAAAAGAAAGGTAAACCAAATGTTGAAATTGAATAATAAACAGAGCTAATTAATATAGTCAAAGAGTGTGTTTATTACGTAACGAACCCATTAACCTCTCTTACAGACTGTGAGTTCGTGTAAAAGAATCCTGGACCCAGAAAAGGTAAGTGTAATGTGAATTAATAATAATGTTGAGAATACAGTTATATGTCTTTTATTAATTGTGTTTATTATGAAAGTTATCATTTCTACTTATTGCTTCAGCCTTAAACCACAGTACTGTGGTCACTAACGTATACCACCTCACGTTTTCGCACTCGATTTTCACCGAGATGGAAGTCGATGGCATTGCCGAAAAGTCTGGTTTTGCAGAAAACATTGGACTATGGCTAAACAGCCCGGGAAGGAATTTTAACAAAGAACTACTTCTTTGTTGCCGATAACGTAGTACACATAAAAAATTCTCCCCTCCCCCTTCAACTATAATTTTCATTTATAGAAAATTATCCCCACCACGTTCACCTAACCTCTTCATTTATAGATATTTCATCTATGTTTCTACAGTGGATTATTATGAGCTTCTTATCAAGATACTTTATTTATAAAAATTAAGTACTTTACTCTTGTTAAAACATAAAACGTTGCAGGTAAACTACCCCTTTCTCTAAACCGATCTTCACCAAAATCAATAGACCTTCAGTCCTCTACAATGCAGGGATGCATGCAAAAAAATATTTGATTCTGTTTCAATTTTCGGCAGTTATCGTTCGTCATGAAAACATTTCTCTTGTTACAAGATAACATGTTTCAGGTAAACTACCCATTTCCCTTTATCGATCTTCACCAAAATCAACAGGCCTCGAGTTCTCTACAATTTAGGAACGTTTGCAAAAAATTATTTGATTTTATTTGAATTTATGGCAGTTATCGTTCATCATAGAAAAAATTACTCTTGTTAAAACATAAAAAGTTGCAGGTAAACTACCCCTTTCTCTAAACCGATCTTCACCAAAATCAATAGACCTTCAGTCCTCTACAATTCAGGGCTGTATGCAAAACATTATTTGATTCTGTTTGAATCTGCGGCTCTTATCGTTTGCCATAGTAAATACCCTTGTTAAAATATAAAATGTTACTGGTAAACTACCCCTTTCCCTTAACCGATCTTCAACAAAATCAACAGACCTTGAGTTCTGTATAACTCAAAATGTATGCAAAAGAGTAATTGATTCGGTTTGAATTTACGGCAGTTATCGTTCGTCATATAAAAAATTACCCTTGTTAAAACATAAAATGTTGCAGGTAAGCTACCCTATTCTCTTAATCGATCTACACCAAAACCAGCAGATCTTGAGAACTCTACAATTCAGGGCTGTATGCAAAACATTATTTGATTCTTTTTGAATTTGCGGCTGTTATCGTTTGCCATAGAATAAAATTACCCTTGATAAGAAAAACGTTGCAGGTAAACTACCCCTTCCCGTTAACCGATCTTCACCAAAAACAATAGGTCTTGAGTACTCTACAAATCAGAGGTGAATGCAAAAATTATTTGATTTTGTTTGAATTTGCGACTCTTATCGTTTGCCATACCCTTTTAAAACATAAAATATTGCAGGTAAACTACCCCTTTCCCTTAACCGATCTTCACCAAAAACAATAGGTCTTGAGTACTCCACAAATCAGAGCTGTATGCAAAAAATTATTTGATTCTGTTTGAATTTGCGGCTGTTATTGTTTGCCATAGAAAAAATCTATAGACAGACGGACACACACACAGACACTTTTCACAAAATGGCTTTTTTTTCATGTTTTGAGTGCCGTACAATCAGAATCTGCAATAATCTCGAACACGATTTTTTTTGCCATCACCATACTTCCATTTCCTTAAGGAACATGGAAGTAAAATGGAAAACCATATTTCTGTAGTATGTAAATTGTTGGATGTATTATTATTGTATGTAGTATGTATATATATTTCTGTTGAACTTTTAGTAAATTCACAACAGAACACAATACATAAATTTTTAAATTTTGACAGTTATTGTTAAAGTTATAAAATTACAATGTTAAAACTGTTTATCTGTTGATGTTGCTGATGCTGTTGGCAATTTAAGTTTATATTTTGTCCATCACACTTCAGCTGTGATCTTGTTTTTTATTAATACACATAATTTACTTGTGTCAGTTAAATACAGAAGTCTTGGGTTATTTTTTTTCTTGTAATATAGGAATTATTAATAAAAACACTAACAATAATTATATTTTAAAAAAGTATGTACAAAGTTGTAAAGTCTTCAGTAGTCATCGTATCTTAGGATTCATAGTACAAATACAGTAGATCATATTATCGGAGGAAAGCATAGTGCCCTTGAAACTTTCTCAATTTGTTGTTAAAAATTAATACCTTTTTACATCAGTTTACTATGAATATCTAATATCAAATCATTTTGTTTGTAATAGGATATTGCACATAGTAATTTGGTGACGACAGAGTCCTAAAATTAAAAAAAAAATGGTACAATACCATTAATAGCTTTATTTTATACTTTTAATTGTTGATAATGAAATATTTTAAAAAAGGTGAAAATGATATACATATCTAATACAATGAGAACTTCAGGTGTGGTAGTTATTGTACTGAATATGTCTTACAAAATGTGCAGACTTAGCAGATCATTAACCAGAAGGTTGATGATATTCTATTGTACAAAATGTTGTGCTATCATCCTATTGATGTTCGCCAGTTTATGTACAAAGTATTTATATTTTACAAAAAACTTTTAAATTGATATATTAAGACACATTGGTGATAGTTCCTTGTACTTTGTCACTTCATAAACAAAGGGACATGTTTATCAAAGTGTGAACCATACTTTATCAAATTTGTACACAGAACTTTCCAAATTGTTTTTGAATTTTCAAACATAAATTTAGCTCTTAGAATTAAAATTGTGTTTTTATAATACTGTATAAAACAGAAAACACGATTTTAAAATTTAAAATAGAATAAAATATAAAAATTAAAATAATACTGTTACAATTTGTTTAGTTCAAATGAAATGTAAACACACAAACACGTAGATTTTTTGAAATGTCAATGAGTAAAATTCATAAAATATTATTAGAAAACTGAGTTTTTTTATATATTACAAATTTATTTGGTACAAAAAAACATTTGTTGCCAAGTGTATTGCATCAAGTTATTGCATTAGTCCTATAAATAAATTACTTTAAAATCAAAGAAGTTATGTACGTTCTTCTAAAAATACACAAAGGCAAAATCATAAAACTTATTTCCAGTTTATATAAAATATATAAATAGAAAATATATAAAAATATATAAAATAGATCACAGAAGTGATGGATGCTAAAACATATTGTTTAATATTTCACTTCATTGTTATTGTACATTGTTTTTTTTTTACATTTAGTGGTGATTTAAAGCATTGACATTTAAAAATATTATCTCACTTCTGTATTTTCATATGAATGCTTGAATAATTAAAAATATAAAAACCCTTGTTACCATTTTTATATTGCATTGGTTTTGTTGAGAAAACGTGTGCCTGGATATAAAATCTCTTTCTGTGTTTGTTTTCTGTTACAAAAAAACAGAAGGTTTTAACACTAGTATTATAACAACTATTTACATTTATACACTATGACTAGACAACTAAACACTGTTTAAATTGTACAAAAATCTATCATTTTTACAAATACAACTTTACGTAACAGTCTCAATTTCTGGAAATGTTGAATCTCGTCTTGTTAGAGGGTAAAGATCTTGTCTGGCTAGACGTTCTGCTGCTTTTGCATCTACAAACAGAACATAATAAACAGGTATCATTTATATATCCTGTGTGTTCATACATGCTTTAAAAACTATTTAAAAGTGTTTTAATGTTATTTCAGATAATTTTTATATGATATTCAATGCTTACATGAGTTTATTAAAAAACTTACCTCCCCTCAAAAAGTCTGCTTGATGTTCTAATGCATGTTTCAGGCACTTATAAATGTAACCATATTGCATCTGAAAATAAAAATAAATAGGCCTATTGGAAATAACGTATGCCATTTTTAACACATTAATAAGACATCAGCAACAATTATAAGAAACTTTTAGATTTTAACTTAACATAGCTTTGTGAATTTTAAATTGCTTTCTAATTTGTTAATGAGATTTCCATGTGAAGAAATTGTACAGAAGTGTCTTGGGATAAGATATTTTCATTATGTACATAATATGTGTACACATACAAGCACATATGTGTGTGTGTGTGTGTGTTTCCAAATACAAATTATTAACTAAATATAATTATTTCACTACGACTCGGAATATCAACAATGAAATAATTATATTTAGTTAAGAAACGGACATGTCATGGACAACGAAATCCAAGAACAAATTATTAGTGTGCCGGGGTGTGAATTTTCATGGCGTGATTTAAACGTTCAAGGCCGCCAAAGCGCATAGCCGCTGGGTGGCACAGCTAACTCGATCATTAAGGCCGTGTCTGCGCTACGGCGAAGCTATCTAGTAAATATCAGCTGCTTGTGTGTGGCTTGATGGGTTGCTTGCCAAAGGTTATGTTGTAATTTGCAACAGGTTGAGTTTATGTAGCATAGTGGGATCGAGGAATATGGGTTTCTTTCTCATTTCGTCGCCAACCTTCCAATAGAGTGTTTGATGGTCTGACAGCCCAGGGATATGCGTTTCGTGGATCTTTCATATGACTTCATAAGCTAGTAAAGGGTTTCAGGTGAGCTCAATTATTTTGTTCGATGTTAATTTAATGATGGGTTATGTGTGTTATAATTGTGTATGTGTGTGTGTGATCCACACATTTGTAAAACCTATTTTATTGTAATACTTTCCTATTGTAAAATTGAATTACATGTTACTTCCGGTCTGGGAACACGTGGTGACCTTGTATTTAACTATCTTCGATAAAGTTAAAAATAAATGTTACAGTAAAAAAAAAGTAAAGGTTGAGTTAAAAGTAAATGGATAAAATAAACTATAACAAATTAATAAGAGCAACTAAAGTGTTGATAAAAATTGTGACAGTGTGTGTGTGTGGTGTCTGTGTTCCGAGGTGAGAGAGTGTAGGGGTGGCTGTATTCTCTGACGGTTAATCTGCAAATAAAATGTTAAAGGGCCCCCGTACAGCCTGGAGAAAGGGGATGCGGAGATACTGACATTTACACCGGTCACTATCTGTAGAGCAGTGCAGCAGGATGCTCCCCAAAGCCATGAGGCCCAGAAATACTCCTGCTACAGAACACCGAAAGACATCTGCCCGGAATGAGACTAGCTGGAACTTCTGCACACTTCAAGGACCACCACCAGCACTCATCGCACACTGGTCTACATGGTACCATTTGAGTTCTTCAACAAGTACAGGTGGGAGCGTTCCAATTATTAAACTTCAGTCAACAACAGCTCCACCTGTTTTAAATCAACTGTAACTGAAATTTTATACTAACATTAAGTAATGCTCTTAAACAAAAGGGTACCAGAAGTCCAGCTGTTTCAAATAAAATTGTAACTAAATACTTTACGATAAACTTAAATTGATGTTGTTAAGGTAAATGATATTAGAATCCAATTGTTTGAAAGACTTATAGCTAAATATTTTATGATAACTTAATTGAGGTTCTTAACGAAAATGGCACATAACTTAATTGATGTTCTTAACGAAAATGGCACTAATAAAAATTGTTACTGGTTACAAGAGTATTTTATTGGAAGTCCTGCCACTCTGGGCTCCAGCACACTTTTCGCTTCCGCTAGGCCAAGTGGTCTAGTTTTTAAATTTTACGTAACCACTTAAGTGGCCATTACATTAGGAGAACTGCTTACCTCTGTTTGTACCATGTTTGCTCTCTGCTCTCTCAGCTTCAGCACTGTTGCAAAGACATTCATCTTTTTGTTGTTGCGAATATTTCTTATTAAATTGTCAAGTGCAATGAAGGTTCCTGTTCTTCCAACCCCAGCACTGAGTGACAAAATATATTATTAATTTTTTCAACTAAAATTATTTAAGTTTCAAGTACAGTGTAACCTTATTATTTATAACAGTCGTTGCTGAATTATCTGGATTGATAGTGAAGTAGGCCTACTGGAGAAAATGAGAAATTATAGACACCTCTGAAAATTGCCTATTTAACAAAAGTTAGTAAATAAAAATGATTATTGAAAATATAAGAGTACAACAATAGGTCAGAATGGAGACAGGGTAAATATTGTATTGAGCAGTGAGAAGTAGAACAACCAGTGGCGGCACTACGGGTGGGCCAGGGTGGCCCCGGGCCCACCCAAAATTTTCTTGCCCCACCCTGTGGCCCACCCAGATAAGACACAGAAATTTCAGCGGTTAAAGTTAAACTGTCTTTTATAAAATTCAACAAGAAATATGTTTTCTACGTCTTTGGAACAAAACTAAAAGATCTTGGCAAGTGTGGGCGGAAACATGAAACAAACAACTGGTCAGAGTGTACACAAACAATTGGTCAGTCAGTCTTGGTTTCTCGGTCTGTGGTCATACTTTTGTTTTCGTTAAGTCAACGATTTTATTTTTGTGTCTGTGGTTTGCATAAGCAGAGTTAACGTAATTAACTGCCAATTTTATCTTAATATGGACAGCAGTTTTTCTCATGTTTGATTCATTCTTTCGGTTTTTATGTTATGTACTTTTAATACCGGTACATTTAAGGTTAGTTTGCATATAAACAATAAAAGGTGTCATGACAGTGGTCTGTGTTTTGTGTTTGACTGTTGTGTAGAATATAGTCCGTCTTATTGAAAGTGAATATGTAAAAGTGACAATAAAAATGGCAAAACGTCCTAGGATTTCGGACTACTTCATTTGGCAACAAAAAATTGTTTAACCAATGAAGAGGACATTACAATGCCTACAATGTCTACATATCTGTAACTGTTGAGGTTAGTTTTCAGGATCCCGAAACTGAACCTGAAAAAATTCTGTTAGATGATGATGACATGGAAGTAGGGAAAGAAGGAAAACAGAAAATGAAGAAGAACTCTGTGAAAATAAAGGTACTGCTTTATTTTTTATTCCTAGCAGTAGCACCAGCAGCACTAATCCATCTGGTTCAATTAGTGATATAGCTACGAAACCTGCTGATGAACTAAAACAACCACTATTATGACATTTTCCTTTTCGCCAGTTTGGAGATAAAGGAATTTCCAGCCAGGTTGGTACAAAATCCACCCATGGCTTGAATACAGTATTATAAATGATGCTGCATTTTGTTTTGCCTGTTGATTTTTTCATCCCCAAACTCAAGGTACAAAAAGTAAATTCCTTAGTTTTGAAAATGAAGGTTACATTAATTGGAAAAGAGCAACAGAATCTAATTCTGGTTTGAAGCAGGATGAGAACAGCTCATTCCATAAACACTCTTTAGTTGCTTGGGAGTCTTTCAAAAATTTAAAAAGTAAGTTTGGAGAGAATGCATCATTTGCTGTTCTGCCAGATTAAATGTATGCTCTTGAAGTCCTAGAAAATAAAGGATACATTGAAACAATTGCTAATGTACTCCGATTCACAGCCCTACAAGGAATAGCTCAAAGAGGTCATGATGAATCGAACAGAGTGAAGACAAGGGACACTTTTTAGAATTAATGTAACTTATAGGGAAAACAGATCCAAGTGTTAAAAAAATCTTGAATATAAAGAGAAAAATACACTCATCATGGTATTCAAAATGAAATTCTTAGTACCATGAGCAATATCGTGCTAGAATATATAACAGATGAAATAAAACAAGCTCAGTATTTTGCTCTAATGGTTAACGAGTCAAAAGACTGTTCAAAAACCGAGCAATTCTCAATAGTGATTTGTTACTATTTAGATGGGAATATATATGAAAGATTTCTAGGCTTCGAACCTGCAAAAAAATTGGATGCTTCTTCTTTATTAATTTGTATTAAACAAAAACTAGCAAACTGTGGAGTTGATTTAAACTACTGTGTTGCAACATATGATGGAGTAGTTTGCAGTTATGAGTAGCTCTTGTGCAGCTGTTCAAGCTATTTTAAGCAGGGAAGTTCCACAAGCCATCTACACACACTGAATGAACCATAAACTGAATCTTGTTATAGTGGCAACATGTAGAGGGATCAAGTCAGCTACAGATTTTTTTATGACACTGCAGGGACTGTATTTTTTCATGAGTGGGTCGGCAGTCCATCAAATGTTTATAGATTGTATGAAAATGAAGGTAGGAAAAGTGGAATTGAAAAAGTTAAGTGATCCCCGATGGGCCTGTCAGTACACTTCATGTTTGGCTATGAAGAAGACAACTGAAGCTATTATTGTAACACTAGTAAATATCCAGAGTGAAAATTCAGAACAAGCTGTAGAAGCATCAGGATTCAGTGCCAAGTTGAACTTTTATTTTTCATTTATGCCTGTTCACACGTTTGTTGAAAGAATGCAAGTCACTATCTGATTTCCTCCAGGGCAAAGATTGTGATGTTACTGCGATCAATTTGGTTGAAATTACAAGGGATCTTTCAACCAAATGCATGAATCTGATACAGGTTTCACTTCTGTGTGGAATGGAAGTGTAGATGTAACAAGAAAAATGGACACTGATATTCCAACAGATTCCTCTACTCTTGGCAGAATTCAAAAGTTACCAAAACATCTGAAATATGTTTGTGGTTTGCCAAATAAAGACAGCTTGAAACCTGTACATCCAATTGATTTCAAGTCTCTGGAATTTGATGAAATGGCACCTGGCTACTAATCTAGAGGTCCCGGGATCGATTCCCAGGCCTGTATCATAAAATCAAGGTGGGTTTTTCAGCCCCCACGTCGACTCAGCCTGTTGAAAATGAGTACCCTTCCTTGTATGCCATACGGCTCGCATATCGCAGCCTAAGCTGCTTCGGTGGTACACATGGGAGCCATTATTATTATTATTATTTGATGAAATTCTATATATCATAGCCAACGAACCTGAGAGATGTTTTATTTCAAACTCTGCAATATAATTAAAGGAATCACTTGTCTGAAATCCAAAAGTAAAATGTTCCTGGGTAAAGAAATTTTAATGTCGTTAGCACAAAATTATTTATGCAACACCGATTCGTTGGAGGCAGAAATAAAAATATTAAAAAATCTTAACCTAAGGCATGAACAACAAACTGGACTGGAGACTGTGAATCTATTTGCATTTCTCAAGTTCTTAGAGCAATACAAACTAGTGTTTAACGACTTGTACAAAGTGACTCAAATAGCAGTGACTATTCCAGCTTCTTCTGCATCACGTGAGAGAACATTTTTGTTTATGCAATGTGTAAAGAGTTATTTACGAGATCTGATGTCTGATGAACGTCTTAGCTATTTGTCTGCGCTCGCAGTAGAAAGAACTTTGACCAAGACTAAGAACATTGACTTGAAAAGAGCCGATGATGATTTCGCCGTTAATCACAACAATCAAAGAATTAATCTGTTTTAAAAGTAAGTAAAAGCCTGTTTATTATTTCCATTCATAGTATTTTATTTTGCTTAATATTTCAGCTATTCAGTTTTGGCCTATCAATTATCATCTTCACTGATTTAAACATTGTATAGTTAAGATATTGTTATTTATATAAATAAAATACACATATACATAAATATATACAGTAACTACATTCACACAACACAAACATATAAATTCAATCAAAATTACAGTCCAAATTTGGCTCTTTGTCAGTGATAAACTATATTTTAAACTCCAAATTTATACCAGCGAACTCGAGGTTAGGCCCACCCATTTTATTTCCATGTTCCATAAGGAAATGGAAGTATGGTCATGCCGAAAAAAATCGTGTTCGGGATAACAGCAGATTCTGATTGTACTACCATCAAAACATGAAAAAGTCATTTTTAGAAAAGTGTCTGTGTGTAGAATTTGTTTTATGGCAAACGATAACAGCCGCAAATTCAAACAGAATCAAATAATTTTTTGCATACAGCCATGAATTGTAGAGGAATCAAGGCTTATTGTTTTTGGTGAAGATCGGTTAAGGGAAAGGGGTAGTTTACCTGCAATGTTTTACGTTTTAACAAGAGTAAAGTGCTTAATTTTGATAAATAAAGTATCCTGAAAAGGTCATAATAATCCACTGTAGAAAGGTAGATGAAATATCTATAAATGAAAAGGGTAGTTGAAGGGGGAGGGGGGAATTTTTTTATAAATTAAAATGGTAGTTGATGATGGAGGAAGTAAATTTTTATAAGTTTTATATGTGTACTACGTTACTGACAACAAAGAAGTAGTTTCTATGGAAACATTTCATTTAACTTTAACAAAATTCTATATTTTTTCATTTTAATTTAAATCATGTATGAGAGAAAATATATCGTTTGTGGCAGGCAAGCATATCTCAATTATATAACGTTTACGTTTCCATTTTATTATTATGATTACCACAATAAAAAGGCAGGCAAAACACACACACACACACACACACACACACAATTCGCGTTATTTCTGGCCTCACTCATGTTTATTTTCTTACATTTGCACGCTTTTTAAATGGAAAGTGCCAAAACCCACACCAACACAACGCATTGCTTCCTGTGGATCGCTGGGCAGTCTAATTTTTATGGATAAAGTGACTGAAAATAACATTATATTAAACGACTACCCCATAATAACAAAAATAACTATAAACAGTGAAATTAGTTTGAGGGTGGGTGATATTTTTTTAGAAATTACCGAACCGAATTCAAGTAAATTATTTTAAACATAAATCTTATCAACATGGAAGTCATGTATGGTTCTCCATACCGATTTTATAACCTGGCCCACCCATGTGACCTATGCTAGAGCCGCCACTGAGAACAAGTGAGACATTTCAAGTATTTGGGAAGGTATGCTTTGCATAGTAGAAATCAAGATTAGGCTAGCACTGGCAAAGGAAGGCTTAATAGAAGTGGAGGTTGGTCTGAACCATTGAATAAATTGTTAAGTACTGACACAAACTTCTATCAACATAAAGTACAGACTGAAGCAAAAAATCTTGTGAATTTTGTACATCTTCGTCTCCCCCCCCCACACACACACACATTTAGATGAACACTATAAATAATGAAAAGACTCATTTTACTCTCTGATCGTAACGTGAATGACTTGTCATGGATACAGATAGGATAGTTTATTCTACACATGCACAGTATAAGATAATTTATGTTTTGAATACTAAGCAAAGTTGTTAGGTGTCGACTTCTTTAACTTATATAGTACAAAAATATAACAAAAATTTTCTTTTTGTAAAATAAGATGTCCTGAATGAAAGCGTAGTTACCTGCAGTGAACAGCCATAACACAGTCTTTGCCCTTTGATGCAGCACGCACTGCTTGGCAGAAGTGTAGCATTACGTCTGAAGAGGAAGGCACGCCAAAATCAGGCCAGTCGACAAAATGGTAATGGAGCACAGTGTACTGCTGGTTATCCTACAATTATAACACTGTTTACTGTTATGTCTGGTTTGACAGTTCTATCAAACACCTAACCAAAATCTTAAATAAGACTGTGTGAGTAATGTACATTTTTTGTATCTTGCTGGTTTTTGTATGGAAAATGTTAAAAAGGTTTTGTCACTTAGAAGCAACTTTTGTATGCTATAATTCCCTTATTATTCGACGACTCTTCCTCCCCTATAACATGTGCACCTGTGCATGTGTGTGTGTGTGTGTGTGTGTGTGTGTGTGTGTGTGTGTGTGTGTACACGCGTGCATGTGTGTAAAACTTTCCTACTGCAGTACAAACTTGAAAATGACCACTGAATTATAGATAAAATATTTTTACCAACAAAACTTTTGATGGTAACTTATATGAAAAGCAGTTACCTTAGAAAAGAGATAATGTAAGGAAAACAGCTTTAAGTTAATTTAGGTTTAAGATAGTTCATGGGTTACTCAGGATAATGAGAAATTATATTAAAGAATATTATTTTTCTTTATTCCAGAACGATCGTACAAATAGAATTTGGTATTCATTAATGCCTTGTTATAACAAGGTAATTTATATAATCGAACTTGGAAAACAGGTTGCAGATGGGTATAGATTTGTAAGCGATAAGACCAACGTAATGGCTTTTCATGGAACTGATCCTGTACGGCCAAAAATTGTTATAGATGGTACTGGCCTGGCACAAGTCAGCAATTTTGAATACTTGGGCTACAGTGTGTCTTATAATACAAGCAACAAAGTTGTGTATAATTTGCATAAGTTCAATCTTATGTGCGGGACCATCAGGCGAACCCTTAAGTCAGCAAGTAGAGAAACACGCCTAAAATTCTACAAGGTGATGGCCCTTAACACACTTCTTTATGGGTCCAAGAATTGGACTTTAATGCAAGGCCAGGCCAGCTGAAAAGCAGCTGAAATGATATTTCTCAGGCATGTGGCAGGGTATACTCTCCATGATCATAGAAGAAACACAGATATATTGTGCAGGAACTTAATATTATGAGTACACTCGACAGGATTGCTCAGTGAATTGGTGGGAACATCTTTGCCGAATGGATGACTGCTGTATCCCCAAACAACTATGGAATTATAAGCCGAAGGGATGGAGAGGTGTGGGACATCCGAGGAAGTGCTGGAGTGACCAGCTCTAGACTCTTTGAGACCAGAACAAACTGTCCTTGGTTTACTCCTTGCAGAAGATGATAATGATAAATTTATATCATTTTAATTGTGCTTAGAATGTATTCCTGGTGAAATGACTAAACATTTTAGGTTGAATGTAGAATCTTGTAGTGTGCACCACATAACATCAGTTGTAGCCAGACTGCTTCTAGCTGTTTCCATGCTTTTGACTAAGCAAGTGTGATGCATTCATATAACAAAACATACTGGAATGAGTGTTATTGTGTTCACATTGGGACTTTAGATTTGATCAAATTGAACAGAAGTTGTATTACCAAAAATTGGATTGGCAATAGCTTGGTCAATAAATGGAACCAATATACACTATAAGAACATACACAAGTAGGCCTCTTTTATTAATCTGAATCAATTATTTCAAGTTTATTATTTATCCTCTAAAAGAATCCTTGTTTTTAAAAGGATTTTTATTTTAAGAATACAATTCTACTTACATTAAAAGTACAGAATTATGTATGTTTTCAGCTTTTAAAGAATAGTAATTTATTATTATATAACTACTTCATAATAACAGTATTGTTAGGGCTTACATAAAGTTTAAATTTTGCTATGAATTAAAAAACTATGAAAACAGTAATTTATTTTGTTTGTGTTGTTATATCCGTTTTATTGTTAAGTCATAGAAGTCCCTGTATTCTTCTTTTCTCCTCCAAAGGTTTGCAGCTAGTAATCAAGATCCTACATGTTATGAACAACATATTGCACTGTGTCGATATGATTGCTGTTATGGTGGATTGCATGGTATCTAAATTTCTATGATGGTAAACGTCTGTCAGTTTATACCGATGCAGTGGACTGTTTGTCATCCACATATGTCGAAAAGAATTCCTTTAATGGCTGAGAAAAGGGGCTGTTGGTGTTTTGGGCTTACTGATTTTTTTTTTAAACACTGCTGTGACAATAATGTATAAAAATATGTTGCCTTACTTTGATAATGAAAATTTAAAAAATTTTTATATATAATAAAGTGCAAAATTTAATTATGTAGCCATGAAAACTGAAAAAAAAACTAAGTTTTTGATTAAATTCCATTCTTTTCCATTCGATAGTAATAAGAGGTGGGACCATATTACATAGTAACCAGTGACCACAGCGGAAACAGGCTAGCTACAATTGAGACAATGTGGGTGGGAGATTTTAAGTTTATTGAAAATAAGTTTATCAAGCAAATGTTTTCAGCCCCGTATTAACCATGTAGACCAGCTGGTGATTACTACTATTATGTGGCATCAGATGCATCTGTATATTATATATTACAGAATAAGAGACGGCAACAATACTTAATATTATTATCCTATATGTTTTAAAAGTGGGTAGTCTTACTTTGGTGACTACTAATGTCCGTACAGTGTGAAACTGATACATCATCTTCTCTGTACAAACAACTGTTATGCCATCAAATTCCATTGATTCACTGAGCTGAGGATAATAGATGAAACACTTCACCTGTAACAAACATGATGCATGAATTCTATTAACTCCATATGACAGTATGATTGTTTCTTTATATGGTGAATACAATCTCATTAGAACATCTAGAAAAAGTAGCGCACATCAGTGGCGAAGCTAGTAGTTAATGAATGGGTAGGCAAAATCTTACCTTAAATTTTTTTAAGGAATCACTAAAAGGACGGTGGTTCAAATCGGACGCTGAAGTAGAGTTTGCTGTTAGCGAATGGTTCCGCAAACAGCCATAAAGAATTTTACTAGCAGGGAATCTACAGGTTAGTGCAAGAGTGGGACTCATTTCTTAATGTTAATGGAGACTTCTTTTAAAATCGTTGAATAAAAAATGCTTTACAGCTCTAAACGTGTTTCTATTGAACAATCCTTGTATAAGTCATACACAATAATACATCTGATTGAACTTCAAATTTTTAAACGTGATTAGTTTCTATATATTATATGTTTAATGTTACAAACAATTCAAAAAACAATCTTGATCATCTGTTAGTTCAGCGGAATAACCGGCACACTTTTAATAACCGCATAAAATAAGCACACTTATAAACAACACAGCGCGCTTTAACTTAACTGTTTGCACCATAGAAGTGAGACATGCCTCAACGCTCTATGTGTACAGCACGGGACAATCCCCCTCCCCCGCACTTCCCATCACATCCGAACATTGCTTACATACGATGTATACAAAAAATGCTGAGGCAAGTTCACATTGCCTCATTCGCTTTATGCCGAATCTCACCTGTCACCATCTAGCGGTCGCTTGGTAAAGCACATTTCGGCTTAATAAATTCGACAGTCATAGTAACAATGTATAATCTTTACGTTACGTAGTTCATACGTATTTATAATTTTTATTCTACAGAATTTTTAGGGTAGGCATTGCCTCAATTGCCTCCATGTAACTTCGCCACTGGCGCACACACACAACATTATACTGTTATAAATAATGTTAGGTGAAATTCATACTAATGCAAGGTTTCTTATTTTGCATATTAATTGATTATTTAATTAGTTACCAAGTTTTTCCCTGGTGTATAACTGTAGAGTACATATGGCAAACAACATTAGGCCAATTATTTTCTATAAGTAATTGAAGTTTTTATGCAACTGTTCTGTTACCTCTAAAGCTGATCAGATTGGTAAACATGCCACTAAAAACGACTGTTAGCAGTGTCACATATAAAAATAAAACATTGGTTTGACATTAAAGTGGGCCTTAAACAAGTGATCTCCTCTCACTGTTGTTTTTAATATGGTTCTTGAATAGATTATCTCAGAGAAAGATGTATTTACAAAGCCACCAGGTGATAGGATTTGCAAGGAATGTAGCATTGGTAGTGAGAAGAGAAACCAAACTAAAAGAAATAAGAAATTTAGTATAGGAGATGCATAAGATGGGATTGCAAGTGAACCCAAAGAAATGCAAGATGGTGAAAATAATTGGAAAATGAGCTTGAGAGTAGGTGCAAAACTACATCTGGAGTTCAAGGAAGTAGAGGAGCCCGAGTATTTGGGAGTAAAAGTGACACATAAACTTGAGGAAAAGAAGGGGATTGAGCAAAAAGAGTAAGCGTGCTGGGAATATTAATCATTTACTTAGGATTAAACAGTTGTCTAGAAGCAGAAAACTAGGGCTTTATAAAACTAGACACAGACCAATGGTGCTATATGTATGTGAATCATGGGATATAAATAAAAATGAACGGAAAACACTAAGGAGATGGGACATGAAAGGGAGATGGTTAGAAGAATGTTGAGATATTATTATGTTGGAATAGTATGAAAACAAATGAGACGGTGTACAATGTCTACTGTGAACCAGCAACAGACACAGTAGTCAGACCAAGCTATTTAATGTTGGTATAACTGAAGTCTTCATAACACTGACTTGGGCAAAAAGTAACTTGAAAAAGTCTAAGGTAAAAGAATTTTCTTAAGCGCAACTTTACACTTTAATTTGTACTATTTAATGAACTGGTAAATTTCAGACAGAATACAAAGGTTTTTTTAAAAATATATAAATACTTGGTACATTTCAGTTTTTATTTAACTCTGACAGCTGTTTCGACTTCATAAGCCATTGTCAAAGAGATGAGTGAACACCTAAACAGAGGATGTAAGGGTGGTGAACATCTGTTTAGGACATGTATCAGAACATGTGTGAGGTGTGAATATGGAGAGGGGGGTTGCAGGAGCTAAGGGAAGGTCAAGTGTCTGTAAAAACTAAATATAATCTGAATGCAAAATATAAAATTAACTAAACTAAACAACAGCTTTTAATAAAGGGGATAAACAGAATTCAGTTTGTTCATTTGTTAAATTTGTGTTATTTTTTATTGCTTTTTTAATTTCTATAACAAATGTTAATTTCTAAATAACAAACATTTATTACATGTAATATTACAAAAATTTATTAGATTTACATTTTAAATTTATTCTATTGTATGTAGACTCTTTTTAAGTTATAATGAATATTTAACTTTAAGTTTAAGAAACTTAAGTTTAACTTTTGATATTTTAGTTGATTCATATCCTTTATTGTTCAGTTAAACAATTAAATTTTCCAGCTGTTATGTGTGTTTGCTTAACAATAATGTTTACACTTGGTCACTTAAAGATAGTTGAGATTTTCTTGAAATAATAATAATTTTACAGATATTATTTGGTGCACAATGAAAACAGACACGCACACACATGCACATATACAGGAAGAAAGAAAATGAACAGACTTGATGAAAACATTTCTAAATATATTTCTAGTTTTTTTTTTCAATATTTGGGAGCAAGTTAAAGATTATTGTTCATTTGTAGTTTTTACCTTTCCTTTTTCCATCTTAAGGCAGAGCATCACTATGATTGTGACATTGCACTGTATCATCATTTGCCAGAAGTCCTTACAATATTCTTCTTTTGGTGCTTGGCAAGCGATGTACTCTATATTTGGTTTTTCACCTGGAAACTGAATTTATAAATTAAAATTAGAATACAATATTCTATCTAATCTCTATCTCCACAACCTCCAAAATTTGAAATATAATATTTTAATGACACTAGAAATCGTTTTAAAGATCAATATATATTTTTGGGTTAGCTAAGTGGTTATACAGCATTCACTTTTCTGTCACTATAAACGTAAAGCCTAATGTGGCTTGAAATACGACTTTGTCACAGAGGTAGTTACTGCATATGCATAGACAGACAGTTTTTAATGATGGTGGTTGTTTGTCTTTGCAACCAAAAAACATAGTTTCCTGACATGCTTGTAACACTGCATGGAAAACGCAGTCAGTGGTAGGGATAAAACAAATGACAACTGAACACAGGCTTGGTGGTGTACTCGAGTACTACAAACTGCCAGCGTAGTCGCTCACCTCTTGCCACATAAAATTAAAAAAAATTTGTGTCTGTGACATTTGCGTCCTTAGTATTTTCATTTTCTTATTCATGTATGTGATGTACTATTTATAGACTAGTGTGTTTTGACTTTTATTCTAGGTATGTAATTATCAGGGGCAAATGTGAAGAGAATTTCCTTGGGGATAATTTGTAGTTTAAAGCTGAATTATGTAATTTTGCTTGGAAAGCCTGACAAATTTTATATTTTTATTAGAGACTAAATTTTTAAAGATAGTGACTAGGGAATTTCTTGGATCTCTCTTAGATCTGCCTCTGTCTGTAGATCCATGTTTTTCTATTTATTATTTAAGAGACATGACTGGAACAATAATTTTTTATATCACAAGACCACTGATATGTACATGTTGTTTACTTGTAACATGAAAGTTACAATTACTCTTGGAGTTATTGCTATTTTAATATATAACAGTTTTCTTATATAAATATTAGCATTTTTTATTTCCTGAAGTCCAAAAAAAGTCACACCAATCTGAACTACACCAAGTACATAAAATTGTAATATTTGCTTAAGAGAATAACCAATTTAATTTTTTTATAAGCGTTGTTACATTATTTGGTATGTATAGACAACATATATTGTGTGTGTGTGTGTGTGGAAACTAAAATAATATTTCTCAGGAAAATAGAAGAAACATCATAGACAGATGAAACTAGAAATGAATTTTCGTAGAAAAACCTGAAGATAAATCTGGTGATGGCAAAGAAATGAAGCATAAAGTCCAGTCATCAGTTAAATAAAATAAATGAAAAAAAATTTAATTATGACTAATATGTCTAAAAAATATTATTTGTTCATGTAGTCACAATTGACTTTAAAGCATTTTGTATACCATGTAGAGCTTTTGTAAACTGCATCGAAAAATCTACTGCCAGTGACTTTATCTAATTTGTTATTTCTGTTATTGGTTCGTTACCATTCCCAAAGTGGTGAGATTCTAGCTACTGTTTCAAGTGAAGAAAAACATAGTAATCATTTAGTGTAAGGTCTTGGCTGAATGGCCAAAAACATTCCATCCAGATTTTTTGATAAGGTCAACAGTTGATCAAGGAGTGTGACGGTATAGATTGTCATACAAAAACATAACCCAAACAATAACATCCCACTTCTTTTCTTCTGAATGGTGCAACTAAGTTCCTGTAAGATTTTGTAGTATACTGCATGTTTGAGAAACTTTCTAAGCAGCATTCCTTTTTACTCCCAAGAAACTGTAGCCATAATTTTTCTAACTATGGTGCTTGTTTAAACATTTTGTCTTTTAGAGATAATGGTGCTATTGCATGGACATTTGCTGTAAGTCAGTACTTGTGTAGGAAATCCATGTTTCACCTCCAGTAACTATACAGAAAAATTTATTGCATCTCCTCCGTTTTAAAAATGCTGCAAAAATGTTTTATACACTGTTGTTTGTGAACATGTGTAAGCATTTTTGGTGCACATAATTTCTTATAACACAATTTTTCATTTACAATTTCTTGAACAAGTCAGTGTAAAACTTAAGAGAATTCAATTAAGATATTTGAATAAACCTTCTTTTATCAAGTCATCTGTTGTTACACTGGCCAGCCACTACAGTGCTCATTACCATTGCACAAACAAATGACACAATGTCAAATTTTACAGTCACTCACAATTTTTGGACCATAAACTCACAGCTTTGCCTATGAATTCTTATAGCAGTATTGCTTTTTGTAAGCAAAACCTCACAATGCCAGGATTAGTTATTACGACATTCATTACAAATCACTTGTATTCAGATGAAAATACAAAATTACAATCACTTGTAATCACTTGATGAAAATACAACAATACACTGCAAGCGAGTTATACTACATTATGGCACATACACATTATAACGTCAAAATTGAATGAGACTCAATTTTTACAAGAAATGATTATTATTAAATAGATATCAACACAAATATGTAAAGGATAACTGTAGAGAATACCGTTAGAAGATATCAGAGTGGTGTTTTTTCAAAAGAACTCACTCTTGTCTTGGCGACAGTTAGATGGCTAAAAGTACGAAAAAGTCTACGGGACAGAGAGCCATAAAATTGTATTATATTTAAAAAACAGCAAAAAATAGGTGACAGCTTGTGAAAGCTGAGTGCTTACAACAATAGATACCGTTATTTTAAACAGAGAGCGTTAGACAGAGAAGCGTAAGGTTCGTCACTTCCCACCATAGCTCGAAAGATTTGCACGCGCTATTAGTTAATGAATAAGAGAAAGTGTCATTTTTTTAGCGGGTAAATTCTATAGTTGGGTTGGATAAAATCAAACATTGCGGTACTCTAATCCAATGGGAATGTGTTTTGTAAATATTAAGTAAGGGTAGAATTAGTTAGGGTATAAAAAAATGTAGTTTGGAAATTTGTAGTCCGTCAACGAAGGTATTACAACTAAAAGACTCATAATTTGCGTATTAGTAATATCGTAACAGTAATTTAAGTAATCGGAAATATTATAACTATAATACTTGTAATCGGTGTGTAATAATTGTTAATTCAGTGAAGATTTGTAACAGTTATACCAGTATTCATTATTTTAATAAAATTAAATAATCGTAAGTTTGGAAGAAATTGTCGGAGAAGTTATAATAAGCGTAAAGTGTAATCGATAATTTAATCAATGTGAACAGTTAATATTCAATCCAAAGTGATTAGTCTTTGTAGAAGCTACTGTAATTTGGCTGAGACAGTATCAAAGTTCATGTCGGAAGTAAACATGAATCGGAGAATTAGTAAATCGTCTGACGGTATCGGCCTGAACGATCCGTGTTGCTAGCACTTAGCTTAATTTAGTATACATGCAAAGGTGTTAAATATAGTGCCTGACACAACATATTCTTTCTTTAAATAATGTATTAGCTGTGAATTGTGTATGGTGAAAGTGATGCCTATGTATATCTAAAGTGTTATAATCAACAAGTGCCACCAACTCCAGACAGCACACTTCGAGCGGATAACCTTCAGCGCAGACTGGAATTCGACAATCAAGTAACCAATAATTGAACATTCAAATTTATATTATATTTCATGTCAAATCTAGCATATTCATATTGGCAATTCAGTCCGTCTAAAAGAATCCACTATCAAAGAGACAATTGCTAAGAAAGCTGAATTTTCAATATTGTAGTCATATAAAATCTTGTGTACTTGTAATAAGCAAATGCAAATAAATTATTAAATTTATAATTTATGCTATTTAAAATTGTGTTAATAAGTTATTTCATGCCCTGAGGTAATTCCTAAGAGTCGCTACAAAAGCAAGAGTTGAAAGTATAGCATTTAATACACAACAGAATTTAGCATATTAATTAATACTCCTCTCTTGTGTAAGGTATGAGTAACATTCCCACTATGAGTAATAATAAAACAGACCTTATTTTGTAGTTGGATCTCATAGAACGAAGACAAACTGGATGGTTAAGCTACTTATATAGAATGTCAGAGAAGGGATTTACCAGGACACCACATGAAATAAGATCGGGATTCAACAGGAGAGGCAGACCAGGGAAAACATGGAAAAGGGCAAGTGATTCGAGAGAAATATTCTATGGGAAGAAATTAGCAAGTTATCACAAAACAGGAAAGAGTGGAATAAACAAATTAACTCAGATCCACAAATCATCAGTTGTAATGGTACAGAATTGGGAGTCTGAGAATGAATAAAATAAATTGTCAATTTGTACAATTAACAACCTTTTAGGAACCCCTGCCTGCACAATGTTGTTGCAGACTGTTTATGTCTGAAGCCTGCAGCCTGCCCGGCTAGACGTATTACGTAACCACTGGCAAGCAGTCTCTTTGTGAATCACAGTAAAACACTTTGTCACCCCACCCCAGTTTGCATCAGACAGTAGCAGAGAACAGTCGTTTACAAGTTAACAAAAAACGGTGGCCTCGGGCGTGTAAGATAGGCCGAAAACATTGTCGGCCTATCCAGTACAATAACTATTAAAGTGTGTGAACCATGTAGCGGTCAACAAATCAAAAAACTACCAGTGCTAGCGCAAGTTACATCGGCCGACATAATGTTGTTAAAGAAAACATAACCAAAAAATAGTAACCTGTTGAATACAGTTTGTAAAACTACTCAATACGGAATGTGAAAGACGTATAAATGTGTGAAACATTGAAGTGCGAAGTGCTCGAAGAAATGGTAACTTACACGTGGTGGTGGTGAAAGCAACGAGAACTTCTCAGGATTTGGTTAAGTACCAAAAAAAAAAAACTATTAATTAAAGATTTCAAACATCTCAAGCAAAATTTTCTAATATTACCTAATAAAAGTTTAAAGAGCTCGATAAAAGGGATTTAAAAAGGGGAATTATAAAAGTACTGGTTCATTAAACCTATAAATCGCTTGTTATAGTTAAGTAAGAATTATTCATTTTGTCAATTTATGTTTGATTTTATGATACCAATTCAATGAGTATTTTGTTATACCAGAAAAGAAATAAGAAATTTCATTGTCATCAAAGTGAGTCAAAGTAATTAATTTGTATAATAAACTAAAGGTAATTTGATTTAGACTGCATAAACTGTGTTACTATTATTCCGCAATCAAACCCAAATAATCTTTCTACAACTTGTCCATCTGTAGAACCCTGGAGTGGAACCCGAAGGTAAGAGAAAAATGAAGTTTGCATATATTTAATATATTTTATTAATCGAAATAAATTGAATAGTTTCAGTGACGCCCGAATTAAGGAACTCGCTATTTTATATATATTGTAAAGTATTATTACAAGTTCGTTTAGATATAGATATGTAGATTATTATTATAAATTCGTAGATATATAAATAATATTTTATAATTCTTCTTAGCGGATCTTCACTCACTTCTGCCCCGCGATGGAGCGCCAACTTGTAAAGGAACAAGTTATAGATTCAGATATATTTTGGTGTGGTGTAGTCGTGTGAGTGCAGATACGCACCGGTATCTACGATGATGTTGTTTCTTATAAAAATGTAATTGTAACTATTAAGGTTATTGGTGTTATTGTATTGTTTTTAATGGGTGCGTAATAATAGTCCACTTCTTTTATTTAAAATGGTTCGCGCACTCTGTTGTATACCTCCCTCACTTACCACACGTGAATACTTCAGTCCTGTTCAGTGACGGTTCCGCTGAAATACATGCACTTTATATACAAGTAAATATTCAGATCGAATATTCAATATAGTTCTCATACACAAAATAAATAAAATAATGTCTAAATAATATTCTGAATTATTATTAGATCTTTTTAAACTCTTCCGCCACCTGTGGTAGAACTGATTAAAAAAAAATAAGTGAACTGATTTAGAATAGAAATGATACTCCTTTCACTGGTAATAAAAGTGGAGGTTTATTAACAATTCAATAAATCATAAAATCTTTGACAATTAACAATCAAAAACTAACAACCTTTTAAATATGATTACAATTAAAAATTCAAATAAGACTCTGTTCAGCCTCAAGGCTGGTAAACCTGTTATTGGTACAATAATTTAACTTCAAGAGGTTATGTTATCTTGTATCAGTGAATTACCATATTTCGTAAGGTTCTTTTAGGTAACATGATACCAGGCACAAGATGTAATATGAATAACGATATAAAATGAACAATAATTAATAAAAAGCAAACAAATATAAAAATCAAAAATTAATACCATATATCTGATATTTATGGTACTATCGTACGCGGGAATGCGCACGCAACTTATAATACTCGTTTACAATTATCAAGCTGGATGACTTGTACAGTAGTTAAAAATGTATTACTTTCTTTTAATAATTCGTTTTAAGAATTATCTATTTGCAAGAGAAAAATTTATCAAAAAACTCTTGTTAGTATTTCTATCTGGTTTGGATGTTACTTGAGAACAGATCGGTAATATTGAAATCGTCAAGTTACCGTTACGATTCTGAGGTTAGTTATAATGGGTATTGTTACAATGTTTAATTATTTCTTAATAGTTATTATTTCTTAATCTATACATATAAACACATTATTCGTAATATTTTGATATGTTATTATCAGGATTACATTTATTTTTTCGTATGAAAGTTAATAACGTATATTTCAAAACATCGAAAAAATCAAGGAAAATAAGTTTAGTCAAATGAGTGACTAATGTTAATTCTTGTATTTAGTGATAAATATTTCAAACATAATTTTTTAAATTATGATAAATAATTAAAATATTTTTATATTTCTTTTATGAATTTGCTAACTGCTATAATTTTTTATTGTTCGACTAAGCTTTTCGTCATTATAGCAAATTCATAAAAGAAATAGTAAGGATGGCTGCTAATTTAAACAATACGAAGAATATTTTAATAATTGTGAATTAATTTTTTCTTCAATTCTGATAATTCAATCATAGTTTTTAATACTTCGCCTTATTTGACTTGCGTAGTATCAAAAATTAGTTGGTTACGAAGTTATTAATTCTGTTTAGTATTATTTAAATAAAATTGTACTCCCTGTTTTTTATTTATCACAACACTCGCAAGTACGATTGACATTATACGCTAACCGTACTCGTTTAATTAAATAACTCCGCACTTTTCACTCGTATATTTTGGTGTAGTGTTAAGGTTATGTATGTTGGTTACTTAATGCAAATGCCGCGCACAAATTCAAAATAAAAACTTCTTCATGTTGTCGAGTGGCGTGGCCTCTCCGTCGAAAAGCTAGACATCAACTGTAATGCTTCCTCTCAGCGTCTCCTGCTCGTCTGCCGAAAGTCATTCATTCTATTGGTTGAAAACACTATACTCTCTGACCCAAAAGCCTTTGTTTTATTAAAATATTTAATTTTTTAACAAAATCGATTTTGGTGTTGAGGCTTTTTGACGTCAGCACTGGTACAAAAATTTAACTGAAAAGTTTGAAATTACAATAACTTTCTTAATTTACGTCCTATCGTTAAATGGTTGATGTCAGTGAATTGCGGACATCCTGCTTGTTAATTTAAGTCTAAGAATGAATATTTTCCGTCCATCACTTCTATCACAATAATGATTTTACTAATTATTTCTGGTGTATCTTATATTTATAAGTCTATTACACCAGATTTTACTTATTTATATTAAAACACTTCTTAAATAAACACTTTGAGTCCATATCTCAATTGGTTTGATTCAAAATTTGGGAATAATTGTTCCCTACACAAAATCTCGTTATGGCGTCTTTAAGCGTCCATGTTTGATTTTCCATAAATGTGCTTAGAACTAATTTTTCTTATTTAAAACAGTAATATTACAATCTAATAATACTAGTAAAGTTTATTTACACAATTTTACACTAGAATATTTCTATATGACTGTGGTTAATCTACTATTTACATATTTTCAGTCCTCTTCTATCTCTCTTATACAATTTTTCACCTTATTTTTGGTTTCCTCTATATAAATTATATCATGTAATGATTGTTATTAGTGTACACACATTGTACCTAATTCATTATATATAGTGGTTATCTTTTAACTAGTTCAGAACCCTTCAATTTTTCAGTAATGGGCCTGCTTATGTTGTGTCATATCATAGTAGTCATTTATTTTTGTTAATACAATAACTAAATTGTTATTGTTATACTTGGTTTTGATTTCCAAAGTAGCATTAGACATTATTCTAACTCTTGATAATGTTTTCATTTACTTTTACACAAGTTTATATGTTATATTTTTCATAAATAACTTGCTTGTCATGGTTTGTTTACATTTGGGTTTCTTCATAATAGTCATTTGGTTTTTAATTGTTTGTATGTAAAATGACTGTTTTTATGGTCATAGTCTGTTCTCAAAGTAGCACTTGGATTTCCTCTTACTACTGGTAATAACTTTAATAATCTGTGTTCAATATTTGATACAGTATTTTTCTTAACTAATTAGCTATACAATGGTTCAGCTTACTTCTGGTCATATGTACATAGTTAGTTAGTTTACAATATTTTAGTTACAATATTGTTCTTATTATGTTCAGAATCTGTTCTCAATGTATTATCAGATATTTATCTCACTACTGGTAATACTTTTATTAACATTGGTATTTGCTTTGATACTGTACTTTGCCTAACTAAATTGGCATACTTGTTCCATCTCTGCTATTTCTGTGCCATTATGTTTGACTTGTTCTGTTTGCATTGTTTTGCAATATAATACATTGTCTCTTAAGATTTATTATTATTTATAACAAATTCTTGTTTGATATCATAGTTGATGATCATTTATTTATACTAATATGTATCATTTTCTGTTGACTAGGTGTCTTCCCTATGGGTTGTGTAACAATGTACCATCTGTCTTACTACTAAACTGACTTCAGTATGGTATCTTACTATAATATTTTAATTATTTTGTTACACATGTTTATACAACTCCTTCTTAAACACTAACACAGATCTTTTTGTATTATTTACAATATTTTTCTGGTCATTGGTGGAATTTAATTCCTGTCATTGTTTGATACATAACAAAGGTTTTTTATTTGTTGTCATTTCTCTATGAACAATAACATAATTGTTCTATTTTGTTCTATTCTGGTGGTCTTATGATTATGTGTATTGATCACAACTTTATTAAATTAGTCACACTCATTGTCTGTGTTTGTTTGACTATTTTAATTCTTGCTGTTTCATTATGAAATTAACATATTTTCTTACACTGTAAACTTCATCACTGTGATTGTTTGTGTGGTTTATTCAGTCGAAATTAGTTAATTATTCACAGGTTTCACATTTATATTAAGTACACACTGTAATTGTTTGTGGTTCCTTAAACGTTAAACACTGGTTTTCTTTTCATATTTCATAATCATCATTTCTTTTGGTCACTTATATAGTCTTTAGTACACGTGGTTTACGTTGAGTCCTTACATCTTCTGTCCATCTTCTTCTCTCTTCATGGTGCTCTTCCTGGTCCTTCTTCTTTCTTCTCCTTCAAATATTTTCACTGTAGTCGCTATTTTTATTTATCTCCTTTGCTGTTGGAGCTTGTTGGTTCTTGTTTCGTTGGTTCCCCTCACTGTTGGATCCTATTGGGTCTGGTTACTGATATTTTGTTTTGGCTCGTGGCATTTTCTTTCTTCATTTTGTATTTGATGTTGCTATGTTAACATTATTTTCTTCATCGTTGGATTCTTACATCAATATATTTGTAGATACACACTTTTATACACTTAGGTTTATTTATCTAGACATATTTCCATGCTCTTCTCTTACTTGACGTTATATTAGCTTATATTATGTAACTACCATATTTGGTACTGTTACATATGCCTTCCTATAAGAATTGATTAATTCTGAATTATTATACTATATTTTCCATTGAAGAATTTATCAATTGTTGTACATTCCATGTTGATTCACATGTTTTTTTCATATATCCCTTCACTTTCTTCTATTTGAATCGTATTTATTTCTTCTCTATGTAATCATCTCCCTTGTTTATTTAGTTCCCTAATTCCCTAACATAAGCTTAGCTGGGGCAGTTTAGAGCGGCTCACTTTGGCTATTCAACTCTACTGGCCATACTAACTTCAATAAATATGGAGGCAAATCATCTCCTTCAATAATAATAAATGATTGCTGGCATTACTCATCAGTCAATTCATCTCAAATCATTAAAAATAATAATAGTAGTGGTCGTTCTTCCGACAAATAATAAATATCCTTGGGATTAATTCACGCATCTGCGGTTTACACATTGTTATTCTCTCTTTTCTTGATTCAACTTAACTATATTCTTCACATATTATAGGGATAGTTTGTTTTACATTTCCTCACTGGTATACTCTCATGATTATCTTCGTTAGTATATTACTTTTCATTCTTCTTTATCATTGATTAATCTCTTCATTTTGTTGTCACATTGAATGTCGTTTCGTCATATTCTTCCTCTCAGGTTTCATTCTTCTAGATATAATTCATAAGTACATTTGTTTTTCTCCTCTTCTTCATGGTTTTATTTGGTATTTATTCCATGTGGTATTGGCTTTTCTCTAGTAAAATACACTAGAAACAATGTGGTTGTGTGTGGTGGTTTGTCTACATTAATACATTACTTTGGTTTTATTCTTTCCAACTTCTCATTTGCTCCTTCTTCTTTTTCTTAATAGTACGGGTATGGTGTTCTTATTACTTGTTGACGTGGCTCTTGGAATTAATATGTGCCATAGATGTAATTTGTCTTCCTCGTATATTGCTCCTCCTTTATAGTACGGGTAAGATGTTAAGTTTTTTACTTGTTGACTAGGCTCTTGGAAATAATTTGTGCCATAGATGTTGTGTGTCGGCCTCGTATATTTCTCTTGATTATAGTACGGGTATGATGTTAGATTTTTTACTTGTTGACTAGGCTCTTGGAAATAATAATATTTTCATATTAGTGCCTTGGATCTTACTTGTCGGTCTCGTATATTTTTCTTTTATTTTAGTACGGGTAAGATGTTAATATTTTACTTGTTGACGTGGCTCTTGGAAATAGTTGTGCCTAAGTTGTAGTGTGTCGGCCTCGTATATTACTCTTTATTTTAGTACGTTATTATTAATAAATACAATGTTCTGAATCCTTTACATTAATTCTCTTGGAGCATGTTTTCTCACATTATAAAATTACAATATATTCAATGTTCAATACATAATTATACAGTTACTTCTCATTTAATATACACACATAATAATTTTCATAACAATAACACATCCTTTTTTCTTTAGTCAACATCTATTTTTATAATCATATTTTCATTTTTCACTTTTAAATAACAATAATCTTCATGGCCACATTTCATTTTTCATCTTGATATAGTCAACAGTTATTCATAATTATATCTTCATTTTTCATAACAAATATTTTCATCCTTTACATAATATCAATAATAAAATAATTCTTATCGCTATCTTTTCACTTTTAGTCCCATATTTTAATTGTCAATATATTTTTTCATTGAAGTTTGATTATAGGTATTACTGGTTATCATTATAGTCGGTCCCATAATTCAGTGTATATTTTATTCACTTTAACCGTAATCGTCGTTCTCCTCTCTTCTTGTCGATTGGACTTCTTTGGCATCCATACTCCTGTCCGTTTTTGACGTATATCGGGCTATCATCTGGTTTTTCCATTTGAAAGCTATCCGGGCTGTATCTGCCTCCCTTTCTACTGTCTTCTTTCTCTCTCTCTCTTCAATATATTTGTTTCCATTGTTCTTCTGGTAGCTGTCAGTGCTGATGTTTGGTAACCCCCTCAATTTGATTTGGGTATCGTCATCTATCTTCTGATTGGGCACTTCCGTTAATTGGCTCCTCTTCTTCCGCAGTTCTCTGAACTCTCTGGCGTATCCTTCGACAATCCGGTCCCATTTCTCTTGGTAGCCTTCCTTTTTCTTAAAGTATTTCACTCTTCTTTTGGAAATACGTGGTTGAGATATTCTGTTGGTCATCTTCTTCTTTGTTGTTACATAATCTTCCTCCTCGTCCATCTCCATGATACTCCTCCGATACTCCTTCCTGAAGACCCTTTCTTCATGGTTAATAATTGGTAAGTTGATCACATTAATCAGACCATTTCTAGTCATTTCAATCAATTCTTTTGTAACTCTTGCCTTCCTTGGGCGTATGGTTCTTCTTCCTTCCATCTTCACCTCTTCCTTTTCTTTAATTATTTGGATCTTCTTTTCTCCACTATCTTCCGGCTCTGGATTCGTCGGTTCCATGTTTTTATTTTCAGGTACCTCTTCAATCTCCATTGGTTTGTCATCTATCGTCGGGTTGGGTTGTTCCCTCTGTTCTCTCTCTCTTCTCAATTTTTCTATGGATTTCCTGTTCTCTTCTATGGTTTCATCCATTTTCTTACACCATGACTCTCTTATGGATCGGTTGCTTTCTTCTATTTTATTGATTAAGTCCGCTTTCAGTGATTCCTGGCCTTCCTTCAGTGACTGTATGGATTTGTTCATCTTCTGGTCTGTGGATTTCAGGCCTTCCTTTAGTGATTCTATTTGCTTGCTTAAATCCTCCTTATTGGATCTATTGTCTTCTTTCAATGACTCCATCATCCTTCTCATCCACTCTTGAAATGCGGGCTCTCCTAGTGACGTTGTTTGTTCAGGCTGGCTTGGTTTCGGTGGAGCTTCTTGAATCATCACTTCCGGTTCCTCCTCGTCTGGTTGTTGAACCACCTCCGCTGGTTCAATTGGTTTGTCCTTTACTTCCAGTAAAACTTCTTCCACGTCTTCCGTCGACATAGCCTCCTTTTCTTCCTTTCTGGCCTCCTTCTCCACTTCTGTTGCCCTTTTTCTCGACGTTGATCTTGACTTTGATCTCGATTTTAATCTGCTGGTGTACATCTTGATATGCTGGTAATGTACCTGCTGTCTTTTCACGAATTGGGGTGATTAGGTTACTAGTTATGGTATATTTTCCCTAAATCGTGCTCAGACGTTGGGCGCCAACTTGTAAAATAACTTTTACAAGTGTAGATATATTTATGGTAAGTAGTTGTGTGATTATAGATTCGTAGATATATAAATAATATTTTATAATTCTTCTTAGTGGATCTTCACTCTTTTAAGCCACACTGTTGGGCTAGCCAATCTATAAAATAACGTTTTATAGATGTAGATGTATATTTTGTGTGGTGTAGTCGTGTGAGTGCAGATACGCACCGGTATCTACGATGATGTTGTTTCTTATAAAAATGTAATTGTAACTATTAAGGTTATTGGTGTTATTGTATTGTTTTTAATGGGTGCATAATAATAGTCCACTTCTTTTATTTAAAATGGTTCGCGCACTCTGTTGTATACCTCCCTCACTTACCACACGTGAATACTTCAGTCCTGTTCAGTGACGGTTCCGCTGAAATACATGCACTTTATATACAAGTAAATATTCAGATCGAATATTCAATATAGTTCTCATACACAAAATAAATAAAATAATGTCTAAATAATATTCTGAATTATTATTAGATCTTTTTAAACTCTTCCGCCACCTGTGGTAGAACTGATTAAAAAAAAATAAGTGAACTGATTTAGAATAGAAATGATACTCCTTTCACTGGTAATAAAAGTGGAGGTTTATTAACAATTCAATAAATCATAAAATCTTTGACAATTAACAATCAAAAACTAACAACCTTTTAAATAATGATTACAATTAAAAATTCAAATAAGACTCTGTTCAGCCTCAAGGCTGGTAAACCTGTTATTGGTACAATAATTTAACTTCAAGAGGTTATGTTATCTTGTATCAGTGAATTACCATATTTCGTAAGGTTCTTTTAGGTAACATGATACCAGGCACAAGATGTAATATGAATAACGATATAAAATGAACAATAATTAATAAAAAGCAAACAAATATAAAAATCAAAAATTAATACCATATATCTGATATTTATGGTACTATCGTACGCGGGAATGCGCACGCAACTTATAATACTCGTTTACAATTATCAAGCTGGATGACTTGTACAGTAGTTAAAAATGTATTACTTTCTTTTAATAATTCGTTTTAAGAATTATCTATTTGCAAGAGAAAATTTTATCAAAAAACTCTTGTTAGTATTTCTATCTGGTTTGGATGTTACTTGAGAACAGATCGGTAATATTGAAATCGTCAAGTTACCGTTACGATTCTGAGGTTAGTTATAATGGGTATTGTTACAATGTTTAATTATTTCTTAATAGTTATTATTTCTTAATCTATACATATAAACACATTATTCGTAATATTTTGATATGTTATTATCAGGATTACATTTATTTTTTCGTATGAAAGTTAATAACGTATATTTCAAAACATCGAAAAAATCAAGGAAAATAAGTTTAGTCAAATGAGTGACTAATGTTAATTCTTGTATTTAGTGATAAATATTTCAAACATAATTTTTTAAATTATGATAAATAATTAAAATATTTTTATATTTCTTTTATGAATTTGCTAACTGCTATAATTTTTTATTGTTCGACTAAGCTTTTCGTCATTATAGCAAATTCATAAAAGAAATAGTAAGGATGGCTGCTAATTTAAACAATACGAAGAATATTTTAATAATTGTGAATTAATTTTTTCTTCAATTCTGATAATTCAATCATAGTTTTTAATACTTCGCCTTATTTGACTTGCGTAGTATCAAAAATTAGTTGGTTACGAAGTTATTAATTCTGTTTAGTATTATTTAAATAAAATTGTACTCCCTGTTTTTTATTTATCACAACACTCGCAAGTACGATTGACATTATACACTAACCGTACTCGTTTAATTAAATAACTCCGCACTTTTCACTCGTATATTTTGGTGTAGTGTTAAGGTTATGTATGTTGGTTACTTAATGCAAATGCCGCGCACAAATTCAAAATAAAAACTTCATGTTGTCGAGTGGCGTGGCCTCTCCGTCGAAAAGCTAGACATCAACTGTAATGCTTCCTCTCAGCGTCTCCTGCTCGTCTGCCGAAAGTCATTCATTCTATTGGTTGAAAACACTATACTCTCTGACCCAAAAGCCTTTGTTTTATTAAAATATTTAATTTTTTAACAAAATCGATTTTGGTGTTGAGGCTTTTTGACGTCAGCACTGGTACAAAAATTTAACTGAAAAGTTTGAAATTACAATAACTTTCTTAATTTACGTCCTATCGTTAAATGGTTGATGTCAGTGAATTGCGGACATCCTGCTTGTTAATTTAAGTCTAAGAATGAATATTTTCCGTCCATCACTTCTATCACAATAATGATTTTACTAATTATTTCTGGTGTATCTTATATTTATAAGTCTATTACACCAGATTTTACTTATTTATATTAAAACACTTCTTAAATAAACACTTTGAGTCCATATCTCAATTGGTTTGATTCAAAATTTGGGAATAATTGTTCCCTATACAAAATCTCGTTATGGCGTCTTTAAGCGTCCATGTTTGATTTTCCATAAATGTGCTTAGAACTAATTTTTCTTATTTAAAACAGTAATATTACAATCTAATAATACTAGTAAAGTTTATTTACACAATTTTACACTAGAATATTTGTATATGACTGTGGTTAATCTACTATTTACATATTTTCAGTCCTCTTCTATCTCTCTTATACAATTTTTCACCTTATTTTTGGTTTCCTCTATATAAATTATATCATGTAATGATTGTTATTAGTGTACACACATTGTACCTAATTCATTATATATAGTGGTTATCTTTTAACTAGTTCAGAACCCTTCAATTTTTCAGTAATGGGCCTGTTTATGTTGTGTCATATCATAGTAGTCATTTATTTTTGTTAATACAATAACTAAATTGTTATTGTTATACTTGGTTTTGATTTCCAAAGTAGCATTAGACATTATTCTAACTCTTGATAATGTTTTCATTTACTTTTACACAAGTTTATATGTTATATTTTTCATAAATAACTTGCTTGTCATGGTTTGTTTACATTTGGGTTTCTTCATAATAGTCATTTGGTTTTTAATTGTTTGTATATAAAATGACTGTTTTTATGGTCATAGTCTGTTCTCAAAGTAGCATTGGGATTTCCTCTTACTACTGGTAATAACTTTAATAATCTGTGTTCAATATTTGATACAGTATTTTTCTTAACTAATTAGCTATACAATGGTTCAGCTTACTTCTGGTCATATGTACATAGTTAGTTAGTTTACAATATTTTAGTTACAATATTGTTCTTATTATGTTCAGAATCTGTTCTCAATGTATTATCAGATATTTATCTCACTACTGGTAATACTTTTATTAACATTGGTATTTGCTTTGATACTGTACTTTGCCTAACTAAATTGGCATACTTGTTCCATCTCTGCTATTTCTGTGCCATTATGTTTGACTTGTTCTGTTTGCATTGTTTTGCAATATAATACATTGTCTCTTAAGATTTATTATTATTTATAACAAATTCTTGTTTGATATCATAGTTGATGATCATTTATTTATACTAATATGTATCATTTTCTGTTGACTAGGTGTCTTCCCTATGGGTTGTGTAACAATGTACCATCTGTCTTACTACTAAACTGACTTCAGTATGGTATCTTACTATAATATTTTAATTATTTTGTTACACATGTTTATACAACTCCTTCTTAAACACTAACACAAATCTTTTTGTATTATTTACAATATTTTTCTGGTCATTGGTGGAATTTAATTCCTGTCATTGTTTGATACATAACAAAGGTTTTTTATTTGTTGTCATTTCTCTATGAACAATAACATAATTGTTCTATTTTGTTCTATTCTGGTGGTCTTATGATTATGTGTATTGATCACAACTTTATTAAATTAGTCACACTCATTGTCTGTGTTTGTTTGACTATTTTAATTCTTGCTGTTTCATTATGAAATTAACATATTTTCTTACACTGTAAACTTCATCACTGTGATTGTTTGTGTGGTTTATTCAGTCGAAATTAGTTAATTATTCACAGGTTTCACATTTATATTAAGTACACACTGTAATTGTTTGTGGTTCCTTAAACGTTAAACACTGGTTTTCTTTTCATATTTCATAATCATCATTTCTTTTGGTCACTTATATAGTCTTTAGTACACGTGGTTTACGTTGAGTCCTTACATCTTCTGTCCATCTTCTTCTCTCTTCATGGTGCTCTTCCTGGTCCTTCTTCTTTCTTCTCCTTCAAATATTTTCACTGTAGTCGCTATTTTTATTTATCTCCTTTGCTGTTGGAGCTTGTTGGTTCTTGTTTCGTTGGTTCCCCTCACTGTTGGATCCTATTGGGTCTGGTTACTGATATTTTGTTTTGGCTCGTGGCATTTTCTTTCTTCATTTTGTATTTGATGTTGCTATGTTAACATTATTTTCTTCATCGTTGGATTCTTACATCAATATATTTGTAGATACACACTTTTATATACTTAGGTTTATTTATCTAGACATATTTCCATGCTCTTCTCTTACTTGACGTTATATTAGCTTATATTATGTAACTACCATATTTGGTACTGTTACATATGCCTTCCTATAAGAATTGATTAATTCTGAATTATTATACTATATTTTCCATTGAAGAATTTATCAATTGTTGTACATTCCATGTTGATTCACATGTTTTTTTCATATATCCCTTCACTTTCTTCTATTTGAATCGTATTTATTTCTTCTCTATGTAATCATCTCCCTTGTTTATTTAGTTCCCTAATTCCCTAACATAAGCTTAGCTGGGGCAGTTTAGAGCGGCTCACTTTGGCTATTCAACTCTACTGGCCATACTAACTTCAATAAATATGGAGGCAAATGAAGATCTGTTTACAAAGGTTTGATGCCATGATTTATAAATTAATGTCATCTCCTTCAATAATAATAAATGATTGCTGGCATTACTCATCAGTCAATTCATCTCAAATCATTAAAAATAATAATAGTAGTGGTCGTTCTTCCGACAAATAATAAATATCCTTGGGATTAATTCACGCATCTGCGGTTTACACATTGTTATTCTCTCTTTTCTTGATTCAACTTAACTATATTCTTCACATATTATAGGGATAGTTTGTTTTACATTTCCTCACTGATATACTCTCACGATTATCTTCGTTAGTATATTACTTTTCATTCTTCTTTATCATTGATTAATCTCTTCATTTTGTTGTCACATTGAATGTCGTTTCGTCATATTCTTCCTCTCAGGTTTCATTCTTCTAGATATAATTCATAAGTACATTTGTTTTTCTCCTCTTCTTCATGGTTTTATTTGGTATTTATTCCATGTGGTATTGGCTTTTCTCTAGTAAAATACACTAGAAACAATGTGGTTGTGTGTGGTGGTTTGTCTACATTAATACATTACTTTGGTTTTATTCTTTCCAACTTCTCATTTGCTCCTTCTTCTTTTTCTTAATAGTACGGGTATGGTGTTCTTATTACTTGTTGACGTGGCTCTTGGAATTAATATGTGCCATAGATGTAATTTGTCTTCCTCGTATATTGCTCCTCCTTTATAGTACGGGTAAGATGTTAAGTTTTTTACTTGTTGACTAGGCTCTTGGAAATAATTTGTGCCGTAGATGTTGTGTGTCGGCCTCGTATATTTCTCTTGATTATAGTACGGGTATGATGTTAGATTTTTTACTTGTTGACTAGGCTCTTGGAAATAATAATATTTTCATATTAGTGCCTTGGATCTTACTTGTCGGTCTCGTATATTTTTCTTTTATTTTAGTACGGGTAAGATGTTAATATTTTACTTGTTGACGTGGCTCTTGGAAATAGTTGTGCCTAAGTTGTAGTGTGTCGGCCTCGTATATTACTCTTTATTTTAGTACGTTATTATTAATAAATACAATGTTCTGAATCCTTTACATTAATTCTCTTGGAGCATGTTTTCTCACATTATAAAATTACAATATATTCAATGTTCAATACATAATTATACAGTTACTTCTCATTTAATATACACACATAATAATTTTCATAACAATAACACATCCTTTTTTCTTTAGTCAACATCTATTTTTATAATCATATTTTCATTTTTCACTTTTAAATAACAATAATCTTCATGGCCACATTTCATTTTTCATCTTGATATAGTCAACAGTTATTCATAATTATATCTTCATTTTTCATAACAAATATTTTCATCCTTTACATAATATCAATAATAAAATAATTCTTATCGCTATCTTTTCACTTTTAGTCCCATATTTTAATTGTCAATATATTTTTTCATTGAAGTTTGATTATAGGTATTACTGGTTATCATTATAGTCGGTCCCATAATTCAGTGTATATTTTATTCACTTTAACCGTAATCGTCGTTCTCCTCTCTTCTTGTCGATTGGACTTCTTTGGCATCCATACTCCTGTCCGTTTTTGACGTATATCGGGCTATCATCTGGTTTTTCCATTTGAAAGCTATCCGGGCTGTATCTGCCTCCCTTTCTACTGTCTTCTTTCTCTCTCTCTCTTCAATATATTTGTTTCCATTGTTCTTCTGGTAGCTGTCAGTGCTGATGTTTGGTAACCCCCTCAATTTGATTTGGGTATCGTCATCTATCTTCTGATTGGGTACTTCCGATAATTGGCTCCTCTTCTTCCGCAGTTCTCTGATCTCTCTGGCGTATCCTTCGACAATCCGGTCCCATTTCTCTTGGTAGCCTTCCTTTTTCTTAAAGTATTTCACTCTTCTTTTGGAAATACGTGGTTGAGATATTCTGTTGGTCATCTTCTTCTTTGTTGTTACATAATCTTCCTCCTCATCCATCTCCATGATACTCCACCGATACTCCTTCCTGAAGACCCTTTCTTCATGGTTAATAATTGGTAAGTTGATCACATTAATCAGACCATTTCTAGTCATTTCAATCAATTCTTTTGTAACTCTTGCCTTCCTTGGGCGTATGGTTCTTCTTCCTTCCATCTTCACCTCTTCCTTTTCTTTAATTATTTGGATCTTCTTTTCTCCACTATCTTCCGGCTCTGGATTCGTCGGTTCCATGTTTTTATTTTCAGGTACCTCTTCAATCTCCATTGGTTTGTCATCTATCGTCGGGTTGGGTTGTTCCCTCTGTTCTCTCTCTCTTCTCAATTTTTCTATGGATTTCCTGTTCTCTTCTATGGTTTCATCCATTTTCTTACACCATGACTCTCTTATGGATCGGTTGCTTTCTTCTATTTTATTGATTAAGTCCGCTTTCAGTGATTCCTGGCCTTCCTTCAGTGACTGTATGGATTTGTTCATCTTCTGGTCTGTGGATTTCAGGCCTTCCTTTAGTGATTCTATTTGCTTGCTTAAATCCTCCTTATTGGATCTATTGTCTTCTTTCAATGACTCCATCATCCTTCTCATCCACTCTTGAAATGCGGGCTCTCCTAGTGACGTTGTTTGTTCAGGCTGGCTTGGTTTCGGTGGAGCTTCTTGAATCATCACTTCCGGTTCCTCCTCGTCTGGTTGTTGAACCACCTCCGCTGGTTCAATTGGTTTGTCCTTTACTTCCAGTAAAACTTCTTCCACGTCTTCCGTCGACATAGCCTCCTTTTCTTCCCTTCTGGCCTCCTTCTCCACTTCTGTTGCCCTTTTTCTCGACGTTGATCTTGACTTTGATCTCGATTTTAATCTGCTGGTGTACATCTTGATATGCTGGTAATGTACCTGCTGTCTTTTCACGAATTGAGGTGATTAGGTTACTAGTTATGGTATATTTTCCCTAAATCGTGCTCAGACGTTGGGCGCCAACTTGTAAAATAACTTTTACAAGTGTAGATATATTTATGGTAAGTAGTTGTGTGATTATAGATTCGTAGATATATAAATAATATTTTATAATTCTTCTTAGTGGATCTTCACTCTTTTAAGCCACACTGTTGGGCTAGCCAATCTATAAAATAACGTTTTATAGATGTAGATATATATTTTGTGTGGTGTAGTCGTGTGAGTGCAGATACGCACCGGTATCTACGATGATGTTGTTTCTTATAAAAATGTAATTGTAACTATTAAGGTTATTGGTGTTATTGTATTGTTTTTAATGGGTGCATAATAATAGTCCACTTCTTTTATTTAAAATGGTTCGCGCACTCTGTTGTATACCTCCCTCACTTACCACACGTGAATACTTCAGTCCTGTTCAGTGACGGTTCCGCTGAAATACATGCACTTTATATACAAGTAAATATTCAGATCGAATATTCAATATAGTTCTCATACACAAAATAAATAAAATAATGTCTAAATAATATTCTGAATTATTATTAGATCTTTTTAAACTCTTCCGCCACCTGTGGTAGAACTGATTAAAAAAAAATAAGTGAACTGATTTAGAATAGAAATGATACTCCTTTCACTGGTAATAAAAGTGGAGGTTTATTAACAATTCAATAAATCATAAAATCTTTGACAATTAACAATCAAAAACTAACAACCTTTTAAATAATGATTACAATTAAAAATTCAAATAAGACTCTGTTCAGCCTCAAGGCTGGTAAACCTGTTATTGGTACAATAATTTAACTTCAAGAGGTTATGTTATCTTGTATCAGTGAATTACCATATTTCGTAAGGTTCTTTTAGGTAACATGATACCAGGCACAAGATGTAATATGAATAACGATATAAAATGAACAATAATTAATAAAAAGCAAACAAATATAAAAATCAAAAATTAATACCATATATCTGATATTTATGGTACTATCGTACGCGGGAATGCGCACGCAACTTATAATACTCGTTTACAATTATCAAGCTGGATGACTTGTACAGTAGTTAAAAATGTATTACTTTCTTTTAATAATTCGTTTTAAGAATTATCTATTTGCAAGAGAAAAATTTATCAAAAAACTCTTGTTAGTATTTCTATCTGGTTTGGATGTTACTTGAGAACAGATCGGTAATATTGAAATCGTCAAGTTACCGTTACGATTCTGAGGTTAGTTATAATGGGTATTGTTACAATGTTTAATTATTTCTTAATAGTTATTATTTCTTAATCTATACATATAAACACATTATTCGTAATATTTTGATATGTTATTATCAGGATTACATTTATTTTTTCGTATGAAAGTTAATAACGTATATTTCAAAACATCGAAAAAATCAAGGAAAATAAGTTTAGTCAAATGAGTGACTAATGTTAATTCTTGTATTTAGTGATAAATATTTCAAACATAATTTTTTAAATTATGATAAATAATTAAAATATTTTTATATTTCTTTTATGAATTTGCTAACTGCTATAATTTTTTATTGTTCGACTAAGCTTTTCGTCATTATAGCAAATTCATAAAAGAAATAGTAAGGATGGCTGCTAATTTAAACAATACGAAGAATATTTTAATAATTGTGAATTAATTTTTTCTTCAATTCTGATAATTCAATCATAGTTTTTAATACTTCGCCTTATTTGACTTGCGTAGTATCAAAAATTAGTTGGTTACGAAGTTATTAATTCTGTTTAGTATTATTTAAATAAAATTGTACTCCCTGTTTTTTATTTATCACAACACTCGCAAGTACGATTGACATTATACACTAACCGTACTCGTTTAATTAAATAACTCCGCACTTTTCACTCGTATATTTTGGTGTAGTGTTAAGGTTATGTATGTTGGTTACTTAATGCAAATGCCGCGCACAAATTCAAAATAAAAACTTCTTCATGTTGTCGAGTGGCGTGGCCTCTCCGTCGAAAAGCTAGACATCAACTGTAATGCTTCCTCTCAGCGTCTCCTGCTCGTCTGCTGAAAGTCATTCATTCTATTGGTTGAAAACACTATACTCTCTGACCCAAAAGCCTTTGTTTTATTAAAATATTTAATTTTTTAACAAAATCGATTTTGGTGTTGAGGCTTTTTGACGTCAGCACTGGTACAAAAATTTAACTGAAAAGTTTGAAATTACAATAACTTTCTTAATTTACGTCCTATCGTTAAATGGTTGATGTCAGTGAATTGCGGACATCCTGCTTGTTAATTTAAGTCTAAGAATGAATATTTTCCGTCCATCACTTCTATCACAATAATGATTTTACTAATTATTTCTGGTGTATCTTATATTTATAAGTCTATTACACCAGATTTTACTTATTTATATTAAAACACTTCTTAAATAAACACTTTGAGTCCATATCTCAATTGGTTTGATTCAAAATTTGGGAATAATTGTTCCCTACACAAAATCTCGTTATGGCGTCTTTAAGCGTCCATGTTTGATTTTCCATAAATGTGCTTAGAACTAATTTTTCTTATTTAAAACAGTAATATTACAATCTAATAATACTAGTAAAGTTTATTTACACAATTTTACACTAGAATATTTGTATATGACTGTGGTTAATCTACTATTTACATATTTTCAGTCCTCTTCTATCTCTCTTATACAATTTTTCACCTTATTTTTGGTTTCCTCTATATAAATTATATCATGTAATGATTGTTATTAGTGTACACACATTGTACCTAATTCATTATATATAGTGGTTATCTTTTAACTAGTTCAGAACCCTTCAATTTTTCAGTAATGGGCCTGTTTATGTTGTGTCATATCATAGTAGTCATTTATTTTTGTTAATACAATAACTAAATTGTTATTGTTATACTTGGTTTTGATTTCCAAAGTAGCATTAGACATTATTCTAACTCTTGATAATGTTTTCATTTACTTTTACACAAGTTTATATGTTATATTTTTCAAAAATAATTGCTTGTCATGGTTTGTTTACATTTGGGTTTCTTCATAATAGTCATTTGGTTTTTAATTGTTTGTATATAAAATGACTGTTTTTATGGTCATAGTCTGTTCTCAAAGTAGCATTGGGATTTCCTCTTACTACTGGTAATAACTTTAATAATCTGTGTTCAATATTTGATACAGTATTTTTCTTAACTAATTAGCTATACAATGGTTCAGCTTACTTCTGGTCATATGTACATAGTTAGTTAGTTTACAATATTTTAGTTACAATATTGTTCTTATTATGTTCAGAATCTGTTCTCAATGTATTATCAGATATTTATCTCACTACTGGTAATACTTTTATTAACATTGGTATTTGCTTTGATACTGTACTTTGCCTAACTAAATTGGCATACTTGTTCCATCTCTGCTATTTCTGTGCCATTATGTTTGACTTGTTCTGTTTGCATTGTTTTGCAATATAATACATTGTCTCTTAAGATTTATTATTATTTATAACAAATTCTTGTTTGATATCATAGTTGATGATCATTTATTTATACTAATATGTATCATTTTCTGTTGACTAGGTGTCTTCCCTATGGGTTGTGTAACAATGTACCATCTGTCTTACTACTAAACTGACTTCAGTATGGTATCTTACTATAATATTTTAATTATTTTGTTACACATGTTTATACAACTCCTTCTTAAACACTAACACAAATCTTTTTGTATTATTTACAATATTTTTCTGGTCATTGGTGGAATTTAATTCCTGTCATTGTTTGATACATAACAAAGGTTTTTTATTTGTTGTCATTTCTCTATGAACAATAACATAATTGTTCTATTTTGTTCTATTCTGGTGGTCTTATGATTATGTGTATTGATCACAACTTTATTAAATTAGTCACACTCATTGTCTGTGTTTGTTTGACTATTTTAATTCTTGCTGTTTCATTATGAAATTAACATATTTTCTTACACTGTAAACTTCATCACTGTGATTGTTTGTGTGGTTTATTCAGTCGAAATTAGTTAATTATTCACAGGTTTCACATTTATATTAAGTACACACTGTAATTGTTTGTGGTTCCTTAAACGTTAAACACTGGTTTTCTTTTCATATTTCATAATCATCATTTCTTTTGGTCACTTATATAGTCTTTAGTACACGTGGTTTACGTTGAGTCCTTACATCTTCTGTCCATCTTCTTCTCTCTTCATGGTGCTCTTCCTGGTCCTTCTTCTTTCTTCTCCTTCAAATATTTTCACTGTAGTCGCTATTTTTATTTATCTCCTTTGCTGTTGGAGCTTGTTGGTTCTTGTTTCGTTGGTTCCCCTCACTGTTGGATCCTATTGGGTCTGGTTACTGATATTTTGTTTTGGCTCGTGGCATTTTCTTTCTTCATTTTGTATTTGATGTTGCTATGTTAACATTATTTTCTTCATCGTTGGATTCTTACATCAATATATTTGTAGATACACACTTTTATTCACTTAGGTTTATTTATCTAGACATATTTCCATGCTCTTCTCTTACTTGACGTTACCATATTTGGTACTGTTACAATATATATATATAAAAGGAATAGTTTCAATGGCCCCCAAACAGTGACGGTGAGTATAATTTATTAATTACACAAACCAGACCTAATTGAGTTTCAGACAAGGGTTATTTGAGAGTGAGGGCGGTTTTGTAAGGTAGAAAGAGTAAAGTAAAGATATAAATTGAAGTCAAAGTGTATAATTGTATGTGTAAGCCATGATAATATATAAAATTGAGAATACAGAGAAGCAAATAAATGTAACTGGCGGTAATGAGTCAGAAATTCAAGCATTAACCGAATCCACGGTGATGAGCGGGTTGGAGGTTCATTCGACTCCTCCAATCGTAGTTCAAAACAGAGAAGTAGATGAGTCAGCTGGCATAGATGACTCTGGGATTCAGTTAACCCCAACCTCAATTAATAAAAATAAACTATTTGACAATAATGATGTGATGAATATGATGCAGTTGTTTTTAGAGCAACAGAGTAAAATGTCTAACGACATCAATAAACGTTTTGATGCAAATGACGAAGTTAGCAGTAGTGTCAATGAAGTAAGTATTAAGCTAAATGAACAGAAAATAAAATGTGAAAGTAGTTTTAACGAATTGAGTAAACGTTTTGATATGAATGAGATTAAACTAGAAAGTAAATGTGATGAACTAAGAAACGATATTAAGGGATTAAATAATGAAATGAAAAACAAGATGAAAAGTGGGAAACAGATAGATGTAAATTGAAAGAAAATAAAGAAAGCAAATGAAACCAGGCAAGTGGTTCTGATAGTGTAGGTAGTAATGATGATACTGTTACAAACAATCATGCTAGTTCCAGTGTAGTGGAAATAAAAAACGACAAGATAGGTGATGTTAATACAAGTGAAAAAATAAGTGATAATCATAATTGTGATATGATGACGATTAATAATCAGGTGAAAGTGTACAAGGTAAGTAATAGTGAAAATAATAGTGATAACTGTAATAATGACAGTGAAATAATGTTGAATAATAATAATAAAGAGGTATTTAAAAATGGAGTATCAAAAAGTGATACATTAAGTAATAGTAGTGATAATGAGAATATAATGGGAGTTGACATTAATAGTGATGGGGTGGTAATGGGTGTTGATAAACTTGAAAGAGAGTGGAGAGCAAATTTCCCTTGTGGTATATGTGAAGGAAAGGCTTTACAAGTGGTGTTGGAGAACAAAGGTTCCTCGAGAGTTTTTGTGGGAGGCAAATGGTCTCCAAAATATCCCTTAATTTTTTGTGGTTTATCTGGTAGGGCCAGATGGTGTTTAAATAATAAAACGGTATTGCCCTCTAAGCGGAGTGAAAAGGTGAAATTGGGTTGGGAGAGTGATAATAAAGAAAGAAATAGAGTGATAGAGTTGTTCAGGTTAAGTAGAGATTATGAAGGGTTAGTATTGAAAGAAATGATTATATTATTAGTAATGTAGACTTACCTTGTGCAGTAGTAAACAATGATTATATTGATGATAAACATTCACCTGCTGGGAGAATTAGCGTACTGGTAGTAGCAGATAATTGTGATAATGATGTAACTCACCTGGGTTTAACCATAAATACTAATGGAGACTGGACAAAAAATACTGATGTAGACATGGATTATGATAAAATAATAATGGGAGGGTAACCCTGAGCATTATTATTATTATGGTATAATGGAAAAAACAAATTTTTATGGTTACAACACAAATGATAGCCATATGATGTATGTAAATAAAAATGAAAAATGTTATGTGATAATAAGACTAATTTTCGATGACGGGGGTTAGACAAACAGTGAATGAACATTTAATTATTTGAGTTAATGGTATAATTACTTGGCTTATTTAGGTAATGAAGTGTGGTAACTAATAACTGGACATGACGAAAATTTGTAAATAAATGTGTATGTTGATAGTTTGGTAGTGCATCAGCTGATATGTTGTTGAAATGTACTTTATATTTTGTGTAACTAATGTTTACAGCTATCATGGAGGTAACAACAATAATATTTTATATTGATGAATAATTTAAATTTTATTATGAAATGGAGTCAACTTTTTGTGAATGTAGTCAAAATTTATGTGAAAGGACTTATTAAGGTAGAATCATTTTGAATATAATGTAATTAAAGTAACTGAAATTGTTTTGAACAAATGAGATAATGAAATTAAATTTGAGTAGGAATTAAATTAATTGAAAATGTGAATTTTAATAATGAATTTAACTTAATTTTGATTGGAATTGTGAAATAAATGGTAATTGATTAAAACGTAATGAATAAAGTTTTTATTTAATTGGAAATTTGAGATTAATATTGTAATGTTTATAACTTTTATTTAAATCTAAAAGAGAAATGTTGGTGACCTGTAACATGTATTTTACTGCAAGACTGTTATGTAATAAATTTGTAATTTTGGTGGGTAATAGTGTTTTGTGAACAGTATACAATTTGTAGGGGATTTTTATGTATTAGAGGTAAGTAGGCCGTAAGTGTATGTTGCCATGTAAACATTGTATTTTTTATAGTTATGCTACAGGTTTAGGTATTTGTACGAAACCAGTACTTTGAAAAAAATAAAATAAATAAAACCAGTACTTTGCTAACAATGAACCTGTACGGCTAAGAGGAAACGAATCAGTTGGGGACGTGGAATGCTGGAAGGCCATTTGTTGATATTTTAATTGAATGTTTCAGAGTCAGGTGATACTGTGGTGGCCTATCTGATTTTATGATGTTGGGATCTCGAGCAGAGAAGTCCAGTAAGGTCGGATGGGTGCAGCCACAGCCACCAGACTAGGGGGTAAGTACCCATGATTTTAGTAAAGAACTAAGGGGGGTTGCGGCGCCATATCTTCACTGGTCCTCTTAGGTTTTAGGCAATGAGTTTTTATGGTGCGGCATAAAACCTCTCATTGGGGGGGGGGTATTGTAACGGTACAGAATTGGGAGTCTGAGAATGAATAAATAAATTGTCAATTCGTACAAGTAACAACCTTTTAGGAACCCCTGCCTGCACAATGTTGTTGCAGACTGTTTATGTCTGAAGCCTGCAGCCTGCCCGGCTAGACGTATTACGTAACCACTGGCAAGCAGTCTCTTTGTGAATCACAGTAAAACACTTTGTCACCCCACCCCAGTTTGGATCAGACAGTAGCAGAGAACAGTCGTTTACAAGTTAACAAAAAACGGTGGCCTCGGGCGTGTAAGACAGGCCGAAAACATCGTTGGCCTATCCAGTACAATAACTATTAAAGTGTGTGAACCATGTAGCGGTCAACAAATCAAAAAACTATCAGTGCTAGCGCAAGTTACATCGGCCGACATAATGTTGTTAAAGAAAACATAACCAAAAAATAGTAACCTGTTGAATACAGTTTGTAAAACTACTCAATACGGAATGTGAAAGACGTATAAATGTGTGAAACATTGAAGTGCAAAGTGCTCGAAGAAATGGTAACTTACACGTGGTGGTGGTGAAAGCAACGAGAACTTCTCAGGATTTGGTTAAGTACCAAAAAAAAAAAAACTATTAATTAAAGATTTCAAACATTTCAAGCAAAATTTTCTAATATTACCTAATAAAAGTTTAAAGAGCTCGATAAAAGGGATTTAAAAAGGGGAATTATAAAAGTACTGGTTCATTAAACCTATAAATCGCTTGTTATAGTTAAGTAAGAATTATTCATTTTGTCAATTTATGTTTGATTTTATGATACCAATTCAATGAGTATTTTGTTATACCAGAAAAGAAATAAGAAATTTCATTGTCATCAAAGTGAGTCAAAGTAATTAATTTGTATAATAAACTAAAGGTAATTTGATTTAGACTGCATAAACTGTGTTACTATTATTCCACAATCAAACCCAAATAATCTTTCTGCAACTTGTCCGTCTGTAGAACCCTGGAGTGGAACCCGAAGGTAAGAGAAAAACGAAGTTTGCATATATTTAATATATTACTATAATACTTATAACTAATTTACCTCAAGATATACTTTTTTCCTTTAGGAACATGTTTCGGGAGATCTTGTTCTCCCATCTTCAGCCTTCGCCATCTTGTTTCTGGTGAAGTATTTATGTGTTGGCTTCTGGATGTTATTAAGGTAGTTTGTTGGTCTTTGGTCCTTCAAAGTTGCATTATTGTGTGTGGTTGTGGTATCTGTTTTTGTATTTTGTGTATTTTCGATGTTGAGTGCTTTGAATATTGTGTCATGTTTTGTATTGATTTGTATTTGTTCTGGTATTAATTTGTTTTGTGTTTTATGTTTGTAAATCTGTAAATTTTCCCAAATGTTCATTATGGTGCCTTTGTGTGGTATATGTTTTATTAGTGTTACATTGGTTATGTCTGGGAATTCATGTCCTGTGTGGCTAAATTGGATTTATATATATTTGGTTTTTTGTATGCATTTAGGTGTTCAAAATAACGTTTTTTCAGCTGTTTTTTTGTTTGTCCTATATAACATTTGTTGTAATCTTGGCATTCAATTTTGTATATACAGTTGGTTGTTGTATTATCTTTGTTGTGTGAGCTATTTAGATTTTGTAATTTATTTTTATTAGTTTTGTATGCTATTTTGATATCTGTGTTTTTAAATAGTTTTGTTAGTTTTGTCATTTTATTATTTATATATGTGAATGTGGCCCATTTTTTGTTGTTGTTATTATTTATGTGTTGTTCAGTTTGATTAATTCTTAATTGTTCAGTTTTTATTTTGTATTTGATTTTATTTTCTATTTTGATCATAGTATTTTTATTGTATCCATTTGCATAACCAATTTGGTATATTATATTTCTTTCTTTGTCAGTTTCTTGTTTGTTTAGGGTTATTTTGTACATTCTGTTAAATAACGAATAAAATGCTGCCATTTTATGTTGTGGTACCACAACAGATACAAAACAGATACCACAACCACACACAATAATGCAACTTTGAAGGACCAAAGACCAACAAACTACCTTAATAACATCCAGAAGCCAACACACAAATACTTCACCAGAAACAAGATGGCGAAGGCTGAAGATGGGAGAACAAGATCTCCCGAAACATGTTCCTAAAGGAAAAAAGTATATCTTGAGGTAAATTAGTTATAAGTATTATAGTATTATATACATCAAGAAACGGACTGTAGCAGAAAGTGATTGAAATTTAATATATTTTATTAATCGAAATAAATTGAATAGTTTCAGTGACGCCCGAGTTAAGGAACTCGATATTAAATATATAAAAATGAATAGTTTCACAGTTTTTACAAGGAATTGTAACACACACACACTTGCTGAATGAAAATATTCAGTTTACAAAGTCTGCCTAGAAAGTATCCAACCATATAATAATTTGAGAAAAATAACGTAAGTGGGGCCTTATTCTCCTTTGATGTACTCCATTTGGACCTTCACAGACTTATCCCATCATCTCTTCCATTTCTCAAAACAGTATGCGAATGCTTCTTTTGGAGTTGGCATCAGCTGTTTTGATTCATTCTCCAGAATCTCGTTCACTGTCTGAAATCTCCTCCATTTCAGTGGTGATTTCAGCATTAGAAAGAGTGAGAAATAAGAGACAGCCAAATCAGGTGTGTATGGTGGCTAAGCTATCTGTATGATGTGATGTTTCATCAATAAATCCTGTACCAGGTGTGAAGAATGTGCTAGTACATTGTCACAGCAAAGATGCCAGTTACCACTTGTCCACAGCTGCTTCCATTTTCTCTTCACAGCATTCTTCAGCATACAAAGAATTTCTGTGCAGTACTCCTTAATTTATTATTGCCCGACTTGGATGAGCATGCCCATGATGGACCAGACTCATTCTTCACACTTTGTTGAATACAACACTCAACGTGTCCTCAATGTTGCTTATAGATCATGGGTCACTTTCTATGGATTTCCAGCCATCTTCAAAGTGCCAATACCAAATTTTAACTAAATATAATTAAATCACTTCCAACTCAGAACACAAAGTTTTATATGGGTAAAAACGTAAAAGATTTACCTTATAGCCTGAACCAGTTTTCGCTTATTATAAGCTTCGTCAGAGGCTGCCACTGGGAGCACTGTCCGTCTTGTTCTTGGCGACGCTGTCAACTTTTGAAGGATTGATGTTGTGTGTGTGGGGTACGATATGTTCGAATAAAACATGATATTCGATAAACTTATTTAGTTGCCAATTGAGGGATGAGGGGTCTGATTAATTTAGCACTGATTCATTATAGTGTTTCTAGAGTGCAAGTCCAAGGCTAGTAAACATTATAGTACTTTCTGTCTCCCAGATGCTGTTTACATAATTGTTGTTGTTGTTTTTCAATGGCTCCCCCTTGGTACATTTAACCCATTTGGTACCGAGCTTCCCAATAAAGACCGCTGTAATTTCTGAGTTCTTGCATTTCCTGGTTCAGCTTCACACACTCCAATAGATGATTTTTGTTCATTTTTGAGTATTCTCTCCTGCACAATACACATTCTTCTGTCTACACTGTAGCTTGTTATACTGTATTATAAACAGATGTTATATTATGCTATACCATATACAAAGGGTTATTTATCAGTTTGTAAACAGTGATTACTCACAAGAGTACTGTACTTAGTATGGTTCGAATTGTACTTTGTTCATTATAATTTTTGATACGGTGTTTCCTTTCTGTTTTACTGTACAAAATCTAGTCAGGGTTGAAGCCAGACAACACAAATGAGGTACACAGGAAAAACATTTATAAGTAAGTAGAAAAACTGGATGTAAAACTACTGAGACGGTTAGAAGTTGTTGAACATCAAGTTTATTTATGCGCTTCTTTAAATCTAATTCTGTTTAAAATTAGATTGATTTAAAAAATTCCAACAATTTATAAACATCTGCACCACACAAAATTACCTGTTACATAGTAACTCTATTAATAAGCAGTGTGCTTGAGAAATGGAAAGATGCTGACGTAGTTGGGCTGATGATCCAAGTGCAGAGAATCATGCCATTAAGTCAGCTTATGAAAATGGAGATAGTGAGAAGAATTTTTGCTTACGTTCAGGATGAAAAAGGACAAAGGTCAGAAGCATTCTGCTTTAACAGGTTTAACAAATGCACAAGTGAATCACATTTTTGAATTTGATTCCCAGGTGAAGTCACTTGTGGAGATAAGCAAACTATCTTAGAATTTCATGCAGTATTATATAAACTACCACTGAGTGTGGTAATTATCCTCCTAAACTCATATTTTATGCAGATGAAATGGACCTATATAGGAAAAGATACTGTGTTGAACTTTCATTTCCTGTGAAGGAAAATGCACTACCAGGTTCAAATGAAGAAAGGACTATTTAACTCTGTTATTAGCTGGTGATGCTAAGAGAGTTTCAAGATCAAGCTGATTATATATCATTCTCAAACAATGTGTAATGAGGGGAATTTCAAAATATACATTTTACTTGTTACTTTGTAATCAAATAAATAAGTATGGATAATGCAAGACATTTTACAGGATTGGTTTGTTTTACATTCTGCCAATCAGTTAAGTTCTACTGTCAAAACAAGCATATACAGTACTTGTATTCCTAGTAAAATAAATACAAACCTTGAAAATAGGGCCGCCATTATGGTGCTTTCTGCCCATGTGCAGTTTTACCTTTGCCGCCCTCCTGAATATACTTTTCATATCCCTACTTTGCCACACTATTTAATATTATTTTAATTAAAAAATTGATACAGACTGCACTTGGAAATGTCTTAAGCATAACTAACAAATTGTCTGTCACTTCTTACAAACTGCTGTTGTTTAGAATACAAATTGACAGTCCTAAAGGCGCCCATTCGTCAAAACAAAACAAATAATTTCTATCTTACTGGGAAGGTGCTTTATAATTTGCCAGCGTCAATGTGCACTGTCTACAAAACCACAGGTATAACTCAAATATAATTGTTGCGCAACAATACCTATATGCTTTCTTGGCAGTCAAAACAAAGGTTGATGCCAGCCAGTACACTGCGGCAATGCTAACAAAATAAATATGAAGAATAACTCAATAAACGTTAATGTCATACAGCTAGACCTAGTCAGTATTAATTGTTTTAATTTATTTTGCAATATCTGCTGATAAATTTGGCAGTCAGTGGCCGCCCCCTTGGTATGGCCACCCATGTGCGGGCACATTTCACACATATGATAGCGGCGGGCCTCCTTGAAAACAAAATTAATGAAAATAAACAATGGAAAAACAATTATAGCACTGTTTATGGTTAGACTCTATGATTATGGAATGTATTCCAGCCCTAAGTGGTGTATTACTGTATATCCTTATCCAGTTCAGGTAATACCTCATGGCACTAAAAACTTTCATACTACTAATGTTTTATAAACTTTCATAGTAAGTTTTAAATTGCATATAAAATAATCAGTTTATTTCATTTTTTACTGTATGCTTTATAGACCACGCTTGCCAATACCGAGTACTAATAAAATCACTTAAATACATACAATAATATTAAACAAAACTATGTATTTATTTACCAGCTAATATTACTCACCCTAATATAAGATGCGTTTATATAATCTTCCTCTGGTTCGCCTTCCAAAATTACACGATTTGTATCATCTGTTAAAAAATATTCAAGTATTAGTAAATTCTTTCATTAAGCATCAGTAATTTCATTCAAGTGAAGCTTAAATAAGTATGAAAGATGTAGGACAAGTAACTTTGTGTTTCTGTAGTGTAAGTCTATGCTCAGTTTCTACATACAGTGCCAGGAAAGCTTGACATAAACAAGTATGATAATTATCACATTGCTGGTAGAGAAAAGCCATTTATTTTTATATAGACTAAAGCTATATACGTTGAAACTCTCAGTTACATTTTCCTCAAGTGCAGAAATAATAAATTTATAAGACAAAACGTCTGACCTCATGAACAAAATTCAAGACCAATATATTATATTTCAGTTATGACAGATAGTCAAAGATTATGATTTTAATCATAAAATTATGATTATTATGTTTCTATGTTTTCTCTTCTCTACTACATGGTGTTGACACCTGGACTTCAAAACAGCAATATGGAAACCATAGAGTTGTTTGAATGATTGTGTAATCAAAGGACGCTGTATCTATATTGGATATATCACACTATTTTTATTCAGGTGCCTTAATGCTCACTTAAGGAAAGGAAACAATACTGTTGTTTTTGTAATATCCAAATTTTAGCAATATAGTCACCACCAGACTTAATGATAGTGTCAGAAATGATGCAATGGCTGCTGTAATTACAAAACAATAACTACACGTTTTTATTCACAACATACAGATAGTTTCACTCACATAAAAAATATTAAAAAAGTATAGAAGAAAATGTCTATTTTATAAAAGAGATAAAACTGAAGCAGTTTATCTTCAGATCATATCTTCTTTTAGATCATATGATAAGAGGAGACATACCTTATGTTGAGATTAATCATGAAAGGAAAAAATAAAGGATAAAGAAGAATAGGAAGATGTCAAATCTCTTGGTTTAGAAATTCAACAGATGGGTTTCAATTAAATTCAAATCAATTATTTAGGGCTTCTACAAAGCTAAATATAATTGTGGACGAGACTCGCTGCACAAATAACAGAGGGGTAAGTGATTGTGCACAGTCTCTGTAGAACTGCTGAGAATTCCACATTGTAGGAGGGGTGAAATATCTAGTGCTGAGGAAAAAGTCTCATACTGTTCAGTCTGTGGGTGTTACACTAAAAAAAAACAAGTTGTTTTAACAGTGAAAAACCATTAAAACGTAGAAGTGAATTTTTTTTCAAAATGACAGACTCATAAGAAGTCCAGCAACAAGAAATTACTCAAAACGTATAATTTATGGAAGAGAAAGCAGGCTTTAAAGTCAGTGTTAAAAATGATGTAATGGCTTCTGTAATTACAAAACAAAGAAGGTACGAACATTTTTGTTTATAATGCAGAATTTTTTTACCCAAGTAGAAATTAAAAAAAGCAGTCAAGTAAAACTTTACTTTAAAAAATAAAGTACTTTTATGTCGGCTGAAATGGTAGATTCATTCACTGCTTTCTTTAATTTCTCTCACCAAACTATTTACAGACTGACATTACAATGTAGATACCATACATATGACAGAATCCCACCTAAACACACACCATACATATGACATGATATCACCCAAACACACACACACACACACACACACACACACACACACACACCATCTATAATATGCATAAGTGTTTAATCTCCAAAACAAACTAGTGGAAAGTAACTGATAACTCCATGACACTAATTAGCAACTGTGTGAAGCTTTTGAGCTTCAGTATGGCTAAAAAGTCTGCATGAGGTCAACATAATCAGGCGTAAGAGTGTCAGATAAAAAGAGTTAAAATAATATTTACATGGAAGAATGTTTATGTAGCGATTCTTCTTTCGATTGTGTGGCAACAATGATATTTCCGAGGTCAATTTTATGTCCGCACTTAGTGTAGTGAGCAACTGGAACTCTTCTTTTAGTTTATCTTGTGATGCCAGTATCATGTTACAATGAGTCAGGAACTTCTTCACAGGTATTGGAGTCAGCAGCTGAGATTCTAGACTCATTTCCACAGTCTGATTCTTTTCTGCTACTTCTTGTGTCATCCTGTAAAACAAGATGCGTGTACTATAATGAGTCCTGTATACTAATAATTGTAACGGGGTGAAAAGGGGTATTATATTTTTTTGTATTTTTATTTTTGTTTTATTCAATTTATACGGTCCCAAAACAGCGAGTCACCTACATGAAACGATTGTAGTCAAGCAGAGCAAAGTTTTGAAAGTAATCGGGGCATTGGAATGCGGCGTGTTGTCCACAACAGTTTAATTCCAAGAACTTCAGTGCGGTGACACACTCGTGTGCGCAACAACAACCAGGCGCGCAGACGGGATGCCAAGCATCTTCAACAGACTTTGTGAAAAAATGGCAAAACGATGAAAGTTTTGTGCCATGCGCTCGGTAGCAGGCGGAAATAAAATTAAAATATGCCTATCTTAGTGACGTAACCAGTGGCAGTGAGATTTCGTCGACGTCCAACACACGTAAATAACACGTGTTGTGTGTGCAGTGATGAGGACTTTAACACCAACAGGCATTAAGTTCCTCTCCAGCAAACCAAACGTGGTGGGAGAATTTTTGGTAGCGTTCCCCCCAGTCGACACACAATATAGGCCACGCGTGGTAACTATCAGTCTTCTGCCCGGGCAAATTTTCATTTTTTTAGGTCGGCCGACCAACCAAGTTTGTATCGGAGTTTGTAAAGCAGTATAAAAAGTTGAGATTAATATGTAATGCCATAAAATCAAGTGAGTGCGTAGAAAAAATGAACTAACAACCGTTTGGACGTAGTGCAAGAAATTTACAGGACGCGCCCATGTGGTCGACAGTGACGCCGTTTCAGAAAGCAGAAAGTAACAATATTCCTTTACACCTATTCTTATGTTCTATAAAAAGGGGGTTTTAAAAGTCTGAATGTGAGAGTGTGGCAAGCTGGGTTTGCCTTGATTAATTAAAAGTATATTAGAATAAGAAAAATGTTTAAATAAATGTGCATGTTGTATCTGTCTTAAAAAAGGAGAGAAAAGTTGAGTTTTAATTGAAATTTTATTTAAACTGAAATAATTATATAATAAAATTTTGAATTCCATCAAACAAATGAGTGTAGCGTACGTTTGTTATGTAGCCTTATAATCACACTTGCATTACACCGTTCGTGTGACGTAACGCTGGGCTGGAGGAAGATTAAAAGGTAAGTGGGAGAGAAATATTTTTATGATTTAAATGTGTTAAAAATATATAACACAGATGTCGCCCAGAACTAGGGACTTTATTTATTTGCAATAATCGTAACATCACAGATGGCGCCACGAACTGGAACGAATTTTATAAATTAAATTACATTAAAATTCCACACCTACAGCGAATGCAAGTTTGATTTGGAGGTTGGGTAACATACGTACTAACGATGTATAAAAAATTAAGAAGTTAGAGCCATACTACGTTACTTGTGTCATATTATATAAACAATACTGTGTATATGTAAAATTGAATTTTATATCAAGGAAAACATAATAAGTTATATACAAAATGAATACTAATGAAAATAATAAGGAAGACGTCAGCTTAAATGACGTTGAAACAGAAAACTCAGTAAATGTTGGCGCTAACGATTCAGGAATGGAGACAACTCCAAGCCTGATAAACGAATCTGTAATTAGTGAGCCGGGAGCGATTACCACTCCCGTAGCAACTAAAATGAGAGAAAAAGAGTTGTCATTAAATGACTTATTTAATCTTATTTATAAAAGATTTGACGTTAATGATATTGAAGTTAAAGAAATAAAAAATAGTTTCAATATAAAACTTGATGAGGTAAACATTAAAATGAATGAACAAAATAACAAATTTGACGCTAGTTTTGATGTACAGAATAGTAAATTTGATGTTATAAATAGTCGTTTTGACGAAATAAATACACAAAATGCTAAGTTTGAGGTTAATATGAATAAACGTCTAAATGAGATGGATGAATGCTTTAATACAATTACAGAACAAATATTCGAATCAGTAAGTAGCAGTTGCGAGATAAAGATTGATGAAATGAATAAAAATTTAGAACGTAAATTCAATCAGATACGGAATAAGAAATTAGATGACAATGTGATGGTTATGACAAATATTAATAATGACAAAATAGTGGAAGAGGTAGTGGTAGATAGTAAAGTATTGAGTACTGATGATAATGATGCTAATTGCAATTCTGAGAATATAGTGGAAGTAGTATGTGATAATGAAGTAGTAGAAACAGATGTTTATCAGTTAGTGAGAGAGTGTAATGAAAGTTTAGATGGGCAGAGGGTAAATTTTCCCCAGATTTATTGTGAACCAAGGTGTTTACAAATGTTGTTGTGGAAGGGCAAGAGTCCCGTATTATTGGAAGACATGAGGTCTTTGAGTTGTTCCCCGAATTTTTATGAGTTAGTACCCTCTGCATGGAGTGAGAGAGAAAATGTGATATGGTGTTGTGATGAGAGAAAGAGAGAGATAGAGATTTTTGAAATAAATAGAGATTATGAAAGGTTAGTGCAGGTGTAAGATATTGAGAGAGATGAAAAAAGTGAAGTACATTGTGAAAGAGAGATAGATGAATAGTTTAATAATATCTTTATAAATGATAATAACTTATCTGAGGTTTTAATGAAGACAGTCAATGAATATGATGAGAAAATAAATTACTTTATGTTGAATAAAAATACTTACGGAGACAGAATTGAAATTACCAATGTAGACTGGTTATATGAATTAATAGATAATAATGGTGTCAAATATTATGTTGATAATGGTCATTATAATAATAATAATAAATGGAAGGTCGATAAAAATGATTTATGTTTTAAATATGTTAGATATCTATACAACGATGGATACGTTAGTTAGTATATTTTGTTGTATTTTTATTTTTGTTTTATTCAATTTATACGGTCCCAAAACAGCGAGTCACCTACATGAAACGATTGTAGTCAAGCAGAGCAAAGTTTTGAAAGTAATCAGGGCATTGGAATGCGGCGTGTTGTCCACAACAGTTTAATTCCAAGAACTTCAGTGCGGTGTGACACACTCGTGCACGCAACAACAACCAGGCGCGCGGACGGGACGCCAAGCATCTTCAACAGACTTTGTGAAAAAATGGCAAAACGAAGAAAGTTTTGTGCCATGCGCTCGGTAGCAGGCGGAAATAAAATTAAAATACTCCTATCTTAGTGACGTAACCAGTGGCAGTGAGATTTCATCGACGTCCAACACACATAAATAACACGTGTTGTGTGTGCAGTGACGAGGACTTTAACACCAACAGGCATCGAGTTCCTCTCCAGCAAACCAAACGTGGTGGGAGAATTTTTGGTAGCGTTCCCCCCAGTCGACACACAATATAGGCCACGCGCGGTACCTATCAGTCTTCTGCCCAGGCAAATTTTCATTTTTTTAGGTCGGCCGACCAACCAAGTTTGTATCGGAGTTTGTAAAGCAGTATAAAAAGTTGAGATTAATATGTAACACCATAAAATCAAGTGAGTGCTTAGAAAAATGAACTAACAACCGTTTGGACGTAGTGCAAGAAATTTACAGGACGCGCCATGTGGTCGACAGTGACGCTGTTTCAGAAAGCAGAAAGTAACAATATTCCTTTACACCTATTCTTATGTTCTATAAAAAGGGGGTTTTAAAAGTCTGAATGTGAGAGTGTGGCAAGCTGGGTTTGCCTTGATTAATTAAAAGTATATTAGAATAAGAAAAATGTTTAAATAAATGTGCATGTTGTATCTGTCTTAAAAAAGGAGAGAAAAGTTGAGTTTTAATTGAAATTTTATTTAAAATGAAATAATTATATAATAAAATTTTGAATTCCATCAAACAAATGAGTGTAGCGTACGTTTGTTATGTAGCCTTATAATCACACTTGCATTACACCGTTCTGTGACGACTTAAATTGTAACATAATTGTAAAATAACAAAATATTTAAAAATTAAGTTTGTGAGCGATTAAGCCACTTTAAATCTCACTATAATGCCTAAAACCCCTGTATGTACTCAGTATGAGAGGAAGAAGTATTAAGAAGTACGAAGATACTTTAATAAAAAAGCATATTGTAAATAGTTATTGTCGTATTTAACTCTTTGCTTGTTGTCAGGCTCGGACCAGTTAATTCCGGACTCGACATGTCTCCCGAGTCGTCTGTAATTTTAGAATAAGATAAAAAACCTAATGTTAATAATTAAAAATCTAAAGACACAGATAGTCGCTAAAACAACTTATTTAAATTATGTATGTTTATTTAGGTATAGTTAGTGTAAATAAAAATGTTAACTTGAAGAAAGGTAGGAACTATATTCTCGCGCAATAGTGGCCCAACTCCCCCTTGTTATGTACCAGTCGAAGCGAGCAGCAAATCTCTCTCTCGCTATGTTGACTTCATGCAGTGCAGACGTAGGAGCGAAAGCTCTAACACAATGTTGCTAATTCTTTTTGTTTTACTTAAATATTGTATACGAGAAATTACTGCTAAAAGCATGTGTTATGTATTAATTAGTATAGTTATGTGAAAACAAGAGACATAACTTATAACACGCAACATAAAAATGGTGTAAAACAAGATGACTGCTAACTTCAAGAACTGACTACACTTTCAACATCATTCCTGGAGATGTGAACTACCAGAACTTATAAACACTCGTAGACCCGACAGAATATGCAGATCAGGACTTCCGAGAATCTACATGTACCTGCATCGTAGAAGGTTCAATCTACTCTGTGGACTTTTGACCCATTAATGACGAAGACCAGACCGAGATGATGACGGCGCATTCAAGGATTCCCAAGACGGACACCCCAGGACGAGGTTTCTACTTTCCATTCTAAAGGTGTCTCGATAGCCTGTCTATCGAGGGTTACTAATATTTGTTACACAACACACGTTAAAAGAGACTTTTCAGAGACTATTAATTTTGTAAACATTAAAAGAGTAAATCTAAGAGTTTTAATGTAACTACTCAAATATCATACGTTGTAACGGTTTATATGTTAATGTATCGTAGAATCATTCCAAGTAATAATACCATTCTTCTAATGGTTAAAGAAGTCTTGCAAGCTAATATCATAAATTGAGTATAACAAAAAATCTTAACTACAAAATACAGAAAGTTAACCCGGATCCGAGGTATAGCTAAATAGAATCAATTTTGATCCCAAAGTCTAAAGAAAGCATTGAAATAATTTTAGTTTAATTAGTAATGTCATGGGATCTGTCAGTAAATGTTTTTAAATGTTAAATAAAGAGAAGTCGTCTTGTTACACACATATAATGAGTGCGTAAATCAATAAAATACCTTCCCTTGTTTCCTTACACAGTTAGCAAGTAAATTGTTAAGTGAATTAATTGTGGATACTTTTCGTTACAATGTAGGCAGCCCATATAATTGACAGAGGTCAGTTAAGATGGGTTCCCTGGATTTGTAACGCGGCAATACGTTACAGTTCGTGTGACATAACCCTGGGCTGGAGGAAGATTAAAAGGTAAGTGGGAGAGAAATATTTTTATGATTTAAATGTGTTAAAAATATATAACATCACATAATGAGTCAGCTATGTATAAAAATAAACAGACAATCATTAAAGTCAAAGGTAGTTAGTTAACATATTACACTAACAGTTCATTTTTCTGTTTAAAATTTATTACAGCAAATAAGCAAATTATGTTTTTAAAGTCTTCTTCCGGTATGGACCGTGTCAGAAAAGACTTGTATTTTGATGCAGTCCATACCGGAAGAAGACTTTAAAAACATAACAGACACCGGCCATGGAAGCCTACATGAGAAAATAAGGAAATGTTTTGTCATTAACTAGTAATGGACTACATTTTCTTAAACTTGAAGCCTAGACATTGTGCATCAAAATAATCTTGTATCATATATTGTTGTTGTAAAGAATCAATTTGTTGTTGCTGTTTGGTAGATTATATTCTGCTCACGTAACTTGACTTAAACTTGGCTTAAGGTATAATGTGGGAAGATGACTTAACTGCTAGCACTAGAAGTATGTGATCTTTTGGTGACACGTATCCCCTCCCCAGTCTGCTGACTTCACTATCTGCTGACCTAAATATATTAGTTCTGCATGCAGAAATCCCTGTCTCCTTCATACGAATTATCTTTTTTTACGCTGATGTCAATGTGAAACACACAGGTAATACATAGAGATGATGGTAATGAAAAACAAACTAAATTGCAACATTATAACAACATGCAAAGATGCCAATTGTTGAGACAGACTGACGGCTACATGCATGGCCGGCTCTAATAGAAGCCCGGAATATTAAACGTGCCAATGTTGCATCTGAGGCCTATAAGCATAGTGCAATAAAATAGCTAAACTAAACATGTTATATTTTGATTTAATTTTATAGCATTACTAAAATCATGAGTAGGCCTATTTATAGCTACCTAAATTATAGGTCAGTATGCAATTAGTACTATAGGTTTAAGTTGAAGAAATTAGTGAATTAGTGTTAGGCCTAATGAATTAATTTTGTTCTAATTATCAAATTTGTATCATATTAATAAGTTAATTATTATATTTCTTAAATAATATAACAGTATTTTACATAATAAACTTTTAATTTGCAAAAAATTAAGAATTGTAAAACTGCTGTTAACCGGCAATTAAAAATGATGCGATTTGATTATTGAAATACACAAATTAAGAGATCATTTAGTCGGCCTCAAATATCAGCTGGTTCCAGTGTTGCCACGTTTAATATTCCGATCTTCTCCAGCCATGGTACATATCAATATGTTGGGTAGTTGGTTGCCACGGAAACGAACACCGTTATGAAGCCAGTAATGGAACAAGACTCCCCTCCATCCCACTGATTCAAGTCAACTCACCGTTGTATATAGGTTTACAGGGTATTCTTGTCCATATTACATAAACCCACTCCGGCAGACAGTACGTATGTCATGTAACAGAATTATATCTTACAAATATGTATTCATAAAGGATGTACGGCTACATGTAGACTTTTTTGTTACCTGGTTATACGTCCAGTTGAGAGAAGGAACATAAAAATCCCAATTGTAGCAATTATAGTCACTACCAGACTTACGATAGTCAGTGTTAAAAATGACGTAATGGCTTCTGTAATTAAAAAGAAAAAAAATGATGATACATTTTTGTTTACAATGCAGAATTTTTTTTACCCAAGTAGAAATTATAAAAAAAAAAACACTCAAGTAAAAGCTTACTTTAAAAAATAAAGTACTTTTGTATGGGCTGAAATGGTAGAGTCAATCACCAAAAATGGTTACTATGACAGGACCCCATCTAAAGACACACACGCACCACCTATAATATGCATAAGTTGCCAAAAGCGTCATCAGAGATCTCTGTTTCTAAAACCAAAAAGAGACAATATCTTCCTATAAGAGAGTAAAAGTACTTACCTTCTATAATAATGTTATAACATTATATTACCTGAACAATGCATATTTATTAGCAAATTTTTTTATGAGTTGATACAATAAACATCTTAAATACAATAATGTTACTGCGATTTCATTACGTCTAGACTAAAATGGAGCAATCAGAACATGCCGTATAATTCCTTACCATTTACAGGCCACTACAAATTAAAATTTGTAAAAATTATGAAAATAAAATTCTCTAAGTTATATTTTTTCTTGTCCTCTGTACATATTAATAATTTAAAAAACTGTAAACTTTCTGGAAGAACTAATTTTAAATGTGTAAACTTTAAAAAATAAATGAATTTTATAAAACCTTTCAAATGTTTTAAGAAATTGAAAACTTTAAAGCATAGCTTATACTTATAAATGAATGAAGGCTTATTTGTAAAATAAAACAAATCTATCTATTTAATTTTACATACTAAGTACACACAAACAGAATAAAACATGTTAAAAAAATTACTGTTTGACGTATGCTCAAATGTGGTAGAAAATACATATATGTCTCAATGAAACTCATTCACAAATACTCTGGACATTTGTAGAATCAAACACATTACTTCAAAATTATAATTCATTGTCACTGAATTATTATTCCTTTAATGTTTTAAACAGACATAAAACAAAATTCTATGAAAACTAAAAACTCTCATCATTTAAAAAAAAAAAAACTATGAACTTTAAGTGACATAAAACAAAATTCTATGAAAACTAAAAACTCTCGTGTCATCACTTAAAAAAAAAAAACTATGAACTTTATTATCCTGTACTTTTCTGTAAGGTTTGTTGAAATTTCTTAGAACTGCAGATAATAATGCAATTATTATTATTATGCTTAGTAACAGAAATACTTGATTTACTTAAGAGTAGGGTTATAATAAAAGTCAGCACAAACTTGTAAAAACTATCACATTCAACCAGGCATTATCAATGAGAACTGACTACACACCTGTGAGAGGGAAAACACACACACACAGAATTTGTAAACACATTAAGAATGGTTCATTAAATTCATTTAACACAAACACTATGTACTGGTAAAAAATGCTTAACAAATGCACATAGCATAACATGCATATTTTTATTTGTGTATTCACATGCATAATAACACACATGAAATACAAAATAATGGAAATGAAGAGGTAATACTTACTTTTTCAAACATATTATCGATCTTTGTTCTTTTTAAAAAACACACACACACACACACACACAATTATGATCAGGATTACAGCTATGTTATGAAATACATGTTAAGTGTTAAAAATTGTTGTTTATACTTGTGTGATGTAAGTAGCTTTTAAGAAGGAATGCGTGAACTGATCACATGCTAACTATATTTCAAATGAAGCAAAGATTTTGCTGAAGGTGATACAAAACCTAGAGAATTGTTAGTAATCATTTGTAAAATATTATGTTAAGAAGGTGTGATTTGATGAATAAAAATCAATAATTGATGGTCCATAAAACATCAGAAAAAGCAGAAATAAATAAGCATTCTGCCATTCTACTATTGGTATATGCCTTCTGTCATAAACTTGAAGGTATGAGACACTGAATATTCAGACTAGATTGGAACAAATGTATAAAATAAGGGAGCTCTATGGCTCAAACTAATTATAATAAAATTATTACAATATAATTGTGAGGATAGATATTTGACTGTAATAACAATACAGATTGTATATATAATTAGAATTAGTAAATTTTCCAGAGAGAGAGAGAGAGAGAGAGAGAGAGAGAGAGAAATGATTCTATGGGAAATTGGCATAGGGTATAGGGGTAACCACAAACAAAAAACTCAAATATGGAAATTGCTAGAAACTCTTACCATACCCACTGTTAATATAATTTATAATTCTAAATAATTATAACTACTTATGCAAATAAAAGTATTTATGTGCATACAAACCTGTTTTAAACTTAATAGTACGAGAGTCTCTATAGCCTGCAGTTGTAAATGCTCGTATCCTCAGAGCATACGTTATTCCTGGAGTGAGAGGTCCATTGCAGTAATCATTTGGATCTGACGAGGAACTCGAGCAATCTTCCTTTCCCAAGGTGTACGTCACATCCACAGTTTGGTACGGTAGGCTGGCTGACAACATGTGTTGTTATTGAACTTGACTTTATTTGCAAAGGTACAGTAAAGTAAATCAAGAGAGAGAGGGGATTTTGAGGGTTGAAACACACTTGAAATTTACCACAGTTAAAAACCATACTATTGTATTTTTTCATAAGTCTAGATGTAAACAGAAATTTGTTTTGGAACACATATTTCCTATCAAACACAAACTTCTTGTGGTATCTAATTTAGTTAATAGAATTTTTTTTTGGAGAGTGTACTAGCTGTGTCATTCTTTGTGTCCTATAGTATTCATGCAATACTGTGCTTGACTGTTAACAAGGATCAAAATTGAGGGCAATAGTAACACACTAAAAACAGTGGATAAAGAAATTCTAAGGTTGACATTACAAATTGCACTGGGTGCATTTACATCATGCAGGCCAAACTTTTTCCCAATATAAAAAAGTTGCTTCAGATTTTCACAACATTCCAGTCCAGGTTTTACAACTAGTCTTGAAAGCCCACTTTTTATTCTGAAGCGCTTCAAAAATTATTTAAGGAACACAATCAGTCAGAATAGACTGACTGGTCTTGCTTTCTCTCGGTACATTGCAATACTTGTGTAGATGTAGTCAATACGCAGAAGCAGTTTCTTAAGACACCAAGGAAGTATTTATTTGAAGCAATCATAATTACATCTGTGTAATGTTATTAGGCTATTATTGTCATTAAGTACAGACAGGTCTCAGCTGGTGGTAGGTACTCAGATGTGACGTGCAAATTTTGCTTTCCATTTTTCCTATCTTTGGCTTCCTCATTTAGTTCATAGTATTTCCTTTTTTCGTTTAAATCATCCAACAACTGAATTCTCTTTCTTTTAAGCCCTGGAGTTTCTTCCAAATGTCCTTTGACCTCATGCAGCATACATTTTCTTCTCAGAATGTGTCTGGTCCAGTTTTCTTTCCTATAGCAAACTGCTGTATTCAGGATTGTTCTTTTCTCATTTCGCTCTTCATAGGACCTTTTCATTTGTCACCTTCTCTGACCCAATTACTTTTCCATTATTCTGTAGCAATACATTTCAAACCTTCTGACATAGTCAATTATTTAGTATCCATGTTTCTGATTCTAAGAACAATGCTCCATGTTTCCACGAAAAAACCTCTAAGAATAACACTTTTTTAACTTCTTCCGCAAATCCAAGCTCAAATTGTTGGTCAACCGTGATCTCTTCTTAGTGAATACAGTCTTGGCCATGGCAATTTGTGATTTGATTTCCCTGGTGCAGTAGGCTAACAATGTTGAACTGACCAACATTTTCTCATTAGTATATGGATAACAGTAATATTTATCTTCTCTACTTTCTATTGCCCCCCCCCCCGCATACGTGAAAGTCTGCCTACACTTATGAAAAGTTGGGCTACTTAAACTATTTCCTACTCTGTGGTTGCTGATCTATGAACTCACCATGTGTGTGCTCATATTGGATATCTATAAAATTATTCAACTGTTTAATTTGCATCTATCTTTTGAAAAGTGTATGACAGTGTATTATGAGACTACACAGTGTATAGTGTATAGCAGACTACAAAAAGTCCAGATCTATTTAACACATTGTTTATAGACACTAAATTACTAAGCAGAATAAACATATTCTCTTAATATATCTCTGTAATTTTCTTCTTCATCAGTCAACAAAAACAGTCTTTATCAGCCTTCTTCTGATGTCAAACGCTTTTTGAACAATTTGTATCTTAGGAAAAAGCTTATTATAACTCATTATTAATTTATACAACATCTTCAAATATCACTATATAATTAAAGAATTGGGTTTAATAATAATATACGTATTTAAAAAGAAAATAGGTTATAAGAGAATGTATCAGAACTTTTTTTTTTTAGAAAATGGAACATTACTAATGTTTTTGGCATGCTGAAAAATTAAGTTCTTTTTAAATTAAACAGAGTTCTTTTGTTTTAAGAATACATTATATTTGACTAGAACACTTCTCTAGTAAAATCAACAGACTACCGTTCATGATTATTGCAACTGAATACTATTATGAATATTTATTTAATAATACGATAAAAACTGTTCTTTTCAGATATTATTGTTTAGCTTACTTCTGAACTCATATTCTAAAGTCAGATCTGTATGAGTATAAATCTGTCACCCATTTTCAGAAGGAGATATGTCCAAAAAAAATGATAGTGAATATTCGGCCATGTTGTTATGCATTCATACATTCATAGATGCTTCAGAATGTATGTTGAAAAAGTGACAAGCAGCTATGAAAAGCGTTTAAATTTAAATTTGAACACAAAATATTTGTAATGCTGCTGAAGGAGATATGTCCGCATTGTGTTAGGCAGCGCACAGGGATATGTCCACTACATAGCACAGATTTCCAAAATGGGATGTGTCCATTCAGTAGAGTATAACGGACTGACTATTGAATTTACATTCCACATTAATAAATGACAGAGTCCAAATGTTAGTACAAAAAAAAGAGAATAATTTGTTCAAGCACATTTCAGATATAACTGAAGGGATTTACCAAATCTTCATTACGTTACATCAGTAATTGATTAAGAATTAAATAATAATGGTTTATTACAAGGGGTTAATAATAAATATGGTGCTAACACGGAAGTTTATGATGATAATGTTGTTTAAATAAATTATCTGCAAAAAATGTTTGATCCATTTGTAAATACATGAATTGTCTTATAATTATTTTTTATCTTAAATACATGAGAAGTTTAAAACAAAACAATAGGCCTGCAGTATATTCTTCCCCTACGAGTCAATGCTGTTGCAAAAGGGGATAAATACAACAAGAGGCAGCAAAATGGGGATAAGTCCATATTAAATTTGGCGTTATACAAAATCTATTTATCCTTGATTTTAAATATTTACATTTTAGTTTCAGACAGTTTAACAATATAGTTTTCATTGGGGTGTTTCTGGTATAAATATTGCATCAGATGGGTTTCCTGAAAAATTGTTATTTTAGGATATACCCCCTTTTGCAAATATGTGACAGAATTAAGGTTTACTACCCTAAAAAAAATTTGAGGAAATTATTAAAAATGTCTTCTATAGGTTATTGTTTTCTGGGACACAGACAAATCATGCTTTTTGATTTTCTGGTACTTTATAAAAGCCGCTAACGCTGATGTACAATGATACTCGGAGTAATTTTAGATGTGCGAATCAAAACAAAAGACTTGAGTTACTTCTCTGTGAGATTGTGTCTCTACATGTTAATACTTGGTCTTTTATTGCAGACCTGAACTATTCTGAAAAGTTTCTGATTATGTGCTCTACAGTCCTAACTTTACCTCACACAAGTAACTGGAAAGTGGTGTTAAGGAATGGTATGACGAGGCATTGGGGTCAGACCTTGCACTTTGACAGTGGCTTTGATACATTTGTTTGTACCAAGAGAAGCGTACATTACATATGGACATGAATGGTGATTACATAAAAAAAACCTAGTAAACAAACACACACATATTTTTTGTTTTTACAAACCACTATAATGATTACTAATTTTTTTCTAATTTCAAAACAGATATTAAGAAATCCATTTTGCTTTTCAGATGATAAGACACTGTTTTGACGATACGACTTCTAAGTCTGTTCTATCTATACTTTTAGACTTGACAATACTAATTATTGGCAAGTTCTGTCTTATTAAAACTAAAACGACAAATTTTTTGTTACACTTCTAGTTACATTATATTATTCTTGTTTTACTACTAAAATGAAGTAAAAGTTTGAAAGATAGCTAATACTGTATTATATTATTTCCTTACACATACAGCAAGCGATAATTTAAAGTACACAGACTTGTTGATTTACATGTAGACATATACTCAAAGTCATTGTCAAAGAAACAAAAAATTTGTAACACTGAATCTTTTCTAACACACTCCCAGAAATGTTAGTCTCATGTTTTGGCCACCCGTTATCTACCATACGCTTTGTGTTATATAATTTCTGTCAATTATACAATAGGTAAATGTGCGAGAAAATAATAATAATAATAATAATAATAGATGCCTTTTTTTACCATCAGAATGACTTAGGAGAAGTACGGTGGACTGCAACACTTAAAAAAAAGCAACATGCTTCAGCTGACTATTTTTACTTCCATATTCCTTAAGGAAATGGAAGTATGGTGATAGCAAAAAAAATCGTGTTCGAGATTATTGCAGATTCTGATTGTACTACACTCAAAACATGAAAAAAGTTGTTTTTCGAAAAGTGTCTGTGTGTGAGTCTGTCTGTGTGTCTGCTGTCTGTAGATTTTTTTCTATGGCAAACGATAACCCACAAATTCAAACAGAATCAAAAGATTATTTGCATATAGCCCTACATTGTAGAGTTCTCAAGACCTATTGTTTTTGGTGAAGATCGGTTAAGGGAAAGGGGTAGTTTACCTGCAACGTTTTTTTAACAAGGGTATTTTCTATGGCAAACGATAACAGCCGTAAATTCAAACAGAATCAAATAATTTTTTGCATACAGTCCTGATTTGTAGAGTACTCAAGACCTATTGTTTTTGGTGAAGATCGGTTGAGGGGAAGGGGTAGCTTACCTGCAACATTTTATTATCAAGCGTATTTTCTATGGCAAACGATAACAGCCGCAAATTCAAACAGAATCAAATAATTTTTTGCATACGTCCCTGAATTGTAGAGATCTCAAGGACTTTCGATTTTGGTGAAGATCGGTTAAGGTGAAGGGGTAGTTTACCTGCAACCTTTTACGTTTTAACAACAGTAAAGTACTTGAAAATTCATTTAAACTTTTTCAAACAATGGTAACTGGTAAAAATAAAATAATTTTGTTGCCAGGCAATAAAATTATAATTTTTTCATTTTAATGTAAATTATGTATGAGTTAATATACATGTATAAAATAATATATCGTTCGTGGCAGGTAAGCATATCTCAGTTATGTAATGTTTACGTTTCCATTTTATTATTATGACTACAGCAATAAAAAGGCAGGGAAGACACACACACACACACACACACACACACACACACACACACACACACACACACACACACACACACACACACACACACACACACACACACACACACACACACACACACACACACACACACACACACACACACACAATTCACGTTATTTCTGGCCTCACTCATGTTTATTTTCTTACATTTGCACGCTTTTTAAGTGGAAAGTGCCGAAACCCACACCAACATAACGCGTGCAAGCTGAAAAAATGGACATAAATTTGCTTCCTGTGGATCGCTGGGCAGTGTAACTGCACGTGTTTACAGAGGAACGATTCATAGACAGACTTTTTGTCTTTAGGGAATGAACCCTCTGCAAGATGCTGAGGGTCCATGAGTGACTTCGGAGCGCTCCTTCTTTTTCGCGTGTTTGTTCTGTGAAACATACACTGTAGATTTGCAGCTTTACTCTAAGCAACGCTCAATAGGAAATGTTGAAAATTTTAGTTCACGGTGTACCCTCATTCACACTAAACCTGCTCTGATGTTTTAATTACGGACATCATAATATTAAAACTTTGGAAACTTGAGCACTACTTAATGGAGATCAATCATTAACTTATACAAGCCATTAATTTTATGCATATTTTATATATATATGTGTACAATGTTATCGGCAACAAAGAAGTAGTTTTTGTTAAAATTCCTTCCCGGGATATTTGGCCGTAGTCCAATGTTTTCTACAAAACCAGACGTTTCGGCAATGCCATCGACTTCCATCATCAGTGAAAATCGAGTGCGATAACGTGAGGTGGTATATGTTAGTGACCACAGTACTGTGGTTAAGGCTGAAGCAGTAAGTAGAAAGAAGTAGTTTCTATGGTAATATTTCATTTCGAAAATGATTTTAAATATAAATCTTAGAATATGGAAGTCATGTATGGTTCTCCATACCGATATTTATCCTAGGTATTACCAAACCTAGGTATTTTCCCTAGGTATTGACTTCCTCATGAGTTGATCTGGAGGCTCAAAAACACACCATGATTTTATGGTGTTGCCTAGCAGGGGCTTATTTACAGGGGGGACGGGACTGGACCCCCCGGGGGTTAAAAAGTTGAAGAATTTTGTTAGCCTCTTAATTTTTAGGTTGTTTTATTTTATTTTTTTTTAGCTGTGTATGCTAATATAGTAGTAGCTCTTTTCTAAATATACAAATAGGTTTTTTACACAGCATTAGCATATACGTCTGAAATATGAAATATAGAAAAATCAATTCAGTCAATAAGTGTCTTGTAAACGATGTTTCAATAACACAATATGATAATTGTGTTATTTCTGTTTACTTTAATAGGACTGATTTCAGGATGTTATTATACATTTTTCAGCCACTTTAAAGATAGTAATGTTGATTAGTCTTAAATTTTTTTTTTTTGTATGAAGCCAACCTGACCCTGGAACCCCCCCCACCCAAAGTCAAATTTTAGATACGCCGCTGCTGCCTAAGAATGGAAGTTTAGACATATGGGTCAGTATGGAGGTTTAGGTATGGCACATACCTACTGGAGTTTAGGTCCCCTCCCCCCCAAAATGTATTATAGTTGCTAAAATATCAAATCTAGTAGTAATAATTATAGCACATAATTTTGTTAACCAAAAAGTTCATTTTTTTGGTAATTTTATTACCGCTATCTCATTGCAAAAACTTAATGTACCTAAACACTGATTATAATTAAATAAGACAAGTAATATACCATTGAATGGATCCCATCGAATTGGTGTTGACTGATACATTGAGACGGGACTGTGTTTATACGCCGTAGACCAAGTGTCAACAAGTGGCCAAAATGTGTTGCTGTCAATCCAGCCAGACTGAGGTGGAACAGGAAAACTGTCCTCAGCCAACAGGATTGCATAATAAACAATACGCCCACTGGAATCACTGAAAAGATTGCTGTACAGTGTCAGATCTGCTTGAGTGTACGTTGGCACAGGTTCCACAGAAGACATGACAGGCAGACTGGGTTCTGGTGGAACTGCAATCATTAATTAACTGCATTTTATTCATAATATACATGATTGTAGGCTATAAACTAAGTCATTATTTAAATAAAGGTCTGAACTAAAACTCAACTTCATTAAAAGCATAACACTTGAAATTTATTTTTCTGGTAGTATACACTCATTGTTAACATCAGTAAGAATAAAGTCAGAATTTATAATACAAATAATATAATATTAATAAGATTGCAGTGGTACTATATTATGGTGTTTATGTTACCATTCTAAGGCACATATATTATAAGGAGGCTAAATACTTATTGCATATAGTGGTTAGTTAAAAAAGTATAAAATATGCGTAATAGCTAAATTAAAGGTAAGCCATTGATTTTTCAAAGTGGAAAAAGATATTTTGTAATTCAAAATCTATACAAACCATTGTTTGATCATCCAACAAATCTACAACATGAATGATTTGCACATTTCATGTGTTCAGATTACCGTCACCATATTATATATGTATATGTTGACCAATATTGTGTGTATGTGTGAATGGGTGGGCTCGTAATAAACTGTGTGCACGTGCACATGCACGCACGCACGCACGCACGCACGCACGCACGCACGCACGCACGCACGCACGCACGCACGCACACACACACACACACACACACACACACACACACACACACACACACACACACAGCAAGGAACAGAGAAATCCAGAGAAAAAATAAAATTTAATAATTTTGTAAGAATTAATTTAATAATATTTAATAAGAATGAAAATGGGAAAGGAATAAAAGCTGATTCTGTCATGAGAAGTAAAAAGAACAAAAAAGAAAAGAAAGAATAATAAAGGGAAATAATATAAAATTATTATACATTTTCTTAAAAAAATAACACAAACACTTTCTAATAAATAAAATAAACTTACTACTTTAACTATAATATTACAAATGTTATTAATAAGACAGCTTACTGCTTGCAAGACACATGAATGTTATGCTCGTGGTTGAACCTGCCACAATACCAATTGGAGATATTTGTACCAAGTATAGATACTCAGGCTTAAGGTCATAAATGGTTTCTTCATAAACAGGATCCTGAAATTATCAATTAATTAACTAATTATTAAAACATTCTAGATTTAAAAAGCTTAAATATAATTATTTAAATAAAACACAGTTTTTGTACATTTTTTGATTAACACAAATTTTTGAATGTAACCAAGTAATAATGAAAAGTAATAAAAAGAAGCAAATAATAAGGGAGAGAATAATTAAATGCACACACTAATGTAATTAAACACTTAGTTTTTTGTTTCAAAAAGAAATATTTGTTAAATTTAAACAACATATTTCAGCATGAAATGTAATACATGCTGAAGGAGGTATTAAATTATAATTCAATAATGTTAGTAACTGTACTTATTAAACTGAACGTGTACCTGGCCTAGCTGTGCTAAAGCTGCCTTGTTTGTCCAAGTCATTTTGTTGATAATGGGATGACCATCTCGCATTCCACTCAGCTCCACCAGGAAATTGTATACCATACCATGTGTGAAGCATGGATGTTTCCATGTTATTGTGGTGTCATTGTGACTGACTCTCACGCTAACATTTCTTATTGGGTCAGATTCTATAAACACAAAATATATGCCTCAGTTGTTACAGTTTAATTCAAGTATTTTCATCACATTTAAAATACATCATTTAATGGCGCTCTTATAGTAATTGAGTGTCAAGTAATGTCATATAGAACATCAAATAAAATATTTTTAATGCGTTTCTTCATGAGCAGTTATCTCCACAGGCATATGAAACTGGGAGTTTGTGACTGTCTGAATCCAAAGGTTTGCATGGAAACATAATGAAGGATTATATTATACCACTATGAAACATTTAAGTCATTTGCTAGACAATGCAAATTAAATGTGGTGTGAAGATATTTGGTTAATATATACATTTGATCTATCACATACTGAAGCCTAACAATGCTGTACCATGGATTTGATATTTTTAAAATGAAATTAGAGACACTAGTGAAAAACTTGGATGTAAATTAAATACGGAAGTGGTTCACAAGGTTTAAAATAAGATTAGATTTCAATTGAATAAACTGATAAGTAAGTGAAAATTATAAAAAATATATTTAATCAAGGTGAATATTTTGAAGTTTATGATGAAAAATAAATATTACCGAAAAATGTTGAGTGACAGAGGGATCTGGTGGAAACAATGTATTCAGAGAGAAAAAAAACAATTACTTGTTTAATTAGTTTGACCATTAACAGTCTAATAGAGACTACAAAAAGAAATCAATTAAAGGGCATTACACACTTTTAGGAGAAACATGTAAAAGCAAAGAATATTAAAATTTAACTATGGAAATAAAAACAGGAAGGAAACTGTGCATGAAACAGCTGACACAAGATTCAAAATGTATACTTTATGGATACTGTATATGGAAAACGAAATCATTAGGTAAGATCTACTCAGTAGTTGCAGAGGATAGTACAAACTCTCTCCCTCATTCTCTTTCTGTCTCTCCCCGTCTCACAACCCCTCTCTCTTTCTATTTTGTATTTATTGTTGATAAATATATCAGCAATTAGTGAGATGCGCTGTTGCAGTTCTTATGTGGAGATGAAGATGGCTGCTAGGGACAAGAACATCTGGCTGCAGCAACAAGGTTTAGCCTTTAGTGATAAGTAAATTAATTAAAACATGGTTGCTTCTCTTTTCCCAACAAACAATGGTTGTGTATGGGAGTGCAAGAGAAATAGAGAGACAAGTTAAAAGTGGAGAAAGTGAACTAAGTGTGTGTGTGTGTGTGTGTGTGTGTGTGTGTGTGTGTGTGTGTGTGTGTGTGTGTGTGTGTGTGTGTGTGTGTGTGTGTGTGTGTGTGTGTGAGAGAGAGAGAGAGAGAGAGAGAGAGAGAGAGAGAGAGAGAGAGAGAGAGAGAGAGAGAGAGAGAGAGAGACCGAAAGTCGATCAGTCAGAGAAGGGCATAGAAACAAAAGGCTGACAGGCAGTTTGGTCCCTAAAAAGTCAAGGACAACAATAGAGGAACACATGGATTAGCAATTTTCATGAAATTTTGTTTGCTAATTAGCATCAAATGTTATTGGATTCTAAAATGATAAAGTTACTGACCAGAAAGCATTAGAATATAAAATACAATTCGATTACACTGACATGTTTGTGATCTACAACCAGCTGTCAGTGGTTGATATGATAACATACAAGTAGTACAGATGACAGTGAAAAATGAGTAATAATAAAGTAATATTAAATTGAAAAATGCTGTTTAACAAGGTAACTCATATTTTTTGTTTTGTTTATTTGTTTTTTTCCTACTTAATCATTTACAAGAAGCATTACAGAACATTCTGGCTGTGTTCAGTTATATATTACTATAGACAGTTTGTAATTTGATGGAATCTCATTTAAACGTTTTTCCCAGGTGGTAGCCTGTAATAACACCAACTGCTTCACTTGATCGTCAAATGATTCCCAGTGATAAATCTTCCTAACGTATCTGCTCAGACTTATTCAACTCATGATCTGTACTATGAAGATACTTCAACAATAATAACTGTATACATGTATTATGTACATGTATGTACAAATGTATGGAAGAATCATTCATTGTGACTCAACTTGGCTAACAGAACACATTACATACCACTATCTGTGATGATATTGTGTAATTTATTAATAACCACACATCAAATTTGCACAGCTGTAGTTGTGCTACACTTAGTAACAAACACGTCATGCTTTATTCTACTAAACCACTGTAAAGTGGTATGACAAAAACTTGTAGCATAATACAGAAAAGCATATGATGTCAGTAAGTTGAAAGAACAAACATGACAATTTCTGCTCTGAGATATATTTTTAATTAGGACAACGGATACTTGTTCTGCATTGTGTTTACCGGGTTCATGCTAATTAATTTGTTTTGAACAAGAGTTTTGTGAATTTTAAATGAATGAGTTTTGTAGGGGGAAGTTTTTTAGTCACCAGTTGGTAACCACATATGTCAGTGACTGAAAAAGTTAAGACATAAAATTTGCACAACAATGATGTTGATAATGACGATTGTCTAACTTAATGTGTTGCATAATGATAGACTATCATTGAAGTTTATGTTTGTATACAATAGACATGTGCTTACAAATCAGTTGCGTGTTTACTGTGATTATCCTGTTCCTTTAATTTATTTTATAACATTAACAGCTTTAATTTAGAACGCTTATAACAGTTAAAGAAAATATTGAAAATATGTCATGGGCAGAGTCAATGATCAGTGCTAAGCTTCAACAGAGCTATGAAAATGATTTACAAGCTATGGCTCCACAAAGTATGATGTTTCCTGGGCTGATGTTGTGAATTTGTTCTTCATAGTCTATAATTCAGTCTCGCTCTAAACTCAATAATGCTTGGTCGTTGATACTAGTCTAGACGATTGGTCTACAATAGCGCACGAGCACAAGTCAGAAAATTCGCGAGTAGATTAAATATCAAGTGCTAACACGGTATCGAGGCCGACGAAAAAGACAGGCCGTGGTGCGTAAGATGACTTTTGCGGTCACGTGACTCGACTAGTCTTACGGTTCTATCCCCGTATTTAGTCACATAATTTACTCACTTCTTATTACCAAATTTTATCACAGACTTTAAGGCGTGTAAATTATTCGGGAATTTTTACAAACATTAATAATAATAACAAATAACAAATTTCACTTTAAAATTACGATTTCAGTTTTAAATATGATATTAAGGATAGGCCTAAACATACAGTAATTCTAATTTTCATGACAAATTACACAAATTTATAGAGATTTTCCCACTGGCCTTCTTCATTATGCTAATATTATCTTATAACAATAGCTTATAGAATGCACTGTATTCTGATTGCTGATTAAATAAATAAAAAAAATTACACAATGTCTTGGTACATTCCATAAGGAAGTCACATTGATCAGGAAAAATAAAACACTTGTTTATAAAAAAAGTATACATCATTTATTTATATACCCATTTATTTATTATTTTGATTACCCAGATGTTTCGACATCGTATTCATCTTTCTCAATGGGTTTTTAAATACTGAATGTCTGTACAGTAACGGTTATGGGATGTGGGTGTGTGTGGTGGGGGTTGCTGGTGGGAGGGAATTGGCGCTCGGATTCAAATTTTGTGTAGGTATCAGTGTATCGAAAAGTATGTGTGATCTGTAATGTAATTGTTCATTTAATATGTTGTTTGGTTGTAGTGTGTGATATCTGTAAATTTCAAATTGTTCATCTGTGTTTAGTTTTCTACTTTTAGGTAAGTAGTGTAGTATTTCCATGTTGTGCTCTATGTTTGTGTAACTGTGGTTTTCGTTTTGTAAATGTGTGGCGTATGTGGAATGTATGTAGTTTGTGGTGAGGGCTTTTAGATGTTCAGAATATCTAGAGGAAAAAGATCTTCCCGTCTGGCCGATGTAGAATTGGTGACAATCATTGCAGTTTAATTTATAAACCCCTGTTTTGCTGTATGTGTCAATGTCCTTGTTAATATTATTTATGTGTTTCCTGATGGTGTTGTTGGTTCTGTAGGCTACTTTATAATTATGTTTCCTAAATGTGTTAGCAATTTTGTGTGTGTTGGAATTGTAGTATGTAAGTGTGATGTATTTACTGGGTATTGTGCTGTTGGTTTTATGTGTTTTACTTTTTGTGTTTAGGATGCGTTTGTGTAGTTTGCTTATTAAATCGGGATTGTATCCATTTTTGATAGCTATATATTTGATGGTGTTGAGTTCTTCTTGGTAGTCATGTGTGTTTAGGGGTATTGAAGTGAGCCTATGGAGCATGTAGTTGAAAGCTGCGTGTTTGTGTTGAGTTGGGTGGTTGGATGAGTTATGTATGACCATGTCTGATGTGGTAGGTTTTCTGTATATTTTGTATGTGTGTGTGTTGTTTGTTTTGGTGATTGTAAGGTCCAAGAAGTTTATGCTATTGTTTTGTATCCTAAATGCATACAAAAAACCAGAAATATATAAATCCAATTTAGCCACACATGCAATAAACACAGGACATGAATTCCCAGACATAACCAATGTAACACTAATAAAACATATACCACACAAAGGCACCATAATGAACATTTGGGAAAATTTACAAATATTCAAACATAAAACAGAAAACAAACTAATACCTGAGAAAATACAAATCAACACAAAACATGACACAATACTCAAAGCACCAACATTGAAAATACACAAAAAACTAACACATACACCACAATCACACACAATAAAACCAATATGAAATACCAGAAGCCAACAGGAAGCCACAATAATAATAGTCAACCAACAACACATATGTACTTCACCAGACAAAAAAACCGGAAGGCTGAGGGTGGGTACAAGATAGTACCCGAAACATGTTCCAAAAAAGGAAAAAAATAACATCTTGAGGTAAATTTAATTATAAATATTAAATGTAATATATATATATATATATATATATATATATATATTGTGTACCCTGTAGAGTAATGTCTGCATTTCAACTCATAATTGAGGAAGTATAATGAGAAATATAGAAAGTGATAGTTCTACATACATTAAAACTGCAACCTTCTATTCTTCACATCACAAAGCCATCAATGTAATACTGTATTGCTGTATTGCTATATTGATTGATGTCTTTGAAGCACTAAATAGGGAAATCATTTCTGATAAAATGTTGCATAATGTACATCCCATTCCATCCTGAAAATAACTGTGATCTGTGTAGAGTTGTTATGGTCAAGGTTATTGATGGTGTCAGAGGGGCCTTACAGTTTTATTTATTTGTCTTCATTTTTAACAATTATTTGCCATTTTATTTTGTGTAACATTCCTTAACATTTGGACCATATATTTATGCTGTAAATACAAGAGTTCTGTCGCATAATGGTTTTTAATTAAAGTCACCCTGGACCCCAGTGATAGTATTACTTCATGTAACAAAAACATCCATGTCAGTGATATAAAGGCTGTTACATAAGGCTCAGTCTTAGTGTCAGGTAAGGGTTTGATTTAAATTAATGCTAACTGATAATACTTCACTCTCATAAATTAACTGAATGAGCAAAATGAGTTCTTAGTTTTAATTCACTATCTAACATTTGTCTGTCTGTCTAGCTATTGGACACACTTGTGTATTTATTGGATGTCTCACAACAAGTTTTGAATGCTTCAACTGATTTTCATAAAACTTAGCACATGTCCATACCTTCATCCCATGAATGCCCTACTGTTTTAGAGACAGATTTCTCAAAAGATAAGGGGGTGAGGGGCAAACATGTGAGCATCAAAAAATTCACAAAAATCCAGGTTGTGTATCAAATTAAAGAAAATTTTAACCAAAATCTGTATATAGTGTACAGTTTCGGAAATCAAAAATTTTAGGAAACTAGGGACTAAAATGACAAAATGTTTGCAAGACATGTTTGGAAAAAACTTTACATATTGTTAATCGGTTACGAGTGATGGAAAAAAAATGACTATAGTCCCTTAAAGCACTGAATTTTCTTTTGTATATAGAATAATTAACTTAGTTATATTACTTGCACACGCTCCACTTATACATGTATAAAAAAAATTCATATAAATTAAAAGAACTTACAAACAAAATAGAAAAACAACAAATGAATCACCATCTCCTTGTGATGTTTTTCAGCTAACACTAAGAATTATATATTCAAAAAGCTTTAATCACTGCTTAAAAAATAAAATATATTAATTTAATTTTACCTAATAAAAAATATATTTCATTAAAAATAGTGAGCTACTTCTATAGCTATGGAAGTTTCCTAGTAATATTAGAATTTAAATCTAATAGCATGCAAATGTCATAATTTATTTATGTTAATAAGAAATAGCAATGAGTAAATTAACTCTTGTGGTTCTGAAACTTACCTCCAGGTAATGTGAAGGCTACCACCTCCCCACTCAATGGTCCATAACCTGTGCTTGTAGCTGCATTGATAGCAATGGTCATACCCATAGAAGGCTGCAATCCACTGAGCCAGTATGATGTTGTATTGGCAGAAACAGAAATGTTATAATCTTTAAAGACTTTAGAAGTACACGAAGTAGGCACGAAGTACGTCAAGTACTGTTTACGTACATGTATCATATAGACCATGAGGTGACCTGGAATTTGTGTAGGTGGAGACCACATGACTAGTATCCTGGTGCTTGTTCTGATCGATATTGATACGTTTGTTGGCTCACTAGGAACTGCAACATATCAATCATATTAAAGAAAAATATCAACTGATTACAAGGTCTTTCAATAAAGCTTGAGAACTCATTGTGTGTTTTGCTGTGGCAACACTGCACTGGATGGAAACTGGGACACAGTCACTTAGGATCGCTGCTAACTCTGACAAGTTAATGTGTGTGAAAACAATCTGACTTTTGTCATGGAATTTGCAGTTTGCCATTGACAATTTGACTGTAAGGGAATACTTAGCTGGTAAAAACATGATAATTGTGTTGGAACACTTTCTGCAGCCAGTAGTTAAGGGTGATTTTTTTGTGTTCCAAAAACAAGAGAAACATGGTATTGATGACATAATTGTTTGTACAAAGTGACTCTAAAGATATTCAACATAATAGTGGTATATTCTAGATTTTCATAAAGGACATGTTCTTTAAAAAAAAAATATATATATATATATATATATAAAAAACACACTTTTTGCTACAGTCTATTTCTTGATGCATACATAATTTATTTAATATTTACAAATCCTTTACCTCAAGATCTTTTATTTCCCTTGTTTGGTACATGTTTCAGGAAGTGTATGATGGGAAGGTACATGTTTCAACTTCCCGAAACACGTACCAAATAAGGGAATAAAACATCTTGAGGTAAAGGATTTGTAAATATTAAATAAATTATTATAATATATACGGTATATTATTATTATTATATCATTATATATGTATAAAAGACCAAAGACCAACAAACTACCTTAATAACATCCAGAAGCCAACACACAAATACTTCACCAGAAACAAGATGGCGAAGGCTGAAGATGAGAGTACAGGAACTCTCGAAACATGTTCCTAATAGGAAAAAAGTATATCTTGAGGTAAATTTATTTATAAATATTAAATGTAATGTAATGTAAGTGATATTTTCAATCACTTTCTGCTACAGTCCGTTTCTTGATGTATATAATACTTTTATATATATATATATATATATATATATATATATATATATATATATATATTCAATCACTTTCTGCTACAGTCCGTTTCTTGATGTATATAATACTTTAATATTTATAACTATATTTACCTCAAGATATACTTTTTTTTCCTTATTAGGAACATGTTTCGAGAGCTCCCATGCTCTCATCTTCAGCCTTCGCAATCTTGCGTCTGGTGAAGTATTTGTGTGTTGGCTGGATGCTATTAAGGTTGTTTGTTGGTCTCTGGTATTTTAAAGTTGTATTATTGTGTGTGATTGTGGTATATGTATTTGTATTTTGTGTATTTTCAATGTTGAGTGCTTTGAATATTGTGTCATGTTTTGTATTGATTTATATTTGTTAAGGTATTAGTTTGTTTTGTGTTTTATGTTTGTAAATTTGTAAATTTTCCCAAATGTTCATTATGGTGCCTTTGTGTGGTATATGTTTTATTAGTGTCACATTGGTTATGTCTGGGAATTCATGTCCTGTGTTTATTGCATGTGTGGCTAATTTGGACTCATCAAACATGTGACCTCAAATTAACCAATAGGAAGACACTAAATTCAGTAACATTCATACTCTGTAGGGTAAGGATCAACACAGTTCTTCTGTAGCATCTGCAAGGTGAAGTTGTGCTCGGCATTCGAGAGTTTTTCTCGTACGAACATAGAAAACTCTAACTTAAAATAAACCTTGGTATTTTTTATGAAGTTCAGCGTAAAGAACCAAGCGGGTTAATTATTTAAGTAAAATTATAGTTAATTATAGTGCTTTTCCGTGTTAGTTTAAGATATCCGCATAGGGAATTAAAGACCTTCAAGCTTTCTTGGAAGGTGTACGACTAATACACCGCATTCAAATAATACCCATATTCACCCTGAGATTGATAAATTTTAACGTATCAATTAATAATAAACTGTTAAGAGTAAAAACAATAATCATTGTGAGTTTAACAATTTGTGAAGAGTCTAATTGATGTTAACAGTTAGACATAATCATCGAGCCTGATCGAAATATCGCCGGTGGAGCAACCCGCCACAGAAGAGGACGACAAGACAAAGAGGACGCCAGGACAAAGAGGACGCCAGGATGAAGACAACGCTGAAGAAGAGGACACCAGGACGGGAGCGACGATAGGAAGAGGAGGATCGCACGTACGGAGGACGTATCATCAACCAAATAAAATCGATACATTATCGAACAATATAAACTATTATTCCAAATATAAATGCACGACAATCTGTAATACAATATACATCTTAAAACACTATATTCTTGTGTATAATAAATAATTTTCCATCTCCTCCATAATAGACGTTGTAATGGTACAGATTTGTATGCTAGAAAGAGTAATTCAATTCAGTTTATGCATGTGATTTAGACAGTATAAAATGTGTTAGCGTAATTATTTCGCACTTAAACCCAGATAACCTTGTCTGCAGCTGTTTCCGTCTGTAGGACTCTGGAGAAGGCACCCTAAGGTAAGAGTTTGTTAATTTGAAGTATTTTATATTGTTTCAACATGTTTGTAATTTTTACACACTCACAATATCATTATTAGTTATAATTAAATTTGAACCGTTGCAATATATATATTTGCACAGTAACATCTTTAAATGTTGTAAAAAGTACATTTCATCTTAAATTTCTTTTGTGTGAAGTGAACAATTCATAACTGCATGGCAAACTTTATTAAGATTTATTAAAAGTTTAATTAAGACTTAAGTATTATGTTGAAAGTACAATAATATTTTCCAACAATGTTATTTTCAATACAGATGTTTTAAGTGACTCCATTCCTATATACTGTATATATAAATGGATAATACTAGATCTTTGCATCTGTATATAACTTTTAAAGGAAAGTTTCATAAGAAAACGCATCAATATTCTGCAATGAGTTTGATAACTTTATCGTGAGAAGACATTTTAACACCATTAAAAACTATACAGGTCTACAGTAATTTTATAAGCTGTAACGGGGCAGATAAAGCTGGGGGTTTATTTTTATTTTTATACCAATTGTAATAATCTGTGGCCAATTTTGGCTGGGCAACATTTATTGTCACAAGGGCTTGATTTGTTTAACACTCTGTGTTTAACTCGGTGCCAGGCTGAGCGAGATACGAGAGCAATTAAGCGTCGTGGAATGTGGGTGCGAGCGCGTGTGTGCTGTTGTTTTGACATGTGCTCAGAGGACACACAAGGGGAGGAGGAAGTATGTACTCTCGAACCCAAAGTTAATAACGGAAGTAAGACGATTCTAACTAATTAGCGTGTGACGTGGTGCCCTTTGGCCAATGAGAGGACAAGCTGGTCAGCATCAAGGAGGCGGTGGTCACATTTTAGACGCTGTGTGTTGAGCTTTTGTCGTTTACCAAGCATCCATCCGGCCGGATGAAAATAGGCTCGCAAGCCTAAAATCTTTTTAAGACTTTCAAAAAGTGGTAAAAAGTATTATTTAAAGGGATTTAACATGCGAACACACGCACAACAGTAAATTAACAATCAAATTCTAAAAGTGCAGTGAGTAATGTGGTGAATGGACTAAAACATACGAAGTGCGGCACATGTTGGAGGAGACGCCGAAGGCCAAGTAACGTTCTCACAAACCAAAATTCTAAGAGTTGTAAATTATGGGGAAAATTTAAATACTGTGTGAATGAGAGAATGAGCAATTACTGGGTTGTCTTTTATAAATTAATTAGTTAATTTGAGTATTTATTCACGTTAGTGTGTGAAGCTAGCTATGAAAATATTTGTCATGTAACAGTAGCCTAAATGTTTTTGTAATTTTTGAAGAAAAGTAATTGAGATAAACCGTTGTGCCGATTGAATAAAATCGGCGCTTATACAAAAATCTTATACTGCATTTAATGAATACGCTAAGAAAAATAGGTTTCTGTATTTAGCGGCGGGCGTTCAGCCGTACTGTGTTTAACGGTTATCTCTGAATCTACATGAGGTAACAAAACGGTGCTTGATTGGTGCTGCTCCCGTGCGGACGCCTTTAAGCGCGAGTTGAAAAATGTGTAGAATAAACGGTTCTGTTCTTGTCTGATTTTGCTGCTTGAACTAAACACCTCGCCTCGTCTCCGGCAGAGAAGTTTTTTTTAATTGTACCATCTTCCACCTATGGCAGGCTAAATTAAATCAGATCTGCGGGTTCCTCGCTTCACGCCGAGGACCAGCCCCAACCTGAACAACTGAACATCCAAGGCTCTCAGCTTCATCTGCCGGAGGAGAACAGCGAGGACAGGCTACACCAACACTAAAATGCTTTAGACCAGGACGTCAAACTTCACACCAGGGAATAAATCAGGTGACACCAACCCAATATTACTTTTTCACACAAGGGAATGTAACCCACTAGAACTCGTGGGCATATAGCGACACACCCTAAAATGACTTTAAGCTTTACACATTTTAATTGGGTCCCCGGTTAACGGGACAGAATAGTGCGCGGACTTGGGGGGGGGAAATCTTTTGTACATTTTGTAATACTATTTATATTAAATGTGAGCCCAGAGGTTGGCATGTATCCGTGGCCGATTACCATTCAGACATGTAAATTTCTTTCTAGTTTTCAGTAAAAGGGTTACCTTAGTGCTAGTAATTCTATCATTCATCATGTAATTTCACTGGTTAAATTTAGTTTTCAATTGATTCATTAATTTCACATATTTATATTCAGTTTGGGTCCTATAATGGATAGGAGTTTCTTTTGTTAGTTTCAGTCGGGTGCCCAGTTTAATCCTGTATAGGCGGATTTTTCATGCAGACTTGAACATGCTCCTGGGACAGGTTTAGTTATGCACGATCTTGCCTAGGAACATGTCGGCCTTTGGGCCAAATTAATTCTTAAAGGTTATAAAGCATCATGGCACATTACTGTTATTAATATTTCACAAAATTTATCATGCTTAAATTCTTTTTAATTTATTATGGTCACTTGTATTTTAACTGAATTATGATTATATTTCCTCCAAGTCTAAGTGCTCAGTGTGGGAGCACTTTATAGTAGTATCAGGCATTATGCCAACCCCTGAATTTTAGTATGCCCTGGGGGCACTGGTGTTACACACACATATATATATATATATATATATATATATATATATATATGGGTTATTATGTATTAAGATCTTGCAATAGGTGTTGCGTTCAATAATATTTATGAATTGTGAATTATGAACCTCCTGGGGGTGAAAGAGGTGTGGCAAGATATTAATGTTGAAAGTTGTACTTGTCCTGTGATGTGGAACGTGTGTATGTGTTGTAGTTGTAGACATATATATTTATATGTCCATTTATATGTATTGTATATTCATGTGTTATTTCTGGGGGTTAGGTATAGGGCTAAGTGGGGAAAAGTAACCCCAATTGTAAAAGAAATCATGATCTTAATTTCATTATTTAAATTTTATAATTATTTTAAAACAAAAAAAATTAACCAAAAATATTTTAAGGAGAATACACTGATTTTGTTGGGAGAGAGATATTTTACGTTTGGTTATAATAAAAATTGATTGGTTGTTAATTTTGTGATGAGTTTTAATTGCAAGTCCCATCTCACTGGATCCAGCGCATTTTTGGCTTCTCTAGGCTTTTGGCCTAGTTTTATAGTTTTAATTATCTTGTGGTCCCTCTTAAAAAAAAAAAAAAAAAAAAAAAAAAAAAAAAAAAAAAAAAAAAACTAAAAACTTAGAGGGGTTACACCGTAGTAGTTTTGAGAAGAAAATGAATATCAAATAAATTTAAAAGAAAAGTAAAATAAATGCTGAAATTGAAAAATAAACAGAGATGATTAATATAGACAATGAGCGTAGTTATTGAAATACGTAACCCTCAATCATGTTTATAGTTCACAGTTAGTGTGCCGAATCCTGGGCTAATACAAGGTAAGTTTGTTGTATATAATAATTAATAAATGTGATAAAGGTGAGTAACGTCTCAAAGCAACCTATAAGTATAGTATTATTAATGCTACTCTACACACATGTTAAAATTTAAAAGAAAACATTTTAAATACACGTAGACTTTAAGACCTGTCATTGTGTTAATCATGACTTTGTGACTGATTATAACAAGAATAGAGTATGATCAAGCAAAACTGTTTAAATGGCAATATGAGCCTGGATGTGGCAAGTAATTTGTATTCAGATTAAGAATTAAGTTATTTTATAAGAGAAATTTAATAATTATAAGTATAACACTACCGACTAAGAACACAAAGTTTTTTATTGGTAAAAATTTTAAAATTTTTACCTTATAGCCTGAACCAGTTTTTGCTTATTATCAGCTTCATCAGAGGCTGCCACTGGGAGAGCTGTCTTTCTTGTTCTTGCTGACGGCACCGTCTTTTGAAAGATCAATGTTGTGTGTGTGGGGTGTGATATGTTCAAATAATATGCGTGATCTGAATTGTGTCTGTTCGTTTAGGATGTTGTTTTGATGTGTTTTTGTGTGTTTGTATATTTCTAGTTGTTAAAGAGTGCCTAGTTTTCGGCCTTTTGTGTATACGTGTAGAATATCCATGTTACTGTTGATGTTTGTGTATGTGTGGTTTGCTTCAATGAGGTGGTTTGCAAAGGTGGATTCGTTAGTGCCATGTGTACACAAACACGAAGAGAACTAAACACGATAAAATATCAAGCAGAATCCAACGGATACAAGTCAATAAACTACGCAAAACAAACAACAGACAAAGACAGAAAACAACAAATTCATAACACTAACATACATCATTAACCACACTGAAAAAATAGCCCACAAATTAAAAAAAAAACAGGATGCATACAAAACTACAAACAAAACAAAACAGAACACACACACACACACACACACACACACACACACACACACACACACACACACACACACACACACACACACACACACACACACACACACACACACACACACACACACACACACACACACACACACACACACAACAAAACAAATTTGATCTACCTGGTGTTTACAAACTAAATTGCTCAGATTGCAACAAATTCTACATAGGCCAGATATGACGTAGCTTCATACAGAGATACATTGAACACACAAAGGCACTACACTCCACTACCGAATCCACCTGTGCAAACCACCTCACTGAGGCAAACCACACATTCACAAACATCAACAGCAACATTGATATTCTACACATACACACAAAAGGCCAAAAACTAGACACTCTTGAAAAACAAGAAATATACAAACACACAAAAACACATAAAACGAACAGAGACAATTCAAATCACACATATTATTCAAATGTATCACACCCTACACACACAACATCGATCTTTCAAAAGTCGGCTCTGTCACCAAGAATAAGGCGGAGAGCGCTTCCAGTGGCACCCTCTGACAAAGCTTATAATAAGCAAAAACTGGTTCAGGCTATAAGGTAAAAATTTTAGATTCCGAGTCAGTAGTGTTATACGTATAATTAGTTAATCAACGGACATGTCATGGACACAAAATCCAAGAAGAAATTTAATAGTGTGATGGACACAAAATGCCCAGAATATGGAACTAAGTAATTTTTATAATGTTGCAGCTATTAATTGTTTACTCATTACTGTTTATTACTACTCACTAGTTACTGTAAGACTTTGTTTCTTTTAAAAACTAGTTCCTTTTATTAGTTTATTCATTCTCATATTTGATACAAGGCTTCGTCTTCATAATTACGAAATCTGTAGCCTGCAAGATTTTTTTTTAAATATTCATAAACCTTTACAATTTGGATATATTAAAACAACAATGACTTGACTAAAATCTAATGGCAGCAGCTCATAAACGTAATATCTAAAATGAAGTACGAGGGCTATTTTTTTTTTTTCAATCTCCGGTGAGTTGACAAACCAGGTTTTTCTGTTGTCATAGCAACAATCTGATTGTTGATTAATATTTTTGAGGCTTTGTTCTAACCTGTAACCACTGGTTTTATAGTTATTTAGACTATTACTGTGGTGACAACAGTTTAATTATGGCAACTACAATTGAAATTGCCTCCAAGTGTGAGATTCGGTCTGTTATTAGATTTCTTCAAGCTGAAGGTCATAGTGCTGCAGAAATTCATCGAAGGTTGTGTAATGTGTATGGAGAAAATGTGACGAGTGATGGTTCAGTTCAGGAATGGTGTAAAAAATTTAAAGAAGGGCGAATTGATGTTCATGATGAAGGATGGCAAGGAAGAAAGTCCATGGCTACTGGTGATGTTGTTGAAAGTTTAGACAGGATGGTTCGAGAGCGACATCATTTCACAATTACTGAACTCTTTGCTCATTTTCCTGAAATTTTTAGGTCTGCTCTTTATGATATTCTTACTCAGAAGCTTGGGTATAGGAAACTCTGTGCTCGGTGGAAACAACAATGCACGACTTTACGCAGCTGCACTCACACAAAACCTGCTTCATGAATTTGGTTGGGAAGTCCTTGATTACCCAGACTTGGCACCAAGTGAGTACCATTTGTTCAGTGACTTGAAAAAGTGGTTAGGTGGGCAGCAGTTTGACTCCAATGATGAGTTAGAGTCCAGTGTGGCAGATTGGCTGACTACTCAGGAGCGTTCCATTCTACAACATGGGCATAGAAAAGTTGGTGCTATGATAAGTGCCTCAACAATGGTGGTGACTATGTAGAAAAGTAGTTTACATATATATGAAACTTTTGTATATAATAAAATTATTGACGTCATTCGTGTGTCTGTTTATTGGTCTATCGGAGGTTGAAAAACAAATAGCCCTCGTATATGTGATTGGATAAAAAAAGAACTTTTACTACGGAACAATAAAAATAGGAAGGTATTTTCTATGTTTTAGTAATGATATCACATAATGACATAAATTGTGATTTGTATACCGTAAAATATATAGTAAAGTACCAGTATGTATGTATCATGTTAATTAGTAATTGAAATTTTAATTCTACCGTGTTGTGCTCTGACCAATTACTAAATAACACTGATAGATTAGAAAGCATTAGGTCTTATTATACTTTAATACTGACACAAGAAAGGTCAGCAAAGTTATCAGATTCACTGTTAAACAACATTTAAGAAAAAATGTTGATTACAAAAAAATTCACTATACAAGCAACTTCATCAATTAAGGAAGAACATACAAAAGGATAATGGTACCAAATGTGTAACACTAACCAATTGGGAAATAAATGGTCTGTCTCTAAAGGCCTCCACTCACCTTACATAATGATTACTTGTCAAATTGTAATTTGTATACTACATTTTGACAGAAAACTAAAATTTAAAAAATTTCAATGATCCAATCACACACAGAATTCTCCAAAAGAGAAAGTTGACCCAGCATTATACAAACATTTTCAACCAAAAATAAACACCCACACCAAGGAAGAACTACAAGCAATCACATCTGTAAAGAACAACAACATAATGGTATTCCTAGCTGACATGTGATCTACAAACTGTGGCCCTGGATTGGGATCAGTATACAAGTAACATCCCAATAGACAAGGTACGAGATTCAAAAATATTAAGAAAGTTAAATTGTAACCCTATAATTGAGCACAATTAGAAGTTAATATATCTAATAGTGTGTAGTAAGCAAGAAGAGTAAACACTAAGGTATGCCTACACAGACTCTGGAAATATTAGAAAACAGACATATCCTCAAACTGATCAATTCTATGTACTTCCAAAAGTTCATAAAATGGTTTACCTTTCCTCTCCCAGTTTAACACATATAGCTGGCTCCAATTCTGCTCACAATGTATTGTTGCCTACACTGATTTCTATCGTCAACCCTTTCAACCATGTGAAAGACCTTATTTCCCACACAAGAGATACTAACATTTTTCTTCAAATCCTATTTTCCTTTCCACTGCCACAACTGTCACATGCTACCTTGTAGTCACACCTTGGTGGTTGGTAATATAAAAAAGGGCTGGTTTCAGTGATCATTAAGCGGTAGACAGAAAAACATACATACAGAAACAAACCTGAGGGGATGAAAGAAATTCCCCAGTCGCATTATAAAAAAATTATTCTCTAATAAAAACATAAAATTACTGTTGTCTTGTTTGTTCATCATCTTCTTTCACAGCACTACACTTAATATAATATTGAAACTTTCTCTTGTGAAAACTTGCTTGTCTTTTTCGTCGAACGCGTTTCGGCGTCGTATTCGCCTTCGTCAGCTTAGAAACAGACTGCCAGTACTTAGTAACGGTTGTTGCTTGGAAGGTATAGTGGGGGTGGTGTGTAGAGGAAGGGGATTGGCGCGGGGATCCAAATTATTGTTTGTTTTTTATATGATTGTGTTGAAAAGTGTATGTGATTTATATTGTAACTGGTCATTTAGTATGTTGTTTGGTTGTGTTGTGTGGTGTTTGTATATTTCATACTGTTCAGCTGTGTTGAAATATTACACCTCTTACCCAAAGGTCGAAAACTCAACACAGCTGAACAGTATGAAATACACAAATAAAATATCAAATATGTTTTTCAAGCAATATCTTTTTATCTAATAAATATGAAAACTAACAATTTCACATACACAAATACAAAAATTAAAACATCATTAGTATGACCATCAGAAGACAAAATTTTATAATTAACTGTGGGGAGAGGAGTAGTAGCACTTCTGGTACCAATTTGTGGTACTCAAGTGTACCACCAACCTCTGTATTAACCCATCGCTTGTTTACCCCTAGCACTGACTGTGTTTTCTGTGCTGTGTTACAAACCTGTCAAGAAAATTATGTTTACTGGCTGCAAAGCTCAAACAACCACCAGTTTTTAAACCAACAAACTTAACTGTGAATTACAGTTCCACTTGGTTTAGATCTCTGCGACCAAGACAGATAGTTTATGCCACATTAGGATTTATGTCTTTGACAATATTTCCCAGTGGTAGAAAAATAAGTACTGTATAAACAGATGACTAGCCAAAAATTACATACAAATAATTAAAAATTTATTGTTCTTGTATCACTAACACATTATACTTAAAATTCTAGTGGTTGTGCAACACAAGCATACAACCTTAACACCAGTCGTGACTGGGCTATGTAGGCTACTCTATTATTTCTGTATACACCAATATACTCCAGTAGTCAAGAAATAGAACACTTTTTGGAGCAGAATCCAAAACCAATAAAAATAATGACCCCTTACTGAGTTCAGATTCATCTTAGAACACAATTTATAATTGGAAAAGTTATTTATTTACAAATAAAAGGAAAAAATGAGTACCAGAATGTGTACTACAGTATGTTAATCTCTATATGGGTGCATTGGAGAAAGCATTTTTAGAAACAAATTGATCAACCTTTAATTTGGTTCCACTTCATAAAAGATATTTTCATTATTTATTCAATTGAAAATAATAAGCTCAATTCTATTCGAAAACTTTTTTCAATATTCTGTATGAAGAATTATTAAATAAACAATTTCTAGAGATTATCTAAATTAAACTTAAAAGATTTAATAAAAATCTTAAAACTTAAAATCAAGTTTTTGAATAAAAATACAGACAAGTAAACAAATAGACAAACTAATATTTAAGTTTTTAGTTTTATTGTCTATAATGTGTCTGTTTTCTAAAGTTGAATAAGTAATATTATTTTGAAATATTTAAGATTTTTTTTTTTGAAAAATCACAAATGGCAGGCCTTAACTGTGGTTACGATCATATGTGACCATAACAATTAATGCCAAAAATTCTTCCTAGATTAGTCAATTATTTATTTACTGAATCTTATAAATCTGATTACAATTTGTCACAGTTCTTTAGTATTACTGGTAACTTCTGATACATGTCATCAATACTGTCAATTTCAATATTTTTTAAAGAATAGATGACTTTCCTTTCTGAGAATTTACAATCATCTGGAAAAATAATGTATCCAACGAAAACAGAGTGAGACTACATGGCAAACAGAGCTTATTTTGGGCTTCTGAGGCATATTAATAGAAGACATTTGACAGAAAGAACTAAACTTATCATATATAAAACTCTTTGAAGATCATTATAACCTATGTAATGACAAACCTAACCTCTTAGACAATGACAGAGAAGGATGAAAGTCTGTTAAAGACACTAGGAAGAAAACCCTCCATAAGTACATACAAGGCAAAGATGAATCAACTATAAATATTATAAAATATAAAAAAAAAAAACAGTGACCTGATTTCTAAAATAAGCGAGTCTTAAAACAGACTAGTCATATAACATGTCTGAATGAGCAGAAAAACATGTATGATCAAAGTAAATGAGTGGAAAAATTAGTCAGGAAAAGATGTCAAGTAGAAAAGGAAATAATGCAGATAGGACAACAGGTAATATGATTTTTGGAAGGCTATTATAATTAGAAAATAGATAATGTTAGCCCAGAACTGTACTTTAGTGATAATTCTCACAAAGGACTGAAGTGCATCGGAGAAGGAAAAGGCAGACTTAACCATCAAACTCTTGGATCTGTTGTATAGTCATGTTCATGTAAAATATTATTACAAAAGAGACACACTCACTGCCTTGGATTGTGAGAAGATCAGTATACTCAGTCGACACAGAATACCCAGCCGAACTGAATGCCTTTGCTTTGCACTTGTATCTGGTGTATGGTGTTAGACCATTGATTGTTCCTTTTACGTTGCCTGATGAGTCTCTGTTTTTAAAGTGAGCATTTACGTTTCCACCACTCTCCAACAACGCACACTGTACATTCATTTTTATCATCGGACAGAGATTCATGCTTGTGAAAGGTATGTTCCATTGCAGGGTTGCTGACGTCTGTGTTACATGTAATACTGTCCCTCCTGATGGCTCTGGGAGCACTGAAAATCAAATTTAGTTAACTATTAATTCAATAGAAAACTGGAAAGAATAGAATCTCTGAACGTTCTTTATAGATGATAAAGCAATTATTACAGGAAGCAAACAAGTCAATGAAAACATGACTGGATACAAAGATGTATTCACAGAGAATGGAATATAAACAGCGATAACAAAAGTCATGAAAGTGTCAGAAGAGAAGAAAGAAACACAAGTGAGTTTAAAAGAAGAATCAAGTTGGTAGCTTCTAGTATTTCCAGATAGTGTTGGAAGAAACAGGAAAACAAGAGACCGAGTTGAACAACAGAATATAGTATGCAGACGAGGTGTATGATACAATTAATAGGACTTATAAATAACAAAGAAGTGACATAAAAAACAAAAATGTGTGTATCATGCAATATATATAAATCTATTCTTATAAACACATTATTATTCCTATACACATTATAGGTAACTAAATGAGCAAGATGAGAGTATGATCAATATATTACATATGCAGTCCCTAAGAAGAGTCACTAACAAGCATAGGATTAGAAATGGATAAGAAAAAAGTATAAAACCTAAAAAGAATTTGTTGAACAAAGGGTATCATCCTAAAAGTACTACATAGTGGGCTGTTGGACCATGGTTGATTACAGCCCAACAGTCTGGTATGTAATATTTTTAGCAACAATGACAACTTTTTGATTGGGGGGGGGGGCATTTGCAAAGACTGAGCAGCACATGTACTAATAAAGAGGAAGCAAAAATACAAGAAGAGAAGAAGAGGGGAAGAGCAAAAGAAAATAAAGACAGGGAGAGGCAGTGCAAGAGGTAGAGTAAAATATTAAAAAGAATGACTAACACGGTTGAATACAAAGAAGCTTGTGCAAAATAGAAAGGACTGGTAAAGTTGATAGTTATTACCTTATATATGGATATATAATGAAGTTCTGAATGTGTGTGTGTGTGTGTGTGTGTGCCCGCGCACATCAGAAAAAATGGTCACATTTCTTGCAGGACAGATTTCAATCACTCCATTATAATCAACTGGAAAGCTTTTATTAATTCACAAACTTTGTACTTATGAGCTTCAGTATTAGTTAACTGTTCAAATCAACACTCTACAGGTTACATTAATCAGTTTCACTCTAATTAACATTTCTATTATTTGAGCTTACTGACCACCAGAAAAGTGAATAGAAGATGGCATTAATGATGAAACTGCTTTCCAGAGTAAAATAATAATTAATGTAGAACTACACCACTGATTTGAACAATTGGAAAAGCAGCCAAAAACAAATAACGTTGTATAAACGAATATTGTATAGGATTTTAAAATGCCTGGCAATATTCTGCGTTTGTTCTAGAGATCAAAATTTAAAAAAAACATGTTAATATTTGCTTCAAAAGGGTTTATTATTGAGACATTTTATAGTTAAAGTTACATTATCTTACACAATTCATTCAAAGTAGTCGTTTGATGTGACCTCCACAAATGCAAAATGTAGCATTCAGCACAACAAATTCTGTACTTCTTAAGCATATCTTATAGTGCTGGTTGTCACAGCTTCCACGATGTGACTTTGTTATTGTTCTGGTGTGTCAATATGACTTGAATAAACTATGTCTCCTTCAAACCCCAAAGGAAATAGTCTAACAGTGTGAAATTGGGCGATCATGGGAACCTTTGTGGTGGTCCATTTTGACCAATCCATCATTGGTATATTAATTAAATAATTGTTAACAGTAAGATAATTGAGCTGATGGACCATTCATGAACCATGTACCCAATCTAATTACAATCAGTTACTCATGTTAAAATAGTTTTGTACTCCTTTCATTATGTAGTTAATAAATGTACATCTTTCCATTAAAAACTGGTATTTTCAATTATTCAAATTTAAGTAATACCTAGTTCTCATAGTGTGAATGTTGAATGCTGCATTCGTAAAAATGGGGGTCACATTGAACATGTGCTTCGAATGAGTTATTTAACAATGCATGTTCAACAACAAAATATCTCGGTAATAAACAATTTTAGACAAATGTTGTTATACGTTTTCTCTTATTTTTACATTTAGAATATACTCTTAGAATATAGCTACACAATTTAGAACCTGTATATTTTGTACTATTTTTATAAAATGTTTTATTATAGTAAAACAGTGTAAAGTGTAAAGAACATTATAAGATTTAATTATTTGTATACTGTTTGTAAGAGTGTATACAAGTTTTTAAGACTAAATGCAAGCTATAGTACAGCATTATAAGTCTAAAGGTTTTTTAAGGAGTAAAATACTACCATAAACAGAATAATTATAAATTTTATGTAAAATTATAAACACACAATTTTTTTTTTACACAGGATCAAAACAAACAAACAATAAACTAAAAGTAAGTAAGAGGTGTATATAGGACATTATCTTACTATAGTTAACTGCATGGAAGTAGTATCGTCAAGGTCACACCGCTTACTGCGTTGCCACTAAGCAACAGTTTCGCTTTCTTCCGAAAAATGCTCCGACAATTAGGCCTACTTAATGTAAAGAATATAACAAAGTGATTTTTAAATTAAATATTTATTTTGTTGTTGTCAATAAGGCTTCCATTAAAATCATTTTTTGTGCTTTAAACTGTTGAACATTCTAAAATCAATGACAATAGAAGACTGAAAAAACAACGATACATTTTGAAGGTTCATAGATGCCTACTGCAGACATTTTACAGATAAAATTTAATGTTATTTAAAGTAAAAAACATTTTAAAATCTTACGAGTATCACACAGTTGTTCTGATTTTGTAAGATAGTGTAATATAAGGTTAACTTGTGTTTTACTGTATTTTTTTAAGTAAAATTTTACGGGGAGAAAGTTTCTAATACATACATTAGAATACATTGTTACACTGTCAATAATTCTTAAAATAATTACATCACAATTAATACATTGTTAATAATTAATTAATAATTAATTTCTGTAACTCATACATAACATTCAATGCGACGCGTCAGCTATAGTTTGTTTGAACGAATTTTCATACGCATCCTGTGTCTTAAGCTTGCCCCATTTAATTATTGAAGAGACACCGCACTATTCGTGACTCCGAAAAATATTCTATTTTTATTTCCTGCGCTTCTTATTAATAATTAAGTAAAAAAATTAGAACTATACTATAAGACGTCACATGCACAAGTAGCATAAAAATAATGGTATGTATAAACGTGAAATGAATTGGATTTCTTAAGAAAATAAGGATACTTTTATAAACAACAAATACAAATGCCTCATGAAATAAATTTAAAATTCCTTATTCATATTTTAATATATTATAAATCTTTAAATATAGAATTAAAATTTATATTTCTATATTTTATGAATTGTCCTTACAAATTTTATAATTAAAATTTTCCTTATTTTATAAACTATAGAATTCCTTATGACTATTATAAATAAGCAGTATGTTGAAAAACTCACCTCAAATAGGGTTAGTCACACAATTATCACTTTGTAAAGTGATAGCACAGAGCACATTCATAACACTCCTGAAGAAAACACACACACACGGTTGTTTATGTTTCAATAAAAATAGAAAATACTAAACTTCGCTATAGACACGTTTACCACCTATATACACTTTTTAACACTCCTACAGTAATTCGTCTTCGGATTCACTGGAGTCAGGTTCCCTGTCACTACTCACACGTAAGTGTATGATGAAGGGCTCCACTGTGGTGTCTCTTGTGCACTGCTTTGAGTAATCGGCTTCTTGTAGTGTCTCCGCATGTCTTACGCACTCATCCCAGTCTTCCTGAGTTATCCTGTCCAAAGCTTCGTGTGCAAGTTGTTCAATATCGGCTAATCTGAAAGTCGTATTCTTGTTTGCAACATACCGTTTAACTTGGGCCCATATCAGCTCGATCGAATTATACTGACAATGATATGGTGGCAGGCGCACTACTGTATTTCTCATTTCATTTGCCAGTTGATCCAATTCGTACGTCTTTTTGGCCGTTTGGAGCTCTTCTTTAGAAAGAAGTTCATTCCTGGTTTCAGCTGTGGAAAATGAAATTCGCTTCTTACGCAGCCACTCCATGATATCCGCTTTATGCCAGTTTGAACAAGGTGGTTTATCTATTTGTACAGAATGATAGCTGGCATTATCCATCACGATGACAAAGCCTTCTTCCAAGAAGCGCAACGTACCAACAAACCAGGTCTTAAAAACTTCAGCATTCATTTCTGTGTGGTAGTCAGATTCAGCTGAATGCTTACTGCCACGAAAGACAAGTTTGGCACCTGCTATGAAACCTGTACTTGCAGATCCAGCATGTGCAATAATCAGCCGGCCACCTCTACCAGTAGGTACTTCCAGCCCACCGTTCCCTCTGGAATCTTGCCAGATGTATTTATTCGTATGATTCTGTGATATCCAGGTTTCATCCAAATAAATTATAGGCCTGTTGTCCTCCGTACAATGTGTATGCATGGTTCTCAAAAACTTCGCTCTCACGGCAGCAATGTCTCTGCGCTCCATTAAAAATTGTCGTCCATCGTTGCACTTCTTAAATTTAAAACAAGCACTTTCAGAAGGCGAAGTACGGAGGCTTCTGAACCAGAATAATTGATTTTCTGACAGAGATCAGCTCGAATTTTGCTTGCAGTGGAGTATTCCCCTCGGTCGTAATATTCTAGTACGGTCCTGCGGACTATTTGTTTATTAAAATTGTACAGTTCAGTGTTTATGTGTTCCTGTTTATACCCTTTCCTTGGAGAACTGAACACAACGCTCATGCCTTGATCATCTGCCGAGGCAACGGTATTGCTAATACGTTGCACCGACTGTTCAGAAATCCCACAAGCTTCCGCTGTCAATT